>JAGTWJ010000011.1:0-1200000 GCA_020064725.1 Drechslerella dactyloides
ACCCTAACCCTAACCTAACCTAACCTAACCTAACCTAACCTAACCTAACCTAACCTAACCCTAACTAACCTAACTAACCTAACCTAACCTAACCTAACAGTCACAACCTAATTAAAATATTTTATTTATTTTTTGGTGACTTTCTTCTTAATCACTCCCTTTAGAATAAGAGTCTCTTTTAGATAGATAAAAAGGAATCACACAAAACAATTACTAGTAAGTACATTAAATTGATATCCAGCTCCACTAGGCTAAAAATAGATATCTATAAACTTGATTTTTTTAGGAAGGTACAATTAGAGGTTAATAGAAGAATAACAGAAGAAAATCTACCACCAGAACTTCAATACACTTATCACTACTAGATATATTATTTAAAATAAGGCAAATAGTATTCAATCAACAACAATCAAATATATAATTTTTTATAAAAACATCTGCTATACTAACTTAAAACAGCTAGCCTTTTAAACATTATATTGGAAATATTAATAGCAGTTAATAATTTAATTTCAATGATAGATGTAAGTTTATCTATATTCTATAGCTAAAAAAGACCTACAGAGAATTTTTAGACAGATAATAGTAAGAGCATATCAACTTTAATATATAATATAAAGCAATTTGTACTTCAGAACCAATACATCATCAGCAAGGCGCCATTACAAACATACCGTTCGGCGCTTATATTCACTCCGAAAAGAAACATAGTCAGGCATATGTTTAAGCCAGAAGAGAGGATCGGGTGGGTGAGCCAATTACCTCGAGTTCAAGATGAATAGGATGGCTTGCTGCAGACGCTGAGTGGGCACACGCACGACACCAGCGTGGCGTTCTCACCTGATGGCAAGACGCTCGCACCGGCATCGGGCGACTGCACAATCAGGCTCTGGGATCGGGCCACAGGAAAGGCAATGAACATTCTGAGTGGGCATACGGGACGGGTCACCAGCGTGGAATTCTCGTTCGACGGCAAGATGCTCGCATCGGCGTCGGATGACCAAACAGTCAAGCTCTGGGACCTGGCCACGGGAGCAGCGCTGAACACCTTTGCTTTAACCGACCATGATCTTGCCGAGGTACATTTCTCCGAAGACAACCGATATATCAGCACTAATAGTCAATCCTTTCAAATCGAGGCTGCCAGTTCTCTCCTGGCCTCCGACGATTTGCATCAGACCGAAGAGTGGCACGAAATCATCGTCATCGATCACGAATGGTTGGTTAGAGGCGGAGAGAGGCTAATCTGGCTTCCGCCCGATTACAGACCAAGTTGTTCAGCTATATACGGCAATACAATTAGCTTGGGCCACGCTTCCGGCAGCGTCTCGTTCTTTACATTCAACAATTCTAGCTATCATCCTTCGCCTTGATAGTTCCCTTGTCTGTATCTTATTTAATTTTAAAATACGTTCACGATAGCGGTTGAGCCGAGAATCGTCTTATCACATTCAAGAATGCCGCGGAGCAATATCACCGACCGTTGGGGACCACTTGCTTGGCCCTGGTCGGTAACACGTTAGGAGTCTTCTACCTTTCATCATTGCGTTAGAAAACTACTCCGCCCTTTTTACCCTTAGACAGAAATGACAGGCAAAAAGGGCGCTTGATGGAAAGCACTAGAAGCCTAATTTAAAACGTCTCCACCCATAAACATAGCGAACATAATAAGACGCCAATCAAATAACCCCTTGTGTTGTGACGTCTTTTTGCTGCTCGATCTTACTAAGCCTAAATGGAATCCTAGTAAAGAAATAGCTTTTGTAGCGCCATCTATGCAATGATAATTACAAGTTGCTGTTGCACTTCTATCCAGCGCGTCGGACAGGACGGGCTTCACTCTGAAGTCTTGACTCTTAGCTACTACCGCGGCAACAGGTCATTATAAACCTACACCCCCATCGCAATGTTATACGTCACCCCGTTCGCCTTTAACAGCATTATACAGCACCAAACCATACACTCAGATACAGCAGCAACATAAAGAGAGACTTATTATCATTGTCCGAAGTATTGATGAACACCACAACCAAACCCTTCAAATCAACATAGCATATCATATCCATAATATTACCACTACTACATTGATATCGCAAAGAAAGCCAAATAAGCACATCAGAAAATCACTAAAAACGAACCAGCTCAGTTAAGTCAATACTATGCACCTGTTACACTCCAACCCAAGCCCGTGCTGAACGCACTTCACTCTGAAGTCTCTGGCTCTCAGTCCTACCGTACGGGTTCTTAATGGAGGGAGATAGATATATACTGAGTACATAATGGCTGTGGGAATAGAGTGTGTAACAACGATAGTAAATAGGCTGGCTATTGAGATACTATAGTCTTCAAGTTGACTGATAGTTCTCAAGAGAGAAGCCATCAATGAAGAGTAAAACAGGCCGGTTAAATATATGATGTCTTGATGCATGATTTGTATGGATGTGTTAATGTGTTGTCTGGAGTGCTCCTTTACTCCAAGGAGCACTTCACGTGACTATAAGTCGTCGTTGGCTCTGCTCTGGTAGGAAGATAATGGAGGTTATTCAAATCTTGTCCTGTCGTTTATGGGTATAAAATTCAGGTACAACACATCGAAGGTCTCCGCGCGATCATATCTAGCTTGGAAATTACGTGAGTGAGCTGAGCTTCTTATAGGCGTGAAAGTTGATGGATATATTTAGTAAACGCTGCAAATGTTGTAAGGCTGGCCCAAGCCGGTCCAAATTCCCCAATTTTCTCGTCAGCCCCGTTGCGGCTGAACGCGTTCTGCTCGGGGTCACGTCAAAAAACCACCTCAAGCAGCTCGATCTAGATCTTGATAGTATCGCATTTGATATGGATTGGGTCCACGCGTTGACCACCTCTAAATTACCCCTTTGGAAAACTCTACTTTCGGGTTTTATATCTTTTCTATCCCTGTTGGGAAGACCCGCGAAAACAATCGACGCTATATATCGAGGTTCCAAGCGGATGATCGCCTATTTATTTCCAGCAACGTTGCTTCGTGCGAACACCTGCCACTCATTTTAACATGTGATATACGACACGTTATCTTCACAGACCCTATAATCCCTGAAATAACGGCTAGTTCTATCCTATAAGGAGTAGAAACCGGAGGTATGTTAGTAAACCCTTATTTCTTACCCTGATCACTTGTTGCGCTACTCCGGCCTTTGTCACCAAGAGCCTTGCCACTCCGTAAAATCCGGATGGTTGTTCATTATGAGAGGAGGGCGTGAGAATGAGACCAAAATATCCAAATTCTGGTTACTGTGCATACAACATTGTAATTATGCTACAAATTCGATCCTCAGATCCGACTGTACTTTCCAGTTGATAAACTGCCCAGGTAAATGCATGAGCCGGATAGAACTTCATATATAGGCAAAAAGAGGATCAGCGTATCAGTTTCCTGCCTACCGCTAACTTTTCCCTCGCATTCAATATTTTGGTTCGTGCACTGTCGTTGAGAACGGTGTTGTCTTTCTCAAAAGCGGTTCGCTGTGAGGCTGAAATGATTCAGCCCAAACTAACAATTCATCGATCCGTCAAGATACATTCTAGCGGGGAATTGCCGTTTTAAACGGGAAATGGAGCCAAGGAGCTTCTTCCCATATAGCAAAATGATTGCTCCAAGCTTGAACCCTTCGCCACCACAAACTCACAGCTTCCTCGCAACTGGACTTGGAATGTAACGCTCCTCATGAGGCTCGCCAGACTGAACCCTACTATCGTCAGCGTCGCCTCTCTCAACCATATAATTGCGGCATCTTCCTTGCTCTGATGCGATGAGAATAATGTTCCGCGGTCGTGCTATCGCCAGTATCGTACTCATTCTCTATTTCGAGAACTTCGGCTGGATGACAAACGGGTTGCACCTTCCCATCAGCACAATATACCAAGCAAGCAGCTCTACGACTCCTCAGACCACCGACACATTGATTACACAATCGTTCCCGAGGGAATATCCAACAGCGTGCAATGGCAATTGCAGAGACTGTATGGACGATTCTTGGTCCCTCATGCAAGGTTTGTTAGGCATTACGGGGTCGTTCGGGGTGGTTTATATTTCGGTCTCAGGGGTTGCTTCAACGCACACAACGATAGGAACCTTCTCACGCAAACTCCGCCAGTTTTGCGAAGCGGTTGTACCGAGCTGCGGAAAATCGATATCAGGGATAGCGCCAAGGAGCCAGTTCACGGATTGGGCTTATCAGTTTTGCTACCCGTATTATACCACGGGTCTCAGGCTCCCGTCCCCGGACGCACCCTTATACAAACCGTCCTGTGCGGATAACGTAGGAGCAAATACAGCATCGGTATTGGATACTTGTCTACGGGATTCCCCGTACGAGCACTTGTGCGTCTGCAAGTTTCTTTACGCAAATACTGCGCGATGTACGCAATCAAGCGATATGGCTTCTTTCAGCACGTGGTGGAGTATCCAATGCGGCGGACAGAGATTACCAGTTCCATGCTTTCTGACAGATGGACAATACTATCCCTTTAATGTCCTGGGCACTGCCTGCAGGTACGCACGATGCTTACGATTCTTCTCATCATTCATGGTCAATCGCTGAAACGGGTTTTTTTTAACCTGTCCATTGGAAAACCAGTGCTTTTCTGAGCTATACCTTTCCATCGACCCCCGGAGCACCTACATATGCCCCCCTTGCTAAAATAACCTCGGAGGCGCCCCCGCCACGAGGAGCCCCAAAACCACCGGACATCATATCCTATCTATTCTCAATAGACCCAGAGGGCTCGCCCCCGGAATGTGTGAATGACATTGGATTCTGGTGTCCGGGATTAGGCACGAAGATAGAGATTCTTGATTACAACATTTTTATCGGAAGGATAAGTAAAGAGGATGCCTTGATTCGACTGTGTGAATATATCGCCAACAGCACCTGTTCACCTTGCATCCAACGTGGTGGCACACGTACTTGGATAAACTATGTGCTGAGGACTTGCGACTCTTCGAGTTCCGAACCCGACTTGACGGCTTTCAAGGGGTCGTGGCGGATTTATACCAACTTATCGGATATGGCGTATCAGGAACACCTCGACTTGTTTCCTTGGAATTGGAGGATTCGCTATAATGCATCCCTGGATCAACGGAGCGAAAACAACGGCTCGCCCTCTTCTCCTCCAGATTGCTCTTCCACTTTTGGTAAACTCTTCCCACTTCTGGTTGCTGAGGTGGTAGTGTTAGGTCTCACCTTGTCTCTGGGACGACGAGATGTTCTGTGTTACATCTCGGGTCATAGACTAGGGAACCCTGCCGGTAGTCCCTGGTGGCCGCTTACCGCGACATTATTCACTGCGATATCGATTTGCTCCAATCTCCTCGCCGCATCTCTCGTATCCAAGAGCCCTGGTTACCGAGATACCCCATTTACGGAACTCTTGCTCTTATGGAGTGCCAGACCAAGACTCGGCTGGGTCGCGGGCTGTTTTATACTTGTACAGCGCGAGAAGTCGATCTACTTCAGCACCGGGGCGTCGGCCATGTTTTCAGAATTAGTCCTGCAGGCTGTCGGTGCGCACTACTTAGTGAAAACAGTGAACTACGGAGCGCAGCACAGTTATTTCCTTCCCAGCACTGAGGGTATCGACGGCGGGAGAGCGGCCAGAGTGATGTTCATCGGTGCTCTGATATGGGTTATTTCCGCCGGATTGATCTTTTTCACCATTGCCTGGTCTTTTATAGGGCTCGGGAAGCTCTGCCAAAGGCTAGGCCGAGCCAGTCGAGCATACCTTAGACGTCTGAGAGGCGTAGCCGTAAGCGCTGGAAGCGAGGTCGAGCGGGATAAGCGGGCTCGGTCGGCGGATATTAAATTTGTACCGTTTGAAACATTAGTTGGCAGGATGACCCGGACCCCGCCGGTGATACCCCGTCTGCCGTTGTTCCGCAATGCTGAAATGCTAGTTCCACCAAAGGTATCCGAGAATTCAACAGCTCTGCCCGTGGAAGTGGTCGAGACTCGCACGAATTCAGAGCAAGAGGCTACTCCGGCTGACGGTGTAGTACCGGTACCAGTTGAACATGAGTGGAAAACTGTGCTCGAAAACATGGGCTTAAATGAAGCTGCCGCCGAGAGGATCAGAGCGGTTGTGTTTTGGATTATGGTGCCGTTCATCGGGCAACTGATGTTTTGGGGCGGATATGTCGCCCTTGCGCAGGATTTGTAAGTCATCCTCTTCCTCGAACATCATGACAGAGTGTGTTGTCTTATGTTTGCCCTCTTATGAACTAGTTATTGCCCCCCCAATCGGCTTCAGCTCCTCGCGGTATGGTCTGGTGTTGGAATTGTTGGTGGGTACTGGAACTCTTCCGATTGTAAGTCGAAATCTTGGATACCGACTAAAAACGTTTGACTTTTGTTACCAATAGTTCCCTTCGCAAGTGTATAGCAAAGCCGCCATTATACTGGATTTTTGCTAGGTAGTAAGTTAGACAAAGGTGGGCTAGTATATATTAAGCTTTTATTATTATTGTATGAAACCGGTACAGTAGGTTTCTCGGTATCAATGTAATACACAAAGGTTCTCGATGGCTAGGTTGATCGCGAACGTGTATATTGATTTAATACTTAAATTGTTGTTTGATATCTAAACGCATGGCTGGTAAGTCAGACAGGATATATAGGCTTTGTAGAGGAAGAAGGGTGGCAGAGGTTCTTATTTGAGATAAACACGGCTGTCCTGTCGCCGGGTCCAGGGTTTGACGAATTAATACTTGCTTACTTCATTACAGAAACGACATCCTAACGGCGGCTACCAATTAGATGAGACTCGCCATCATCCTCCTGCCTACGCTAGCTCTCACCAGCAATGTTGCTGCCAGTCCTGCCAGTCTGGCCATTGGCGAGGCATGCTGCATCAGCAACCAGTACCACAAAGAAGCGCGAAGCTGAGCCTGTTACTGAGCCTAGTGCGCAGCCTGGTAATCTCTGCGTAGGAAGTCAGTGCAAGCGCAATGCTGGGTCAGCACCAGAGATCAACCATCACATTAATGTATCGCACGCTGATTAGCTCACAACACTACAAGGGACAATGTTCCAGCAACACTGTCCCAAATTTCCTCTATCTAATGTCCTATTTGAATCAATCACAATACTGTCGTCACAGCTGCACATACACACCTGTCCAATTGGAAAATGTATTGAATGTCCCCATTATTCTCCCTATCAATATTCCTACTCTCAGTTTTCTCCTCTCAGTTTTCTCCTCTCACGTGCCCATTCTCCTCCTACCTCTGATTCTTAACACAATCTTTTGTATATACCTCCTGGGGATAAACCCTGGCCAAGCTTCCTCCCTTTTAGGATTCTTTTCTTTCTTGTCCAAACTTCTACACGGTCCGTGCAAACGGAATTTCAGCACCGCAATTTTGCCTTGATACTGTCAATTGTTTACCTGGTGGTTTATTTGATATTTTTTACATGGGACACATGCATTTTAGCGCTTTATTTTTTATTTTTTGAACGGAGCGGAAAGCTATCAGGTTTCAGAGCGCCAGGGTGAGTTGTCTCGTAAACCAGACTGCTATCCTTTACTTCGGCCTTAGCGATTTAAGGGATGTCAGTCTGGCTAGCTTTATCGTACCGCTTGCAACCGCCGTCGGGCGGGTTGAATCCCAACCATTAATCGATTTGTCCAGAGGATGGGTAATTGTAACCATAATATTTTAGATTAGAATCCCAAATTAAAATTGCCTGGCGGGTTTGATATTTAAGTTTCGTCACATCAAATCCTCTATGTGTTCGTGGTGTTTACAACCGTGGTACACCGGTTGGGGATCATGCTGGCTTATGACTTTAACCAAACGCATCGACAGTGTAAGGCACAAACTCTTAAACTATGCGACTCGAAAGGACACTTTCAAGCTCCTAATAGACACCTATCGCTCCGCGCTCAAGATAACTACATTTTTTAAAGGGTCGCCGACCTAGACTGTGTACTAAGAGGGACGAAAGCTAGAGAAGTCACGAGAGCGCGTCGAGCATGGTCTAGTTAGCGAGGAATGACACTCTTGGAAAATCCCCTGGAAGAGGATATCATCGAACATTAGGGCAATCCGTCTATGCCTATGCAGCTGAGAATGTTTGGTGAACAGCTATATGGTACTTATGGTAAATTTAAGGTAGTGGATCCATTTCCCGTGAGATGGCAGATTTAGTGGAATTTGGTTTTGCTTTGTATGGAATCACATCTCTCTAGACTTAATGGGAGATCCCAAATTGCACCGAAACAATCCTTCCGATATATCAATAACCAAAAAGGTTCTTTCTGAACGGTTTGTGAAATCCCACCACCCCTTCCAGGCAGAGCTCTCCTCCATTACCTTTCTCGATAAGAAAACCACGGCTGTGCTACCGGGTCCTGCAACGGCTGATGTTGCTATACTGAATATGACATCTTCGAATGCATTGTGCATTGTCCCTTTGATTGATTCCCAGCGTTTCATCTCACTTGAATTGTAGTCGGCAGGTATCTTGCCTGCCAGCCTATGAGCGAATTCCTGACCAGTTGTTATCCGTCATATTACATTTGCCTTGTTTCTGCATGTCCACGATCACTCGTTCACCTAGTGTATGGGGTAATAAACGTCATCCTATATTTGGAAGGGGTTAATTAATCTTAGCAATTCGGGTTATGTAGATGGAGATTGGTTCGCGATGAAGAAAGAATTTCGTAACGAGCCATGACTTTCTATCTCCTCGTCATCCATCTCGGTCTCGCCAACTACCGATCTCGTCACTATTTCTTCGTCCCGCCCCCAAGTCCATACAGCGGAGTTATAATATATTTCTCCATCCCCATCCGTGAGCAAATCGTGAGAGTATTTTCCAATTCTCAATGCCCTGTGATTGAGCCTATCCGACCCGTGAGGTCCTGGGGCTAGTTGTTCGCCATAATCATCGGGCCGCCGACGGCGATAACGGCTGGTTGAACCCGAAGCGGAACTTCGCCCTGACGGGCGACTTCTCCCCCTTTCAAACTTAGAGTTCAGATGCTAGATCGGGCGAGTGATGAGGGTGACCTTGCTTGTTGGCATTATTCCTAGGATGTACACACCGGTACGTTGGTGTGAACACTTCACCTTGAATTCATGACTTAAAATTGCTATTAAACAAGGTTTTCCATGAAGGGAAATAAGTATAATGTTAATTCACAAGCGAGCAGTACACCCAAGCGAGCGGTACGCCTCAACACTCCACCGGAACGAAAATATTGATTTCACTACTGCAGACATACGACTAGCCAGCCCAGAGCCAGAAAACCACTTATTTACATTTTAAAAAGCATCTTGACATATTCATATATTATATCTAGTTTAAATGAGGGCTCCTCCGGCCGCCCGGATTTCCGCTTGAAGTTCTTTCTGTTGGGATTGCTTCGTTACAGTAATAGTTAACAAAGCCGCTTCGTGAGTGCATTGTATTCCAGTTATGACCCATTGATGGCCACTTCGGTGTTCCTTCTCGTTGGGCTCATTAATTGCGCATAACTTGGATAAGGTCCTCAAGTCAGTAAGCAAAACCCCGATTTCTGATTCTCGATCCTAATTGTAACGAAGCAATCCCAGCAGAACGAACTTCAAGCGGAAATCCGGGCGGCCGGAGGAACCCTCAGAATGACCATAGGAAGCATCCAGGCAATACTGTGGCTGGAAGAAAACCAAACAACACAACGCAACCCGCAGACCCAGAATAAGGAAGCACCTAGATTTAGACTTCAGGACTCACAGAGTAACATTAATGGTGTAATCTCGCTAAAGTAGTATATGGAGAGTGTTACAAAGTAACAGCGCAACACCAAATATCCTGTATAGACCAAAACCCACAGAAGCCGACACGCATAGGACGCACAGCAATGGAGTAATTATATAGGGTGGGAAAGGTAAGTTCTTATTTGTGTATTGCCCTCCTAGATACGCCACTCTAGTATACATAGTAGATAGCTGAACGCCAGTTGTGAAAAATTACCCGCTGGAACGTCGCTTTGATCAAACGGAAGATATCGAGCAAATATACTTATAAAATGACACGAAAGGAAAAATCGACACTCTCTAGAAGGAAATTTACTCTGATAAACAGGTAAATAGATATATTAAAAATATGTATAGATATGTCGATCAATAAAGGACAAAAACGCCAGAACACTCTCGCTAAAATATGCAGCAATAAATCACATGACTGAAAATACTGCAAGAAGCAATCAATCGATCAATCAGTATCCGTCGGCTGTAATATATTCACCTGGACTGGTATACCGATTCGCTGTAATCCAACTATACCTAACACCGCTTACCCAAAACGTGACTTAACAATCAAGAAAAAGGAAACTTCGCTGTATCTATAGTTGGTTGAACAGAGCTCAACAAAAAATCAATCGTCATCATCATATTCGAAATCTTCATCCATTTTAAAGACCACTAGCATGTGGCCTTGGTTGACTATATCCTTGCTTGTGTTAAGGTCTAGATCTAGCTTAAACTCTAGCCTTTCTAGCCTATTAATATTAGGTACCTTTTGCTGTTTATTATTAATACTTATCTTAATCAGCACAATTTCTCATCAACAACACCTTTATACCAAGATATCTGAGTTAATAATTAATATCTCTAAGCATAATATATTCAATAACAATAAGCCTTCAACAAAGAGAGTATTATCAAAGACCTATATTATAAAATTAAGATTATATAATAACTAGTTATTCAAAAATTTTATTATTATTAGTAATATTATGGTAATAATAAGCTTACTAAAGTTGCTGGTTAGTTGGGTAGTAGCTGTAAAGTGTTAAATATATAAGATAATAGAGTGTTATAGGAATATATAGTAGAGCTTTAAAGAGAATGTGCTGGGAGTACAACTAGTTATAGCAATAGTATACAGCATAAAGAGGTGCTATCTACAGTAGAAGATTCCTGGGAGGATACTGGAAGTTTTCGCAGAGGTTGCATCTGTTGGACACGAGGCTTTATGAGTCTATTCCTATTGAGTCTGGTGGTGTGGAAACACAGAGAGCAGCTTGAGCAGCAACAGCCAGTTCTCTGGGTGGAGAGATGGCAACAGCGAGAGTATCTCCGGCAAGTCCAGGATTGCTTCCACCTTTCAAAGATTTTAGCAAGCTTGAGCACCCCAAGACTGTAAAAGGCCATTTGGCATGCATTTAGCGACTCTGAGAAAGTTGCGTTCTTTTTCAAACCCAGTTTGTCCTTGACCTCTGCAGCTCAGAACAGCAGCCCTTAAGCACATTCTCCAGCTCCCTAGATTTAAACAGTTTTTAGCTATTTAAGCTGTGAATAAGCTCTTCTATATATTTAATAAGTTCTTTGATAATAATAATCTTTATTCAAAACTCCCCAATATCTTTTAATATTCTTAATATTTAAATAAATTTCTAACAACTATTAATACTTTAAATTACTATAATAATATTAACTATAGTTGATAGTAGATTTATATTATATAAAATTTACTTTACTACCCCTCATAAATCTAAAACTAGGACCCCATTATACTATAAATACAGAAACACCATACATCCCCTACCCTTAAACCCCCACTACTAGCTGTTTCAATTTAAAAGACAGCAATACTGCAAGCATTATAAACACTGGTGTTTCTTTAGGAGCTACCAAACAACTTCAGCACCTTCAAATATTGCCAACCAAAGTATCTCTCTACCTCCGACAGCCAAATGAACCGCGCCGCTTACGTCACCGAGATACGGTGGAGTACTATCACTGCGTAACTGCCTACGCCCTGTTCACTGATCAGATCACTCCGGGGAATGTCTCTATAAGTTACTATTTCTTTCGATTAAAGTTACTCTTGCTGTATATACAAGATTATAAGATATTCGAATTAACATACAAACAATATAATAGCAAACCCAACTGATTCAATTGTCCCAATTTAGGTTCAAATTTCCCTGAGAACCTTCCATTATTTCTATAGTCTAAAGACCGCCGTGGAGGCCGATAAGGGTGACAGCTATTGGTGGGCTTTGGAGGTTTAGACTAGCTGCTTGAGGTCTAAGCGGGGTTGCGCTTTTAGTTCTTCACCATCTTCAGGCGAATCAGACGGAGCTAGTGGTGGTTGCGGAGCCAGCGGTGGTTGTGGAGTTCGCTAATCTTGTAGTTGTAGTTGAAGTTGCGGATGTAGAGCATCGAGAGATTGCAGCGTCTCTCAACAGTATACACTCAGCCAAATCTCTCCTTGCAACTTCTCTCTCCTCTAGGCACTTGGCCAGCTCCTGTCTACGCTCGACCGGGTCCAACGTTGAGCAATAATCACTTCAAATTAACAGCAATTGCACCGAGAACACTTACTCTGTCACTACCTCCGGGGCAGCGGTTGCAAGAATGATTCCAGAAAATAGCCAGAAATGAGTTAAGAGGGGCTGAACCTTCATTGTAGGAGACGGCAATATAATAAATATATCAATATAATAATGCTCAATCGGGTTGTAAACGGCTGATACCGCTGGCCCTGTGCCTTATAATTTCCTGCTATTTGGTGTTTGGCTCTCTCAACAGCTTATGAATATTTCGGGGGATACCACCGGGACAGGTTGGTCTCTTATATACACTCAGACAGTTAAGAAATTTTCAAATTATGAGGCATAGCTATTCCTCGGAACGGGTCTTCAACCCTAGGAATACAGTTGGTTAATTGATCTGCTTCTGTTTATAGTAGAAATACTGGTACCCGGGTTGAAACCACAGGAACCAGATTAGCTAGCAGTACAGCTGGCTGCCGGTCTGTACCATAAGGAAATAATATTAGACTCAAGTATAATTGTATAGATGGTGTTTTGGGTGGTGCTTCGTGGTGGATGGCATATGAGTAGGATAACCTGCCCTTCCAGATATGTAACGGGGACTATCTAAATTTTATGATTGTATATCGATGTGTTGCTCTTAGTGCGTATTTGTCTGTTGATTTGGAAATTTTAAAGAGATAGTATGTGTTACAAATCTGGCTAATCTTGCCTGGGTGGATCATGATACTATAAATAGACTATTCATCTAGTTAGAGAATGTGGTAACGTTGCAATGCATTGCAGTTTGTCTGGCAGCGACTTTGGGGGGGTGTATGTGGTTTGTTCGTGTAGATGGATGATGGGAAGCAGCTGACCTTGTAAAATTCTAGGGTAGAGTTTTGTTCTAATTCTCTTTCTGAGAACCCGAAGCATTCATAGCTTGGCCAAAGACAGACCTAGGCTAAAAGGCAGAATGCTCTTCTATGCAGATGGTCTTGAACTACTGCGGAACTTGCCATAAAGTCAGTTTGTAGTATCAACCCCAGAAGTATATCGTAATTTGATTTAAATATTTCGGCACTTTCTCCATCGGAGCTGAATAAGAGTGCTAATTCAGCTTTTTGCACTCAAAGATATCAGTTTCCCAAAGTTTAGGAACTCTTCCGATCTTATTCAAATATATGAAAGTCGGCTTGTTTGAAACACTGAGCCAGCTGTAGTCGGGCCCACTCTCCAGTGTCCTCTCGGTATAATTCAGAAATGATAAGGACTAAGGCCCACAAACCTCCGGTGTGGCCATTTCACGGCGTGTTCCGTATCACCGGATCTGCATTCGAGAGCTCGAGGACGCTCAGCCGCAGTTACCAGATCCGGATCATTTGGGCCGTGCCGTTGTTGTAAGGCTGACAATCCCCATTTCCAGTATCCGATTTGCCAGAAAAAGCACCCTGTCATGGCTGACATGCATGAACCGTTCTTTGCGGGTTCTATCACGTAATCGTCACTGCCCTCTGACCTTCTGGTACTTTACGGCCAAGATTTTCGAAATGGAATGAGATTCCGGTGGTTATGGCAAGATATCTTGGACCCCAACCAAACATTTCGTACCAAATTTACTGACATTCTAAGGATCCCTTATTAACCAAAACACAGCAAAACGTCAACAATTTTCTCCGTCAGCTCACGCCGCACCGCGATAAACTTGCAAAACGCGCGTAAAGCTCTGGGAGGCGATCAGAGGGACCAAGACAGAAGCAAGAAGTAAGCCCAAGGGAGTAAGTCTAAAAGAACGCAGGACCTGATGCGTCGGATACATCTTAGATTCAGCCTTGAGGCTATTTCGCAAGCTGGCTTTTCGTGGAGTGGGACACTCAGCGTGAAATAAAGTGAATTGTTGTGAAGTCTAGGTACGAGCCACTTAAGGCGTTATCCAGCTCACCCTGACGCAACATTCGCCTTGGGACTGGGCGGGTTAGCCTTGATATATATATTAATAGCTGGCCCGTCGCGGCGCCCCTTTGTCCGGGATAATTGCTGCGACTTGTCGGTCGCGGGACAGTACAGCAATCAGGAGATTGTTCTTTTTTGTAGGGGATTTGGGATAGTGTGGAAAGATGGTATGGGATTTGGGATAATGGGGTGGATTTAATTTATAAGGATATTAATATTTATTATGAAATTCTTTTTTGTTAATTTGAGGATAACTGCTTGAAAGGAAGGTAAAAAGAAAGGTAGGATAAAGATAAGATAGGTGAAAAGAAAAGTAAAGTAGGAAAGGAGATTAGACTAGTTGGATGGATAAGATATTTAATTAGTTGGTTGGTTTAAGAGAGGGGAGACTAAGATTGGTTAGTTTGAGAGTTTATTTATTTATTCTTCTTGTTCATTGATTCGCAGCCATTGCAACACCCACGCTTTCTTGGTTTCAAACCTTCGTCCTTGGCAGCCTTTATTAGAGGACCGATGCAGGATTTGTTGTCAAATTAGTCTCAGGGACGCTGACCTTGCGAGCTTGGCGGAGTCTGGCAAGCGTCCCCGAGACTATTGTCAAATCTAAGAAATAAGCGCCCAAAATATACCAACTACCATCGCTATTATCATTGCAGCCCCTTTCTGAACTTATCAGCTGTTTGCTGATGAAATATATATATGAGACGCACCCGGAGAGTCTCCAAGCTTGGATTCTACTATACGACTAAAAATCTCCACTTTATCAATTCGATAAATACAGTATCCAATGGGCCTATGCTAGAAACATCCTGCAAGGTCTATAAAAACTCTATAAAGGCCACTACAGCTATTCACTATAGCATAGAGTTACGCTGTCACCAATATCGAAGCAATATTCGATCAATCAATAGATAGGTCGATGTTCTAAGTCCTAGCTTCCCCAAAGCCTTACCAACAGTCTTTCCAGGCCGCTTTCTCGCGATGCCCTCAACCAGCTGCAATTAATTATTCTCATTGTTGTGTTCATCAAAGCAAATGCAAGCGGCGCACATAAGTGCCATATCTACTCCTGGCGCAATACTCAGCGCGTACGACTGTTGATCCACCAGCAGCTCCCTAAAATTAAATAATTTACGAGAAATAGTTGCGACAGTGGTGTTGTTGGATTCATCAACGATTTGGGACTCTGTATCAAAAAAGTTACCCTTCATTAACAGGGAGTGCACCTTACCAGCAGAATCAGTGAAAGTAACGTGAGCCTTCGACCCGACAACTATTCAATTAACAATCAATTAGTAGGCGACTTATCAATAATAGGACTGGTACGGAGAGTAGCCTGTTTTACTGCTAAATTTGCTCTTAACTTCAAATAACTTTTTTCCGGTAGAGTCCTCGCCGTAGTAAGTAGTATGGATTGTCAAATGTTCTTTTCGTAAATGAAAAAGCTCGTTGCCCTGCTGGTCAGAAAAAATCTTGCGGCCGCTGAGCGAGAACGCCTTGCCGTGGATCTATATATTATAATCAGAATTTGCTAGCTGTAGCTGTTTCGATGTTAATCTAAATTACAGCTTACTTTGAACAAAGGCACCTTCTCGATTGTTGTGATATCAAAGGAGTCACCGCTCCATGAGAATACTTTCTCTCGGATGATAAGCGTTTCGGTCTTCTGGGCGACAAGTTGCGGGAATATTGCAATCTTAGCGGCGACGGGTTCAATATTAATAGTGACGCCAGTAGAAGAGTTTGCCTTCGGCTCATGCTTGTCAAACATATTTTCTAGTAGTTCGATAGCGCGGTAATAAGCTCAAGTGGTTTATAAAGAGAGAAGCGCGGTCTTTGGAATCCGACAATAACTGTAAATTTAAAGCTCCTGTCTTTAGATTATCAATTATAGTGGAAGAGGGACAACGGTGTATAAATACGCGACAGCCTGTTGCATGGACTTACCACCAATGGCTATATATTTCCATGCGATATTCCTCGACAATGCGCCACTACCCCGAGCTGTCATTAATCCATTGAAAGTCGGAGCCTCCTGCCATTTGCTGTTAAGTTGCAGTCCCAGTGCGCACGGCCGATGCGGATGGCGACCGCAGCTATAGACATGTGACGCTAGGTGCATAGGTTACCCCATCCTCTTCTATACCGAAACTTACTACACACCAATCGCCCTGTGCAAGACGGGAGACCTACAGTTAGAGAAACTGAGTAGTCCCGATCCCGGTTCCAGTTCCAGTCGGCCCTCGCCCAAGGCGACGGTTTCTGAACCAATAAGCAACCGGGTCCCTATACTAACGGGTACTTCTTCGCCGTTGCCGACGTACAGACAGCCATCAGCCCAGAATGAATCCTAAGGCCGAAAGTAGCTGCCGTAGTAGGCGGCATTGCTGTTATGACATTTAGGACTTACATTTGGTTCAGGCGGCCCATCGAAAGAATATCCCTGCTGGGTTAGGAGGCGTCCAAGACTAATATAACCAGCCAATATTATAATATATAGGTCCTCTGTTTGTTCTGCCCTGTCCTGTCCTGTCTTTCGAAGCTGTACGAAGCCCGCGCAGTAGACTGATAAATAGCACTTTCGATCTCTATATGTTAACAATACGCCTGCAACAACACTAAGCCCCCATCCTATCTAGATAATTAACAATAATATCAGGAACCATAATTTGCTTTTACAATTTTTAAATATTTTTTTTTGATTTTCATTTTGCGGGTTATACTGTTAAAACTCCCAAGTTAGATCCTGCTATACTACTATCAATCAAAATTTGATTAATTGCCAGATGTTTCAATATTACAAGGCTTCACTGCACCAATACTCTGCCAACAATCTTTCCACGCTGCTTTCTTGCGATGCCTTCAACCAGCCGTATGATTTCTCTGTTACCGGTATCCTTGGCGACCAGGACTGCGGTTTTGCCGGCCTGGTTTTTGACTTTAATGTCGACCTTGCTGCTCGCCAGGAGCTCGATCAATTCGGTGAACCCGGTGGCGACGGCCAGATGCAGCACTGTTCCTCCCAGAATTCTTTGCTCCATGACTAATTCTTCCTGGTCGCTTAAATCGGCCTCTTGCGCTTGATCGTCGTCACCACCGTCCCCGCCATATATATTACCACTCACAGCCTCAAAATAAGCTACCAGCTCTCCCATCAGAGCCTCCCAGACTCTGAATTCCGGCCCTGGTACGTTTGCATTGGCTCCGTGATCCAAGAGAAGTTTGCACATGGAGACCTCCCCGATCGCCGCCGCCATGTGGAGTGCAGTCGGTACCCCGAGGCCATTCTGTTGTGCCGCGTCAATATTAGCACCACGTTGGATAAAAACTTTCAGAATTTCCTCCTCGCCCAGAATGATAGCCAGAAGAACGGCGGGGAGCCCTAGCTCTTCATTAATCGAGCTAATCATCGAATCCGGGTTAGCTCCTTCCTCGAGCAGTACCCTGGTAGTGAGCACATCTCCCATAGCTATTGATACCCCCAAAAGTCTGTTCCCAATATTGGAGTTTCGCATCCAAGTCCGCGAAAAATCGATTGCTTCGGGTCCATTCGCCAGTAAAATTTGGAATATCGCAGAATACCGATACTTGACAGACAGGTAGTAGAGGTAGTCGAGCGGATCCATAGGGCTGTAGCCGTCCACATGGTCGGCGAAATTATAGGCTGCTAATAGTAGTACTCCGATAAATTGACGCCCAAGCCTGGCCGCAATTTCTAGACGGGATAGTCCCTCTGCTCCTTGAAGACACACCTCTGCGGCTCTGTGGAATGTTGTTTCTCCAAGCTCGACAAGCAACTCTACTGCGTCGTTTTGGTCCACTCCGTCAGAAAATAGATGGGAGTTAGCGTCTGTTCTGGCTTCCACAATGTCTAAGAAGTCATCGCCAAGCTCATCGATTACAACTGCGACAACCGGGTGTGGCGGTCTCGCGTCCTCACTTCCGTCCTCATCCACATCCTCACCCTCTTCAAACATGCCTGTTAGAAAACCGACGATAACCTCAAAGCAAGCTTGCGCCTCTAAATGGAGACCATCACGTTCCTTGAGTATTTCTAGGTTGACCCCTACTACGTTCTGTAGGAGTGCCAATATAGCCGTTTTCTGTAGCCTCGGCTCATGCAACAAATCTTCTGGGGTTTTCTGCCTCTCTAACCCTAGTATTCCGAGGAGACCGGGTCGTCCGGACCCCCCCTTAGCAATAGAGTAGGCGGGTCGAGCCTCCACATCCTTATATTCCACCTCGAGCATAAGCTCTCTGGGTCTCTTCTCGGCAGCTTTATCCGCCATGTGTGCGAGAAGTTGGCACAGTATCTCCCAAGAATGTGGCCGCGCTCTCTGACGTATCGTCAATTCATCAGGATTCTCGGGTTCTGTAAGCGTAACCGCGTAGCTCAGTGCTGTCATTCCGACAGCGTCCCTCTCCTTCAGATCGCACCCATTATCGAGAATGATTTTGACCACACTCGGCAACCGAAAGGATACTGCCACCCCTAACGGCGAAAGGAGTGCGGCAGTTACATCGCTTCCTTCCTCTCCTTCAAGATCCATGTGGCTCCATGTATACATTCGCTTTGATCCCTTCTCGAGGATTCGCACAGTCATTGCCATTATTTCTGGGTCGTCTGTGTCTCGAACATGGTGAAACCAGCTGGTGGCTGCATAGTCTAGAAAGCCATGCAATTTTCGGTATCTGTCAGACACTTCCTCGTAGAGCGCCTCCAGTTCTTGCTTTCTTTTCTCGTCCTCCGATTCCGGCTGGTCTACCCCTTCCTCACGTGCCATCATATCACTTGGGTCGGCGAAGAGGAACTCTGTTATTTCCGGTAGTTGAGGTGGGTCGCTCTCGAATACATCAAAGAGGAGATACGTTAAACATGCTTTAGCGAGCATGAGACTGGAGTCTCTTGGTATCAAGCACTGCTTCCAGCTCCCGGAAAATGTAGCTTCGGAGCCAGCACGAACCAGAAACTCTTTTGCCGTCTGGTGCAACAAGTAGATCTTCGAGTCGACGATGTTGATGAACAGGCCGCAGGTATTGCGAATCCTTGTTCTGAACAAGTGCTCAGCTTCGAGATCAAGATCCTCGTAGCAAGTCGGTGCTGGAGTCATTCCATCGATCGCCAGAGCTAAGCCCATTTCCTTTAAACTCAGCGGCCGTACAGCTGCAACTACAAAATGAAGCAATCTCTTGGCTTCGACCGGGTTGCTGCTTCCGTTCAAGATTTCCTCGTATGCCTTATCGACGGTTTTGGGCATCTGTTCGAGAATTCCACGCATTCTCTTCTCTGTAGTCGCATCGAAACGATTCCTGATAACCTCGAATATCAACTTGAGGTATAGATATGTGCGATGCGTCATCTTCAGAAGCGATGCTTCCAGGGCCGCAGCTACCGGCTCTGGCAAGTCCATTTCTGTTTTAAGGTCTCCAACCCTGTATTTTATCACAAGGTCTATTTCGCGGCTTATCGCGGCTGCTTCCTCCTCTGCTGCAAGGCGGATCGTTGGAAAGTCGTTCGTGAGCTTTCGGAACCCTCGTTCGATATCAAAGTAAGGACGGCTTGTTACTAGAAATTTTAGCTTATCGGGATGACCGGACACCGAGTAGTACTCTCTCAGTAGATTTATGATGCGGATCCTTTGAGATTCTTCACACTCGTCAAGTGCATCTAGAACACAGATAATCTCCCCGGCTTTTGGGTCCGCAGCGGCTTTGGTCAAAATTTCCCATAGCACTCCGACATTCTCGGTAAGTTTTGCTCCTTTCTCTGCGAAGTGGCTCATCGCGTACTTCCGCAAATCCTTATTCTGGGAAAATAACTGGCAGAGGATTGCAGAAATGGCAACCGCAGCTGATCTCCGGTCAGCATCGTCGTCCTTGAAAAAGAAGTAACAAGTGGTCCGCGTTTTAGTTTTTGCAAGTTCGCGCCTTAGCAGCGAAGCGGCCAAGACGGATTTCCCACAGCCAGGGTCGGCTGACACCCAGAGTAGACTCGACCTTTTGTTTTCCAGCCATTCAATATAGTTTCTATTACGCAGAAACCATTGGCAGGTACCAGCAACCCGGTCAGGGATCCTTTCAATGGAGATTTGATCCATGTAGTTCGCGCCTGACTTGAACAACATTTGGATCAACTTGTCCTCCTCTCGTCTGGTAGCTCGAGCTTCTCCTTCGTCATTGATTTGTTTGACTACACAGATCAGTAATTGGTTTTCCGAAAGGTTAACTCAGAAGACAAGCAGGAACTGGGGTGAGTTTGACAGCAGATGGACCTCTCTCGTGGTCAATATCACCAGCTTTTTATCATGCTGGCATCTATGCCTACCCGAACATGAATCAATCGAAGAAAATGTTACGATTTACTCAATTTGCGCAAGGTAATAGCTTCAACTTGAACACTTACCGGCGTCAGTAATCGTATCTTTGATGCCAGAAAGCACCTCTTCAACCTTCTTGATAGCCGCCACCTGACTGGTAGGAATAGTATGCAGCAGCTCCCTAGCGAACGCAGCCGCGGTAGCAGCCGCGTACTCTTGCCATGCTTTATTTTTGTGAGAATCCGAATAATCGCAAATTCCCCGAATAACGACGCACGGGAAATCATTCATTATCCCTGCAGCTTCCATCTCGAAACAAAGAGCTCCACCGAGGCTTCTACTGATCTCGTCCCTGGAAAGTCCATGTTTCATTACTTGGTTCCCAGATGCGATCAGACCGTAATGAACGACGACTCCCTCCTCACGGGGCTCGCGGTGAACGATTTTGCTAGGATCGCAGCCTTCACACGTAGGCAGCTCCCCAGCGTGATCGTAGTGTGCTTCGTAGAGGATGTCTGTCGACGACCCGCGAGGACCGTATTTCGATCCGAGCTTCGGGTAGCGTCTTAGCATGTCCGAAATGAACTCAGAACACATACTGCCCTCAAGCTCATGATCCGTCGACAGCTTGGAAAGTGCAGCTGTCAGTACCGTTGGTGGCTTATTCAACAGCCCGATTCGCTCGAATTTAGCGCCCCTTCCGGTCTTTCCAAAATCCCACTGAATAACTCCTCCATGTTGACCTTCGGGCACGCTAACGACAACATCACCCAACCGAATATCATGGTCACGGCTCGGTACTCCTCCGCCTATTCCCACCAGTAATCCAAACCGGATTGATGGAAAAGTTGTGGACATTCGGGCTGCAGCACTTGCAGCTGCATTAGTACCCATTGTGCCTTTCGGGAGACATGCAATCGCTATATTGTGACCACCAATATTACCTAAACAATAGGTATTGTGGTCACCGGGGGGCAAAGGGAGACATGCGTGTACTTCTTCGAGCATGACTCGTGCCGGGAGCATTTCTTTTGGTAAAGCGCACAGCCATCCCACCGTGTAAGCATCATGGGTTAGCTCCTTGGCACCCGTTCGGATGCTTGTCGTCGGCTTTACTCGCATCCTATGAAAGAGTTTCAATTGGAAACATATGACAGCGTGGGAAGTGTTAAAGTTCAATATTATTCGTAGGTTCTGGGCAGAGATGTCTGCTTTGGATTGTTGGTATACAATATGCCCAAGAGGGTGCCTGTGCATGTGGGGATGACCCCGCTTCGCTTTCCTTCTAGATTTTGATAAGAAATCGGCCCGGTTGCCTTGATTGGCCAATATACGGCTGGACAGAGTAACACGTTACAATCAAACAGTCAACGCAAAGATTGTTGTTACTGGTTACTGGCGATTTAGAGATATATTTCGAACGGCGAGAGCCGTGTGAAAGGCTATACTCAGTAAATTTAGTTCTAATGCAGCAAATTTCGCGATAAACCTTTATAATGTTATAGGGTAGGGGTATAACGCTCTAATACCGTATATAAATAAAGGACTAACTGGTAAGCATTGTCAACGGCTAGATGGCGTCAGACTTAAGCGGTGTTAATGCTTTAATGGTTTTTGGTGTTGCTTTAGCACCCAAACTGTCAACACCGCTTCTGATCTGGTGGCGTGAATGAGCGGCGTCAGTCCGTTGTTATCTTGCGATTCGATGCTAGCACCATTCTGCAATAATATACGAACTATTGCTTCCCTTCCTAATTTGGCCGCATGCGATAGAGATGTCTGGCCGTTGGTATCTTTCGATTCGATATCTGCACCGTTCGTAAGTAGTAAACACACGGCGGCGTCTCTTCCCGACTTGGCGGCATAACAAAGAGGCGTCTGGCCGTTATTATCTCTTGATTCTTTGTCTGCACCCTTCAGTAGCAATAGATGAGCTGTCGCTTCCCACCATGAGCATGCTGCGTGGGACAGTGGCGTTTGCCCGTTTTTGTCTCTCGATTCGATATTAACGCCTTTCTCGAGCAGCAGTCGGATTACTTCTTCGGCCCCAGCCACGGCGGCGTGCGAGAGGGGTGTCTGGCCGTTCTTATCCCTCGATTCGACATCGACACCCTTCTCGAGAAGCAGCTGAACCACCGACCCCCGTCTTAAACTAGCCGCATGAGACAGCGGAGTCTGGCCGACGTTGTCCTTTGACTCGATGTCGGCCCCATTATCCAGAAGTAGCTGAACCACCCCTGTGTCTCCCGATTCTGATGCATACCATAGGGGCGTCCGACCGTACTTGTCTTTGGAATCCACTTCGATGCGCTCTGTTGCAAGCAGTAGCCGGACTACCGCCTCTCTACCTGCAACCGCTGCCCAAGATAGTGGTGTCCGGCCGCTGTTGTCTCTACACTCGATTTCGGCACCTTGTTTGAGAAGCATTTGAACCACCGTATCTCTACCTGCACTCGCCGCCCGTATAAGCGGCGTTCGACCACCGTTGTCTCCAGACTCGATGTCGACCCCACGCTCCAGCAGTAACTGAACTACGGTTTTCCACCCCGCATAAGCAGCACTTGACAACGGTGTCTGACCGTATTCACCTTTCGCCTGATAATCGATATAACCAGATATTAATGAGAACGCAAATATCACCTCGTCGCCTTTCTCGATGATGTGAGATGCGATTCCGCGTTGTCGCGAGAAACTGAACTTGGGGCCCCAGTCTATGCGCTTGTTTTCATTATCGGTGTACCATTTACACAAGTTGAAGGGATGCCCGCCTAATTGAACCTGAGCGTGCCCCTCCAAAAAAGCCTGCACAGCCTCGTGACTTCCCGAAGCAAGCGCGGCAAAAAGTGGCGGCCCATACTCCGTAGATCCGAAATCGAAACATCGTGTCCTCTGAGGGTGAATTCGAATCAGATTTCCCAAGTTCTTCTTTGCGAGTACGTAGAGGAGGTTTTCGCAGGAAGTGCATTCCTCATCCTCTGCAAAAAGGATAGCGTTGCTAATCCAGTCAGTAACTCGGAATCCAGACACAAAGTCGTTTTGAGGGATAGCGATCGCCGCTAAATTAGCATGAAAGAGGGCGTTCTCGCTGGCATATTTTATAAACGGGTACTGCTCAACAGCCCCCGAGTGAGTTAGAGGATGTGTCAGATACTTTGTGCAACATTGCTTGAGTCTCTCGTGGCTCGGGCTCTCGCAGTCGAACCCGAGGTCGGGCCACAATTCGTGTAGGCCCTTATCTTTGATAAGGAAATCCCGTACAGATTCGTGTATGAATTGCACTGTTGGGGATTCAGCTTTCGTGATTTCAACAAGCCCTTTCGAGGAGTTGATGACGCAGTTGCGAATGGTTTCAGTAGCATCCGGGCCGGTAACGTTTGGAATCTCGTCATCTGCCAAATCTTCCAATGACAAACCGGACCAGAGCGCGTGGTAGTACTCCTCGGGCTTCAATGGCCTCCTAGCGTACAGAATCCAAAGAATACAAAGTAGAAAGTCCTCCATGTTTTCTTGGTCTCTTCTCAGCATATCTTTGAACAGTTCACTCAAACCACTCGGGAGATCTGCCAGTCTTTTCCTCATAGCCATTCGACCCCGCCGATTTTCTCTATTCAGTATGTCGACAACCAGCACAACCCACAAGAAAACCCCGGCAGCTTTCTTCAGAATTTGAGTCCTCAAATCTTCGACCAGGGCGGTATCTTTAATTTCGAGGCGGTTTCTAACATAAGTCGCTAGATCTTCAACATGACCTTGCTGGTCCTCGAGTGTGATCTGGAGGCCGTATCGTATGACTATATACGGATAGTGACGACTGGAAAAACATACTCGAAATGGGATCCCTCTCTCGGTGGATACATCTGCCAACTCTTCGAGATCTTGAATCATAGTTCTGACTTCCTGTTCATCGCACTCGTCAAGAGCATCGACGAAGCAAGTAAACAGACGCTGCCCGAGTCCGGAAACCGCGTTATGAAAGAGTTCCTTGAGAACGTTCAGCGGCGGGCAAGCTACTTGATGTCGGGGAATGAGATCTCTGTCGTCGAATACTACCTGCAGATCAGGATAGTTTTCCAATAGCTGAACTAATAGCGATCGATACATCCCCGATATAGATTTTTCTAGATACTTCCCCCGGGCGTTGAAAAAGAACGAAGCTATCGCCGTATGCTTCCCTTGGGCCGCTCTCCTCACTTGCAAATATATGAACTTCATTATCGTCGACTTACCAGCACCCGGCTTGCCACGAATCCATAGGAAACCGCGGTGCTCCGCTAGTTCTTTAGGATCGAGCCAAGCCCGATAGTCTGGATGACTGAGAAACCATTGGCATGTTTTAGCATAAGCCGATTTGATGCCCACTTTCCGTGCATTGATCTGCTCATATCGGAGTGTGTTAAGTATTACCAACCGACGCCTGAGGGCAATTTCTCGGGCCGCTGCCCCTCGACGATGGGACAATTCATCGATGAGGCGAGCCTTCCGGCGATCTTCAGATGCGTACGGCGCGTTTCCAGGTATTTCAGACGCCGGTAATATATCCAGCAGCTCTTTCGCGTACGCAGCTGCCGTTGCAGCGGCGTACTTTTGCCACTCCTTATTTTTATGAGAATCCGAGTAATCACAAATTCCCCGAACTGAGAGGCAGGGAAGAATATCCATCAATCCGGCAGCCTCCATCTCAAAACATATGGCGTCCAGTTGCCGGGCAACATCATCTCGCATGGTACCACTTTTCATGACCTGATTCCCTGAAGCGATGACGCCGTAGTGAATACCGGGGTCGTCCGACGCGCGTGGCCTTCGTGATAACAGCTTTGATTGGTCGCATTTCTCGCAATCGGGTGCCGTATAAACGTGCTCGTAAGTCGCAGCATATAAGCGATCTAGCGAGCGCGGGCGGCCGTATTCGGGATATCTTCCCATTTTCTCTTGAAGGATACAAGGAATTCGGCAGGAATTTAGCTCATGTTCCGCTCTCAAAACCGACACAGCAGTACCGAACAACTGGTGAGGTGTCTTCGGGATAGCCGTCCGCCGGATCTGTCCGTCTTGCACAATTTTCCCCAGGTCGTACTGCATCACCCTTGTTCCAACGACGACATCGCCCAAGCGTATATCTGCAATACTCGGCACACCGCCTCCAATCCCAACCATCAGACCCAAGCGGATGGATGGGAAAGTCCGTACTAAATGTGTTAATACATTTGCCGCGTTATTCGTTCCGTACAGGTGATTTGGCAAGCATGCGATAGTAATATTATGCCTCCCGATGCTTCCAAGAATATATGTGTTGCTGTCGTTCGAGGAGGCGACCAGGCTATCGTGGACATCGTCCAGCATGGCCCGAGCTGCTGCCATTTCTATAGATAGTGCGCAGACCCAGGCAACCGTGTAGAGATCCCGTCGCGGGGAGAGCGGGCCATTTTCTACTTCTGAGATGTCGTCGCCCAGGTCATCACTGGAGGCTTCCTGTCTGTCTGAGGGGTCAAGCGAGCTCACTCCGATGTTGTAGACATCGTCTTCATAGAAGATATCCCTCGAATTCATCTTCGTATAGAGTAAGTCGGATTGTATGTACCGCCCGGCGGTTCAGTTTGATATGGGGGTTGCAGATGTCCTAAGACCACTAATACCGAAGGCTTAAGGGTGAGCACTACGATGTAGCCATGGCTATCCTTCGGCTGCTTCCTCCCCTGAATTTAGAGGGCTGACAAACTCGTCGCGATCCTGCAGCCTGGAAGCAACTAATTCCATTGGTCGGTCGGGTTTCGAATTCTCGCCAGCATCAAACATATTAAGACTGGCCAGTAACTAGATTTACGAAAAACACAAAAAGCAAGGACCGTGATTATATCTATTATCGTTGAGTTGGAATACGAGAAATTTATACTTCCAAATTTGTATATTGTTTTTAAAGTTATTGTAAGATCTTGCGCGGTCAGCGGCAAAGTCAAGTTTTCAGCCTTTAAATGGCTCTAATTTTCTAGTTTTTACCTATATTAAAATATTAATTTAGGACGGTTGTGGGTTTGTTTCGCAACATTTGCGGTCGCAGGTTAGTTTACAGGATAGTACCTTCTTTTCTTTGATGATAATTGTATTGTAGGAATTAGGTATATGTATATGTCATATGTTTGAGGTCGAAGAAGAAATTTGGAGGTTCTATATATTTGTGTGTGCTAAAATCACATTCATCTTAGCAACGCCAAAAACTCGCTTTGTATTTTCCACGGCTTAGATCAAATGGCTCCAGAACTTAGAGGCTCGTGCCAATATATATTGGCAGAAGGAGAGTGGTGACATATATGATTGACGGAAATATATCTCTTGTTCTAATTATATCGTTCGCTCTTATAATACATATCTGTCCCCTGATTATTCTGCCAAGCATGTGGTTGCTGTGGTGGACAAGCTGGTTCGGATGTGTGCAGCCCCGTTTCCTTCATCAATACGCCTTTATTCGTCACGGGGACATCCCACTTTCCAATAAACCAGGATCCGACTCCAGACTGCTGCATAGCCACGGAATATATATGCAGCATGTCATCGTGTTTCCAGGCCTTATGCTTGACTGCGAATTTCCCTGTTGAATTCTTTGCCATACGTTTGGATAGCGGCTCGAGGACGAGACTCAGAAGAATTATAACGAGGGAGCCAATAGCTATCACCAGGATACCGAACAAAGAGTATGACACGAAAGGGTCCGATGTTCGGAACTTGATCAAACGGCCAGTACATACGGGGTTCGAATCCCGTGAGGCTTTGTACCCTTCGTCGGCGGTATCGAAGGTCTTCCCGCTGGGCTGGTATTGTTTCCCGGTACCATACTGGACGACACTTAACTTTAGACCCGTAATCGCGACCTTTAACCAGTTCACCACCTCAAGTTTCCACTGCTCTCTATTGATATTGGTGACAATGCCGTTGTGGAGAAGCCGATCCGCGAGGAGAACTGCTGCGCCTCTGAGGTTGACCATAGTTGATATCGGGAAGAACGGAACTGCTAAAAGCCATAGTGCTCTGATTGCTGATTGCGTGGCCTCGTCGAATTCTGTAGCTGTATTGTCACCGTATGGCCTGCCTGACAAAGTACTAGTTGGCCGACTGCATTTTCCTGTTGATGGGTTGCAATATTGAACCCGTTCGCGACACGCGAGGGCTGATACCCATCGCTCTGAAAGATAGCGGCCTTCGAGCAGGGGAGTAGACTTTGATTTGAAGAAAGGATCGTCCGATGGAGAGGTGTAAAAGAGAGTTCCCGTTGTTAGGAAGTAAATACTGGAGTCCCAAGACGGATCTTGGAGGGCGGGTATGGGAATCCATTCGGCTGTTAGGTTTTTGTACAATCCATCGGTGGTGAAGACCGGACTCCAAAGGAATGCACTGTAGCAGGCGGATGGCACCTCGTTAGCGTTTTGTTAAAGCAGACGGAATAAATGATAGTGAAAGCGCTTGAGCTTACTTGAGGCCATAGAACTTCTGAAAGCCACCTTGAAAAAGCAAATTGTACCGCGTTGTGGCGAGATTTCCCTCCGGGTCTTTCCAGGGAGAAGAATCATTAGACCCTCCATAGTATAAGTATAATTCTTGCCATGAACCGCGACCGATCGAATCGGTATCGAAATCCACGTCGAATATCTTTACGTAAGTTCCATCAGCCCTAATAGGACTACATTCCATCTCGAATTTAACGGTAAATGGATTCTGCAAGTTGAAGCCCAGTTCCGTACTTGAGATATTGCCACTATCGACGTGTACGCTAGCAGTGCGTCCTTCGCTGCAAAGATTATCTCCGAATGGGCAAGTCACATTATTCGTTAAGGTAATGTTGAGTGACGGATTAAAAAGCTCCCCACAATTTGATGTTAATTTCGAGTCAATGCAAGAATTAATTAGCGTTTGCGCAGTCTGGGCTCTATCCAAAGCCCAAGCATCGTCTTGTTGCACAGAGCCGCGCTCGGAGAAGACGTAGCCGCAATACGGACTGGAAGCAAGGACATCGGGGCCGAGGATGATGAGGGATTCAGCAAGACCGGCTGCTGTCCAGGCAAGAATATTTACACCCGCTAAAGTGATGATAATGTAACCGAAAAGGATTCCCTTTCTAGACCCAGCATCTTTCCAAGCTGAATTAACTTTGAATGCGTGAATCAACACATTGAGATTCGGCTGATTGCGAAGTATAATTTCGTGCATTCGACGCAAGCCGGTCCTGCTTTTGCTGTGAGTGCCGTATTGATGGAGGATGAATGAAATGATAGACCAGAAACGACTCCCAGCGAAAGTGAGCAAAAGAAGAAGCGCATTGTTCATAAAGCCCCCAGCCAACGTCGGGATCGTGAGCACTTTCCGATCAACAATAGAAGTGCTGGCCCAGTCTGTCCAAACCCCCACGTATACAGTCGAATTGTCGCCCATTTTTGGTCTGAATGGCGTAGAGTATCGACTGGTAACATCGCAAGTAGGAAGATCCTGGATTTAAACAGCGCGTTATCAAGCTCAAGCAACTCAGCCGCAATCTTAATGAGGGATTCGTGGGATTCATTTTAATGCTCTGCTGCATCTCGACGCTGCGCGAACTGGAGTTAGCGATTGTGTTCCCCTATAGCTAGGCGCGCAGATCGATGCCAATATGCCAAGACCACCAACCCTCAAACTCGAGAACGCCACGGGGAAATTACTCAGTGGAGTACTAACCTTTCTTAGTTTAGCTCAGCAGTGTCTGCTGATAGCTGTGTTGATAACGGCTGGTTGCACATCGCCACGAGCAAGCTCAGCCGTCGTGATCAGCTCCCCTTTTCTGATCGATGCACCCGTGCGTTTGCCAGCAAAATATCAGGCCTTGGATAATAGCCTACATTACCTGGATTCTATTTCAGGGGAGAGAACCGAATTTTGTGAATTCCAAATAGTTCGCCGTTTCTTGGCGTGAAGGATTGTCTCGTGTGCGGGGAAGCACTAATCTTCAGGAAGGGTTAGCGTCGTAGCTTATTGTGTTCCGTCGGCCCGTTACCAGTATAGAGGTTAAAAGGGAACACTCAGTAACTTGGGGACAATCACGACTTACGAGACCGGTACTCTATTATGGTCGCTCCATGGAACCTATTCGAATAGCGGTCCGACATGATACAAACGTTAGGTTTCTGCATCAGCACAAATGAGAGTGCCTTCTCATTCAATATACCGATATTAAAAGTTCTCCTACATAGCGACATCGGTCTACACATCATCAATGTTCGCGTCCGCCCAGTTCTAACCTCCGCCTCAGCCACAAAGACTCGCTGACACCTTTGGCGCTTAGTATATCTTCGGACTAAGGGCCTTCTTCCGATTCTCGTCTTTCTCTTCGACTTCTATTCCACCATCCTCGAAATCTGTATCATCGGATTCTATCACATTATATCGGCGCCCCTTTCCGCAATATATTCGAGTCGTCGTAATAGCCATTTCGGTCTACAGTGCAACCAGAACATCGTGAAATTACACCGTTGAAGATAAGAGGACAACGGGTGGTCGGTGACCAGAGAAGCAGAAGCAGGTGTTTAGAATCAATATTAACACAACCATTGGAAGCTGTTACTCGGCAGTCGATTCTGATTACACCAATAGCATAGGCGCCTGTTAACATTCGCTCTCACTTGAATGCCTTCAGTCTGGCTGTGTACGGGATTCGCAGGAGTGGCCTTTAGCCTTAGTAAGCAAACCTCTTCTGTATAAATTATAAGTATAAAGAACAGCTCGAAGGTTGAGTATATAAAAGGATAAGTCGTATATAAGTACTCTATAGGAAAAGGTCGGGTTGCCCCAATATTCATGATTAATTGGATCGTTTGAAGGCCATCTTACGAATATTATCAATCTATTACGGATCTATTGTTTCTAATTTTTATATTTAGTAATAGTTTTCGAATGGTTTAATTGTTTTTCACAGTTTCTTTTACTGTTTATGGGTGCTGACCTTTTCCTATAGAATACTTACTTACTCGAGTGGGCAGTCCCAGGGTCAGCCGCCAGCACGCTGCTTCTCAACAGCGAGCTTGCAGCGCAATACAAGACCTGAATGAGGTACCTCTAATATCCAGGCAGACAAACATGCTGTGTATGTGAAAAGCGCCTATACTCCCGATATAAAACTAGGCTCGTGAAGTAAACCGTACACGTATATGAGCGAAAGTGTATTATTACTTGAGTACTTGCTTATATACTTGTTTGCGAAACCGGCCCCCTTTTTACACCTTCTAGGCAGGCCAGAGGATGGTCGGGCTGGCTCCACGAGACCATTATATCCGTATAAATACTTAAGTATATAGTGCTTACTTAAGTACTTATAATAGTCATATACTACGCGTATACCTGATACAGCGCCGCCACGAAAGGAAGCCACAGCGAGCGGCGCACACACTCACTCACTCATCCATTCATGCTCACGCGCATACGGACGAAAGTCAGTTAATCCATCACGTGGGGTATAATGTACTCAGCGAGTCAAAACAGTGGAGCCATCAGTGCACGGATTATCTAAAATGGCAACCTCCCAAGTCAGTCATGCTTATAAGGAGGATTGGATATCACAGTAGTTGGGTAGAATGCAGCAGCTTTTTCATACGATACCATTACCTTTATAGCTTGTTCACGGCTGTAAGATTGCGAACTACACAAGTGCATAAATATCGTCCCTTGAAGTCACGAAGGCATCTGGCTTACGAGACAAAAGTTACCCACAGCTGTTTAACGCTCCAGCTATCTATTATACTTCAGTATACTCGCGTAGTTTTTTATATTTATATAATCGCCAAGCCTTAGAATATAAAAGCTTCTGTTAGTGTATAGGAGCGAGGCTTGGCACGCATGTAAATAACGTTAGCAACGAAAATTGAATCGTCACGCTTCCACGTAACGCCCGTTATCAACAGCTTGACACTATATAAGCTTTTACTAAGCAGTAGCATTATAAGAAATTAGTGCAGTCCGCAACGCCATCAATCGCAACGCAAACCTTTATAATACGACTTTTCTGTAACCGCAATCGGAGGTGCTAAAGGCTTGGCTTGTACTTGTACTTATCGAAGAAGAAGAGCTCTGCGAGGTGGCATTAATTCTTTCTCTGCCGGAGACAAATGAAAGCTGCTGAGCCGATAAGTGGTTAGTAGTATTTAAGAACGTCCTTGTAGCAGAGGTCTGAGCACATCTACCTGGTCTCGTAAACCAGACCCTTCCTTGCAACGCAAAGTTCCTCTGCGTTGGTTTGGCGCTGCGACTCACCACGACGCACAAAGTTTTGCATAGAAATTCTGCGAATATACTACAATCTAGAACACGATATCAGACCCTATAAGAATCTCTGTCTACTGGTAATAATATAGAAACTCAGAACAATATAGAAGCAGAATCTACTAGGTTTTTGGGACGATCGAAATACAGGATAAAGTGCATAAGTCAGAAGGCACCAATCTTTCTCGACCAGAGTAAACCTGCTTCACAACCATATCAAACACTTCAGTTATAAAGCTATCCTTTGAACTGGTTCAAGGACGACAGTTTGGAAGATGTTTATAGGCCACCGTATTTGGTATAGATAGGGATCTGTTCTTCTTTCTACGAAAGCGTTTATAGTAGGTGCAGGCTGCTAATATCATACTATCCTAGGAGATCAATTAATAGTGCACTTCCTCATCACTCCCTATCCAATAGGGGGGGTATATAGGTATACTAATCAAATTAAATCTGCTTACAGAAACAATGCACTCCTACGTTAAAGAGCCCATTGCCCTCGGTCTCTTGATATCCGCGGTTATGGCATCACCGGTACCTCAGAATATTGAAGTCAAGCGCCAATTGGAGAGCGGCAACACCAAGCGAGCGCCCTGCGATCCATATCCAGAACAAACTAGTTGTGAACAATGCGGCTGTCACTGGGAGGATGGCTTTGGGTGCTGGGGGGTTTACTGGATGGTGTTAAGACTACGGTACATTCTCAGGAACTAAGAAGCTTGGAAAGACAGAACTAGTAGTAAAACACTAGGACTATGCGGGAATATGGCTGGATATGTTGACTAGTTGGATAAATCATCTGAAGTATTCAGTGCTAATATTTCCACCCGTCAGAGCAACCAATTCTAGAGGAATAATACAGCACTATACACTAGTCCGTCCATATAACGACAGTACATGTGTGTGCAAGCCGGATAGCTATAAAGTTAATGATAACTATCGTGGGTCTTAAGAGGAAATATGATACTCAGCAAGATCAGTCTTGATAAAGATGCAGCGATTTTATTTCTAGCTGGATCTTTGAGAATGTATACTTTACTACAGTATGGCCCATACCAACAGGCAACCTAGAAGTCATATATACTTTCAAGTCATATCTGTTTAGTTATCCATCTTAACAACCAGACCATTTTATTATCTATACCGACATCCACTTATTTCTCGCACCCTGTCGTAGCAATTATTTTGGTGGCGTGCGTGCAACGCATCAAGTCTTGGCACAACAGCTAGAACGTATACTTACGGCAGCAATAGTATCCGCTCCCGGGTTGCCCAAGATAATCGTACGATCGCGATCATCCCTTAAGCGTCGCTTTTGGCAGCCCTCAGGTACATCCCAGCAGTTAGCTACACCGATGTAGCAATAATAACCGAGCAAGAGAGGAGGTCAAAAACCCATATAATACATCTTATAGGGTTTGCTGTCGATTTCACAATCCACCATCCAGGAAATTCGAGAAATCCCCGCTTTTCTGCAGGCGTGCAGTGAGCTAAGAAGGAGCGTACACGTGTGCTCAGGCTTCCTTCAAAGCTTGCAAAGCATCCAAACATATAAACATACGTTCAGAAAGTGGTAGGATTCTGTTGTCACCGTGTTCCAAGTTGTGACTGTATGTTCGACATCTTCTTATAAAGACCTTTTTTGGTATTTATTTGGATTTCCCTCTCGCTCCCAAGAACAAGAAGTATTTCCTTTATACGTCTCCGTCTGCTTCTCCGTTGCCCTGTCACTTTCAGACTCCCAATTTTTGAAAGACGATTGACTCAACAACTATAGGAAAATCCGAACAGTTATATATAACCTGGGTCGTAAATCTGGGGAATCAATGATTGCATATAGATTCTACCTCCTGGTGGGACTTCTTACCACTTTTGCCGAAGCGACACTCCAAATTTACCGTCGCCAGGTCGCTCCTGTACCCAGAATCGTGCCGAGATGGTACGGGCGCAGCGATGGCCGTAAGGGAATGGTGGCTCCAAAGGTTTTGATCCTCGCGACGGTAAGTGAATTTGCACCTGTTGCCCTCGGGTTTGCGAAGCGCTTTCCGTACATTTATTTGGCCTCAATTGAAAATGAAACTACTTGACGGCACAAGAACCACAACGAAAGTTGCAGGAATAAACTTATTGTATGAAAATGCAGATTACTAAACAGAAGGATTGTGCGTATATAGTACTTCGACGAGGCAAATATTTGGCCTGCTGGGATGCCGGAGATCTATAATCTCAATATCACCGTAAAAGGTCTGATGCCGAACTATCCCGTCGTGCACTGCACGGCTGCCGATGGCGTCTGCATGATGGTGACTGGCCAGGCCGGTAAGTTGACCCTTGTGATTTGCCGTGGCAAGAGAATGCAGGAGAAAATAGGGCAGTTTTATTGGTCGAAAAATTAGTTAGAGGAAAGGCTTATGGTGACAATACCGCAACACAGTTATCAATTCAGCGACGACAATGCTCGCGATGGCGCATTCGGATCTGTTCGACCTCAGGCAATCATACGTCATGGTTGCTGGGATTGCGGGTGGCAATCCAGAGCATACAGTAGGTCACTATTTTATCTTTCACTTCATTTGGATGCTTAAATTTTCCTAAACACTTTTGTTTCTATGGTCTGTGCCTCTCACTAATAGCCCGTTGGATTGTCTCCTAGTCGACGGGTTCCGTGACTTTCGCCCGGTATGCTGTTCAGGGCGACATTCAGTATGAACTCTCCTCTGTGCCCTCTAATTGGTCATCTACTTCCGGCTATTTTCCCCTCGGAGCCAAGGGGCCCAACCAATATCCCACCTTTATCTATGGCACCGAAGTTTACGAGGTTAGCGAAGCCCTGCGTCACCGCGCAGCCACAGTCGCCAGCAGGGCCAAGTTCAACGACACCGCTGTATCAAGGGAATACAGGGCTAGGTACACACAGCCAGCGGCCCGCCGCCCTCCGGGTGTGCAAGAGTGCGACACCCTGACGACAAATCTCTTTTGGCACGGCGCGGGAATCGGAGAGCCGATGGGCTCATACTATAAGGCGATGACGAATGGTACCGGCGTCTACTGCTCTACTGAAGGTGAAGACAGCGGGTGGCTTGCTGGTCTGTTCCGCGCCACCGTCGTTGGCCGTGCGGACTTCAGGCGTGCCATCATTATGCGGTCTATCAGCAATTATGACCGCGCACCCCCCGGGGTCAGCGACTACGACAGTCTGTTCGCGCTGCAACAAGGCATTGGCTCGTATGCCCTCGGGCTGCAAAATTTGTACCTCGCTGGCAAAGAGGTCGTTGACGATATCGTCAAGAACTGGCACTCGACTTTCCAGAAAGGCCTTCCGACGAAGAACTATATCGGTGATATCTACAACACCTTTGATAAGGATAATATTGACTACGGGTAAGTCTTACTTGGGGCTACTCGTTACTTCCATACGGGAAATTGCCAAAAGTTGGTCTGCGAGCACCAAATGTGGTTCATCGATTTTTGGATTGGATTGATGACTGACGGTTAAAAAACAGCCTACCATCGTTCTATGCAAAGAACTTCGCCCACAGTTTCCCAGCACACTAATAATAGTCTTAAATAATGTATCTATATATTATGAGGATCAGCTCTATATACGAATGTCGCACGGGGGGGGGGCTTTTGGAAATCGACGCGGCTCGAGGCCCCGCATCGAGAATACCCGTACCGCATGCGACTTACAATAAGCTCACTCAAGCTTCTGTTTCTCAGTTCTAACTTATACTCAGGTCTTGGTAGTCTAGCGAGCCAGTCACGGGTCTTTGTTCAGAGCAATACATTTACGAGGAATTAGTCTCGCTATATATATAAGTTTGATAACTAGAATATAGAACCCTAGATCGTGGAGAGAATGGTGGTGTAACTTATACTGGCCCGGGCGAAGCTAGACAATCAGAGAGATAGGAGACAGGTACGGCGCTAGCTGAAATCTTCAATTAACGGGGACTTTATTCTAACATGGAGGCTGGTACCGTTATGATGAATAGTATACATATATCGTAATGCGCGAAGTACTAGCCCTATCTATCACTCGTGCTTGGTATGTCGCTGCTTAAAATTTGTATGTATCAGTTGTTGGAATGATTGATGCTGCTGAGTCAAAGTTGGGTCTCTGGCGTTTGCTAGACCAAAAGCTATTACGCAAGGCATACACTTTTCGATTTCACAGACCAATGCCAGTTAGTAGTAGCGGTAAGTAATGAGGAGCAGATGGAAGCCATATCCAATATCAAGGCCCTTCTCAACAGAGGAACTTGCGGAAGCGTTGACTTGGATCCAACGTTAGATACAAGGCTGCTTTTTGAGATTGCTCCGAACTGTTCTAACGTAGAATGCGACTTAGTAAGACATTTTACGTAATTATAGTTGGACCTATTTCTCCGAAAAAGCAGTCGAGTATCTAAGTATTCATTCTTGAGCAATTATATCGAGATTTAAATCATGTTCTACTACATTTTATGAAAAACCGGGGGGATGTTGCAACCTCCAGGCCGAGAAATACACAGGCTCCGCGTTGGTATCCAAGGTGTTGAAGTGTGGTGGCTTTTCCGGGCTTGGTAACCTCGGTCCCTTAGACTTACCCGCGGCTTTCGGTTGAACCGGGGAGGCCTACTTACGTATCGATCGCGCTATCAGTTCGCCCTGAAGCGTCACGACACGAGATTAGCCGGCCCAGCTATAAGTAATGCGCGGGTTGAGGCTCCCGCGCTTTGTAGAAAATTGTATGGCATACTGCAACCGTCATTTCTCAGTTCACTGTAAATTTAGAGAAACCTTTTCGTATATTTCTAAAAAGCGATCCATCTTACCGCTATGGCCGATCCAGGAGCGGGTTTCAAATACCCAGAGGTGGAAGTAAGCTGGTTGCAGCGCGATCTACTGCTCTTCGCCAACAGCATTGGCTGCAAGGCAGACGAACTCCATTTCCTTTATGTAAGTTACCCGCCCTGTGCAGCCAGCTGCAGTCGCTCTTTATGCGATATCACTCTAAGGTCCTGGTCCCACCGCTGAGACTGAAATAGGAACTGCATCCAAAATTTTGCGCCTTCCCGACGTATCCTATAGTTCTGCCGTTCAAGCACACCGACCAAGATGTTATAGAATTCTATAGCCGTGCAGGAGCAGTTCCGATCCCTGGGACTCCTAAATTCGATTCTAAGAGAATTGTTGACGGCCAACGAAAAATCGAGTTCCGCAGGCAGATACCAACTTCCAGCCGTGGGAGGCAATTCTTTATCAAATCCAAGGTTCTTGGAGTGTATGATAAAGGGAAACCAGGAACCGTTGTAGAAACCGAACAAATTCTCGTTGAGAGGGTAGGAAGTAAAGACATTGTTTATACTCGGGCTGTGGGCAGCGGGTTTTACGTCAGTCAGGGTGGCTGGGGTGGGCCAAAAGGTGTGATTGGTTCCAGTTTGCGGATGCACCATTTCATTCAGCCATATGGGGTTTACTGATTGGACCCTAGGACCCCAAACCGAGAATTACCCTCATCCGGCTGATCGCCCACCTGACGCTACATGTGTTCATCCAACCAATGCAGAGTCCGCCCTCTTATATCGACTGAATGGAGACTACAACCCACTACACGCCACACCGGAACCAGGTGCGAATATGGGTTTTGGCGGCGCGATTATGCACGGTCTATTCTCATGGAATACTGCTGCGCATGGCATCTTGCAGTTGTTAGGCTGTAGCGACCCGGCTAATCTGAAAGAATTCCAAGCTCGATTTGCCAGTCCTGTCAGACCAGGTGATGTTCTGGAGACTGATATATGGCAGGTGGGTAGGGCGAATGGATATGATGAAGGCTGGGAAGAAGTCCGCTTCGTGACGAGGGTTCAAGGTGGCAAGATCTGCTTGAGTAACGGAAGAGCGATTGTAAAAACGTCCGTATCTAAACCGAGGAGCAAGCTTTGAAGAGTTGGTGCACACGGTGCAGGTGACCTTCGGGCAACCTAGGCTTTTCGAAGACCCTTTCTAGCATAGTCTCTTGCTGCACGTTCGCATATGGCATATTCAAGATCTAGGCGGGATGCCCAGTTTTAGCTCAGCTATTCATACTTAGCGGGCTCACCCGGGTCTCGAGGTCATCGCATGGTTGACGTGCTTAGTGCTTAGGCTTGAACGTAGTAGTTATTGAGCATGCGTTCTGCAGTTGGGGAAATCACTGCTACGTCAGCTAATATGACACCGTCCTCCGGTATTTTGGCATTGGAGGCTAAACTGATATTGTCAAGGTATACAGATACCTCCATTGATAATGGGCACCCGAAAAGACTCGAGGTCATATGAAATATCTCAGGGTACTCAAGCGGGGCTGCGATAAGTTTGCGGGGCGCGCGTGAGCCGAAGAAGGGTTTCAGTATGTCTATTACGAGGCCGAATAGCGCCAGATCTTAGAGGCAAGGACAGTAAATCGTGACCAACTGATATATACTTGGATCCTAAACAGGTGTGATGTGAAATTTCGCAACTTGTGATTTTCGGAAACATTCCAGGCCTCCAGGCAAGCTGGTGTTTGATCAGCGCGGGTGTCCGATATGACTCGAGTGTTCCTCGCGGAGTGGTCAAGATTGGAAGCAAATATAATCGACTTCCCCACGCCATAGAGTAACTGTTAACATGGCAATTAGAGCCAGCCGTTGTCTACATAATTGTCTGTCTAGTCTAACTCCGACATCGCATGACGTTCTATTTCAGTGATAATGATGTATAAAGCGAGTCTTATGCCTCTGAATACAAAACCTCTTACTATAGTTATTCGACACCGCATATTCAGGGCTAATATGATAAGTATAAGGATATAATTATTATTTGAGCGATGCATGCAAGGTTTTTGGTTTGAATACAAGAGTTCTAGTTAGCTTGAATACTAAGGCTATCATCGACTCGCATCAAGGTAACATAATTAGAATAAATGCGGCTCACTGATTCGAGATATAAAGTTAGATGCGCTCATATGTCAAGTGAAGGACTTGTATACATTACACAAAACAAAGTGTCTAACTAGTCCGTCTCCAGATTCTCCCTTTGGCATTAGATGTGACTGTTAGGAGCTCAAAGGACAGCGTCCTCAATACTAGTCGTGTAGAATAAATGCCTCTTAAAATGTCAATTAGGGTATCATTCCGATAACCCGATCCGAATTACGATCTCGCAACAAGAGTAAGTAAGTCGCCTGACGTCGCTGTCACACGGTTGTTACTCATTTGGATGTCAAACGTTAGGGTACCCAACTTGGCGCAATTGCAGGTGAGCTTAAGTATCTGTACGACTGATCTTCTGCATGGATATTGTACCTGTGCTCCTGGGTTTTCAAAATAGGAATGGGTTAACGATGCCGCAAATCCCGATTTATCCTGTAGTAAGATCGTCTATAAGAGTTACGGCAGAAGCAAGAACAGAACCGCTAACATCGTATCCACCCCGCTTGAAGAAACAAACACAACGGACGTCGGATCGACTAGCTTTTCTTGAATATGTGAAACCACAACCTGCGCAGCGCGATGTCGATAATTGTGGCATGTGCTTGCTGAATGGCTTATAGGCCCCGAACTGATGGGTCATACCCAAGAAAATGGACTTTCCCTTTGCGAATATTACTTAGCGCGGTACAACGAATTGGCGGTCTTGCTAAGCGCCTCGCGTCGGACGAGCATTCGGTTCGTCCATCCCAATTCCTTGTTTGCCCGCGCCGACGCCGCGATTACATGACTTAGTCTATATCTTGTTTTCCAGGTTTGTTCAGTGGAAGCGATAAACACAAGTCAGAATTCATTTATCTATTGCTGAATACGATCGTGAATATTTGATATTTGTTCCGTCGGCCGAGATATTTGCAACTTGCCAAGGTACCTTCGTCGGCGTGCATCTGCTCGCTTAAATTGTTACAGCTGTCAATTTTGGTTCCCGCTTGGTTATTGCTTATGGCTAGGTAGCCAGAGCCGACTTATACCTGCACCTACATCGACGCTCAGCAGCTGATCAATATGTTCCCTAGATCTCTTAATCAGCTACCGTGAGTACAGGGGAGCATATTAATCCCAATCCAGGAACTTGCATCGATTCGAGGAATACTGCCCTATTTGGACACCGCCGCTGAAGCGTTGAGTTTCCAGCTAAGCACACAGCAAATCGGCCATTCAATTATTGTCATAGAGACTTGATGCCTAGTTTTGCGCTACGGTCCGCGACAATGGGTCTGTGACCTTGATGGAGCGAACCGTCGAGACTTGCAAGCTGTATATAAAGTGTCGGTGTTCCGCCTGAGAACGACTTCGGCATCAAGCAGCACCAAGCAGCATTCGCTCTTTACAGCAGCCACTTTCCTTCCAGATAAATTCACACTCTTTGAACCTTACTTCTATCGTTACCATGCGCGTGTCAGTCCCTTTATCTTTAACTGTGCCTATCATTCTTTGGGGCACCGCGCCTTTCACTTTCGTTCATGGCCTTCTTGCTGGCGTGACCGGGGACGCTGATTCTAGCGCCAATGATCGCGGTATAGCTTCTGCGTCTTCTCAGCATGAGACACCACTCAAAGGCTCCTTGGCACCACCTGGATGGTGGACTCGAGGACATAAATATTCAGGCAGTAGCTGTGGTGGACATGTGTACTACGCCAACAAATATTACCACCAGGCCGAAGTAAAACTGCTTGCTTCCAGTAACATGTTGCCAAAGGCGCATGCTGGTGGCTATGTGAAAGCGCTGCTTTATCGGTCTGATGCTGAGGGCACCGGCTCTTATAAATGTAAGATCGACCGAACGGCCGAGGCTAAGAATTGGACACCTGGGTGGTTGGAAGTTCTTGTGCATGTTGATAGCTCTCAGTCATCTGCAAAGAATACCGGTCGAGAGTCCATGCACCCAGTCCATTTGGAAATTGCGCTACCACCTAACCTGGATTGCGTCGGCCGATACGGATCTGTGAGTAACGTCTGTATAATTCAATGCGAAAGTCATGCCAGAAATGTCCCACTCGGAGGCTGCATTCCATTTCAGCAAGTAGCTGGCACCGCTGAGTCTCATCTTCTCCAAGGTGGGGAAAACTCTGTGACGGGGCGAACCCACATCGATGAATTGGAAGACGACACGGCGCCTCTGCGCCTTGCAAAACGAGATAATAAGAAGAAGAAAAATGGAGGCCAGAAGGCCGCCAACAAATCGCCGGCGAAGCCAGCCAATAAACCTAAGCCCGCGAGTAAACCTAAGCCTGCGAGTAAGCCAAAAGCTGCGAAGAAGCCCGCCAAGAGACCTGTGAACAGGAACAGGAACAGGAATCGGAACAAAAACAAGAACCGAAATCGAAACCGGAACCGCAACAGGAATAGAAATCGCAATAAGAATAAGACCGATAACGATTTCAATCCTGATCTGGATATCGATGTCACTGTCAACGGAGAAGATGCCGAAGACGTTGACGCCGAAGAGACTTCAGGTGTTGATCAAGGCCAAGATCAAGGCCAAGATCAAGAGGTTGAGGTTGAAGCCAACACCGCAAATGACAACCAGGACAATGCAGAGGACGAAGATACCGCGGAAGACGATGATACGCCGCCAGCTGCCAAGTCAACCGACAGTAAGCCTGCTGCTCCAGCTGATAAGTCTGAATCCGGAGCTGCGACAGGCTCTCCTCCCGCTGTCCCTCGAAACGCTGCTCCCGCACCGGCTTCCAACCCCAGCTATTAAAGCCCCTTGAACCGAGGAGTATAACACGGAAATTACGTACAATACACAAAGTCTTTGCTCACGTACTACTCCCTAAGTTTTTACTTTTCGAATATAGATAGCTATCAATCTGACGTTTCGCATCATTTACTGGTGTTCACGAGAGAAGATGGAATTATGCTGAGACTTTGCCGCATGTATCGAGAGTGACATATTTGTTTATTTAGAAGTATAGAATACAAAGGATTTAAATCCAGCAATCTGCTCCGAAACCCTGATCGTTCATCCTCCAATACAAAAAGTGCCTTCCCTTACTTAGGAAGGGAGCAAATGTATGCTGTTCCCGCCGAGTGAGATGACCCCTAATGCGCTTTGCAATCAATTCCCAGCTGAGATTAACACCGATACCAACACTTCATAGACTTTCCCTGGAACGCCTTGCAGCCACTGCGAGATATTTGGTTTCCGGTTTGCCCAATAAAGTTCTGGCAGTTCGTATCAGAAAAAACCTCGCAGTTCGTACCAAAGGTTCCATCGCCACCAGCCCAGACTCCACCAAAGCGGTCGTATTGGAAGCAGTTTCCTTCGCAAGTGGGCTTGTAGGACCCAAGTTTGCGACCACCGCAACCATCGTAGTACGTAACGCACGCGCCATTTGCAACACCAGGAGTGTTTTGGCAGTCCCTGGAGTAAACTGCAGTGGCGAGGGTAAAGATAGGGAGGATGAAGCTGATGATTTGCATTTTGAAGTATAATGTGACTCGGACGGCTAGTGATCAATTAATATCTATAAGGCATGAAGTAGGATATTAGGAACGTACTCTGGAAAGTTTAGAATGATGGTTTTTGCGAATTGTTGATTGATGGCTGGAATGTTCGAGGCTTTGTCTGTTGGAGAGTTCAGTGATCTGGGAAACAAATCAGTATCGGGTACGAAACCTCAATTTATAGAAAACTGTGCATCATGCTCTGACACCAATTTCTACTTACTCACCGAGATCTACGCACAGAGTTCCCATCTTACATGGACTGAAGCCAGAAGAGGATGGCGATAATGTCGATGATATCATGATGCCTTAATATTGTTTACTGATGAATATCATCTTCACGAGATCTTACAGAACAATGATTACTGATATCAAGCTGGAAGGATTTTATACTACGCACTTATAAAGGCATGTGAAGCTTAAGTGTCATTATGGAATGCTCTGTTCTCACACAGTTCATCTTGGATGATTGGCTATATGTTGGCGTGTGGTCTTGGGACTAACTATAGTACTAGTCTGGAAATGGATAGGCCTCTAAGACCTTAGCCTGAAAATTGTGTTGGTGTGGTAATCTCAACCTAGAAGGTCCACAGACTTTTCCCTGGAAGTAGCTCGTCAGAAAACTCTTTCGAATCCAGGTACGCAGGAAACCTGCGCCGCTGATTACTACTCCCTCCGAAACCATCTAGGAAAGTACATAGCATTGGCTGATCACCAGCACACCCAATTTCCATTGCCAATGAAATTCTTTACAGGATATTTCACAGTGGTGAACGGTTATGTAAGATCTGTCCTTGATAAAGATGGGTCCTAAATGTTGTCTCGTAAACCAAATTGCGACGGCGAACTCCTAATTGGCTGCCGTAGTGCCGAGTACATTATTCGATGGTGTCCTGAATTGTGATACGATAGCAGTTCCTAACGTTGCAAGTTATTTTGACAAGCTAGGGGTCTCTATAACAAGCTGCTTCAAACACAATAGAAACCTTATTTGCATAGCCTGGGCTAAAATATATTCGATGCCTATTGCTTCAATAGAAGTCCAAGGCTATCCTCGCCAAGTTACCAATTGGCAGGGCTGTCTTGTGCTTCGGTGAGCCATAGGCTTAGATTTTTGCGCAATTTGCCTGCTGGAAGCTCCCTTGTGTAGTATTTGGCCCTTGTCCTGTGCCATAACGGGCTTTGCTGAACCCGTCAGATATATATCATGATTAATCAACACGGCGACGCGCCGATCGCGACTCCTATATTGGAAGGTCGAAGAATCCAACCTATTCTCGGCATAAGCTTCTAACAGCCTTTAATTTGAGCCTTAGGCCGCATCCCAGCTGTGACAATGCGAAGTCTTCCACAAATGTCCCTGATTGATTACTCGCATCGTGATATCGCTATTGAGATAGCTCTAACTTGAAAATAATATTTCATTCTTATGAGGCAGAGCCCAGAGATATCCGAAGCTAATTGGACTCGTTCGCGCTTGATGGTGGTTCAATTACTATAATAGTGAAGAAAGTCGGTCATACTTCCAAGGTTCGAAGAAGTGACAGGTCAAAGCGCTATCAGATTCGGAAGTATCTCTATACAATCCATGCATATTTTGAGGCGACGGGCGCAGGTAACAGCCCAAGTTAACTCTGACAATCCAAACCTTCAAGATTATAAGGCTAACCCACCACTTGCTACCTTTGTTGCTCTCAATTGCGAACTACCCATGTATTAAACCAAGTAATATAAAACGCTGTTTACACACGACGTGTGAACAATCGGGTATGAGTCTGCATCTTACCTAGAGACCCCCAGTATCGTGATTATGAGTGGATGGTACATACCTAGGTACTTTCAACATATGACGTCATACCGGTTGTTGGGCATTTTTTTAAGAAGAAGTGGAGTTTGGTTTAGATTCTAGTAGAGCAGTTAGATCAACTAATCAAGTATATTTGACTATAGGACGTGTAGAGAGTATATACATTCAGGACGTAGGCAGGTCTTGTCGCCAGAGAAGATGGAGCTGAGTGATTGTTGGCCTGGATAATCACTTGAACTACCCCGAGATGGATATATCTATCCCCACTGGAGATCATCGGAATAGACTGGGCTGCAAAGCACTCACTCACATCGCCGCATAAGCAAAGTCGAGCTTGCTAACCTTAATATTTGGCAGTCGCAACGGCAATTCAGATGTTTTTCTAGTCCGCGACGCGAATTTCTTGCCGCAGGGACCCAAGAATACCGAGATCATGTGCATGTATGAATTCTGAATTTTATTCGATTTATTGCTTGAATAGTCAACACAGACTGGTCGAGATGTATTGACGTCTGACTTGGCAGCGAGGCAAATATCGCTTCGACGTCGCTCGTGTGCATCCAATGCTGCTGCGTGCCCCACACGGGAGCCGGGGGCCGGAGACCGGGCCAGTGTGTGTTGAGAGTTTGGCGCAACACAAGTCCAGTGCTAACTGCAGTCTCGTAAGCCAGACCAGACTGCAGACTGGGGTTGCCGACGAGACTGTGCTAACTGGGGGTCATGGCGCTGCCGATTCCGCCATCCAGCATTGACATCTCTCATCTATCATCAGATCGTCACTCAATTCGGGATCCATGTCTCAGTCGCTATTATGGCGATCACCAGCGCGGGCCATTGATACCAGCTCATCCATCGTAAGGCTGTTTCTGACTTTGCATATTAAAGCTTGATCCCTGCTTCATTCGCTTAGTCTTCAGCTGCGTTCGATCGAACGTGAGCGTCGCGCGTCCCCGTCCTGAAACATTGATAACCACTACCAGCCGGATAATTCCTCAAATCTAAGGCGGATATATGGTGTTTATGCATTGCATCGTTGCTTGCGGGTCCTCGTCCTCGCCGGAAACGGGCTGGTTCGCGAGCGCTCGAGCAACCAATGTGCAAACACCAAAATGCAATGGAGCGATAAAATCGCACTACCACTGAATGCTGGTTCGATGAAGATGCGGAACTGAGAAATCAAGGATCTATCCCAACCGGCTCCAGGCTTGAAACACGAACCTGCCTTCGGCTAGTCATCTACACCCGAGGAGATAAAAGGAGGCAACACCTCCAGATTATACTTAAGTTTTCCTCGGATTAAAGGCGTCGCAGCTCTGGACCTCAGGCTGCCAGAACATCCTTTAGTACATGTACAGGTACATACATATACAGGGTTACAGAATATCATTTATTAGTTCTACCTCACAACAGAACTACGTGAGGCAAAATCACGATTCAGATATAGGTTGACCCCTGTGGCAGGCTGGCGTGAAGTATTATACAAATGCATTAATGGTCGTTTTCGCAAGACGCGCCCTGGTATGTATTTATGCTAGTATGGGATACTCGGTTAGCAACATCTGGTGAGCATGTGGGCAACGGATTGGCCACAGTGCGATCGATGATAGCAGTTAGGTTCTTTAGCAATGGGCTTGCTCATTGTTATATACTTGGTATTCTGGGGGGTTGGATTGAGAGAATGCTTCTGTTTTCGTTGAGTAAAGTAGAATTGGAGCATTAGCTCGCACGGTCTCTATCGGCGGAAGTTTAGAGCCGAATTTAACACTATTAACAAAAAATACTTCAGATACGTGCGACTTGTTGACGATCACACGGCATTCTCATCCCTGCTTGTACATGCACCAAGCTACAGAATGGGATTTCGGTTTTCTCGCCTAGAATTTTAGCCATCTTTTCCAACAAGGGAACAAACCCGTCTATCGTCGGAAGTAGAACAAAATAGTATGCATGTAGCTGATAACCCATTGGCATTCCGTTGTAAATATAGGCGCTCGTCGCTGCGGCCGAATCGCACTCGCGTAGTAAACGGCATAGCTCAGGAAAGCACTCGCTTATAGAAACCCATTCAAAGCATAGCACATGAGAAAGCACCGATTTATACGCTCAGATACTAAGATCTGAAATAGCCTACTTACTTAACCATGGATTGAATGAAGATACTCGAGAATCGGGTCTACGAATGAGTTACTTTGGTTTCTTGTGAGTTGCGAACCGTGTCTATAGACTGGTATGTAAGATAAATCTGTAACGGAAACCTTGATCGAATCCACTGACTATCTAAGTAAGTACTTACCTAGATACTTACACAAATATTAAATTTCAATTTTTTGATGTATTTGAAGCGTGTAAATTAAGACGCGTACCCCGGACGACATGCAGAAACACGTTTTTGTGCCACCCTTGTTGATTGCGTCATGGCGTTAGCCTTCCGAGGTTTTCCGCCTTGTCAAATGTGGAGGTTTACTTGATCCGTCAGCCTAGCTTCCCGTGCGATCTGCAGCTCTGTCAAGCCGTTGATGCAGTCCTATCCGTATTGCGACTCTGTTGCCGCTTGCGGATGGAACAAGCGATGTCCTCAGCCCAGCTGTCTCTGCCCAGTTGCGCTCCAGCTGGACTCGATATCAGGATAGTCTTCCACCCGGAAGCGGGCATAGACTAAGCGGGAATACATATCCTTGATTCAAAGAGCAGATGGCTGAGAACATCTGCCAAAATGCAGCTCAGCGGCAGGTACCTATGCATCTGGAAACGCGGGGCGCAATATGTATGCGCTCAGTGACCCGATTGCGACCGCATTTCCCCACTATGAGCAAGGTCAGTGGGGGGGACGCTTTCATGAAGAATTCTTCAGGGCATAGATTAGCTGAGTCTCGGTCTCGAAGCTAGGTGCATCGGCCCTTGTAATTGATTGTCTATATATAAGTTCGTCTCAGGCGATCGAGGGTGGCATGAGCTTTTCACGAGTGTATAAAGATGCGCTCATAGTTGCTAGTTCTCCGTTCAATTATCAGCAGCCACGTCGCTACTGCTCACCCTCTGATGTCTTCGAGTTTTCTCAGATACTCTTCAATGGCTACTGATAAAGTTAATGGCAAAAGTACGAGTTCCGACCGCAGACCTTAGCTTTGACTGCGTTATAATCACGACAGATCACGCGCTAACTCGGTTATATATGGTTTTACAGTGTCGGGCCCAGAGACGGCGGTTTCACCATCCGGTGGCAATGCTAGCTTGAAAGCTGCGGCATCAATTTCCAGCATTAGTTCTGTTGACTCTATCCCCGATATATCTGCCAACGGATCTATTGAGTCTTTGCTCCAAACTACCGGCGGAAGACCTCAAAGTCGCCCACCGATGCCGATATATTCAAATTTGACCAGCGAGCAGGATCTGACAGCGAAAATAAAGGGCTCTGGCCGCTCTTTAGAAACAATGGTAGAAATCACCAAGATGACGAACGGGGCTGTTATTGGAACTACGAAGGAGATGAACAGTTATTACGATTCTGCACCGAAATACCAGTTTCCTGCAACCGCAGCCCAGCCAAAAATCCTGGACCATGTGGAAAGAAGCAGGTCTCTGTTCCAGAAGTGTCGCCTAGAACTTGGTCAGAATGCGGACAAAGTTCTCAGAGGGTGCCAAAATCTGGACAGCTTCAGAAGGTTCATCAACGCGCAGAGGCTTCGTGATATGCCGGACGAAGGAAGTATCTGGGATAATAGTTTACGCTGGGCTCTACAATTCGGGGAGAGATTAGAAATCTTTGCACACCAAGCTTCGGTTTTTTTCCCAGGGAGTAAGCAGATCTCAGAGAATATCCTAGGCTGTTGCAAAGCCTTACTATTGGTAAGAGATATATACACCCTGAAGACCTCTTCTGGCATTCTGATCCCGATGAATCACTAACAAAAGGTATGTAGGTTGGATCGCGTAATGTATACGCCCTACAGAGATTCTTCGATGAGCTATGGGGAATCGCCGATACATTGGAAGTCTTTGAACCACACAGAGACGTCTACGCATCATCAACCGACTTGCAACTCATTATGGCGGCTATCTATTGGAACATCATAGAACTTGTTGTTTGCGTGACAATATGCTATCTCGGCCACAGCAGTACGTGGGAGATCTATCCTTTCGTGTATTCTGTAGGCTAACCAGCTTTCTAGTCACCCCCGATACCATTACAGAATGTGAAAATCATATCACATTCATTATGAAGGTGTTTGTTGTGAATAAGGAAGCTTTCCAGCAAGCCGTGTGGCTCTATCGCTTAAGGGCATCCCCAATTGTGCAAGGTTTGATACCCTTTACCGTTAACTAGCCGACTCGAGGCGATGGAATCTATGAGGTCCAAACTGATTAAACGTGATAGGTGCTGGCCCTGTATCCATCACGGAGTTAAAAGTCTGGCTTCGACACGGCGTCGTGGAGCCACCATGGCCTACAATCTGCGAGGGCACGTGCACATGGTTCGAAAGGACTCTCTCTTATTTCAAGAGCAGCGATGACCAATTGCTTGGAATTTTCGGGAAGAGGGGCTGCGGTAAGACGATGTTAGCGTCCTGGATTGAAGATCGATTGAGAATACACAGACAAGATATATTGTTGCATTATGCTCTCGGTAAGGCCCGTCCTCTTCTTTCAGCCTGTGAATGCATATCCACTAATCCGCTTTCCAGATTCAAGTACCCAGTCAGGCTCTTCGCCTGTGACGATGCTCAAATCGTTACTTCTTCAACTTCTCGATAAAAATCTCGGAAACGTGTCTTTTTTCAAACGAATTGCCGATATCTACATTACCACAACTTCGAAGCGCGGCTCCATTGCGGAGAGGGAGCTTGAAGCTGCTCTTTGGGAAGTATTTGCTGATTGTGCAAGAATGCCTAAGAGGATCAACATGGTTATCGACGGATTGGATCACATCAATGGTGGTTCTAAGAAAGCGGAAGAGGTTGTTTCAAGAATACGCGGTATAATCGACATGGCGAACAAGAACTCGGTGAAATGCATCTTCACATGTACTCCATTCGAGACTCCCATTCCGGTTAAATTTACAGCTCTTACTATCGACGAGGCAAATATTCGGTACGACATCAAAATTTATGTCTCAAAGACCCTGTCAGAGTTCTTAGGCGCCTCGAATGTTGCGACGAAGGAACGCCAGAACATCGTTGATCTGCTGAGCACAAAAGCAGACGGATCTTTCCTGCTGGCAAATTTGCTCATTCAGACAGTCAAACGGGGCAGAAATTTGGCGGAAATTTTAAAGATACTGGGCAACTCGGGCTCCTCAGGTCTGGCCGGCTTGTTGGATGCTCTTCAGGCGACAGCCGACTTCGGAAATCCGGACACTATGAGGATTATCTCTTGGCTTCTTGTGTGTGAGGAGCCACTGTCTGTGTTGAACGTCCGAGAGTTGTTGGAGATCAACTGTTCAACGGAACAGCCACCTATCCGGGCACCTCGGTTCAAGTGGGATATCGAGAAGGATATCATTCAACAATGTGGCTCACTTGTGGTGGTGGACAGAAACATCGTTCGCTTTGCTCATCCCGCTATTAAAGAGCATTTTTGGAACAGCACGCATAAGGACAAAAGACTACCTAGTCCTCGAGATTGCCATTCCGAGGTTTTATTGAGCCTCCTTGGCTACATTGCTACCGCAGAAATTCCCAATTCGGCAGGGTCGGGGTTCAAGCCTGTCTCTACGGAACTTGTACAGTCAGCATTACAGCAGTATGGTCTGATGAGCTACTGTATTCGAAACTGGCTCTTCCATTTCCGCGAATCAAGTTTTTACAGGGAAAGGAAAATAACTACATCACCTGCCCTAATCTCGACCTTTCCTTCATCACAGCTCTTCCCGCAGTTTGAGTATGCGCTTTGGGTCACCGACAAAGCTCCTGAGGCGGATTTCTTGTTGGCCTCACAAATTCGACAGACCATTCTAATGAATGTGCCGTCTACGATACAGTCTCTAATCAACCTAGCAAATATCCGAGTGGCTTTGGGACAACCGGCTGCGGCGCTTCAAGTTTGCTATGAAGCGTGGAAGCTTAGCCAAACCCTATTTGGAAATTATAGCCGACAGAGCTTCGAAATATCGTTGCTATTCTCATCCATGAGCAAGCAGCAGGTTGAGGTCGAAGCTGGCACCGAAATTTACGACTGGATGATCTCTTATTATCAAAGCCAACAGCTCGATCTCACAGATGAAATCATCGATATTGTGAAACGCCTAGGATCGTACCTTTCGAGGAAGGGCAAGTCCGAGGAGGCCATGACTCACTACCGCTGGCTCTGGGGCATTTGTCGCCAAAAGGGCGGGGAGACTGACACTCGGTCTTCAGAAATTCTGGACCTTATGGCAACAGTTGCCGAGAAAACACCATCATCCACGGAGTACTTGGACATCTGTGTCTCACAATTCAAGGTAACAGAGACAAAGTTGAAGCCATGGGATAAACAACGCACGCGGGCCGCTATTAGGTTAGCACTGGCCTACGACTCGTGTGGAAAGTTCTCCAATGTGTCTGAGACCTTTGACGCTGCGATCAAAAGCCTGACTTCATCACTATCGAGCTGCCGAAGTGAGGAAGTAATAATCATCCACGAAGAGCGAGTCCATCTCATAGTCGAGTTCGCTACCTTCTATTCGCGAAAGTCTCGACGGGACAATGCTGTACTATTGATTAAGCAATTTTGGGGGAAGTTCCGGCAGGACGTTCGCAACATCCGAACTCATACTGTTGGCTTCATTGAACGCTTGCTTGCTTTGGGAGAGATCATGGAGTCCTTGGACCTTCTGGACGAAGCTGAGGATCTCTATGCCTCATTGTGGAGCTACTTCAAGCAATCGTCAGAGCTCATGATTACCGACTTTGCTTTCAAAGTCGGTAGCAAACTAGCCAAGCTGCGGAAGAAGAGTCATAGGAGTCCCAAAGAAGAAGAGGAAGTCTTGAAGGGACTGGTTTCCATTCTTAACTCAAGCACCATTAAGGAGCTGACCAGTATCGGACTCGATTCTTTTATCCAGCTCAGTCAATTTTACGAGGACTCTGGTGACTGGACTCAAGCTACGGATGTTTCTCGGCAAGGCCTCGAAAGATTGTGGCCAAACCTCCTCTCTAATACAGATCTGAAAGGCCTAACTCTACCGCAGAAATTTATCGAAAAGGGCATCAAATTAACTTATCAGCTGGCCTTGAGTCTCTCGAAGAAAGGAGATATCAATCAAGCTTGCAACCTCTACAGATTGGTTTTCGTCGCTTGCCAGAACACTATCATTCCAAACACTGCCCCGAGAGTTGTCACTGCCTTCCAGAAATATTGTTCTTTCTGCTATAGCCACGGTCGCACCACTGAAGCTATTGACGCTTGCGAGCGGTACTTTGAGGCATTGGCGAAGAATCCTGGCCCCTCTAATGCAAGTACCGTTGACATTGGTATTGAACTCGCGGGAATGTATCTCAAGGCAAAACGGCGGACCGATGCTATTACCATCTACAAACGGCTTTACAGTGCACTAATATTGACTACGTTCAGCTTCCGGACTCTAGCTGTTGCGGCCGCTTTGTCAGTAATATATGAACAAGAGCCTGCTCATGTCCCAGAGAGGCTTGAGTTCTACGCATCCTTCTGGGATAAGCTCATGTCGAGTTCTCAGTTGGATTTCACACCTGACTCCGCATTAGTCTTCAAAATGTACCAGATTTACAGATCTCATATTGAAAAATCCGGTCGCGAACGTGCCAATTCCGACATCACCAAGATCACTCAACAGCTTCTCGTTCACTATCGTGAACGTACAGGCGAAAAGAATCCATTTTACTTCAAGGTGCTGCTCTCTTACGCCCAATTACTGGAGCAAGATAAGAGTAAATCAAAGGATGCCATAAGAGAATACGAAAAGTTGCTTGAGTTGGCGCTTCGGGCGGGAGGAACAACAGAGAATACTGCCAATATTCTTCTGATCCAGCAAAATCTAGCGAGATTATATATGCTCGACAAGAGTACTGAAACAAAAGCTGGGGAGCTCTACAAGAGCTTATGGGAAGAGTTCAGGGTAACTTACGGACTTGGAAACCATCTAGCCTTGGGGGCTCTCCGCCGGCTCGCGCAATTCTACTGCAACCAAAATGACTCCGCCGCCGCCACTACCTTGCTTCAAAACACGATCATTGGGATTCTTTCAACCGAGACGAATGAACGAGTGATGTTCGATAGCGCAGTTGCGATCGCAAAGATGTTTATCCTTCTTAAAATCGCCGATGTTGGAACTAGCTTTGTGAGGCAGCTACGCAAGTACTGTCTGATGAGTCAAGCAGAACGCCAGGCATTCGATGCCAAGGATCCACGATTCTCCAAGTTGGTATTCAGGAACTTTAACAACCTCATGACGGAGCGAAGATATCAAGTGTTCTTCTCTGCGTTCGAGACAGTTCTTAGGAAAGGCGGCAATATCGAAGAAGAGGATCTGTACACCGTGGTCATAGGCGCGGTGTTGCAAGAGTCGGAGTTCTACATGGCGTGGCTCGGAGCTTCTAAATTCGGTGAGAGACTCGATATCATTCTCGCTTCAGGCGCCCGGTTGAGAGCTTTCTTGAAGGCTCAGGGACGCGAAGAAGAGTTCAAATTCGTCGAGAATGATCTATGGGCTATCTTCAAACGAGAATTCAAAACTTTCGGACCGGATACGCGAAAGACCGGCATCGAGCTCAAGTTCTCTGAGGAGATGCTCCAAGAATTCTTCAAGGAGTGCTTGGACCTCTTCGGGAATTTGGACCAGAAGGAATCTGTCTCTCTGGTTGATGTTGGCTTGAAACGGATAGAGGCAACAATTCAAGAGGGCGACATTGATGCGGCATTCATCCTGGCAGTCTGGACGCACAAGTGCATGACCGAGGAGAACAAGCTGGGTAACGTATTCCGCTTGCTATTCCTCATGACCTCCGAGAAAGTCAAATCGAACCCGAATGAAATCTTGCGAAATGACATCACAAAATTCAGCCAGCTCATCTTGCAAGACATACTAGCAACACAAGGCGGGGTTGGTATATCATGGGTCTCTGTTGATCTCAAAGACCTTCATCGACTGCTTGCCCTCTTGGGAAGCGAGGGCCGATGGGACTTTATGTTGACCATCCTTGAGCAATTATGGGACTGCAGGAATAGCTATGACCATATCTGGAGTCCACATTTGGTCACCACGATCGGTCGTCGGCTCTGCGATGTTTACATGAAGCTAGGGATGAAAGAGGAGGCCTTGCGGCTGGCTGAACGTATCTACTACAACTACGGACGAGTGTTCGGCTTGTTACATCCCGAGACGCAGATTCTCTGCACAGCGTTGAGCAAGATTTATATAAGCTGTGGGTACTATCCGAAATCCATCGCACTAAGCGAGAGGCTGCTACGTACTTTGGCCGACCCCACAACCCGGGGTGTTCTCTCAAAGGAGCAAGCAACAGGCGTCATCTTCAACCAGCTTAGCTTCTTAAAGTACTCCCACGAGAAGAAGGGCGGATGGGTGAACCCTGATGCGATGGTACCACTAATCAAAGAACTGGAGTCTGTTTACTGGATGAAGAGTTCGCAATGGAACGAGCTCGCTGACTTCAAAGCCTGGTCTGGTAAGAGTTTACCAAAGGACGAAACACCTTTTAACTGGCAGCCTCCATTAATTTGGGGGATCATGGATGACGGTCCGGTCAGAGGCAGCCCGACTACAGCTTCGAGAGACGGCGACGAGGATGCCCCGCCGCCATTCTCTCCAAAAGAACAGGAATACTTTGATTTTTCGCGATCCTCATTTGCATCTTTGTTCGAACATTAGCACCAACATACATGTGCATGTCTGTTTGTCAAGATCTTGTTAACGTATAACTGCAAGCTTGGTGTCTGCGTCGGCTCTACATGCACTCCTCGAGCCTGTCCTCCTGTTTTTCTTGCTATTTAGCTGTTCAATTTATGTTTCATTAAGCGCCGATCTCAAGATGTTTTTGATCATGTATTTATCTTTGAATCAAATTGGACATTCGCCACTATAATTATATAACTAAGTAGCTTGTAACATCTTGCGTGAAGGATTCTATAAAGAAAGGCCTTACGCCAGTCTCAGAGCGCTGAATTCAGAAATAATATTTGTGCGACGATAGAAATTAGCTAACCAAGGTTAGAACTTTTGCTCGCTCTGATCTGATCAGGAAATTACTTTCTTTCTTGAGCAAGCTTGCAAATCTTAAGCTTTGTTTGTTTGATAGCGCCTTTGTTTGACAACTCTTAGCGGATTCCTGCAGTCGTTGATATATTCGTCTCGAAGTCTGGGTATTTCTGCAGATACAAGGGCCGGATTGGTTCGTCAAGATGTAGGCTTCCGTGGTGTCTGTGCCACAGGATCATTTTCAGGCACCATTTGCTGAAGGATATCATGCGCCAGCAAGCTTGCAAGGCTGACAGCTTCCCGCAGGCTGTGGAGGCGCCAATCACCGAGCAACGGTGGGCGACGAAGACGCGATACGATTCGCGCCGCTGTACTTCACGTCGATGGTGCCATCGATCAGGCGAGATTAGACTGAGCTACAATCCGTCCAATTTACGCTCGGCGGTCGCTCATCCGGCGGACAGTGCAAAAGCCGTCAGTTTACCAGGTAAGCACTTAGAGTATTTAAGTACTACTTACTTACTTACTTACTTACTTTCTTATTTCCCAACACCCATGTTTCCCAACTTCACTCAACAACCACCTTTCCATCAAGCGTAACAGCACACAGTGCCGACAAGCAGCTTTTCTAGTCAAGCCTTTACGTTCAGCATCATCTCTGATCGCCAGCGAATAGGTACTCCCCCTTACCACCTTCAAACATTACCGATACTAACTGCCTAGGCGCCTAGTCAGCCCCGGCACTGCTATCAAGCAAACCTCTCGACCTCTCGACTTCTCTAGCTTTGTAACTCGCTTCCTCGCAACTATGGAGCAATCAGAAGTGCTTCCTATCGCATACGAAGCAGTCTTCAATCATATCGTCCTGCCTTCTCAGCTCCCAACCAAAGAGGACAACGATGTCGATGCTATCGCTACCGACCTGCTCCAGTTGGCCACGATGGCAGTCCGCGATCTCCGCGACATCGTCTATGATCGATACTATCCCCAGCTTTCCCTCGTCTACCAGTCCTTGGCCAACTACAAAATGGTCTGTGTCAACGGCGTACTCATCAAGCAGGTACTCCTCCAGCAACTTCGCGGCCTGGAATTGAAGGAACAACTCATTCTCCACATCACAAAGCAAAATGCCGCTATTCTCGTACGGCGGGAAGTCGGGTATGGCAGATTTGTTTCCTCGATATTCATTAGTTCTATAACATGATAACTAATGTGGAGAAAACTTTATTATCTGCAGTCCAAACGGTGATGCGGTCACATTCGAAGCTTTCGAAGCTTCGCCGACTTCTCAGAAAGCTCTCGAAGCCGAGTCAGCCCTGGCATGGGACTTCCCTGGTATCGCTGTCTCCGTTCCCTACTCGACTTTCAGTCAGACAAGTTTTCAGGATGAGCTTGTGACATTCCTCGAACAAGCAAGCAAAGAATCTATCAAACGGTTCGCCGCGACTACCGCCAAAGCTGCCTCAGGAGCCTGGGAGAGTCGTGACACCGTTGACCCAAGTCTGATCACCAGTTTGTTCATGACAATACTAGAGGCGGCCGGCACTCGCATATTTCCCGCGCCTCTACAGAAGAGAGTCCGTGACGAAGTCTCTTGGTCCGACGGAGTGAACCCATGGAGAAGGAACCCAATCTGGCTCATTCTCAGAGTCGCTATTCACAAGCACCTGCAACTACTTCTCGGCGCAGAAGCAGGCACTATCCAGTACAAGTTTCTTAAGTGCTGGCTGCTCGAGGGGTTCCTTCGTGGTGTCTTCCAGGTGACCCACGCTGAGCGTACCACCATCCTGAAAGCAAAGCTGTGCCGTCGAATGGCCAAATTGGAATTTGAAAAGTCCAATGCGCCAGAGAGGCTTCGGATTACCTACCAATATTTCATCGACAAGTTAAGCGACAAAATCAAAGCGTCGGTAGCCCTCGTAGATGACAATATCGCCGATATTTGGCAGCAATATTGCAAGCGGATGGAGAGGCGCGTAGTCCCACTCCCGCGCCGAGCGGAACCAAACGACACAAGCCTTTCGCTACCAAACAGCAGTGCCTATCTCTTCAACATCCTCAACAGTCCTCAGATGAACTTCAAGATGACACAAACGGCCAACGGATCGTACAGACGCAGCGAGATACCAAAAGACGGAAGGAAAGACTTCGCCATATTTGCCGATCAATATTACAAATTATTCTCGACAGAAGAGAATCTTCGCTACATTGAGAATAGCTATCGACATACCGCCGACCCTTCCGAAGAAAAGTGTGTCAGGTTGTCACGTCAGCTCAACAAATACTTGGACAGTTTGGCGGGACTTTGCCAGGGGATGTCTGGCCCATTTTCAGAGGCTGTTTTGAACGTAATGGATCTTTGGATTGCCATTGATGGCTACGCCGTGCAAAGATTCCCCCTCTTGGCCGAATTTCACCCATTGTTCACACCCGAGATTCTCAACGCCCTACACATCGAAAATGCTCGTGATTTTGAACGTTTGCAACGGATCGGTGAACACTTGAAAATGCGCGTCCAAGGCTCCGTCGACTACACGTCCATCTTTGCCGATCCTCGCAAGGGCTGCTTTGCCGACCGTTATGTTGAACATTCACAAGATAGCGCCAAGTTCAAAGAACTGTACAAGCAAATCGAAGCCACAGCAGAGGCCGGTCGTCTACGGAAGGAGGCCGAATGGAGAGAGAAGAGCGCAGAATACGAAGCACTCAACCAGCAGATATTAGTCACTGCTTGCCAATATTTCTTATCGAATGAACAACCTCCAGTTCAGTACCATGACGATAGGAACTGCACAAAGTGCTACCTTGAAAGAAAGGCACGCAGAGTGAAAATTACGGCACACGAACACCCTCTACCCGCAGATGTCGCTCACGCCAGAGCCGTCATATTTGAGCTCCGGTGCCCCTCAGCTTTCTCTATTTACAGAGATGTCACTTGGCGTATCCTATCGACCCTGGCTCTTCCGAGCATCCGGCCTGCCGCAGAACCTCGCCTCGTCCTCCAGTCCTACTCAGAGTTATCGACTTTTGGGCAAAGACAATCCTCTGGGGTGACTTTAGCCTCAACTAAGAAATCATTCCTCCAGACGCATCTGGCTAATGTTACGATGCCCACAACTTTAGAGAAAGTCTGTCTTCCGAATGGTCTCTCACTTTCTTATTATGACTCCGACCGAAAATGCTGGCCCGGCCGAATTCCTCTACACCCAACATTCAATCACCATTTCCCGCTACCTATCCCGGATAATTCCCCATTCATCTCCCTTCGAATCGATCTAGACCACGTTCACCCCCCAACTTCATACGAGGTAGTTGCCAGTCAAACACGTTGCCCCGCGGGTGTAAACGTCCATGAATTCCTCGCTTATCAAGGCCTTCTTATGGGATATAATCGAAGGCTGCCCTCTATCCTCATTGAAATGGCATCTTCTAACCTGAACTTTAGCTCTGAAACGACAACACTGCTTGTGAAGTATCTGATACACCAGGCCGGTCCCTCTTTTCCCACGGAGCCACTTCGCGTGGTCTACAAAATATTTCAGGATGATGGCTTCTCCTCCCAGCTTCTGAACCAAATCAATGCCCGGCTACAACTTATATCATCCAACTGGCGAGAAGTTTACTGTATGGACTTACTTATCACTTTTCTTACCCGTGCCATCGACATCTGGTCCCTGAGCCCTACGACAGCTCTCCATCATCTTGACCACGCCTTGGGGATCCTCCAGAGGGTGAGGACCATGATAAAAGGATGGCTCTGCAATCTTCGCAAGGAAATAGACAGAGCCGAGACTACTGACTCATCTCGCCGTTTCTCCGAGTTCACTTTGTGGGCAGCACTACTTGGAAAATTAACATTTTCCCCTCACAGCCAACACCCAAGTCTCTACCCTCTCGACGAATTACAGCTTGAATTCTTCATTGAGTGTTCAATCATGCTTCAGCATAGTTTAGTGGCAAAGCCGTTGCTTCTACCTCTAAATCTTCGACACGCCCTTATCAGGGATCTCAGGGTTGTATATAATATCCGAGATCTCCTGCGCACTACCATAACAAAACACTCAAGGGCTCTTTCTTCCGCTCTTGCAGTCGCTTGGCCTCAGGAGGAAGACGCGGAGTACCTCCCACTGGAAATATTACCAGCACCAAATGATTGGTGGGTCCAGATGGGCATTGCTGCTTCGGCAACCAAGAAGCCGCAGACTGTTCTCTTCCATCTTCTGGAGGGCCACTTGCTCATTGATGGAAAACCTCTTGGTCAACTGCCGCCTGAACACCGGAACAACCCCGTGCTATGCACGCTCTTTGGGAATCAGAATCTGTTAACTATCCCGTCGCGGCTTCCAGGAATGACATACATGATCTCCCGCGAGAGCGATAAGCATCGCGTCCACCTTGGGTTTCGCAATGCCAGGCTGATCGTTCGGGCCGAGACTAGTGGCACTCTGATCGAGTATATTCCTCAAAATGTGTTCAGAAATGACAAGGGAGTCGAGGATTTGCCAGCATCTCTGCTGGATGGTTGTTTCCATTGGCTAGACCTCAAGCGCGGTACCCTCCATGTTCGACAGTCTTGCTGGCGATCGAAGCCAAGCGATTGGACCATCAACCTCCACACTCGTGAAGCGCATCGTCGTCAAGTCAAGCTCATTGATCGGTTCAGCCCGGTCTTCAAGAAGATCGCTATAATCTTCAGCAAGTTCGAAGAAGACAGATTCCTAACGGCATTCCAGCCCCAAAGTCGCGCACTGTCAGTAGAGATGAGGAGATTAGAGCTACGCTGGGAAGTGAACAATAATGGGCTTCTCGAAAGCGAGGCTCTTCACTCGTATATCGATAAAGACCAGGATGCTGGCACTTGGTACGGCCTCAGGAGCAAAATTGTCCTCAGAGACAAATATAACAGCAGAAGCAGAAGCATAATTATCCCGTTGGGTAGGCTACGATCTAGACTGAATGGTCCCCATGTGGAAGTTGACATCGTCAACGAGGGTGTCTACGGTCGCTATCAGATTAATTCGATCCTTGGAAGGATAGATTGCCCACCCGAGCCTCGCCTTCTTTACACAAAGGCTTTGGTGCATGCCTATACGTCCTTTGTTATTCCCGACCACCTAACGGGCCGAACCGGAACTGAGGAGTCCTTACATTGCCTTAAGTCTGGCTACTGCCAACCATGGTCTCCATTGAATCCTCGCCACTATATTCTCCTGGAAAACCTAGCCAATCTCACTCCTCTTCGAGAATATTACCCGGTAGAGCTCAAAGTCATGCAAAAAGTCACTTGGGACCCCCATCTCCGCAGCCATGCTCAGAACGATCACTTCTTCTTTTGCGTCCAAGAGATCATTGCCAAGTCTGAGCAGCTCAAGCCTTTCAGCAAGGAGAGAATAGAGCCGTTAGTCCTCGCTCGTGAGAATCGCGAGCTCTATACACGGAGCCAGAGGCGCCGTGGTTTGTATGAGCGTAATACCTCAATTTCATCCCCAAAAGCACCGCAGGACCTTGACTACAGTTCTCGCGGACGGCCCAGGCCTCATATAGGTCGTCGGAATGCCTACGAAGCCGTCCATCTTCTGGATAACTGGGCGCAGACCCTTCCCTTACCGAGTGATTTGGGAGGCGTACTTGAGAAATGGTCAACGATTGGCGGTTTTGACGTCGTCCTTGATAAGGTCCTCCTCAGCGATAGATTGAGCTTGGATCTCCCTCTCTTCTGGGGTTCCCTGGTCCGACTATGTCAAGCAAGTGACCAGACTCAAAAGTATAAGCTCATGTTCCTCCTCGCCACGCTAACCTATAACAGCGATGTCGATATGGATAGCATCCGAACATTGATCTCGTTCGCGACCAACTTGGCGCTAAAGACTCTACCACTACCTACAGGTCCCTCATTCAACAACTTCCACCGAATATCAACCATAAAGCCTGAAAATCTGAAAATGCTCCTCAAGCCTTACTGCAAGGTTTACGTCAAGTCAGATATCCAGACAGCTATTGGCTTCACATTGAGTCCTAAGCTCCGCAGAAAGCTCGAAGCAGAAGAGACTAGCTTCAACAGATCGGTCAAAAACGAGTGCCATAGGCTCCTCGACCATCTTCTCCAACAATGGCCCTGTCTTCAGCCTTTAATAGTGCTTCCATTCAACAGCGACCTAATCGACATATCTCAGGTCCTTCCAGTGATACAACCGGAATGGTCGAGATTGTACTTCAACTTCCAGCTTTCCAACCACGTCCGTGAGGTTCAGAATGTTTTGGACCTTTTTAACCTGCAAAGCGAAGTACCGAAACCAACCGAGAACATCGCAGCCAAGATTGATGGCGAGAAGAAAATATCTCGACTAGGATCACAGTCTCTGGGGGATTTGCTCAAAGCTGAAGGCCCATCAGTAGCAGAAAAACTCCTAACTGGTTTCCTTCTATCCAAGCGAAATACAGCAGCTGCTTCTTGCAAGCGAGACCTTGCACATCCACAGAAGCCATTTACACATGCTAAGGAGATCAGAGAGCTCGAAAATATAATCCAAGACATTGCCCGAACCGACTCTATTGTGAGAACGCGCTATGCTCAGGACCTTGAGCTGAGCGTTGCAGCCTTCAAAAAGGTCTCCAGCACAATGATCTCCCAGAGCAATATGTTGGTACCGCTAAACATCGGTGCCAAAATTGAGGAAGCCCGCCAGAGAGTTGCTGTAGTCGTCGACAGGATCCACCGCGCACTAGAAGGTGAACAATGCTACATGGCTTGGCTGAAGATAGGAGATCTCCTGCCACGTACTACGATTGTTGCTCTCCTTGAGACACTACGGAGCTGCAATAAAATATCTTTTGGCCAGAACATGCGAGAGGCTCTGATCCTCCTGGGTGTCTCCGTTACGGATGTCCAAAAGCTACTGCGCGTAGAAGGATACCGCCTCAGGAATGATACGCAGCGGACCGCAGAAGAGGAGTCCAATGTTGGACATCAGAATTGGAATCCGTCGGATTACCCTGACTGGCTCCTCCTGGAAATAGACTCCAACATTTTGATCCGACCGGACCAACTAGAGGTCGCTCACGCTACTATTCGCCCTGCCTCTGGGAATAATTCCGTCCTACAAATGAATATGGGGCAAGGTAAATCATCCTCTCCTATCAATTCGATGTATGATAGTATCGCTCACTTCTTACTAGGGAAAACATCTTGCATTATGCCTATGGTAGCGGCGATACTAGCGGATGGTAAACGCCTTTTAAGAGTCGTGGTACCACGCGCGTTACTCCTCCAGACGGTGCAGATAATACATGCTCGCCTCGGGGGGCTCGTCGGTAGAGAAGTCCGCCATGTCCCTTTCTCTCGCCAGACTGCCACAACAACAGACGTAATCAGGACCTTCCATGAGATCCACTCCAAAATTCTCAAGTGCTCCGGCCTTATGATCACGCTTCCAGAGCATACCTTATCTTTCATGCTGAGCGGACTTCAGCGCCTCTCAGACGGCCGGCTCGAGGAAGCCAAGCCGATGGTGCGGATTCAAAGCTGGCTCGACAAACTTTCCAGAGATATACTCGATGAGTCTGATTTCACCCTCGCCGTCAGAACACAGCTTATCTACCCTTCTGGTTCTCAAAAAGCCTTTGACGGACATCCCCACAGATGGAAGACAGTAGAAGCTCTTCTGGCACTCGTCCACAGCTACCTTGCCAACCTTCAGGCTATGTACCCCCGAAGCCTAGAGGTTGTTGAACGTGCCGGCGGTGGATACCCATTCATATACTTTCTCCGTAGAGACGCAGAAGAAGCTCTTGTCAAACGACTGGTCAACGACATCTGCTCGGGCAGAACGACGATCTTACCACTTGCAGATGCTACTGCCCTTGTTCAACGCATTGTTAAGCATTTCATCACAGACGCCAGAGTCTCTCCAGAGCAAGTAAACGAAGTCCGTCAGTCATTCGAAGGTAACATGACTGTTTTGAAGACAATATATCTGCTTCGTGGTCTGTTCGTTCATCGCATCTTGCTTCTTGCTCTCAAGAAGCGATGGAACGTGCAATACGGCCTTCATCCAACCCGCGACCCTGTTGCAGTTCCGTATCATGCCAAAGGCGTACCATCAGAGCAAGCAGAATGGGGCCACCCAGATGTAGCAATCCTCTTCACTTGTCTATCCTTTTACTACCATGGCTTGAACATGGAGCAACTTTGTCAGAGTTTGCGATTTGTTCTGCAATCAGACGACCCAGCCAGTGAATACGACAGATGGACCTACAGTTCAGAAACGCTTCCAGGCTCCCTCCGGGAATGGAATTCCATCAACGTCGACGACGAAGTTCAGCTGATGGAAATTTGGGGCCACGTCCGTTACAATGTGGTTGTCATTGATCATTATCTCAATAACTTTGTCTTTCCTCGTCATGCGAAGCAATTCCTCACGAAGCTTCAAGCGTCCGGCTGGGACATCCCACTTTTCTCCAATAATACCCTGACTCTCAGCAAGAATGGGAAGCCACTAACCACAGGATTCAGCGGTACCAATGACAATAAAACGATGCTTCCACTCACAATAACACAGGAAGACCTTCCTACCCTATCTCACACTAATGCTGAAGTCCTCACATACCTTCTCCAACCTCGAAATCGGTCCTACGTGCTTGCAGCTAATCTCCAAGGTCGCCGCTGGACAGAGAGGACGCTCCTCAAAAATCTCGCGAAAATGAACATTCGAATATTGATAGATGCTGGGGCCCAAATTCTCGAGATGGATAATCGAGAACTAGTCGCCATGTGGATGGAAATCGACACAATCGCTCCTGCTGCCATATACTTTGATAAAACAAACAAGCCGTTCGTACGCTATCGCAACGGTAGTGAGGTACCACTCCTAGCTACGCCTTACGCCGAGGGTTCTAGAGACTGCCTTATATACCTCGACGAATCACACACAAGAGGCACCGATTTAAAGATGCCCAATAAAGCCCGCGGCGCCTTGACGCTGGGTCTCGGCCAAACAAAGGATCACACAGTTCAAGGTCAGTAGTTGCTACATAAAGTATACTGTTTCTAGTTGCCCACTGACATGCCTCTATCATCTGTAGCAGCTATGAGACTTCGACAACTCGGCACAACACAGTCCGTCGTGTTCTTCGCACCGCCAGAGGTTCATCAAAGTATCGTCGACACTCAGCAGAAACAGTTCCGCGAAGAAGTCGATTCACGTGATGTTATCACATGGCTTCTGCACCAGACTTGCGCTGGTATTGAGCAACTGCAGCCGTTATACTTCTCCCAGGGGATGGACTTCTGTAGACGAGTTCAGGCTACCTCTGATAATCCTGAATTTCTTGATGACCCAGTTCAACTGAAAACGTATCTCAACACTTTGAAACAATCGGAACAGCAGACACTTCGACAAATGTACGAGCCAAGGCAAAACCAGCAAAAAGGTGCAAATATCGAAAGTCCATCTACAGAGATCGCAAGGTTCATGGACGAGTTGAAAATCCGTCGACGTGGTTTCCAAGATACTGGGGAAGCTGTCCACGGGTCTGCACTGCAAGAGGTCGAACAAGAACGCGAGGTTGCATTCGAGGTTGAGTCTGTCCGCGAAGTACAAAAACCAGTCCACTTCACGCCGTTCAAATTCCCGGGACTTCATAAAGACCTGTTGACATTCCTTCATAGCGGTCGCCTTTTGGTCGGCGCGGGCGGGTATGAGCCGGCGTTCTCTGCCTTGCGCCGCATTTGCACACTCGGAGAAAAGTATCATGTCGATTACAATGCGACTTCAGGATACTTGTATGTATCCACAGAGTTCACAAAGACGGTTCGCACACACTCGAGCAAGTTCGATGACAACTTCTTGGTGAGTAAAATGACTCATATGACTACCTTTTCAACAGGCAGATCTGGCCTCAAAAGTATCCATGCACGATACTGACTCCTACGCACAGCGACCCGTGAACTGGCTCCTGGTTAGTACTGAGGCCAATATTGCCATCATCGTGACACCGGAGGAGACGGAACACCTGATCCCACACCTAAATAACAAATCCAGACACCCAGCGGTCTATCTATTGGCATATGCAGCACCCGTCACCCGGAAGATGGTCCCATTTGATACCTTAAGATTTTTAACTACTCCGGCTATGGAAATTGAGTGGAAGCCGCCGGAGAAACTGTCGGTCGAGCTAGGAATATTCGCAGGGAGACTCTACTTTACATACGACCATGTCAGTGTTCTCCAAGCATACCTGCAGTTGGATAGCAGCGACCTCGAGCCCGGTGAAATTTCCGCAGGCTCTATCTTCACCAGCAGGCCCTTGTCATTCCTCCAAGAATGGCTGACGTTGAAGCGTAAGGGCCAGGATTTCCTGCATACGCCCATGGGACACCTCTGCCAAAGCAAGGAGTTACTGCCAACACATCCGTTTTTCCAAGGTGATGCTGGTGGAGTCCTTAAGGCAAATTCAGCAGCGGGAGAGGAGGGGGCCAGCGAAGGAGACCCTACAGAATCAGAATCCGTCCGGGATGGGGAATCTTCTGGTGAGGATCTATGACCTGAGGTGACTTTTTGATTTAAATGCATCAAAGTTTGAGCTTTTGTGTTCTTTTAAATCTGTTCGGTCGTTTTTAACTTGCGATCTTCTCTATACTCTTCTACTCGTTCTATGCAGTTCAGATAATATCACTCATTCTCGTCACTTTATAATTAATATTAATGATATTCAAAGAGGGCAGTAGTGTAATGTGACTACGCGTTTACGAAGCCGGTGTCCAGCCCATGATCGAAAGGTAGCAATATGATCACCCGAAAATGGCATTAACTACGTATTAGTTACAACTTTGTAGCTAGCATTTGAGATATCAACAACAAATACACAACGGGCAAATTTGTGAACGCCAGCGCCTTGATTGCCGAGTAGATAGTGAATTAGAGAATACACTTCTACAAAGCTAGCATCATGCATATCAGGCCCAGCACTGCCGCACTACCCAGTGCGAAGAATGAAGAGGCCCCGGATATGTAGGTCGGGATTGGCAGTGGCGGAGTGACGTTGCCAGTCGGAGCACCCGTGCACGTTGTTGTTGTGCTAGTTAGTGTCGTCGTGCTCGTCGAGGAACCTAGGTCGGTGGCTGTGTCAGTGCTCGTCTCAGTGCCCGTTGTGGTGGTCGTAGTTACATCAGCGGTAGGGCAAGCAGTGCACTGTGCCAAGACAGTTTGGCTGGTAGGCAGGCAGACGAGGAACGGGACCTGTGCTTCGGCGCAGATATAAGCGCAGCAGGGGTCGTAAACTGTTGGGCAAGCGGACGCGCTGTAACCACCCGTACAAGTAGTAGGTGTGGTGGTGGTGGTGGTATCCTGAGCGGTAACACCAGCGGCGATGACGCTACGGCAATATGATGACTTGTTAACACTCTCTCTCGAGTGAACAGCATGGGCGGAAGGTAAGCACTCACCCGATGAGCAGAACTTTGGTGAAGGAAAACATGGCGAGGGAGGTGTGTTGTGTTGTGTGGTGGTTTCCAGAAGAGCAAATTGTATAAAATGGTAGGAAGAGCTAAGAGGTCCTGAAACGGTGGGAGGGGGCTGATGGGGAGGGAAGAAAAATTCTGGGCAAAGTGCCCAGGTCAAAGGCCTATATATACGTCAAGACCAGTAAAAGCCAGCATTCTCGACATCCGCTACCTCCAACCACTTTGCATCTTGCTCCTGCCAGCCTTGCAAATAGTCTGTCGCCCAGTCTGGCTCCGTTCTGGCTACAGTCCACATCCCAGCTGGCCAGTTCCGTTGCGAACCAGCTGGCCAGGGCTCTGGTGTCAACGGTCCTGAGCCCTTGCAGTTATTGTTCAAATTGCATTCTATGGTCCAATATATGAGTTCAACTGTAGATTAATTGAGCATACGGGAATTTCTTTCGAAGATTTCTTTTCATCTTTACGCCATTGATTTAGGGGTTCACTAAGCGATGCTTTACCATCCGCAGATAACGTAGAGACACGGTGATGATCTTTCTAACGGCATGAATGTGATATATAACTTGAGAATTTCAGCACATGACTTTCGGCCTGGGATCTGACTTCACAAATCCATCATTGCGATTGCCGGCCGATTGAATCCAGCAGGGTAGCTCTTGCCGCACCGGGTAGTTTTTAAATGACTTGAATGTAACAACCAGCCGAAATCCGGATGCTACTCTTGGGAGGGATTTGCGCGGAACTGCCATTCGAGGCAACAGGGGCGCACGTTGCATGCGTGACATTGCTATCAGTCCCATCGGAATGCAATAAACTTTAATCTTTGTATGTTGGATATTTATTGGCATCATTTATTATATTGTATCAATTTGTTCGCTTTGCTGTGCTTTTTATTGTCCTTTTATTTTATGTTTCGTTGACGCGCGTTGTCCTTCTTTGCGTTCGTAATGTCATGATCGGTTAACACCGGAGCCATTTGAAAGCGCTTTTGTCGCGGGTTCTCTATTTTCAGGCCAAAAAATCGTTTAGCAACAAATACCACACAATCCTGGTTAAATGGCACGGCGAGCGTTGGACCCGAGAACACCTTTTACGCCAACTTGAAATGCCGATTGACCTCACCGATTACGCGAAGGTCGGCTCGGCTACCAGGGCACACCCGGTCTTTGGCGTTACTTCGAGTTGCTTATCACTGCCAAGCTTGACCGCCTAGACGTCATGGGTTTATTTTCGGATGATCAGAGCATAACGCGGACCGCCGTTCGGATAGGGAGGTCCCTCAAAGCATTCTCTCCGTAGAAATCAAGATTAAACGTACTACACCTTCATGTTGCTTTCTCTGGTGTAGAATTGGCATCGCGTATTATTATTTACCTGCCGTAACAATGGAAACACCCTGTTCTTAATGCTCGCAGAGGAAGAATGTGTTCATCTTCAGCTCTGCATTGTGGCTATCCACAAATGTCTTCCGTTCCTCCATCAACTCTAATCGGAGTTGCTTCGCGAGCTCCATATCGATGGGGAACCCTTCAACATCACCAATAACCATATCGCGAATTTCTCTTGGGAGTTTATTTAACCGACCGCCGCCGTTGAGTTCCAGATCCTCCGCCCACCAATCCTTCCGCTGAGGTGGGATATTTGCTGTGCTTATAACTCGGGTATATGGATCCACTAAGAATACAGCGAGAATCTTTCTATGCCCCGGCTTCGTCTTATCTGCCAATTCAAACGGTTGCACTTGATGCTGGAGAGTATTGGGGAACGTGATTAGGCGACCTTGCGTGGTTGCGACGTCGCCGATGACCTGTATCGCTGCATCGCCGTTGTCAATCCCAAAGAATGGTAGCATGAATTCGTCTTCATTTTGTCTGTTTGGCCAATCCATGGATTCTTCCTCGTTGATTTCCTGGCGAAATTTAAGACAAGAAGCCTCCACATTCTCGTTTGAGTAATAGTAGATCGATGTCGCGCATATCCGATCATTCTATATCTTTCAATAAGCGACTGATATCTGAGGTCTAAGGTATCCAAATAGGAGACTCACCAGCTGTCCTTCTAGATGCCACGATCCTCCAGGATACCTTGATTTCTCTGGCGTTAAGTGGATCGATGCAAGCTTAACGATAACTTGCAAACCCTTATCTCTGAATTTTTTCCACAAATCCTTTTTGAGAACTTTCTCAACGTTAGGGATCCGTTCACGCCATGGCCTATAAGCAGGCGCATCTGGTATGAAGATGTGCTCGTTTCGCATTCGGACTATCCATTCAGTCAGCTTGTCGCTGCGCCTATAATCGTCGTCGGTCGGTGAATAGAGATCTTCGGGTTCATCCTCCTCGTCAAAGTCATATTCAATGCCCCAGTCCACGCGGAGTTTGGTGCCTTCAGCCATCGAAGCTGCTATGAGAGTCTGGCTCCACATTGGAATAGACTTGGCGATGACATGTTCAATCAAACGGTAGAGCTCTGTGTGCCTGGGATGCAAATTATTGATGTAGCTCTCGAACCTATTCGGGGCAATGAGCATCTGGATGCAAACCGATTGTTAATGAGGCAATGTATGAACCAACCGCACAGTTCTCTCGCCAGTGGCTTCATCTCTGTGGAGTGAAATATCTGCTGGCAGCCACTGGAAACGTTTGCTCCAGGCATTAGGAACCCTAAGCCTGCCTTTGAGCTTCTCCATTGGGGCGTCGCCACCGTTGGCCTCCCAAGCCACGCCCGTCCCGGCGTTTTCTATGCAGTTCTCAATATTGATCGTTCTATCCTTCAGAATCCGAGAGACCGAGTAGACGAGTGGGAATAGCGACGGGTGGACGATATCAAGAACCAGGCCGTCGGAGCCAGGGTGCCAGTCCTTCAGCTTTTCTGGTATATCTTCAAGTTCTTGAACAGCATCGTTGATTTTGCGACGTATTTCTTCCGATATCATAGTATCCGATTTACAGACATCACCATCGAGTGCCACTAAGAAGTTTTCGTCTTCGAGCTGCTCTGCCTTATCTTTCAATTCTTCTAGACACTAAGGGCCACTCGCATGATAAGATTTAGCTATACGGAAACCGTGGCCACTTTACAGACGCTTACCCAATCAAACATGTTGTCCGTGAAGTTCAGCTGGGCTTTCATCTCCGCTTTCCACTTTTCTGTGATCTGAGGATCGCGCATCTTTACCGTCCATTCGACTTTGTCGGTGATCTGGTTCATCGCTTGGACCATGTTGATTTCGCGGAGCGTGCGGATTGAAGGACTGAAAAATATCTATTTAGCCATACAGTCGCCTTCACGAAATGAGTGAGAAAGATTGTGTACCAATAATCCAGTAGTCCATGGGGGAAGGCCTTTCTATTCTCGAAGGTAACGGGAAGCCCGTAGCCGGGCAACTCAGCGGGCAAAGTCATCGCGCTCTCACGGGGTCTGCTGTGTTGTACGGTCGGGATCTCGGCCAACTTGAGCGAGGGTGCCTTTCCGGCAACGTTTGGCCGTCTTTATAATCTGGTTCCAAGCCAGAAAGACGACCACAGCAAGAGTCATCTGTAGACATCATGGAGCTGAAATGTGCCAAAGGGCATGCCAATGCTGATGCCAAGGTTGTGAAAGGAGCGCGAGGACGTGTTGGTCGAGGGCCAACTGGGTTCAGCCGCGTCGAGCAGACGCCTCCTCCGCCGCCACGCGTACGCGATTACCCGGCCTGACTCACCGCGACGCCTCCAACTACCAAGTAGACATGTCGCAGCCGTCCGAGCTGGGCAACAGACGAGAAGCTGAAAAGCTTGTCAGCCACGATATCGTTGGTTCGGTAGGGGCAGATTGAAGCCGCGAGATCGATCCGAAGCCGCGGCCGAACCGTTGCCCAGGCCTTGTCGAGACTGAAGGCGGCCGCTAGCTGGCCGCCTGTGAAGCCTCATCCGAAAATACAACACAAATTAATTACAACAACACCGTTGCGAACGTTTCATACTCAATTTGACCAGTCGCGATCGAATGTCACTTTACACATGCACATACTACAATTCCGGCACTAGACTACGATGTTCGATCTCGTGCCCAGTATGGGTTAAAGTACAGATAATTAGGCTACATCTTTTCTCCTCCGAGCTTAAATATACAATAGACAAGTTAGCTTGTCAAGATCTTCCACATCAACCGCCAGTTGTACTCTGCCAACTCAAGTAACACGTTGAGGCCAGCGCAGAACCGCCTAGGCCCTCACGCTCCATATAAAGTGACGGAGGGCCGAATACACGTCGGTACAATCGTGGTGGTAGTCCCGCAGCCGCATGGGTTCGGACATGGATCCTTAGTGATCGTTGTCGTCGTCGGCGGCTGTGTGGCACAGCAGCACGGCGCCTTAACCGTATATGTTGGTAGCTGTCTCTCCTCCAGGTACTGGCAGGGCACACAAAGGTACTCTGGACAGATTGGCGGCCGCTTGTAGATGAGCGTGACTGTATATGTAGTAGAGATCGGGCAAGGACCGCAAGTTTTGGTGGTCGGTGCGGGCCCGATCGTCGGCCTTGGTGTGAACGTTATTCTCGTCAAGGTTGGTCGTATGATGGTTATTGGTTCGACGGGCTTATCGGCATCACCGTCCTGTGCAGATGCTCTACAATATATTTTCCGTTAGAAAACTAGAGCTCTTCTACGCGGGCGCGCCCGCCGTGAATCACTTCAAACCAAACCGTACCATTTCGGTTGCATTCTGGGTACTTACAGCGATGCGGCAAAGAGATATAGCCAGTATGTAAATTTCATTTTGTCTAGATGCTGAGGCACTTTGAGAGTTGCTAGTTGAACGGCTCGTTACCAATACCAAAGCGCAACGGACTGTTTTTGAAGCACCGATTTTCGATAAATTATGACAAAGATCCGTAAAACTGATATTCTACGTCTACGGCAGCCAGAGGAAGCAGGCTATGCTACCTCTATTTAATAACCTGCTGGCCTCCAAGACTACGCTGCGAACACACTGCATCGTAGCAGGAATGATCCTATTCAGCCGGCTGCAGTATGTCGACTCTACAGCCTAGCAGGTAATCTCACTGTTACACCAACATGCATATGCGTTACCGGAGCATGGACTTCGCCGTATCTTGTTCGGCGGAGATGCTCAGTCTCTCCTTTCATTGCGCCAAGGACGTGTTAAGATACCTGCCATCACAGGCTTAATAAGAACCGTGCCTGAGCGTAATGAAATTGCCTCACTTCCGCCCAATCACATAAGGGGTTTAGGCAAATTTCTCCGTCTGCCAGGCACCCTGCGCATTGACTGATCCTTGCCGTCGGCAAGCAGGCCCGAAAGAGAGGCGAGCAGTTTGAACCCGATCCTGTTGTAGTCAGCTCAACTCCGTAAAATTTCCGTGTTACAAAATCATGAGAGCAGCAATATTAGATAATCAGTAAATAGATTCGGATATTCCCGAGTCGCGAATCTCTATAACATGCGTAAGTCGACTTCGCTGAGGCCCATGCGCGATATTCGTCGAGAAAGAAGAGAACAGAATATGAGAGACTTTCCCCGGGAAGAATTGCGGCTGAGATAAACCTCATTACCGATGTTAATGGGCAACCGATAATAGGGTCAGTTCTTCGTGCCGTCTCGAACTCAAATCCTCGTGACACAAGAGCTTTCCTTCTCGTACCTTGCACCTCCTAAGAGTTCAGGGGCAAGCGAAAATCGAGTCCCCTTTACGAGTATTGCTGCGGTAGCTCAAGTCTTCTGGACCTTGGACAAGCGACAGCTACAGCGATCGCTTTCTGCGATTAGCCATTTTCGCTGCCCTCCTCGACCGTCTAACCCCCGTCTCAAATCCGCAGGGTTCAGCCTCGTTCTCCACGATAATGTCTAACATGGCGCGCCAAGCCGGTTAGCCTGTATCTGCTGGCGTACAGTTCTGTACTCAGAAACATGACACTAGGCTTGCTCTCATCCTGTGAGATGAGAACGCTACAAGTAGCTGCCTGTTTGGCTTCAGAAGATGGTTGCTTAAGGAAACTTTGCAATTGTCATAAGCTCCACGGCCTTGTCAGGTAAGTTAGATACATAAGTACCAGCTATCGCGGACGGAGAGTTAGTAGTATACGATGATCATCATGGGTATGGTGACCAAGGCCAATTCTCTACTTTGGACTGACTCTATCGTTTACTCACGGTCGGTCTCATAACAAAACTTTTCAGCGGCACCAATTGGTCCGCTGCTTCTCTCCGAACGCTGACAGGGTAATACGTCTATCAAATTTATACCCTTTTCTTTATGTAATGGTTAGACATGCCTCAATTTGCGGCAGAAGTGACAACGCTGTTATCAAATGGTCACAGATTCATCACGAAGGTTTATATATATATATATATTTATATCATACGACTTGGACCTTGATAGTTGTTCAGCAAAATTTCAGACAGCGTTTTCATCCATCACTCTCTCATTGTTTAACTATTGTAAGACTAGATTACAGGATACCGTGATCATATATATATATATAGGTGCCACTAACTATCGTAAACACTATTTACTCCCTGACACTTGATACCAATCTCTCGAGATCTCACCAAGCCATTTTTTGTCGCCCAGGCTTTAGTTGCCCTTTAACATTGGCCTAGTGGTACGGAAAGTAGGATGGAGGCGCTGGATAGTATGGGGCAGGTTGATACGGCTGCGGTGGCGGTTGATAGACCGGTGGCGCAGGTCTGTATGGCTGAGGTTGAGACCAATAAACAGGTGGAGCAGGTTGATATGCCGCCGGCTGAGGCGCAACCGGTTTGGGAGGAGGTGCCGGGTGGTAAGCTGGCGCCGCCCGCTTAGAACGCTTTTGCTTCTCCTTTGGTTTATAGGTGGGAGGAGCAGGCTGGTATCCATATACTGGTGGTGCTGGCTGGTACGAGGTTGGTGGAACAGCCGGCTTATGCGGTCCTGGTGGAGGAGGCTGATAATACGGCTGGTATGATTGCAGTGCCGGGTACCAAACTGGTGCCGGAGGCGCCTGGTAGTACGCCGGCGGCGCAGCATAGTAGTTAGGGTCAGCTACTGGTGCAGCCTCGGGTTTGGCTTCGGGAGCTGGAGCTGGAGCTGGGACAGGAGCTGGGGCACCAGCGACACCCGATAAGAGGGTTAGAGAGGTAGCGAGGACTGCGAGATTGCGAATCATTTTGTGAGAATATAAATCTGCTGAAGAATATGAATTTTGGTATTAATTAAATTTGAAAGGAGTTCGAATGTCGCAGTCCTAAGTTCTCGATACAACTAAATGATCGATTGTGATGCTGATGGTGGTAGACAAGAAGCTATTATCTGGAGAGGAGATCGCTAACTATTTATGCTCTTCGATCTGTGGTTGACGGTTATGAGTATATCGCCCAGATATTTGATCTGCAGCTCAGATAGAATTTGTCGACCCTTGCGCAAAGTATTCTCTGTCGCCGATTCCGTTCGATGATCGATTTCATAGTCTTAGCATTCGCAGTTTCGTCACTTGTTCCCCAGCAGATTCCGCAATCGATGGCTTTCGGCTATGATGCGTCGGTGGCACAAGCTTATGCAGCAACGTAAGGCGTTAGAAGCTTCTCCACCCCGGTCTCCTTTCCTGAGGGTGGTGGAGGAAACTTTGAGTTTTAGAAATGAATAACGGCTGTTAGAATGTAAATGTGCTTGCAGACAGACGCTAGAGCTATATCGCGAGCTGTCTCGGGAAGGTACCATTCTTCAAATTCCACAAAAAGAATTCCAAGAGCATCATCGAGACGAATGCAAATCTTTTGCTGTTCGAGGTTACCGCGATCGTATTGAATCTATAGAAGCATAAGATAAAAATGCTAAGCTTCCAGGCATCAACCAACTTGTAGCATATATATCGGATCCGTCGCATTGATGTACGATATATTCGCCCGTAGTCGACAGTGCCGGTTGAACATGCGAGACCCTTTCACGCATGGCCTCAAGTAGACTTCAGGACATTGAAGCCGATAAATCTAGTCTCACAGTTTATTAAGAGCCTCTCCGCCGCGATCCCGTAAACGAAGCCTATTTTTGTTAAAAAATATTTTTTAAATTCTTTGTCAGTTACTAGCACAATAGGTCAGGACGATATGCTACCCGCAGCCGGATCGTGTTGCGAGTTGTTGCGTTCATTTTACGTACAGCCGGACTAAGAAACTTGGCGTTGCTCACGGAAAGCGGCACTCGTTCGCTAAAGTTGGGGGCTGTCGCAAGCCAACACGCCTAACGACCGCTGTCTCGTCAACGCGTCACGCGTTATTATTATTATTCTAGCTATCTCGGGGCAAATGTTAAGCTGCCAGCGCGGTGATTTGAGCCTTCGACCTAGCGAACCCGCTTCCAGCCTGACGGGGAACAATTTGCGGCTGACCATGTGCCGGCCTGCGCTAGTTGCTTAATATGCGGAGTATTCCGCACATTGCGGCAGTACCGGTAGATATATCAGTAGATATATTGCAATTGATAACTTGGAATATAGAAGCAGCATACTAGATTATACGGATGTCGTCTATTGGAGTCTCGCTTCGAAACTCGCAGGTCTTTTAGTTGCCAACGAGTCTCTGGGTCTATAGAACTTGACAAGAGCAATTCAATACCACCTTGTCGATTTCTATTGTCTCGTGGTGGACGCGACGCTAGAGATAATTGAAATCGGTTAGATCAATTTTAAGTGCAAACGGGAAGTTCCATTGAGCTAGTCCCTACTCTTACAAAGTAATGAGGAGTGCAAATCATCAGCTCATAATTCTTGGAAGCGCCTTGGCTTTTTGGGTCTTGCATTAGTTAGAGGAGTGATAGCAAAAAATCCCAAAAAAAAAACCAGAATAGGTCAAAGCGGTATCCAGGGGCAGTAGATAATCTACGAGGTTGAATCAACTGAACACCACCACCTGCTACTCTTATCAACAATAAGCACCCGGCGATGGCTATCCTTGAGCTGAATAATCATCGGCATTCATACAACACACATCCTCGAATCTTGCAACGTTGACAGATCTGCTGAGCTTTCAAAGCCAGCCGAAGCATTCTATCGAGCTCAATATCCTGGTTTGTACGCGCAAAAGTCCTGCGAGTTGACCCGAGGAGATGGGGCTGAGTTTTTCCCCTCCAACATCCGGAACGGACGATCTGGTGCCGTTCGGCTATCCTGTCTGTTCCGCAGCCCGTCTACCATCAAAAATTATGGCCTTCCGACCAGAGAAGCGTATATCGGCCCAGCCCGCCCGAGACATCTCGCCTGTATAAGCTTCCGCTTACTGCGAAAACGTCCGAACTTGCAAAGTCGCAATCATGACGTAGACGCTAGTATCGCCGCGGTTGTCGGAGATCGTTGCGGACCTCGAAGCATGGTCACCAGATATTGACCGTCACTAATCAGCTATTGAACTAGAACGATAGTACTCAGCAAATCCAAATGCTCGATGACCTCCCAGCCAATCTGATCGACCTGTCTCAGCATGTCTGTCGCGGGTCCCACGGGCGCGGAAGCCTTCGCCCACATTATCGCGCTGTTAGACTTAGAAGATACGAGATCCAACCAGTCAAGCATCAGAGTTACGAATATCATTTTCATGGTCTTCATCGTGGTCGCGCTGTTATTACGGGTGTATTCAAAGATGTCCGTGTCCCGGAACCTGCAGAGCGATGACTGTACGTATCCTTTCTGTCGATCAGGCTGCGCGGGTAGTGCTAACATAATGCCGGCGCATCTAGATTGTGCAATACTCGGGACGGTGCGTTTTGTACGATGTATAGACGATTGCGCTCGGCTTGCCAGCTAAACATGGGATTTTAGATTTTCGCTTTGGCGTTATCTGCGGTTTCCTTGAATAGTATGTCAGTCTATGATATCTATCGTGAACTGAACGCGTGCTCACAATCGGATGATCGCAGTGCTCACTTACGGATACGGGAATCATTTATGGCAGCTTGGGCAGATGGACACTCTTATAAATCGTCTACAGCTCATGGTTAAAGTACTGCAGCCTCCCTTCCCGAAGTTCTGAGTGTACGCATCATGGTACACGTGATATGCATGCATTGCTAATGGATCTACGGATCTGCGAACGTCTAGAGTCTGATTGCCTGCAATATCTTACAAGCATTCTCCCTGTCTCTCGCCAAAACCTCCATCATCATTCTATACAACCGCATCTTTCATGCGCACACCTGGCTCTGCCACGCCACACAGGCTATTCTCGCCATCTGCTGGATTATGTGTCTGCTCACATTGTTTTTGTCCGTCTTCCAATGCAGACCGATTCGCGCCGCATGGGATTTTGGTAGCTTCGACCGCACGGGGACAACCTGTATCAACATCCAAGCATACATCTACGCTGTCATTGCGGTCAACATATTCACAGACGTCATGCTGGTGTTTTTGCCGATTGTGCCGATTGCGCGGCTCCGGCTCCCTTGGAAGAAGAAGATAGCCGTGTGCTTGCTCTTCCTTGTTGGTTTCTTTTCATGCATGGCGAGCGTGGTTCGAATGTATTCACTACGGGGCCTCCGCGATCTTGACATCTCCTGTAAGCCCGATTGCACGCGCATGATTGTTAAACGAATTACGGATATCGATGTTTGAAGCATGCTGACGTATCTATGATACAGTTACATCAAACAGTTCACTACTCTGGTCCATCATCGAAACGGACGTCGCCCTCCTCTGTGCCTCCTGTCCCGCCATCCGCTTCACCTTTAAAACACGTAGCCCAATCGGCATGTGGCTCCGACAGCTCTGCGGCGGAAAGCGCGACGCGGATGGCGAGTCGGAAAAATACACGCAAGGGTCAGATCCGACGCCGTCGTCACGGCGAGAGAGTGGGGGTATCGCTAAGCGGAAATATAACAGCGTTGTGGATCCGGCGTCGAGCGAGCCGCATCCGTACGAGGCGGAGTTCCAGGATATTCAGCTGGACGACATCCGTGAGGAGGCAGGGGATAATTGTGAGAGAGGCGAAGAAGGCCCGCGAGAAGAACGGGACTAGTGGCATACATATCTGGACTAGAGTTAGTTCGGAAAGGCGGCAATTTCCTGTAGTTACAAGCGTCGTATCGTGTTTTTGATCTATTTCGTGGAGTATTCCTACAAATAATACAGAAGGGGAGCTCTCAAAAGTGCTACAATCTATAAATATCGCGATAGTCCAATAGACAATGTGGAGAGAACGGGAATTGAACATATGTTGGGATAGGTCGTGTATCAGGAAGGCACACGACCAGCTTGGATATATTTGCGAAGTGCCAGACCGGCCAATAACAGTAAATGTCGTTCACCATCTATTTTGATCCATTATAAGAAGGAAATAGCTCAATCGATGAAGGTGAGAACTAGCAAAGAGAACGGAATTCTACTGGAGCCCGGCTCGAAAAATACTATCTACAAAATAAACCACGCGGCGAAAGCCGCCACGATCAAGGAAAGCGAACTACCGACAATTCGGACACCACCCGAGCTCTTAGTTGCCGACGGCGTTGGGAAGCTGACCGCGGAGGCATTAGTGCGCTGGGCAAATGCGGGATCGGTAACCAACGCCATAGCGGCAGTCGTGGTCCATGAAGACGCCGAAGTCGAAGAAGGAATGGAGCCCCAGGCGCCCGTGGCGGTGCTGTTGGGCCACATGCCAGTTGAACTGGCGGTGTCCAACTCGAGGACGTCAAATCCGTTGGTGCCGGCTGTCTGACTTCCGTCACCGGTTGTCCTAGAGCCGACGAGGAGGAAGTTTCCAAGCATTGGTGAGCCCAGCCCAGCGGCCTGGGCGAATGCCTTAGCGTCGAACTTCTGGCGCACCCGACCGCCTTCAAACTGCTGGAAGCTCTCCGGCATGGCAAAGGTGCCGTTCCGCTGCGCGAACAGCATGAAGATGTATCTGTGTGGCTCTTGCGAAGGCGGTGAAGGACCACGGTAAGGTGCAATGGCCCTGGCAGTCATATCAAGCTGGAACAGCGTGACGGTACTTCCGTCCTGACGTCTGATGTCGACAGCTGCGTTTGGGATGGCTCTGGCGCCCGGCTGCAGCCAATGCAAGATCTGGCTGATGCTGTTTTCGCGGGGTGACGGCGCATCGGGGTCGACCATAAGGACGAGGAAGGTCTGGTTTGCCATGGAGGACGGGATATATACATTCGGCTCATTTTGGACGGCTATTATAGTATCAGCATGAGTTTTTACGAAGTGATATAGATACGATATGGAACTGACCATTCTTGGCGAAGATGCCGCCGTTAGTAAAGAAAGACGGATTGGACTGCGAGCCACGGTAGGCGATAGGCAGGAAGGAAGGAGTATCGGGCGAGAAGTTGGGGGGTGTCTGAGCGAGAGCCGGGCCGGCCAGCGCAAGGAATACAGCGAGGTACTTCATCTTGAGTGAATTGAAAATTCGAAGGTGAATAAACTAAAGATCGCTAGGACCGTTTGAAATGAAGAATTGAAAAATTCAAAAATGAAGAAGAGAAATAAGATCGAATTGAAGGGTTTGAATGAGTGTCGTGTGGTATTCTGCGAGGAGCTGTGTTGTCCTGCAGCACGGATTAAAAAAATAACTAGACGCTCTAAACTGGACTTTTAAAATGGTGAATTGAACTTCTGCAAGCAGCCGCCGCGTATACTCGAGCGAGATCGCAAGTGCACGATTATATATATACCGCCCCTCCGCCGCCCCTTCGACGGTGTCTGGAGCAAGCAGGTCCTCCAGGAGTTTGGTGCCAATGTGTCGGCAGCAGGTGCTCCTCGCGGAAGGCTTGGCTGGCTGTCGCATGTCACCGCCTCACCATGGTTTCCAACCGCCGCTTCAGGACACTGCCTGACTTGCCGTCAGACATTCCGGCGCCGCAGCTGCCCCGGGAAATCCTTGGCAGCGGACGCAGGCGGGCCAATATCTCCATTCGCAAGGTTTGCAACCGGACATTTCGAATTGCGACCTGCGTGCAGATTATGTCGACGTCGACAGCCTGGTCTGTGTGGTCCGTCGTCTCTCTTTAAAACCTCCTCAACTGCTAAAATTAGCGGGAGGGATGTCATATTCTGTCCCTTGCAGTATCTGCGCCAGTCCAATCGAGGCCACGACAGCATCACACTCGATCGAGTAAGGCACTTGCTCGAGGGGGTATCTCCTGTTTTCGCTGTCTTCGCTGTCTGCAAACGTCCATTTCAACGGCTAACTCCCATCTGCAGACTGACGCCAGCTCTTTTACGACCTGCCCTTCTTTGCGCACTAGCATCATGCCCACCAGATGCAAGGTACCGCAACGGCCTTCTAATCAGCAGGCGCTGGCAGCCCGAAATTTCCGGACTGTCTCTTTCTCTTTGGCGACCGAGACGATGCAATGGCCCGCTCCAGCTTCTGATCCATCGCCACAGCATTGGCGGACGGGTGGCTTGGTTTCTAGACGCTCGCGCTCCTAGGCACACATTTTTGCTGAGCCACTTAAAAATTCTCCAAAGGGGATTTCAATTTCCAAATAGCCTCTAGTTAGAGCACGAGCTGCTGGGTCCCTTACGCCGGAATACCATCCGATGCATCCGTCAAATTCAGCAGTCGCCGAGGCGTCGCGCAGTGTTTTGGACCCCGCGTGTTGCCCTTACCAACCGCAATCCAATCACCGCCTGCGCTTCCTCTCAACGTGACGGCCGAGTAGAGATAACAGAACCTTATATCATCGATGCAAGCCCCTCATGCCGACAACCGTTGTGCTCGACAGGCCGTTTTCCCGTCTGCGAACGGTCTCTGGGACTGCAGTCTCACGAACTTTAGCAGGGCCAGGGGCATAGGTTGACACTGGCGTCGCGCTGGCCACGGCTAGCGGACCTTAGCGATCAGCGCGAAAGTTCCCATCTTCGAATTGGCTCAGGGTGCGCTTTCCGAATTCACGACGGTTAGACTCGACATACTACATCCGGCGCGGTGGACCTGTCTTCGCTGAGCGACCCAAAGATGCATGCCAAGACATTTGTGAAGATACCGGCAGATACGATATGGCCTCTGGTGAATCGGTCAACGTCGCACGTATGGTTATAAGATATCGAAGAGAAGAATATGCGCACACCGCATCGTGAGGTGTCTATATAAACCCGGGCGAAGTCGGCAAGACTTCGGTGATTTGCAAATTAGTTTCCAAGAACTGCAACAGCGAATCCCGAAGAAAATCGTACAAGATGACGAATATATCGAGCAATTCCGCCGACGTTCCGGCTGAGGTTGACATCATTGTCGCGGGCGGTGCGTACCTTCTCTAGAATGAAGGCTGTACGCCCAATCGGTCAATGTTAATGTGAGCTGTATCTTGTAGGTGGTTCGGCCGGCTGCACCCTCGCGGCGCGTCTTGCAAAAGCCAACCCGAACGTCTCCATCCTCATTATAGAGGCTGGCATCAACAACAAGGACGTGGCTAGCGTCATCTACCCTGCTCTGTTCCTGACGAACTTAGTCCCAGGGTCCAAGACGGCAGCGTTCCACAAATGCTCCGCAAGTAAGCACTTGAACGGTCGAGAAGCAATTGTTCCCACGGGCGGCTGTCTTGGGGGCGGGTCAAGCATCAACTGCATGATGTACGGGCGGGGCCAGGCCGTCGACTACGACAGTTGGAATACGGAAGGATGGAGGATGGCCGACCTTCTGCCGTTGCTCAAGAAGGTGTGCTGAAATGTATTATTAGACGGTGCATGCCTGCTAACCACGTGTGCTGTTAGACGGAAACGTATCATGGTCCGGACCCTAATAACACTCACGGTCATGATGGTGAATTCCACGTCTCTGCCGGCTTCGCATCCAAGCCCTTCATGGCCGACTGTCTAAACGCCGTCGCGCAAGTTGGCATGAAGGAGGTGCCCGACGCGAACGACTTGGTGGTAGCAGACGGTGTTCAAGTGAGATTTAGACCACCCATTTTTCCAGTATGATGCTAAAGGGAACAACTACAGCGCTGGGTAAACTGGATACACCCAGACACTGGCCTGCGTCAGGACGCCGCCCACGTCCTCATCCATCCTCTCCTGGAACGTGGCGACACCAGCTTGAAAATTCTCACGGAGCACAAAGTCGTCAAGGTCTTGACCGAGGGCGGCCGTGCTGTCGGTGTCGAGTTCGCTCCAAGTGCCGCTACAGCATCGGCCTCAAAAGTCGTTCGCGCTCGAAAGCTCGTCGTACTTTCATCCGGGGCCCTCGGAACCCCGAGCATCCTCGAGCGGTCTGGTATCGGTAACAAGTCCCTCCTTAACAGCCTCAACATACCGGTTGTCTCTGATCTCCCTGGCGTCGGCGAGAACTATATCGACCACACGCTCCTGTTTAACGCATACACGACCAACAGTCCGCCAGAGGACTCCTTCGACCCCTTCCTCGACGGCCGGCGACCTTTCGAAACGGAAATAGCCGCGCTCTCGGATGCTTCGAAGCCGCGGTACATAGCCTGGAACTCCATAGACATCGCGGCCAAGGTCCGCCCGACGGAGGTAGAGCTGGCCACTGCCCGCCCGGTCTTCCAGGAGATCTGGGCGAAAGACTTTGCGGATCCAACCCGCCCGATGGCCGTCATGATCTTTGCGCCCATCCATGTCGGCGACCATTCGAATCTCCCGCGAAAGCAGTACATGAGCGCCGTCAACTTCCCCTCATACAGCTACTCCCGCGGCAGCATCCATATCACCTCAGTGGACGCAGATGCTCCTGCGAATTTCGACAGCGGCATGCTATCGCACCCTTGGGATGTCGAAGCGCACGTCCTCAGCTATAAGCGGCAGCGCGAGGTCATACGCCGGATGAAGGCCTTCGCAGGGCCGGATGGGATCATCGCGGGACCCAAATTCCTAGACTCCGGCAAGGCGAAGCATTGGCCGACGGACGGCTCGCCAACGGAGTACACGAAAGAGGATAACGATGCGATCGAAGACTTCGTCAGGTCGGCGGTGGAGACTTGCTGGCACAGCGCTGGGACTGCGGCCATGAAGGGACGGGAGGACGGGGGTGTTGTGGACAGCGAGCTGAACGTGTACGGCGTCGAAGGGCTGAAGGTTGCAGGTAAGCTGATTTCCCAGTATTTGTTGAATCTCCTTGTATTTGCGCTTTCGAGAATGGCTTCGTGGCTATAAGACAACTGTCTTGTACGCCGTCAGCTGGCGTTCGTCCTTATCGATAAATAACAGGGAAATCTGGGATGATACCGCCATATCAGCCTCCGTCGTACCTATACCGCGGGCTATAGGAGTCTGGTCTCATGAGACAAAAACATATCTTATACTCAGGAGAACATACCCTGCTTCGATCTTCCCCCCGATTTGCCCGTTGCATTTCAAATGTCAACTTCACGTTGGACGAGTGGATAGTGATGGCTGACGTAACGTTGTCATAAAACCACCAGACATCTCAATCATGCCGAGCATGGTAGCCGCAAACGTCTACTCGACAGCCCTGCTCGTTGGCGAGAAGGCTGCATGCATCATTGCGGAGGAACTCGGACTGGATATCTAATATCGTATCTCTCAGACGGCGCACTCGCCGCGCAGATCTGCAGAATCGTCGTCCTCGCTGCCGTGTTATATTGATATATTACATGTTGTATGTATCGTTGCAGGGCAGGTGAGACATGGCAAATGCATGTCTCGGAGGTGAGACGCGCCAGCTAGTCCGTCGTCGATCAATAAGTCAAATAAAAGAAAAACAATCGATTGCATTGCTGTAGTGTAGTGTTTGTAGGCGGTAGGCGGGCGTTGCAGGGCTTCCGGGCCAATAGGGGGAGCGGGTATATGCCGGAGACGACGGACAGAAGCATGAACAGTCGAACGGTCATCCATGCGTGTGTATTTTGTGAGTTAATGGTGAAAAAGCAGTGTATTATTGTTCGGTTTGGATTTTTCACCTGGTTGGCTGGATGCATACGCCACACTCTAGACACGTCCCAATAGCCAGAGGCCGTCGATCAACTATCATTACCAGCGAGAAGTGGACGCTTCCAAAGAAAGCAGCTCGACTTACAATTACAGCGGGAGCGAATCGATAGGGATGATCAAAGCGGCAAGTAAGCAGCACGCTGTACTGGCGTACACCCCTGGAGGCAGGCCGGTTCCGCTGGGCGTCGTATAGAATGTTATAACGTTAGCGAGCAGTGGAGCACCGATACGGCTGGCCATGCCATATATTTGCGCCTACAGTCGGCATATATGCACAGCCTTCAAATAAGCAGCTTCTGCTTCCATGAGGCGTTGATTCTGACTGGATCGTCCGTTGCCAGTTGGATAATGGAACTATCAGCTTATGAATTATATACGAATCTGATAGGGTACATACTTAGTACATAAATTCGGGCAACTACAGTGGATTGGCTTTGCCCCACAGTATTACCATATAAGTATACTGAGAGGGTTAGGTTGCACTGTAGTATTAAGTTTGTGGTAAAATCAGTAGCCGCCGCCACCTTCTCGAACGACCGGGGCGGAAACGCACGTCCTGCATGTCTCAGATTCTCGAGACAGCGCGCAAGGGCCCCCCGTCATCCATCGAGCTCCTTTCCGCAGCGTTTGTCAGTCTGACGCAAATGTTTCCTTAATGGTATACTTGTGACCTCGTCTAGTGAGAGAATGGAATGATGCCCTCCATGGTTGCATGCATGCTAACTTGCATTTGGAAGCAACTCGGTTATTGCGTGAACGAAGGAAGGCTAGGGGAGACTTACTATCACTCGAAGACCTGGAAGATATGATGGCATGCGCGAAATATGTGCACAATGTAGCTAGCGAGCCGGCTAGCTGCCCTTCCGTGCAGACCGTATGAGCCGACGTCGAGAAGCAGTGTTTGCAGGTGAGACATTACATCAAGTCTATTGATAGCAATTGATGGACGCATTATATCATGCTGCAATTCGGTACCTGTTGCAATCGATACGTCTATCAGGAGACGTCAGCCGCATTGAAGTACCTGAGATGCCAGCCAATGGCATGGATATCCGGGCGGTGCAGATAGGCGTGGTTGCTAGCGAGCTGGCCAGCTAGCTGACGTTAACCTCGATACCAACAAAGACGAAGCTGGGCGCGACTCCTTTGTTTGTACCAGCCAGCTAGCAGCAATTGCACTGCACAGGCCAACTTACAACACAAGTGCATGCAAGACTGCAACAATTACTCCGTCGCGAGATGATGGCAATACCGCACAGCATATACATACAAGCCATTGACTAAGCGCTTATCCTGGGCTTGCAACTTTTCTCGAGATACTTGCCCTGGTGGAGTCGTTCAAATAGAGGACGAGAGAAGCGACGTGGAAGACACTGATCTCGAATGTCTCAGATGGACCCAGCGGGCGGCCGAAAGCGGCCTAGGCGAACTGTCTTGGATTCACGTGTGGCAGCCCCACCCGCCTGCATTCAAGACACCGCTAACAGAAACACCACACAGGAAGAAAGAGCACGCTGCTCAGCAGTCTCTCGGGTCGCTCAGCAATTTTAGATGTTCGAGAATGGTGAGACCGGCGTGTGGCAGTTGGACGGTGCATTGGGTGGCTTGCCAATGCTGGCAAACAGCACCGCAGCCAACAGTCGCGCTCGCTCGTCCGCTGGAATGTCTCAGCGTAAGACCGGTCTCTCGCCTGTCTCGTCTGCACTGCGCTGTATGTCTCTGATATGCTCCGTCCCACGGCCAGGCCCTGTTTCGCCATGCCAATGTCTCACGTACCTACTGGCCTGTCTGTCCGCTTGCTCGTCTGTCACTCTAACGGCAGCTCTCGAATGCCTCCCCTTGGGCGATGAACTCTGCTGCTAGCCTTATCCAGCATCTCGCAAACTCAGTCCAACTGCAGGCACGCGGGCACGCAAGCTTTGCCTGTGACCTCGGAGCATTAATATTTAATATCACAGCGGCCATGGCCGCCACAAGCTCGTGTTCGCTATATACATACTCTCTTCTCCTATATGTTCCTCGATCGATCCTAATTCCCGTCCGCTAATTCTACCAGCTTGCCATCTCATCAGCGACAGCCGCACCAACCGACCAGACTTCAGCTGAATTTAATCAGCCAGGAAACTCAACTACGTCGCCAGCGGGAAATACCACAAAATCAACACACTGTCAGCAATGGCCATCCTCAGCACGCTGGCGGGCTGCCTGACGCCGCTGTCTCTCCTGTCCTTCGCTCTACCCGCCCTCATTGCCTCTGAAGGGTCAGCCTTCTACCCAGGCTCTGCTATTTTTAAGATGGCCTCTTCAGCGGCCTTTGTCTGGCGGTCGCTGGCCCCGGCCGTGCCAAACACTGCTGCCATGTGGATCACGGCCTCCCTCGGCTGCGGCCTCATTGGCGACTTCTGTCTAATCCCCTCTTGGAAGTCCTACCACTCGCCAGGGGGCGGCCACGAAGGCGACTCTGTCTGGTTCAAAATCGGCATGCTGGCCTTCATGCTTAACCACGCGGGTTACCTGGTCGCCTTCCTCCAGGACCTCGCACGCATGGACTGGCGCCTATTTGCCGTCGTCTTTGTTGCCTGCGTCGCTGCGGGCGACGTCGCCGGAATGCCCGTTCCCTGGCGCAAGGACCACACTCAGTCTCCTTCTCCACGACTGCCTACCATCTCGACAAGCCTGAAAAACACCGACATCCCGTCCTCGCCGCTCGATCGGTCGGAGCCGTCTTCCCGACCACGGACGAGCGACTCGGGCGTCACAGACCTCTCAATCTCCATCCCAGCGACGCCCAAGTCCGCCTCGTCATCCTCTTCCCCATCGCCGACCGCCACCTCTGCCACTCCGCTGCTCCCGTCACAACAGCAGTCTTCCATAATCCCCAAGCTCGCCATCCCTGCGGACATGAAGCCGCTCATCGTCATCTACCAGCTCATCATCACGACCATGGTCGCTTCCGCTGCCGGAACACGCGGTCTGTCGAGCCCTCGGATGCTGGGTGCCGGCATGTTCATGATCTCAGACGTCATCGTCGCCTGGGACACGTTTGGCGTCAAGCCAGCGGCTCAGCAGCCCGTCGACGCGAAGAAGAAGTGCGGTCGGGACGGATGGCTGCTACGAGGGGTCGGGTGGGTGCTATATTTCGGCGGGCAGTATCTGCTGGCTGCGAAGGGTTCTCGGTAATTTTCTCCTGGCAGGGTGATATCACTGGAAGTTACTAGAACAACGAGAGGCTACCATAACCTACTCAAAACTACCAGAGTCTCCTAGGGCCTATACTCTACGAGACCATAGTGTCCTTGCTTCACCGCCCTTCGTTGGCCGCGGTGACAGTTGATGTGCTCTTGGAGTACATGCTGTATATATTAGTGTCTGTTTTTGTTGTGCTTGATCGATATCGGTCTTGACTTAATGAGTAGTACTAGCGCGCACAAATACCCATGAGATATTATTACGAAATAGTTTACGATGTACGATGGTGTGCTAACCGTCCTTCATGTCCATATTCTCTTCGCGTGATCCTCATGCATGATTTCCACGAACAATCTACGGTCACCGGTCGCTGGTAATCGTAGTGTAGGCGTATACAAACATTGTGCTGGTTCCGAACTAATGCGACTAGCTCTAGAATACATCGGCGCACCATCCGATAGACCGAACTATGAATCTGTATAGACCCTACGTATAGCTTACTCGTTGCTTCGCTAAATCGATCGTTCATAGCTCTTTAGAACGATTAAAACCCGAGATCACGGCTTCCGGTGTCGTTTTGCCAGCCCACCGTGCACCATGCTGTTTCCATGAAATCGACGATATATCGATGCAGGTATATGCTTTCACTATCGATGGCTGATCAATGGGCTTTCGCTCTAGTTACCTCATATTCTACCAGATATTACATCATTACGCATGACTGGGTTTCCTGTCTCCGGTTCTAGCCCTCCCTCCGAATACAACCGCGTTAGCTTGAATCTCCATGTACAGAATACCCCCACGCACGAGATTCCCTGGTCTTTTAGCAGGCGTGCTAGTCTTGCTAATCAAACTATTCGAGTTATGTAATCGTCCGAATGTATGAACTTATCGTCCCGGAGCTCTTTGCAAGGCATTCCTTAGTGATCCGGCACTCCTATCCTGTCGTCGTTTACGATAGAGCCACACGGAATGAGACTGCATGCTCAATCTTGGAAGTAGTGGTATACTACATGTATATGTACAACAGCCCAGATAATATCACTCGTCATGGCACGCACTCCTACCTAGTGCTGGAAACATGATACTCTCACTCTCTTTAGTACAGTAACCTTATATATAGATGCGCACTTAAGCCGGTCACTCCCAAGAGCTCCATTGCAGGGCGGGTGGCGTCGAATGAAGGCGTGTACTGTATCTTTATTACTTAACATGATATCGATATGGTGAGGGACCTGATAATATCGATATGGGATGATGGGACGCAGTGCTCGCCAGATATATATCGAGTGAATCATCATTCAGATTGGCGGCGTGAGAATGCGCACAGAGATACGCCGATAAACCCAGCCAAGTTGAAGCAAAATAAAACCGCTCGAGGACATATCATGAGATGCGGTCCGCCGATGCTTGTATCTTCTAAATGACGCGGCGCCAGCTATGCATGGTCTCGCAAGCTAAACCTACGTAGAAGGGAGGGCCTGGTTTACGAGACCAGCCATGCATGGTTGCTTGAGTATAATTGTAGAATGGCGGCAACCCACCTTGTGCATGCGCATAAGGTAGCGCCCTATAGGGACTCGGCTATGATAAGGCTACCAGGCTGAGTACAAGCAAGCAGCTGATTCCGAATTCCGATAATGCAGGATCTCGCAAATCAAGTGCTGCCCATTGTCAACCATTGGACAGCTGGGCGTACAGGCAAAATATGTGATCTCTAGGCCACTGAGTTATATTGTTACCTAGGCCATAGGTATATAGATACCAGGTATCGATAAACTTTAGCGGATCTAGCTAGGCGCCACAGAATAAAACTCTGAAGCAGATCACGATGGATCGATTATAATATACACCCCGCTACCAAGCTTGCAAGTTGATAGACGCACTCATACCATATAATCGCCTGTGCTACTGTAAGAAAACCATGGCACCTAGCTTGTCTATCTATATTTTGACAGGTATATCTCTCGAACTCAACGCATATAGTGAAAACAACGAATATAGATGCTTCCTCAGCAGAGTAATAGTCATATCTGAAGAGTATTCCACTCACGGGGACTTGATCGCCAATGTGTTAACTTGCCTACTAATCTGTAGCTATAAAAGCCTGGTCTCCCCCTCACAAGTAGCCACTTTCCATAGATCTATTCCAAACACAATAGATCTGAGCTCCACATAGGCTTTTTCCAGCCTCACAACCCTTCTAAGTTAACTTATAACGTTAACTTATACCATACGCGCCGCGAACATGTCTGGTCTTCAAATGGAAGCCGTGAACCCGGCCCGCTACAACAGTAGAGACATGAGTGGTGATGAGCCACCCGATCTCTATCCGGCCGGGTCAACTGAGGAGGAGGAGGAGATACCACCCCTTTACGGCTCCTTCAAGTACTGGTGGTGGTTTGTCAAGACCTACCGGGCACCGATTCTGCGAGCATTCAACACCATATACCCGCTGGTGCATATGCTCGCCTGGTCTCTCAGCGCGACTCTCTTGGCTGCGAATGGAGAACGAAGTATGTGCCCCCCCTCTTTTACCCTGCTCTGCATCTAGCAAGCGGTGGACTTACTAACCATGTTGAAAACCTCACAGCGTTAAACGAGTTCATCCAGCGCGTCGAGCCAACGCCTGAGAGCAGAGACTTCATCGAGTATCTGAAGTCTACTCGTCTGAGCTGGGTCTTTCCCCTATGCATGCTCACGTTCGGTAAGTTGTCTGTTTCCTTACCGCGAGAGCCAAGGTCATCAGCGGAAACAATATGCTGACTATAGTGGATTCAAAACAGAGATGCTGTGCGGCTTCTTCACCCTGTACTCCATCCTCGATGGGTACTTCAGAAACGTCCGACCGTGGCTCCGGAAGCCAAAGGGCAGCGAGGGCTTCCGAAAAAGCCAATACAACAGGATCATGGTCCCGGCCCTTAGGCGCGTAACCGGTGTTGACACGGAGGACGAGGAGGAGGCGGGGCTGGCAGAGGCGAGAGAGGTGGCAGCGTGTCGGCACAAGCTTCGACTCCGTGACCGATTAAGATTGGACCCGGAAGTCGAGGAGCTTGTCCTGCAGATAATAGTGGCGCACCGGAACGAGTGGAAACGGCGTACCCAACGTTTCCGCAGAGACTCTAACCGGGCAACGTCAGACCCACCAGAGTAGGGCGACGCCACTTTATTGCCTGCAATACGCTGCTGCCTCTTGATTAGTCTTAATGCATGCATTTGATTTTGTTCATAGCGATGTTTTGGATAAGACTGTACAATAAATATCATTCGAAATTTACATCTCATCGATCGATGCCGTCTGGTTAAGACATTATCAAACGGAGAACGAAGAATCATATCCATATATAGCTCACCATGGGCTGCAGGATCGAGACGTAGGATCTTGACTAACAAGTCAGAATGTTTCCACGACTGCCCGCAGAGTAGTCTACAGGCGGAGAGGGTGCCTTCCTGGACGTGCGCAGATTATGTGGTCTCAACTTGCGGACTTATGAGGCAACAAGGTAGCTAGACTGCAGTATTGCTGTCGTCCACCAATGTGCTCACGGAATAGCTGGCCAGACGGCAAATTACTTGTCAAAATTACTTGTCCGTTCCTGCATCTGACCTCAATGTGGGCAAGGAAACACTAAGGGGACAAGTTGTAGCTACCTGCGTTATTGTATCGTCTATTTTGCTCTAATTGTACATATCTGCATGGGAAGTCCGATGATCCAGCGACGCCAAGACTTGAATATCGTGAATCTTTACTAGCTTCCTAGATAACTACAATCCACCCTCATTAAAATAGAAATAGATTTAGCGACTGTTCACTCGGAAGCCGCTGTTGTATCGGCTGCTCCCGGATTTATAGGGCCTTGGCCTCGAGTAACATGTGAAAGAAGAAAGAGTTCGTCATGATTTTCTTTTTCTTAAGAAAAAGACCCGAAGTAATCCTTGATTAAGTGCTCACTTCAGTTTGCATATATATATATCCTGTCAAAAGGGTTTGCTTCACTAGGTTGAGCTCGCCCGGAAATAATGACGTCGTATGGTCATTATATCATATTCCTGCGGCACCGTCTTGTGACATTGCTACAGGCACCTCGATGACGCTGAATTTGGTCGTATCCCTCTGGGATACTACAGCTATAGCTCCAATATGCATAGTAAAAATTAATTTCTAAGAAATTTACCAGAAACAACGCGTTTTCCAAATCTCAACCCGTTTATGAAATAGGGGGTGTGGTATCGTTCCTTAGAGAGTTTCCGGGGAAATTATCCGACCTAGCCGTCAATGACCTATTTACTCCCAGGGGGATATTTGCGCAGCGAGACAACTGAGTCCTCATGAAGTCCCGGCGTCCCTATCATCCCTTCAGGGATGCTAAGATGGTATTTATTTAGGAAAAAGCGCAATCCAGCGTGCCCTGTACGCTTGGTGCGTCGGATATTCCACCAATCAGATGCCAGTATCGGTCCTCATTCGAAGTCGACACTAGTTCGACAACGCTCGGCTCCAAGATATTCATCTTGCGATCAATCCAAGGTTCAAACTACAGCCTAAACTTATCCGCAGTGTTCAAATTTTCCGCGTAGTACTCTCAAGTTTTGGAGACGTTGAACTGATCCACGGTTCTCGGGTTTGGCTCCCGCTGCAACCGTGGACTGTTGATCATGAAACGCTGGTCCAAGTGGGTCCGCCGAGGCTGCAGCTCGCCCAAGCTATCAGAACATCGCCAAACCATATTGAATTTAGCCTTCGGGACCTTGCGATACCTTGCGGGGGGGCGATCGGGAACTAACGAGCGTATTGACGAAAAATCGGAATCAAACAGTCCGATGAGTGTTTTATGATAGTTGTAGTGTAGTCATATAATTGGCCCTGGGCCTTACGAAATCGATGTGGAACCATCGTATTATATCCAAAAATTATAAAAGAATGGGATTGGCGGCCGACCGTTCTATTGATCGTCTGTCAAACTAAGCCTACGGTATCGCTGTAACTCATTATACATCACGACTCATATATAGAAAATACCTGGCTTGAAGCTTGCACAATGAAGCAGGCTGCTTTCGCCATCGCGGTTATTGCCGCCGGCGTCGCTAACGCGCAATCCCCAGCATATGGACAATGTGAGTACGGGAGACCTAGCTTGTGGCAATTCACAAAGATCTCACAGGCTCTATAGACGGCGGTGTCAACTGGACTGGCCCAACTTCTTGCGTATCTGGCTATACGTGTGTCTATAGTAATCCTTATTATTCGCAATGCGTCCCAGGCAGTGGCGGTGGCGGCACGACGACCAGAACTACCACTACTGCTAGGACTACAACAACGTCACGGGTTACTACGACTACGAGATCAACAACTACTCGCACTACCACTAGCGCAACCGGTGTCTCCACGAGCGCTGATTTCTGTGGCCAATGGGACTCCAGAGACACAGGCACTTTTATCCTCTATAACAACCTCTGGGGCTCGGGCGCAGCTACGTCTGGTTCTCAATGTACCGGGCTGGACTACGCAAGCGGAAACACCATCAGATGGCATACGACATGGAGTTGGCAAGGTGGCCCATAGTATGTTATAACTTGTCTGCCTGTCACGAATCAGGCATTCACGATAGAATATCAATAACCGATAAATTTGCCCATTAGCAATGTTAAGAGTTTCGCCAATGCCAATCTCAAGTTTACGCCAAAGCAACTCAGTGCTTTGACCACCATCCCGACAACCATGACATACACGTAGGTGCCGAACAGCTCTATCTCGTTTGAAGAGTGTATGGCGTATACTGATATCTACGCGTAGCTATGCGAACACTAACGGCATGGTCGCCAACGTTGCCTACGACCTGTTTACAGCATCGACCTCTGGCAGCAGCTCCTCAAACTACGAGATCATGATCTGGCTAGGCGCTTACGGCGGTGCCGGCCCAATTTCTAGCTCTGGTAGCACAATCGCCACGCCCACAATTGACGGGATCACGTGGAAACTCTATACCGGCCCTAATGGTTCCATGACTGTCTACAGCTTCGTCGCGAGCAATGCTCCGGTCACTAACTGGAGTGGTGATTTGAATAACTTCCTCAAGTATCTTACTACTAATCAAGGCGTGTCGAGAAGCCAGTACCTTAACAGTAAGTGGTGCCCGCACTCTGATGCAACAATTCATAGGCGTCTACAGCTCTAACATGAATGATCCGCAGCTGTCCAAGCCGGAACGGAACCTTTCCTTGGCACCAATGCCAGGTTCACCGTCACTAACTTCTCTGTTGCCGTCAACTAAACAATCTGTTGAATTGATGAGCAACCCTCCTATCAGTGTATCTACGCCTATATGTATATATGGTGTCATGGCATTGTCTCGGGCCGGAATGAGAGATAAGAAGGCAGGAAGCGTAAAGGCATCGGAGCCATCCAAATGCGTATATGCATATATGCCGCTCTCGCGTACATCACTTTGGTGATTCTACCAAATTCAAGAAATTTCTCGCTCCTGGTTTACACACATCATCAGTACTATCATTGTTGGAACTACTCGCTAATAGCGCGTGGCGTTATTTCTTCATGAGAAAAAAATTACATCTGAGAAGGACCTCATTATGTCTCCTCGAATAAGAGAGAAAAAATGTGACCACCTATGCTGTAATAGTAGTAGGTATTCACGCTATAGACATATTTGGTGTAAATGTGTGCAGAGCTAGTTACTGTCACGATGAATTGTCCTTGAGCCTAATCAGGTAATTATGTGGCTTTGTTGGGGTTAGAGACCAGCAACGCAATCAGATGTTACTGATTGACGCGTGGATATGTAGTTGGGATGCATTTTGGATATTTCTTTGTTCGGCCCGGCATGTTTCGACCACACAGCATCCTTTTTTCTTTGACATCTAACTGGTAAGACCCCTTTCATCCAACCTAGACTGTCAGCGATCGTGGCACTATACGTACGATCCTCGAGGTGCTAATCAATGTGCCGCTTTGTTTGGAGCTTACAGGTTCATACTGTCGGTTTCTCCAGATCTTCCAGTCCCTTCGAAGAGATCTGCGACTAGAGCTGCAGAGACCAACTTGTCAGGACTGCGGTACCGGCACCTTACTTTCTTCACTATACCCTATTTCTCACTACACAAAATATCACGTTAGCACTTCATCACATACAAATTCAATATCAGCGCGCCAGAATGGGCAGCCGACGCCCTGTCGACGCCCGGTGGCTCGACGATGATACCTTCGAGTACAATGGACCATTCAAGTGCTCACGGACAACTCCATATAGCCGCAGGCGCAAAGCCGGGCTCCCGCTCGATGTCCCCTTCGACGGGAACCGTCTCGACCCGACCATCGCCGACTCGCTAAATGCAATGTTGAGCTCGACGGAGGAGCCGTCGAGTCTTCTCAGTGATCAACTGGAAGACTTGAAAGACTCCGAGGCTGCGCAAGTTGACGACTGGTTCGTTCCGATAAATGGGCAGGAGGATAATCTCACTGGCCTTGCCGGAAATTTCGACTATGTGAAGTGGAATACAATGGTGGTGACTTCTTTCGTCAAGCAGTCCCAGCTTGGGACGCACTTGCAGGAGCTCGTTAAGGTCCATCCACCAGTCGAGTTGCATCGGGAGTTCGAAGATGCAAGTGGCAAGCTCAAGAGGGCGGCCATCATGGGTAAGATGGACTTTCAGAAAAAATATGGCACTGCGGACATTCAAAAACTCAACAAGGAGACGAAAGAGATCATCGTAGGGGGGTTGGCTACAGGCACCCCCCTACCAGGCGGCACAATGGCTCCGCCGCCTGTCGACTTGACGGCATTGACCCGCGAGCTTGATGTCTCGGAGACTAGTGGGGACGACGAGGGCGTCCCGGCTTGGAGAAAGCTAAATCCACCCCCGACTGGCGCAGATGCTGTTCCCCATCCCTTAGCAGCAAAGTATGCCGGGGACAACTTTCTTCCTCTGGATGCGGCAGGAAACTGGGTGCCACCAGTAACCCTTCCTGAGAGGGATCTGAGGAGCCTCCTGGATAAGGACGACCCACTTTACGACGTCCTCTTGCGGGCTGCCAATGACATAATTCGGGAACGAGCAGGTGAAGAAATAACCCCATTACCTTCGCACAAGGAATCGCCCAAGACAACACCTGCAGAGACGGCGTCTATCAGAAAACTCGTCTTTGAGGATCCGAGAACCCTACCAAACTTTTCGCGAAGGAAGTGGCCAGCCCTCAAGAAGTATCTAGGACGAAAGAGATGGCACCTGATCCCTGTAGCTTGCGAAGTCAATGAGGAGCTCCGATGGTGGTTACTAGTCATTGATATGCAGGTCCAGCGACGGTCTGGGGTGCCCGAGCGAACGGCGGGCAAGGAGAAACAACCTCACCGCGCATTGTGGGTGTTCGACCCATGTGCGACATCCACCAAATTCGAAACGGTGGGACATGGGGAGACTCTGGACAACGATATCATTTTCCTCGGTCAAGTTCCACTCTACCTTTCTCATTTGATGGACGTCGAGCTTAAAGGTTTAGCCTGGAAGGAGACCCCAGTAATCTTTCCACAGTCTCGCAATGTAGAAGGCTTGCGAAATCTCCAGTCCAAGACTCTCCCACCCGATCATTACGACCTTCCAGGACGATTCAGACACTTCGAAACGACCGTGATCGCAGGTGGCAGACGCATACATAACAATAGAAATCCTCAGACAGGCGTAGAGATTATCCACGCCATGGCGCGCATTCTGTGGCTGATCGAAATGGAGGATGCAAAGCTCCAACCAGCCTGGAGGCACATGAACGCTGATACCCTTAGCTGCCTGTCTCCAGTACTAATGCCAGGATTTGATGTCTCAATGCCACGTCAACATGAGATAGACGAAGGGAACGACAATGATTCTTCTCAGAACAAAATGAGAACCGAGACTATGACCGAAGTTCAGCAATACTTCAACAAGGCGTATCTGGTATGTTCTTCCGTGGCATCTTATGATTTTTCGACCGATAACGATCCCTTGGTCAGCAACAGTGGAGCTTGCTATGGGTCGTGCCTTAATAATCATCGATATGTCACATATGGAGTCATAAGGACTAACCAATGTCATTATTGTATAGAAAGCAATCCCTTTTAGAAGGGGCGTCCCAGACAAAATTCCGGACGTAGCTTACGATATGCTGAGTGCTGTCTACAGCGGTCATCCTACTACCTGGAGCCTCATTACGAAATCCTTCAATCAAGGCGCTCATGGAGTGCTGATTGGTATGAACCTCGAAGCTTGCACCAAGCACAGCGACTGTTCCAATTGCAATATCGCACACTGTGCGATGGCGCTCGGAACAAGGGTCATTCTCCATGGGTAGGTCCTCGATCCTTCAACCATTGATTCTAGACGCCTGTGAAGAAAGACCGTATTATATACGCGATATCTGCAGGGATATGGATTTTCCAAATCCCGGAAAGTCTGGCTCGTAGACAGAGTAGTGACTTCGCGCATGCAGCTAACAAAATTGACAGAAAAAAATCGAACCATCCTTTTGATAACCCTAAGACAGAATTTTGGGGCAATGTTGAGGCGATGGAAATCCTAGAGGGCTTGCCCAACGCTGAGAAAGACAGCTCGAAGTTCGGTTGTAACTACAATCGGTACGAATATCTTCGCCAAGGTACGTCAAAAATTCATGAACTGAATTATTTCCGGAGGGAGTTTGCGAGAACGAATACCCTCCGAAGCGGAGAACACACTGTCCCAAACCGCCTGCAGGATACGGCTTTCCTACGCACAGGTCTACAACATCAGCATTTAGGGTGCTCTGCGGGTTCATTTAACTTCCGTAGTACCAGCCGTACTAACTGGAACACTTTTTGACCTTGTAGACTTCGAAGGGAGCGGGACAATGCCACGCGACGGTGGGCCTCAAGACCCAAGCGCTATTATAGAACAAGAATACCCACAGTCTATGATATCGCTTATAATAGACGACAACGGCCAAGGTCTGATCCATGTTGGCAACCGACCAAACAGCATTTGGACCGTAAACGGCGCCAAGGTTACGCAGAGTGAACTAATTGACAGATTCAGCCACATCACTTACCTGTATGGCAACGGCAAGCACTGGCTCTGGCTGAGGCGATTCACCGCCTGCGAGTCTAACAAGGCCAACATGGAAGTCAACGTGCCAGGGGACATCAATACCTATAAGAGACCCGTTGGAAAGAAGCAGAAGGGTGCCGTAGAACAAGCTATACGAATATTTCCTGAGACGACGTACCTCGACGGAGGTGCGAGCCTCAAAGATCTATTCTACAACATGGGCCACGATACCCCCCATTTCCATCATCATCACTATCCTCGTACCCGACAAATAAGCGATGAAGAAAAGATGCTTTGGAACTCTCAAACCAGGGATCTGTTCCTATGCCAGAACCCGAAGTGCTTTCAGCAATCAAAGTACTCAAAGGGAAAGAGCAGCGTCAAAGTCAACTTTACGGGCATTCCGTGCTTCGATCCGACCTGCGTTAATAACCTGCCTGAGACCAAGTTTTACGGAAATGTAACTTGCCTGGACCCAGCACGACATCGCTGTCTTCCAAATGCCGACGGTCAGCTCCGAAGTCATTTCCCCGGAATCCCAGGCCACATGTTCCTGGAGACTGGCGTTATGTTGTTCCAACCGGAATTGAACATCTCCAACAGTGAAGGCACCATGAACACCCGCGGCATAAACGTTCCGAAAGCGTCCACCGGAGATGATCAATCGAAGATTCCACAACCACCGCTAAACTGGAGCCGCGTCTCGTTTACTGCCGTGAAGCGTTTCCCCAGCGTCAAGGAAGCTCGCGTGTACCTGCGTGTCAGGTACAACTACGACCCCATCATTGTTGCCGAACATGAGTCCATGGGCGTAGCCTGGGATATAACAATGTTTGAGCGTCTTAATTACTACAGAATCTTATTCTGGAACCAGCTCGACGCACAGACGCAGCGCCAACAGTGGACTCAAAGAGAAGACCAACGCGCGAGAACAGTGCCATTCTCCACATATAGCATCTCAGAACATCCTGACACCACGCTTAGGCTTGGATATCAACACCCACAAGATAGATACGCATCTGGCACTGCGAGTGCCCGAGAGGGAACCGACGGCATTTCCGATGGCGATAGTCAGGTGATCATCGGAACTGGCGAGAGTTGGGCCTGGGACCTTGCGCATGGGCACTTACCGCAAAACGCTCTCCCATGGTCCAAGACTCCTGATCCTGCTGGCGCCTGGAGCCAAACTGGCTACGCTGGTGCTGAAAAATATATGAGCACGGGTAAGACTGCAGCTAGCTCTGGTGCAAGTGACATGCGAAACTTGCAAAGTACCAGGCTCGGATATTCTTCGAAGGTACCAGTCGAAGCCGACAAGTTTGCATGGGTATTTGGGAACAATCAACGGCTACAGCCTATCTCGGATACCGAGAATCAAGACCAGATGGAGTGGAAGTCTGAGATGCCTCAGCCCACTTCTTCTTCTAGCTACCACAGGATCACTTTGCTTTCCGATCCTGATAGCGATCTACATATCGGTGGGCATGATAAACTGCTTCCCAAAGTGTTCTATCGCCCAGTTCCTGGCGGCATGATCAGGGAGGAGTGCATACAGATCACGAAGCCTGATATGCCAGATCCAATCCTGGTCAGCGTCAAGCAAAAGTTCATTGAGGGGAATGCAGATTATCCAAAGGTAGAGGAGCAAGTTACCGAACCCAACGAAGGGCAAGATGAAGCCGAATCGAAACCTTCAGAGGCAGTAGCGATTGAAGATAGTTTGGCCGAATTGCCAGCGGACGAAATTAGGACAACAGAAGAAGAAGTCGCAGAAATCAAAGTGATGGAACACCATGAGCAAGAACGATACGAAGAGCAGATGGATGAGTTGCCAGTGGCATTGAGTCTTCCTCCTCCTAGTAAACCATCGAAAAGTGCGAGAATCAAGCCATCTACTACAGCCTCAATCGAGACACCAGCCCCTACATCGGCCGAAGAAACACAGCAAAGTAAAGAAGGGTCAGAGATCCAGAAAAGCCCAACAATCCTCGACGAAGTGTCCCCCGCGAAAAGCCCTGAGTCATCGCCATATATTCCTAGCCGGGCTCCGCCAAGACTTCCCGCGCGACCGAAGAGGCGTATCGAGGAAGTTTCCGATCCCGCGACGGCTCCAGCTAAGAAGAAACGTGGGAGGAAGAAGAAGGTCCAGACGGAAGATTTACCGTATTCTAACGAGGACATGAACGAAGAGACTTTGAGAGAAGACATGGAACTAGACAACGTCGTCGCTGAAGAAACAGGACGGAGGGGAGTAGGACGACCTCGCAGGGCGCGCAATGCAGCCAGAAACCCGGTATACAAGGTAGACTCTGACTAACGAGAAGGAGGCGTCTCAGAGTCAGCTATTGAAAGGCAGGAAGAGTGATATAGATACCTCGGGAGGTTTAACTGAGGTATCAACTGCGTTGATTGAGCAATGAAGATGGGTACATGGATAGGGACTTTGAGCCTAAATTTGAGGATTAGAAGACGCTGCCTTTTTTGTTTTGTTGTATTCCGTCTGGCAGCACACGAACGTTTGCGCATCATCACATTACATGTCAAACAAAGCTTGGATTCGAGAAGAATGTCATATAAGGGTATAGTAGCCCCCCAGAATAGAGCAACTGAGCCAAGATTAGAACGGTCGCCCCTAGTATGATTCGAGTAAGACACCGACGTGCTAGATGTTGCGTTGGGATTGCCTCACAATCTGAATATCGTTTCGGGTTCACCTAGCGAGTGCGAACTAAAATGGTGGATTCGCCATTCTGCAGAAGAATCACGCAATCAGCCTACACGAATGAGATTCATCCGCAGACTGTGCGTGTATAACTTTATATCAACGACAAGTCATAGGTACGTTGAGTTGGTGAGGCTCGCTTTCATAGACGCCAGTCTTAATGACTATTAGTTTAGCCACGACCCCTTTAGACAGTCCCTATACTAGACTAGCTTGCAGCCAGGCTTTACTAGTGTCGAGACTGCCCGATAGATAGCCTTGCGTAACGCTACACACGCGGGACTCAACACTGCCAACCAGGTCTCCTTGTCTGACAATACATAGGTAAATCCTATAATTGAACAGAATGAACGCCGATAAATCCAACCTCGCTGCTGCATATTTGTAAGCCTTGAGCCTTCTATGGTAATTATCTGTGGAGGCCCCTAGGGCCACACAACATTGTTTTCCTTTGTCTCGCAGATCCAGGCCGCGGTCGTGTGGTATTTCCCATTAAGTGTTATCAGCCAGCCGCATATACACTCATGGAGTTGGCGACGACTCTAAATCATTGGTAGCCTTCTGTATAATCTATTCATCTTCGAGATGGGCCAGTATGCGCCATTGTCGAAACCGGGTTGCAGTCACCGGCCCCCCAGCTCGTCTCTTTACAAGGTATATCACCCATTAACCTGACCTTTACGCAGACATGGCCTCAGATCAGGCTAAGCCTGTTTTCACTCCTTTGTTATCGGGTTTGTATTTACCCTCCCTTGATGCCTAGAACCCAAGAAGTAGTATGGGTCGTGGTCTATCTTACCAGCGATAAACCAACGACAGGAGTCTGCAATCTATTAGCTATGTGTTCTACGGTAGTGCAACACCTTGAAACCCCATAATCAGCCCGAAAAAGGTACTCCTAGGATCATCCATGAAGTGCAATGAAAAAGCATAGGGCCGCCCAGAGCTGTGAAGCTGTCGAGGTGACACAAACTTCGGAGCACGCTACCGACGTTAAAGATCAGATGGTCGGCATTGTGCACTCGCTCTTTCTCGCTATATATATACCGGCGTGAGTCCAGACCAGTTGCTGGTGATTAAACAGCCCCCGCGATTCTAGCTCATCCTCAAGATATCCCGAGAATAGCGGAAAAAGAATACGGTCGCTATCTCCTGGCTTGTCTCGCAAGCCAACCACCTTCCTCTCCTGGCTAAAATATACGATATCAGAACCATATAAGCAATGCGAGTCGGCAACCTCCTTCTGATTGGTGCTTCTCTTGTCATCTCAGTGCTCTCCGACAATGAAGTGCCTATTCCACGTCCGCGGGTTCGAGCTGCTGTAGCGACTGCGGCGCAGATACCCCGAAGACACTACCCAGCCGCAACCCCGATGACCAACTGTCTCATGCAAACATACTACACAATCTATGATCGTGGGTCCTGTCTTCCAAGTCATCACATGACGGCGCCTGCAGTTTCAGTCCTGCAATCGCTTATATAATGCGATATCATCTTGATAGTGTGCTGTGGATCCTCTGGCACGGGAACCGGGAGTGTATGCAGCGGCTAGTCTCGGACGCCTATTCCACACCCTGTTGTTCGGTGCGCCAGCTGTCCGACAACAACAAAATGCCCAATGGAAACGTATTATACCATGTACCCATGTCAGTTCCATCTCCTGCGCATTTTATCCTTCCATTCCCGTGTGTATTTGTAAGACTTACACCCGTTGTTGGGATCTTCAGTGTGCTGCGGAGCCTCTGGTACAGCAACTAGCAGCGTATGTTGCGGCTCTCGCCGCACCTCAATCTCACACCCAACTCCAGAGTGCTCCAGATGCACAACGACTTGCCTCCTAGATAAGTACCTATTATACAACCTACTCCCGTGAGATCGCAAAAAATATCCTCGGCTCTAAGCGCCCTCGCCTCGTTACTAATCCGTGAGCTTCGACGTTGCTAGTCTGTTGCGGTGTTTTCGGAACAACAGCTGGAAGCGTGTGCAAAGGTTCTCGCCGGACCTCCATCGAGCATCCCGTCGCGGACTGTCCCCGACAGTGCCCTCTGACCGCAACCACGTGTCCAATGGTGTCCTATTTTACGACATTTCCATGCAAGTTGGTTTGCTGTAGGGCACTCAATAAAAGCGCCTGGTATAACCACGATTTTGCATAATTTTTGAGGCCCTGAGCTAATGTTAACGTGTCTCGTACCAGTATGCTGCGGCGCATCCGGTGTTGCAGCAGGTAGTGTTTGCTGCGGGTCGCCACGCACACCCATCCCGCATCCCGTCGTGAGATGCGCGAGCTGCACAGAGACTATATCTACGCTCGTGACTTTGGACTGATAGAGTATTTTAAGACCATCTCTCCAGGAATTCAATAAGATATTAGACGCTATAATACGATCGACTGGAGTGTCTAACTAAAACCTTACGTAATAATATGATAATGGGAATCAAATGAACATGCTAACACAAAGAAACACACAACTAAGCGCTAAAACTCAAAGTTGACGCAACGAGAAAAGTCTCCCACTGAAAATTACGCGACCAGCGACCGGCTTGTAATATTTTTAAGCATGTACCGAAACCCCTTGCTCTTTTCTGCCCCGCTGACGTGCATAATCTTGACCTTGAGAAACCCTGTCTTTGGTGTCAGATGCACCGGCACTGTCGGTACTTCGCCAGCCCCGTCCTGCTTCACACACCACTCTTTCATAAATTTTACGAACCGGTCCACATCCTCCATTGAGCTCATTGCGCCAAGACTAATCCGCAGTATCCCCGTTGGCTTGCCTCCCATCACGTCGTTTGTATCGCCGCACCGCTGTCCTGCATCGTAGTTGTGATGCATCTCCTGCGGTGACAGTTGAAGTACGGTCGCCGTACCACCAGGGTTACATACGCCACCGGAGCGCATATGGATTCCATGTTGGATAGCCGCATGCTCGACAACCGATTTCCCCAGCCAAGATCCATCCGGGCGGCGCACGTTGAACGCCACCGTTGGTCCCTGAGTCGTCGAATCGTCGTAGGAGGCAAGCGAATCTTTATGTATCTCGCAGACTGGCGCACCGTTCGAATACCGCAGCGAGGATAGACGGTCGTATGCCGATTTTGCGAGTGCAGAAGCATGTGCAGACACGTTGCGGGGCGAGGTGTATAGTTCAGTGTAGACATCAAGCGCGTGACCGAGGGCAACGATATTGTGGAATGGTAGAGTGCCATCTTCAAGTGTCTCATGAACGCCGTCGCGTTTGATGTGCCAGGTGGAGCCAACGGTGAGCACCATCTCCACGGTGCCGCCAGCGAAGTACTTACGGCGAGTGAGCATATCACCAGATGCTTTGCGCACAATGAGGCCACCGAGGTCTGGATAGCCAAAGATCTTGTAAAAGCTCATGCAGATAAAGTCCGGTGCCTCTTCATGGTTGGATAGATCCAAGCAGCCGGTCGTTAAGAATGCAGCGGCATCGAGCAGAGTGTAGGTACAAGGCTTGCTCCGTCGTATTTCGCTGCACCAACGAAGCGGAGAGCGACGACCGTTCATATTGCTTTGCGCAGGGTATGCGAATAGTCGCGCTGACGTAGATGTCGTGTCTTCGTCCTCTTCTGCAATCCACTTCTCAACTTCATCATCGTTGGCAAAGCATCGCGCGGAGTTTGCATGCTCGCGCACGCCAACAAGACTGTTGTGAGCGTCTCTATGGTATCCGTACCAGTAGCCCGTAGGCAGATCCCGGAAGCCGTCCATCACCATCTTGATGCCTGCCGTGGCGTTCGCAACAAAGACAAGATCAAAATGTTCTGGGTCGGCATTGAAAAATCTTAGGACTCGGTCGCGCACATCCTCGACCCGGATTGAAGACAGCATGGATGACGGCGAAGCTGAATGTGGATTGCCAAAGAGATTCGAGGTCATGTCCTGGGTGAATCGGTGCATGAGACTGGTCGGGTAGAGGGTGCACCCGGCATGGTCGAGGTAAGTTGCATCTGAGATACGATGTTAGCTCTATGATCTACGTTCATGCTTTGATCAAAGATCTCATAATTCTCGGGCTGATATAGACGTGTACGAGTATTGCGTCTTCGTTAGAATTTGCGAGAAGTCAAGTGCGACTAGCGACTGACGCAAGTATCCTTCTCTACTCACGGAACTGATGGGATTCTTTAAAACTCGCAAGAACAGCGTGACGCTAAGGCAGCCGATTGGGGAATCCTTACTGTTAATGTAGCTATATTCCTTCCGTCGTATTTCATTTATTTTCGATGTATAAGAAGGCATGTCTGATTTGGAGGAAGCGTCCGTCCGTCTGACAGACGATGATTTTGAATCCTTTTCCCCCAAGACTGAAAGTGGGTGTAGAGATTGTCGATGAAACTTATATCCGACTACAGTCTCGTAGACGTGTTGCAGGTGTAGCACAGAGATCACTTGTAGCGACCTGCCAGGATTATTAATTGAAATGTCGTCTGGAATACGAAGTCGGCCTAGGATTAATACGATATTGATACAATAGAAGATCAAGAATAGAATATCCGTCAGTGAGGCCGAGGTAATACACGGTTTTTGTAGCTATCGTGTCGAACGATATCGATTGAGGGCAAATTCGCGCAAAGGATGATCGAGGATGATTGATCTATTCTAAATCCACGCAGGCGGCACCTGGGGGCGATATAAATAAAGCTTGCAAAGCCATCCGCGTAACACAAGTTGATAATTTCCCTGGTCTAGACGGTTAGCGCGGCACTAGCTTTGGGGGCTATTGGCCTGTGCAATAAACCGGACACACGCCGCCATTTGGATCTTGCGATCAATGCACCGCTCACGGGGTCGCCGCAGATTGTGCGCCATCTTTCGGGGTTCGAGCTACAAACAATCCGTTCACCGTATCAACTTGATTTGCAAGCACGAGTTAACAGGACGAATTCGCAGAGTGTATGCGCTAACTATTGGAACGTGTCCTGCAGCCGCACCAATTTTGGCACGCCAATAAATCGCTCTTGTACGGATTTGGCATATTCAACGAACTAGCGGCCTCAGCTAGACAAATCGGACGGATACTGTGGGCATAGAAAGACCCTCCCAAGGCAGCCTTGGCAGCCGCACAGTACAGCCTTGGCTGGGCCCCTTCTTGAAGAATGGCAGGCTCCGGCTTCAAATTCACGACAAGATGTAGCGGAGTGTATGCTAGAAATGTCGAGCAGCGCCGGCGGGTTCGACCCGGGCTGAGACTGGACAGCCATGTTGGTGTGGGTGTCTCCAGCTGTTATTCGTTCGTAAATTGTCGTTCTTCCTCCGAGGCTATTTATCGTCCCGCGGGCGAGAAGGTTTCATTCGGTAAGGCTGAAGGCTGTGCTGTCTAAATCTGGGCTGCTGCATTCTTCGCATTCTGGCCCAACTGACTCGAGCGCCCTGGTTGGTTTGGTGGGTTTAGCCTATCGGCTCTCTACGAATCAGAAGCACCGGCACTCGCTTAGCCTGACAGTGATATTAGTTCAAGTTGCATAGCTAGGCCGCCTGCCGTCAAGCGGAGAATCCACACATTGTCGGGGCTTCTTGTGTTTCCAGCTTGTTCATATGCACAGACTTGGCTAGATAGCGAAGCCAATCCCAACCCCGAGACGCTGCAAGACGCGCGCAGTTAGGGGCCAAGCTTTAGATGTTAAGCCAATCCAAATTTCCGGGCCTGCTGGCATACACCCATGGCGTGACAACTTGAGTGGTTTGGCCTTATAGGGCTTTGCTGCTGGACCTGAGTATGTCTGATTCAGGGCATCAGCTCCGTTTTGATTAAAGATAGGCAATTTACTATTCAGCCCTAGAAAGACTTTAAGGACAAGGCCAAATGACCAGCCCGTTTGAACATTGGAGACAAACCAAGCTTTGGCGAACACCCCCAATTTTCCACCCCTCACGGTTGATCCCCAGAACACACTAGTCGGGTATCTAACCCTCTTGTGCGCACATTCTCAAAGTCAAATGGATACCGATGAGAATCTCGACTACAGAGGGCTTCTTATGGATCATTTTAGTCAAAATTGTAAATTCCAATCATGCACCAAAACGAAGGCCTCAGTCTTCCGTATCATCTCTACACCCTTGTTAGAAGAATTCGAACTCATTCTCAGACTTCCGAGAGGCGCTATTTGTCTCTAGGCATCCAGCGTCGGTGCGCCCACTCGCCTAGCCTGCATCATGCAAGTGCGTTGGCCATTCAGCCGGCGAGTACGATGAGCTCTCCCATTGGGGTATTGCCACTAACGTGGATCCGGGGTTGCTCCTGCATACTTACTTATACCACACATTGGCGAGTCCGAAGAACAGAAGACCCAGCTTGGCTCCGGGTGCCTGTGATATGATGATAAGTGAAAGCCAGACGGCCCACGTACGCGTGCCACCTGCTTGTGATTTATTTCCCCTATCGAAAAGCTGCTTTGAGGACGCCAACCATCTACGGCTAGCATGCTGAGTACGCGACGCGAGGTTACTCAAAGGACACTTTTCTTGAATCCCCCTCTTAATCCATTACAGATGGATATATGTATGGATATATAGAATTGTAGGCTAACTACCGGCCTACTGTCTGTGTACCTGATTTAAAGATGATCTGTTTTAACACCAACCAGTGGAGGGAACTGCCAGGTTCTTCGATGGGAAACGTTAAGTGTGCAATATGGCTACGCCGTTTCGCAGCACAAATAACACGGAGGTCCGTTCCTGGCTTCGTTTCTTTGCAGAACTCCAATATCTCAAACGGAACCAAACTAAAGCGTCTGGCTCTATTGGAACATTGGCCCCCTGATATCAACAGTTAGTTATAACATAATGATTATATAATTCAGTGCAAATTCCGTACCTCAGTGGGGAAAGCCCTTCACTCGTCCCCATAACGTTTAGGCTAGTGAGAATAATCTGCCTTATCGTTGTCCGGCTACACCGAAAGTCTTCTCGTCGAAACGCAGTTGTATGATGACCTCAAAGTTGTCTCGCATGCTAATACAGGCTTGATCATAATTGAACTGTAGATCAAGGCCAAGATGGTTTCCGAGTGCAAATACTGTGCCAAGCCCCTTCCACCACTCTTTGTTTGATTCAAAACGGTGCCGCTATAGATAATCTCTAAGGCGCCCGGTTGGTTCAATTGTTGAAGAAATTATGACTCATGTTGTGGCCTAAGGTTATTCAAATTCACTCTGAAGCTGCTCTAGTGTAGCTGACACATGCGCCCTGAAGAATGGCCCGAAACGAGGGTGTCTTGCACATTTGACAGTCGCCTAGGTAAGGGCGTGGGTCAGTCTTGATTCAATATTCTAAAGGTCTGATAGGTGAGCATTTGCCTCCGGGGAACATATAGTTTAAATCTGGTTCGAGATGTTGTCAGTCTAAGGGGTTGTTGTTGGGCAAGGGATCCTAGGTAGTGAGACCCGACAAGATTGCGCGCGGCAAACCCCATCGGTAGATCTTCAGGGATCGTGATAGCGATTATATCTTACTAATGCTCATTAATGGGACCACGAGGCTGCTGAGACAACCTGGTTGTGACCAATGCATTTGAATTGTAGCGCATTAAGAGGCTATCCACTTCTTAATTAACATTCGCGGCGAGAATCATACTGCACACTCGTAACTACTCGAATATCACTATGAGGTTCAGCTGTATCCTCCAAACAGAGCATAGTATAATATCCCTGATACAATAGACCGTGCGCAACTTTAATACTGTAAAAATACTATAAAACTTTCCAGCAGTGGAACATGCCTACTAATCGTCTACACTTTTCGCTAACTCGGTATATCGTGACATCCATCGTTATATAGGTCCAATATTGAGAAAATAGAGAGTTTTCCGCTTTGGAATTCAATTATGCGCAATGCATTAATTGCTGGGCACTGAAGAGAGAAGGAGAACTTCAGACAAACAGAAACGGCCCAGACGTAAGGACAACAACTTGAGATAGCGTGGGACTCTTACATATATTATGAACGGGAAACCTAACAGATCCTCATGTCTTATAGCAGCTAGTGCTCTTTTAAGAATATCTCATCGCATCTATCATTACCATTTTATATTTTGTGCATCTTATACGTTGCTATTGGCTAATACTAGTTACTAGCGTTTATAGATATCTGGTCCGATGGGGATTCTGGTAAGGCGAGGGGTAATCTCCTACCTCTCAGGCAACTACCCCGCTACAGAAGTATAACAATCCATTTCAAGAACTGTGAGAATAAATGACATGGCCGGCAAGGCGCAACTTGAATGCTCGACAGTATATAACTGAGTGGGAATAGCGTGAGTAAAAGTTGTATACTCTGAGAGAAGATGAAGTTAACAGCATGGATCAATGAGGAAGATCTGGAACTCTTGGAGAGTGATATGCAGACTGTGTCATTCAATAGCAATTATACACGGCACTAGATTTAAGCTGGTAGATGTATCTTTGCTCCTCGTAAAGTACTTGTCTTGCGAGCTAGACTGTCGTACTTTAACCGGCGAAGCCGCAGCTGCTGCTCGTAATTTATTGATGATCCAAGTTTACAATATGTCATTGGGCCCGCGGGTTGTCTATATATACCTAAATGGCTTTATATATGTTTTGAGTTAACTATCAAGGTATGGGCGAAAACCCAACTCCATGCACACATAAGTATATATACATGTGCAACCCAATCGGATAACGAATGGCCTCTTGCATATGATGGAATTCCTCTAGAAACCTCGGAAACTGCTTGATAATTCATTGGTCATCATCTTATTTTTCTCTTACGTGATCCTAGATCGCGATATCAGGCGTGTGATCGCCCGAGGTTCTCCAGCTAGTTATATCGTTGTCATAATATCGGCGAAGGGGGCTCAATGTTACCATGATTACTAAATATCGCAGCTATTGCCCATTGCGAAATCTGGAGGCCATTTAAAGGGGCATGTCTCCGGCCGGGGGGAATAATGTGTCCATTATTGGAGAAACCCAGTAGGACCAGATTCAGGCACAGCGGGCTGCCCGTCTGGGTCGTTGTTTAGCCGCCTTTATAGATAAGAGTATTCGTATCTTCTAGGGTAACTGGCCTGTGAGGCTGCTGTCCTCAATATATATAGGGGGTGTTCGGGTCCGGCCCAGCCTCGCGAGAGTCGCACCCAGGCAGAACCAGATTGTGCTTTCGGGATTTAATAGAGTTTCCCATCCATTAGATCTATGGGCCAAGTCCAAACATCCGCTGGCAGTGTCTGCGAATCAATACACACGTCAGGTCAGTTGACACAGCAAGTAGAATTTTGAGGAGGCACGGGCTAACTTACAATATTCGGGATCGGTAGCATCGGAATCGGACCCTCAGTGTCTTGCATGAGGTGACATGTCTCATGCAGAAGTGTAGAAGCCATCCGCTTGTCTCGCAAGCCAGACGCCTTCCTTTGGCTGCGAAGACATCTGCCAAAAAGGTTGAAGCAGGCTAGCATAATTCACTTCATTTGGCTGCGGTGATATATCCTGCAATTGAAAGAGGGCTGGACACAGCGTCATCCGTCCGTTCCCTGCATTTGTGAGAGCGAACAAGGACGCTTGACAAAGGTTCGTCGAAGTAACTCCCGGCATTGCGAAATATGTGTTACCGTCTGGTAGCCACCATGGCCAAGTATCATCTTTGCGGGTGCCATCGTGGTTATACAACTCGTCGTAATAGTCCTGGTCTTCCTTTATAATTTTCGGGGTTCCGTCATCGCTGAAAAGAAAGTTTCCATATTCGTCTTGTACCTGGTCAACCTCGGGGTCTTTGAATTCTTTGTGCCCATTCGTCGTTACAGTAGACTATTGTTTTCTCGCAATCCATCAGTTACCCTCCTCGTTCATAATATCTCAGCGCAGTCAAGTGCAGCCCTAGAGAAACATACCAATTATTATGTTACGGGGCCCAAAACAGGTGAAGGTATCTTCCGATACTCAAGGACTCAGGCGCATACAGCACTGTGTGTCTACAGCCTTATTGCACAAACTTGCTCAGTATGGGGACTTAATCACATACAGCGGTGCTTTTCATATCTGGGATTGCTTTGCGGCTCACTTAAGATTCCGGTAAGACCGTCAGGCGGGTCTTGGCTTGCGTATGGATCATTGGCGCAAATCTTATAGAAAGCTATCAACATTTTTTCAGCGGCTCGCTGTCGCCTGTATCCTCGGGGTTCGCATTTGGGTCACTTCTCGATCATAGGTCTTCAAGTTGGGTTTTACCGTCCATCAGAAGAATGTATGATTCATCCCATGCGCTTTGCAAATTTTGCACCTGACTCCAACTGCAACCACCCCTATAAGGTGGCCGAGCAATGTTGAAGACAAGGTCCATATCAACCGCATACACTAGACGACAAAACAAGCTGCATCGTGATAAGATGGAGAAAATCTTCATAGCGCGGAAATTACACGCCAAGGTTTTCATACGTACTAGATATGATTCAGTCTAAAAGTAAGAAGACAAGTCGAAGTTCTCCTCCACATTTGAGCTAGCGGAGCGACTTAATCCTTTATTTTACGGCGACGGCTAAGTCTATTCTAATTAGATTGGTACGCGTGGCTAGCCGACTAGGGTCATGAATGGTAGGCATAAAACATCGGTGTCAATCGTGGTACCTGGCATACTTGATGATTCATGGAATAGCAGTTCGAGCTCAGTGGATCTGTAGACAACCTCATGCATGGCTCAATCATTCTGGAACCCAACAATAGGCTCTGGTTGGCAAGTAATATACAAGGTGCTTATCAGATCATTATTTATATAGATCCTTCGGTGGGGGACGGCGAAAGAAATTGCTGCAGACGGCCAAGGGTGCGTTTTTTCAGGTTCACAGATTATTATGCAAGATTCAAGATCTGTAATTTACAATAGGCTTAGGATCTGGACATTGCTCAGCTCTGATAGACCTAGATTGCAGGAATTGATTGGAGGCTGGCATCCTTGTCCTATTTTGTTTCTCTGGGAACCCTGGCCACAGGCGAGCGAAGCTGTGAACCACTGTATAGGTCTTCATTCAGTTGCCTCAGATAGATGAAGCTTGATGTAAATAATGCTTATATCACGATAAGTTTTATCACAAGCACGCTGGGGCGACTTAGTAATGCCTGATACACCTGGTTCAAATAACGAGGAGCATGAATTACACATGCAAGATCGGGATTGTAGGATACCCATAGTCTTGGGGCCAAACTGACTCCCGAAACCGGGCCACCCAGCATGGCAACTGGTCAGGTCAGCGACTGCATAGAAAACCTCTACATGTGTAGGTGTAAGATTGCTTACTACGATTTGAGCTAGGTACAGTATATTTATAGTTATTACTATAATTTGTCTCGCAAGCCAGACGGCCGTCCTATAGCCCAGCGAAGAGGACTGGCAGTCTGGTCTACGAAACAACTATAATGAATGACCTTTGTATATAGCTGTCTAAAAAATTCTTTGGTTTACCTGCCCGGATATCCTTTGAGTTCCAATATATACAATCCGTAGATTTGGTGGTTCGGATACGCATCTAGATATCACGCAAGCTCTTGTAAGGATCTTGAAAGCCTATTTCTAGAATTATCATGCCGACCCCAGAAGCATATACGCAGGCTTGACACTAGGCCATGCGTAGAGACCATCAGTGATGTGCTGTAGTGTGTTGCATGGAACAGCGTCGGGGATTTATAACAGCGCTGCATTAACAGACGGCTCATAGACAGTGGCTCAGAGTGGATGACAAGTTGCTGGATCCTAATCCACTTACACGGCATGTGGACAGTCGTGGGCATAGCATCTGCCTCTTCCGAGGGGTTCGTGAGATGGTTTGCGGTAATTTTTGGTCTTATGAACAAGGCTGCTGTATTCCAAGAGAAGTCTTGGAATATTTAAAAGCGGGGTAACCTGCTGCCCAGCCATTTAACCCTTCATCAAGTCTTCTATTTCTAAGCTAATTAGCTGGGAAGACCTGCGGATAAATGACGCCCATTTTACCACGTAATATTAATCACAAATATCGAAGGAACCAGTGAAGCAGCGGTAGAAGAGCTCCGCCTTGTAACTCCCGTGAATTATACTACCAATAGCTTTGGGGGCACTGCGCTGTCAACCGCAAGTCAGCCTTCCGTATGCGTATAGCCACTGTTGGGAGTTGAAGTCTGGAGGTGCGGAAATCTGACATCCAAAATGAGAAATTGACACCTGAGTTGAGCTCAAGTTGAGCTCACCCTTATTGCGCTTAACTTCTCAGGAGCGAGAGCTCCAGTATATCACAATGAGTTTGAATTTTTTACGAGTGGGATAGTTATACATGCTAATTCCGTCTTACACCGTATAATCTCGTACTGAGACTCTCCCTGGTCCTTCTGCTCACATGTGGTATTTTCGCGAGATACAATTCGAAGAGGCTAAATGTGGCTCAAGAAGCACGAGCTCGAGCACTGCAGTTGCGAGAGACATCCCTCCGGCCACCCACAGTGCACCCCCATTCGATCGATATTACATGACTGGCTTCGTAAAATTAGAGCATGAAGTAATGACCTACCTATTGAGGGGTAATTTTGGATACACGGAATCGGGGACTGCCTGCATATAAAGTGGGCCCTTATTAAGGATTAATAACGCCTGATCACGCTGACTAACTTCCTACCTGATAGCGCCAGAGCCGGGACCAAGGATGCGGGCAACATTACCCGAGCGAGTGGGTCGCTGCGGAGGAATGTTGGAATGCGTTGCGGGCGTGGTATTGTTCAGGCAGTCAGCTTGCGGACACTCGTGTAAGCCTCTGTCTTAATCAATGGCGACGAGAACATCTTGCGTGAGACCAGCATGCTATACGGTCTGCCTTGGCTTGGTTCACCTCCTTCTTTGAGACTTCCTGATTGTTCTCTGTGGGCTGGGTTTACAAGGCCAGCTTTCTGTGATAGTTTTTGGCTGTGGTGAAAATTGCAGCGGTGCCGTGGACAACGATTCCAAATGTGCCTGTGTCACCCGTAGCGGCGGTCTTGGCGCGGGCCGGCATGCTGCATCCTTCTATTTTTGTCCTTGCAGCTGCACACACCTCTCTTATCCCTCCACCAGAACCTCCTCCGACACGCAAGCCAAGACAGACGCACGCATGTGGGACAACACCGGCAGAAAGCAGGAATGCACGGATGGATGGGTGGGCAGTTTAGGTTGTCGGTCGCTTCGACTTACCCCAGATGCTGGTTCGAACAGATGAACCACGGCAACAGACGAGGAGCCAATAGCGGCGCATCGCCTCTCCGTCAAGGCGATGGCGATGATGGATTGGCGACACTGCCATCCGGCGGACTTGAACAGGAGCATGAAGCAGATACCTATCACCGGCATGTACTGTATGTAGGGTTCAGATCCCCATGACTGGTGCAAGTTCGTCTAAATGAGGCTCAGCTCCCAGCAACCTTGCAGGCCAAGATCTAAGATCATCGTATTTCTGTGCTAACCCGTCAGACTTTATCCGCTAGCAATTGCCCATCGCCTCTGTCTGCAAGCTATGTCATGTCACAGGAAGTTGCGTTCTACTGCCGATCCCTGCCGCTTCCCGATTCGGCTGCCGGCCCAGCCTGATAGCAGCCTTATCGCCGTCGGTCGACGCTCGTGACGGCTGTCTGCACCCGCGTGGCACGGGGCGGCACAAACAAACAGAAGAACCGAAATTATCATATGGGGGACACTTCCGGATTGCGAGTTCAAATGAATTGCGATGGCTAGCACGAAAAGGAGGAGGTTTTGCATCCCTCCAACTGCGCCAAAAGATACATATACTATAATATACCTGCCACTGCTGCCAGCGGGTGAAACAAAAGTTTTGGTCCTCACTTCATACGATCTACCAACTGTGGGCAAAAAGTAATCGATCGAGACCGACGGCGTGGCTAACATTAGCCAATCACCAACTAACCACGAACGACGAGATCACTCTATTTCTTACCACCATCTCACCCGCAGTGACGCCTCGTAACGCTGACGATCGCTTCTTCCCTGAGACAGCAACGCTGTTTCTCGACTTTGGCCGCCATTCGGCACTCGCTAGGCTGATCAACACAGGTGTGTAGTTTTTTTTTTTTTTTTTTTTTTTTTAGACCTCTCGCACGATACCAGCGGCCTGGCCCAGTGTCAGATGGTATGGCTCAGATGGCGCCGACGCCTTTAGAGCAGTGTCGCAGTATCGCTAACAATGACGGACAGGCTGGGCATCATACCAGCAGCACAAAGACGAATAAGCCGCAGAAGACTCTGTCTGGCCGCATTTGGAATTCTGCCGATCGCGCGTTGTTGAGGCCCAAAGCGTGTTGCACAGCCGACGATCGCAACGCCCCGACGTCAGCGAAATCTGCCCGATTGATCCGATACTTATACGGATTCTATTTCTGGGCCTGAGCATCAAATACTCCAGTCCCGAATTACTGCCCTGCCCAGTCTGTCGCGGACAAAGAAACATCTGGCCAGGGTATCCGACGCCCAACAGCAGCCGACCTTCCTTGCACGGTTTCGAAACGTCTGAATGTTGCCGTTGGAAGACTCCCAGGGATAGTTACGTTTATATATCCAACATGGCGGCCTCCGTTCCAGACGTCCCATACGTCAACCCGGCCTTTGAACCGACGAACGAAGATAACCACGCTCCCAGAAATACTTCTTGGACGGACCCGCTGCCCTTCGCGGCAAGGTTCGACCCTCTGCATAGCCATTTGCCCAACGAGCCATTGCTTCCGGGCCCACCGAATACGAATCCCATTCCTCAGTCCATGGCCTCACCTCTCGTCTCGCCACGACTCAACAAGCGCTCCAATCGCTCGTCCGCAAGCTCAACTCTTTCCGCCCCAATATCGCCGGTAAGCGATAGGCGCCCGAGCCGATTCACCAGCGATTTTAGCCACCTCAAGCGGGCCTCATTTCAGAAAAGCCCCGACCCAGCCTTCAAGTCTCACCGGAAGAACTTCTCAGAGGATATCAACATGCACAAAATGTCCGCCTTTCGGGAAGAAGTGGAGGATAATGAAGGAAACGTCAGTAGTGATGCTAGAAACCAAGAAAGTCGAGAAACAACACCGGGTCAGTTTCAGAGCGTGCCGTTGAGTGCACCCACTGGTCTAGGCCTGAGCTATGTTCCTATGGATGAAGGAAGTGGCAACAAGCCGGGGACGAGCTATCGAAATCTCCCGGACGACGACGACGACACCTCAGACGATGGCGCATCTCTGAAGAAGCAGAAAATAAAATACCAGCCAAACTGGCTGAGTATTACCATAATAATACTCTGCATCTTCTCGACTGCTGGGTCTATACTCTTCTTCGTCGTCGCGGTAGCCCGACCGCGCTACGGTACGAGGATATCGACAGCTACGGGTCTCCGGCCGCAAGACGCGCAGCTAATATCCGCTATCCTCGCCAAAACAAGTAAGTTGACAGCTTTAGCCCTCTATCTTCAAATGAATACTAACGAATTTCAGTCGAACTGAGTTTTGTGAGCGTTTTTGTATCGTTCCTCGGCCAAGTGCTCTCCCGCCGCGCTCTCATGACCGGCTCCAAGGGCATCAATATCGCTGAGCTCTCTATGCGAGGCTGGGTCACCCAGCCGGGTACTCTTATCACCCACACGGCGTCTGTGCGGTTTGCCGGCCTGACTTTCCTCGGCGCTCTCTCGTTGACAGCCACGATTCTCGCCAGTTTCTACACGACGGCAGCAGACACGCTCGTCTCACCCAAGCTCGCATGGGGCAGCTTTGAGGACCGGAATCTCAGTGGGATTGTATACTCATCTTACGCCAACAATATCGCCCGCAGCAACAAATGCGAGACCATAATTTCGCCGCAAGAAGACCCCGCAGTCGACGACTATCTTGTTAGCTTGTCTTCAGCTACTTGCGACAACATTCTCTCCGGCGGCCGAGCCTATCGCGATCTCAGCGACTGGAACGCTCTTTGGACTGAAGCCCGCAATCAGACCTTCCCAGACCCTCTCAAACGGCCTCATGCGCCATCGGCCCTCGAGCTCACCAACTATGCAGGCACCTGGATTCAAGTGACAGGCGAGAACGGTGTGAATCGCGCCATCATGGCGATGCCGCACCCAAACGTCGTCGTTGCCACGAAGAACACCAGCCTAAACGGCATTTTACAGCCGGAAGACTCGGGCTCCGGATACGGCTCCTTCATCGTCAAGGCCTCCACCGCGAATCCCATCGTGGATGTTTCCTGCGTACCCATCGGCAACGGCACTCTCGGATGGTACCTGGCCCAATCCAACTCCTCCGACCTCACCCGCAACGGCACTTCCGACCCTCTAACCCAGCGAATCTTTGACTTTTCCAACAATTCGACTTTCCAAAACAACGGGTCCTTCACATACACAGGCCCGTACGAGGCCCCCCGCTTCCCCGTCCGCCCGCCCCGGTACAACACTGTCCTGTCGTCGCTCGGCAACGGCGCGTCGGTGTTCATGCTCACGCATACGCCGGCGGACCAGTACGTCATCTGCGGCATGCGCAGCTTCATGACCCCGAACTGCTCGACCGAGTTCCAGGCGTTCGAGAACAGCGGCAATGCGACTGCAAACTGCGACCTCAACAACCCGCTCGAGTTCAACGAGGACCTTTTCAGACGCAACATCTCCACCGTCAAGCACCCGATTCCAGGTGTTGATCGCGATCTCGACGTCCGCGACTCCCTCGCAGCGGACTTTAGGTAATTCTCACCGTAGTTTGGATATACACGTAAAGCAGCTCTCGCTAATAATCCGTAGAACTATCGCGGACACCGTCCTCCGCTCCATCGCACTCAACAACGGCGTCAACGGCGGCAACGCATCTATCGCCCGCTTCCTCTCCCAGCTCGCGCTAGAAACCCGCCAAACGCAGCTCAATCCGGCCCGGCCATCCCTCGCGGAAGCTCTCGCCGTCGCCCTGGGTAACGCGATGATAACATCCTCTGTCGAAACGGCCTACACAACCTACTGGCCGTACGCCCCCACGGTACCTCTCCCTGTCACCGAGCACTTCAACGCACAGGTCGCCACGATCGAGTATACCTCCGGCGCCGGCAGCGGGTGGAAGCCGCTCTTCTACGTTGTCCTGGCGGGAGTGCTGGTCATGAATGTGTTTTGTCTGATATACTTTGCCTGCGTGCGGGACGGCTTCGTCACGGACTGGACGGAAGTGCAGAATCTGTTCTGCGTTGCGATGGACGGCGGCGCGCTGCGGGGAGGCGCTAGCATGCCGCGACAAGATGCGAGTGTTGACGAGCGGTGGAAGGGTACTGGCGGGACGGGCCCGGCGGGCGGGCAGTATAAGGTTGGCTTCTGGTTTACGGAGAAGCACGGGCGGTGGTACGTGACGGACGGAGAGATGGACGGGAAGTCGAGCACGACCGGCTACAGCGCTGTATAGGCGGCCGGACGTGTCGTGGTGATTATTGCATTGCATTTTATTCATGAACAGCATTTAGCAGGCGTTTGGCGTTGTGATATGGGGCTTCATTGTTTATATTCTTCATTGTGCATATAGACAATATTTGGATTAGATACGAAGTAATTGGAGGCTGGCTAGTGCGAAGACGGCAGCATGACCGCAATGAATTCCCAAGTACCACGTGAGGTGCTCTATATCACGTAAGCTTGTATTTGTAGGACGTCTACAATAAGTAGCCACAAAGACAACCCAGACGATGATCAAGTTTGAGAGCATTTGCCAACGCATTGCCGCGTGTTATTATTACGAATGCGGAGCATGTTCCTGCTCTTGCACCTTGTTAACATGTTCCGTACATGAAGGCTGTCAGTCGACCTTAGGTAAGCTAGGAGTGGGTAAAATTTTGGGATGGAGAAACAAAGCTAGGAAGATATCTGACAGGCATATTTTACTCCCGCCCAATAACAAGTACATCAAGCTCACTTGCTCTCGCGATTTGTTCACGACTCTTGGGGTAACTCAAATGTAGAAGGCCTCTGGGTGGCCAATGAACTATCACAAAGCCCATGGTGATTTCTTCTACTGATGCAGTTGATCTGTATTCTGCTACTTTTATCAATGGCTACTACATCGGGATGTTAATTTAACGCATTGCTGAACTCCGCTCCTTGTATGGCATGCGATAGTGGGCAGAATACCACTTATCTCGTTTAGACGTTTGCTAATAAATGCATCAATGACATATCATCTCGACAGACTTGTCTCACGAGCCAGACTGCCGTACTTTAACCACCGTCGCAGTTTGGTTTACGAGACGATCGACAGACCCCTGCAGCTAGAACTACGTTGTGGGTGAAATTCACCTAGGAAGAGTAGCCGCCAAGCAAGTAAATGAAGGTCGCGCAGTAGAAGCCGGCCCAGCGAGCAGGTTGGCACTCTCGCTATATAGCCGCTGGGATTAACATCAATGCGTACATATAGCGAGACTTGCTTGGTACTCACACTCCCTCTAGCACTCGACTTTTGATATCAAGGGGCTGGCTGTTTTCTGGGCTGGTCGATCGTTGGGCTGGCTATCTGATAGACTGGTTTGTACTGGACCAGTTCCCGTTTTTCCGACTTCTGCAATATAACCATTGTTACCTATATGAAATCTTATTGAGATAATTTACTTTGATCTCAATTTGTCTCGTGAACTCGAATGCCATGTTTTACCCCATAACGTCGGGGCGTTGGGGCATTCATGTAGAGTATCTATTGAGCATATGAAATTCATATGCTAAATGGTCTTCTTGGCAATCCACTAAAAAAGCGTGGTGAAATGTTGATTGCTCGTTGGAGCCTGCGATGTACTGAACATCAAAAGGAGATATGGGGTCCTCTGTCTACTCAGATAGAAGATACATATCTTGGTCACTATATGTATCTATATACTATCCGTTGTTACAGGACCGACCGTCTCGAAAATGGACGTTCTGCGACGCGTTAAGAGTATGAGTCTGGCTTGCGAGACCAGCTAACCACCAAAAGGTCTTTTGTCCATTACTATACGCAGTTGAATCTCTAATCACCCTATTTAAATGACCAGTCGAAACGCAGCCGTTAGAAAATCATGCATTTCGTTTTTGTTGATATCGTATTGAATGCCGGTCGTGAAATTATAGACGTGCACAAATAGGAGTCAGTGTATCAGGCATCTACGGTACAACTACAGGGGCCTGCACCACGACCAAATAGACGCCAAGAAACTTCGCTGACCGTGATGATATAGGCGGTGGCAGCTAGCATCCCATACTCGTCCAATTTCGCATATATCCTAAAACCCAAAGATCAGGATAGCAGTTATTTTGACTCCACCGCCCACGCCTCACGGCAGACCCACCGCTGCCCACCGCTCTCGCCCGTCGCCACCACCCCTCCCACCGTCGCATCCGCAACGTCCACCCCCAGCAAATCCCATCCACGCCTCCCGCCGCTTTCAAACAGCACCTCCCACCCGTCGGCACCCCTTTTCGCTCGCCAAGTGTAGAAAGCACCATCCGCACGACCGACAGCGAGCGCATTACCACCAATCACACCAACGAACCCACGATCCTCCCACTTCCCGTCGCCACATTCCCAGAATAGCACGCCGTCACCGACGGCCGCGTCCTCGTCCCGCCAGACTTCCCGGTACGCCGTCACAACACCGCTGTCCGGGTGCGCCATCGCGCCTGTTTCCAGCGCCAGTTCACTATCCGTCGGATGTGGCTGCATGTACCCTTCATCCACGCATTCGTCCGCGGCGGTGGTAAATCTAGACGAAACAAGGTGTGTCCAGGAACAGTAACTGTGGCCTGGGACTTCCGCGTCTTTAGCACTGCGAGTGCCAGCAAACGCCCAGTCGACCGTCCCCCGCTTTGTCTTTGATTCCGCGGTGTTGGCACCGGGTGATAACAGCCGCTGGTCGACGAAGAACGTCTTGCCGGTGAGGACGAGCGTATCCGTTGGTTCTGACGCGGTAAACTCCGGCGCCCACGCGATTGAAACGCGCGTCGAAACGGACATTGTCTATTAAAATTGGTGATACAGGTGTCAGGCCGCCTCGTGTCGTTTCTCGTGTGACGTGCGTGCGTTGGAAACGGGTGGGCCCGGGCGGAGAAGCTAGTGGGCGAGGCACGCGTGGATGAAAGATGTTCAAGTGAAGGAGGAGGAAGATGTTTTTAGATGGAGAAATCGTCTCTTTGGTGAGGGGGAAGATTTTAATTTATAGCAGGAAAAAAAAAACACTATTAAAGACAGAATTCAAAGGCGCCGCTGATGTAATAATGTAAGTATGTACTACGTGGCCAGCTACGTGGAACGGCAACTTTGTCGGCACGACACTCAACACATTGGGAAGCTGGTAATATACCATACCATAGACATCGACGTGGTGCGGATGGCATGGATATCACACAAGGCGGGGTTCTGTAGTCCAACCGAGTGCAGGTTATCGCGATAAACGTCAGCCTACCAGAGATAATACAGTACACAATCAAAGACGAACGTCTCAACATTACTTTAAAAAACAGTGCAGAGCGTGCATTATCGATCGGTAACAGAGTTGATTGAAACATCTACATACAGGCCCAATTTCACACCTTCATATCCCCATCTACCGCAATATCCCTCCCATCCTGCAAATCCACCTCTCGATCAGCATAGCGTATATCAATTTGTCATCTAGAAAGGGGAAATAACTCACCAGCCACCTATGTCCCTCTTCTCTCCCCCCTCCCCCCAGCTACCCCCGTCCCCCGTCCCCGGCCCCCCCAACCGCTCCCACAGATGAACACCAGAAGAAAGAAAGTAAGTAGGAAGGAAGGAAGGAAGGAAGGGATGCAACTCACCTTACAATCACAGATCACGACAGTATTTGTGCACAAAAATACGGGCGAAAAATCAATGGAAGCACATTGTCAGCTTACAATAATCACCGCGGACACGAAAGGAAGGAATGAAACTTAGCACACGGCACTGGATTCACATTACCATAGTCACAAAACAGTCACAGTGGGATAATAGTCGTAGTGTCGTAAGAGTCGAGGATATGGATCGAATGAGGTGCAAGGCGTGAACCCGGGCAAGTGGCATGGGACTATATCACCGTCAGCAAGAACTAGTACAGTAGAAGAAGGGAGGGGGTGACTCACAGATATGGATGGATTGGAAGCATGAGCATGATCACGATGCACTAGTCGGTACGTCACATAATAGGAAGCACATGGATCGAGTGTTCGTACATGTATAGACGTAACGGGATAGTGGATCGAGGTGGCTCTTTTTTTCTTTCTTGTATGACTTCCTTGGGGAATATTTCTCTTTTCTTATAAGAAAGGACGAGGGATGTCCGCGGGATCTAGAAGCTGTGAGGGTAAATGTCAGCATGCGTGGGTAGGTACCTAAGTGTGTCAACTGGTGTTCATCTGTGGTGGCGGTTGGCGAGAGAGGAGGGATGGCGGATGGAGCAGAAGGGGCAGAGAGGGGGGAATGCCCTCTTTATATACGCATTTGTGGCCAGCTGGCGGCAGCTCCAAATCACAGCTGTCAACTCATTTGCACGCTCTTATTATAATTTAATAGACACCTACACAGACTATCACGATGATCGGCCTCACACTCGCTCAATCTCTCTAGACCAGATATCAGTCAATTGGTCCAGCCGGTACTCCGACTCTCCGATAACGTACTGTGCTTGAACATCGGGTGGATTACTACGGTTATCTGGCTGAAAAGCTGCATATTACGGTATTATCGCCTGGAGTACGTATTTTCGTTGATGGGACTCTCGCCGATTAAAGTACGGCAGTGCCTCGGGCGACAAGATGGGACTGTACTAGCACGGCATTACAGCCAATCCTTCGTTAGAGCACGGTATCCGGATCGTGGTCTTTTCCGGCACTGTATTAAATACAATAGAAAGCTTTCGATTATCAATCGTATTATATCGCGATGTCGATGATATCAAACAAAACCGGCACGCACGCTGAGGAACATTGGGACAGTGATCCCGCCGCGGAGATGGAAGGAGACGAGCATGATGACCGGGCGGGGTCTAAGATGATTCCTATGTCTAGAAGAATAATGACACCACAGACACCGACACGGGAAGAGAGTGACGGCAACGGCAGCAACGGCGCAGCGGTGGGTTCCACATCGTATCGACAGTATTCTTTATAGTCTACCTCAGTGCAGAGTTTACTCTTTAAGGATGTGAGGTCATTGATATTGTAATGTGCAATCGAGCACGAATGTTCTAGCACTAGCTCAGATGGATTGATGTCGGAGTGCAGCATCGATAATTGAGTCTCAATTGACATCTATATACAGGCCAATTAATCGCTTCCAAGACCAAGACGCAATCTATATTAATACCCCTCTATCCGACCCCCATCCATCCCATCAGTCTGCTGTTCAAGTAAATGTGCTGATCAGCGTAGCGTATATCAAACTGTCATCCAGGAAGGAACCAACTCACCGAATGCACCACCTATCCCCCAAACTCAAGCAGACGAACACCAGCAGAAGAATTAAAGAGGGGGATGCAACTCACCTTACAAAATACGAAAATATTCTCGTGCAAATACACGGGCACAAATGTTAGTTCTGCGGGATCACCGCGGACGTGAACGTATCAGCACGCTGCAGACTGGGCCCCACCGAACTCCCAACCAACCACCCGAACCGAGTCTGCAGCGGTAGTTTAAAGTTATTCTACGAAGCTCCGAAGAACGTCGCGTCAACTGGCAAAGCCAGCCGTAGATAGTAGTCTCGATGGTGAACATCGGTAGGTGAATGTATTTCTGGGTTCTTACGAACCCGGGCGGCTGTCGAGCCTGAGTGTAGTCTCGATGGGGATGCCATCGGTGAGTAAGTGTTGGATCTGACGGACCCGTGCAACTGGCAATAAAGCCAGCCGTGCTTGGATACCATCGGGAGTAAAAGTTGTTGTTGATTGAGGCATGTGAGTATCTCATCATGCTGGTTGTTGATTTAAGGCGCGTGAGTAAACTCATCATGCTATGGGGTCTCGACAGTAAACCGTCGGTGAGTAAGTGTTGTGGTGAATCGCAAATCGCAAAAGTAAGGAATGTCACCAGGTTTCCCCGGTCGTGCAGCGGCATCAGCGAGTAGCGGACTGATGTGCACGAAATTGTCGTTGACGTTGCAGGATGGAGGCCGAACTGCGGTGCGTGAATTTGATCAGCTCCAGTCTTCTCCAGCCTCAAGCAAAAAATGTTGTGTAAATAAGACCTACGGTCTGTCAGAGAAATCGGCGTAGAAGAGGGTCTCCGGGGGCCCACAGGCCCACCGGGTTGCAGGAGACTACACCTCGATTAGCACGAGCAGACATTATAGAAGACGAGGAGACTTACTTGAGTATTGGGGGACTCCGCCGAGACCTTCCGGTCCGGCAGGCAAAAAAGACTAGACTCGGTTAGCGAGAACAGACATATGATTATGATAGACGAAGACCTACCAGAGCATTGGTGATGCGAGGAACTTGGTGTAAACGTTCTGATGCGGCTAAAGCCACGTCACGAACAATTGGAATTCTAGCAGCCAAACTGTGGTCTACTTTGTGGTCTGGCCAGTCAGCATGGATCATACGACATGGTAGAAGAGCAAGACTTACTGGCAAGAGGAGTAGTTGATAGATTCCACTGGACTGCCACGTCATGCGCAAGAGACTAGACCCGTTAGCGAGAGTTGAATTCTATGGTATAAGGGAGACTTACAGTAAATCTGCTAGGGAAAATAACAATTCCCCAGCATAAAAGCACTGCCGCCACAAGCTCTTTCGAACCTAGTGGGATTGAGATAAAAAACGCCGTAGGATTGAACCACACGGACGAGGAGATGGATAGGATTACTGCGGGGTCTGGCGACCCGGCAGGCGGGGCAAGATGGAGGTTGTGCGGTAGGATCTAGCGATCCTGACCGATGGTGGAGATGCATTGTGGGTTTCTGCAGGTCTCTCGACCATGCAGTTTCGGTGCGTTGTCATAGAGCGTGTAACAATCGATAGCAATGCAAGGCTACATGCAGGAGCACACGATGAATCGAGTGTTCGTTACAGTTGTAACCGGTGGATAGGGTGGGATAGGGATGTCGCACGGGAAACTAGAAGCTGCGAGAGTGTTAGCAGGTGCGGATACCTAGATGTCAGCTGGTGTTCGTCTGCGAGTTGTGGTAGTGGGTGATAAGGTTGATGAAGGTTGACGAAGGTTGATGAAGGCGATGAGAGTGGTGATGAATGAAGAGGGGTGATGAAAGTGATGAGGAGTGATGAAGGTCGATGAGGAGTGTTGATGGAGGGAGGATGATGATGGAGAAGGAAGAAGGAAGGAAGAAGGAGGAGAAGAAGAGGGGGGAAGATATTTATATGTGGCCAGCTGGCGGCACATCCACTGCACGCTCTCCAGAGACGCCATCACGACAGCCAGACACACGATTCCCTCGCATTCCCTCCCGCCTCATTGATGGCGGTCCTGAAGGGTTTGATTACAAGACCACATCACCAGATATCGGCAATAACAAGTCAATTCAGATCGTTGCACTCAATACAATGATAATAGATTCTACCAGAACTCCGATTAATAACACACAAATACAACAGCCCAAAGCAGAGAACCTCCAATCATACTCGTAAATCATGTGAAATCAAACAAGAACAACAGCGACAAACGCGACGAATGCCGCCAGCAGCAAGTCCGCTCTCCCTCTAACACCACCGCTCTGCGCCGGCAGCAGCGGGTCCGCCAGGCGGGTGTCATTGCCGGCCCAGCCGACGGGCACGGTGGAGCAGCAGCCCGTTCTTTGCAGCGTCGAGGGAGTGTACACCGGCCCGTTGCCGCCAACTGGCATCCCCGTCACTCTCAAATCCTGCGTGGCGCTGGGCGCCTCCCCTCCACCCATACTCCCACTCGCGCTCGCAGCAGGCGTGGTAACAGATATCACGGGGGTAGGGACTAGCAACGTCGCAAATCCAGGAGTAGTGGCGGCACCCCTCCCGGCGACGGACTCCCCCGCTAGAAAGGTGTGCGGACTGCCATCCACCGTCACGACGCCAACGTACACCCGGTACGTCTGCGTCTCGACCCGCGTCGTCACCGTCCACCCGCTCTCCCCGGCCCCCGTGCGCGGCACCCTCGCCGTTTCAGTAACCGGCCCGATCGCGTACGTGTGCGTTATCGCCGCGCTCGTCCGGTGCGTCGCGTTCCTGGCCGCCGTGCTGTAATACACCGTCTCCACGCTCGTCGACAGGGACACCACCGCCGCCGCCTGCCGGCCGTCCAGCGTCCCTCGTCCCATCGAATTCGCCACGATCTTGCTGCTGGTATTCGAAGCTCTTCTCGGCGGCCACGGCGCCTGCTCGCCCCAGATGATCCACTCGTCCAGCGGCGTCGGCGCGGGACTGCCCCACGGCCACAGCCACTTCCCACCCCGAAACACGGGAATAGCGTAGAACTGCGGGCCGACCCACTTGAAGGGTACGTCGGACGTATAGTTGAACCAGAACGTCTCCGGCGGCAGCATCGACGTCTGCGGCGTCGCCGTCGGCCGGTCCTGCTGCTGCGTCGTCGTAGTATTTACTCTGATGCGGAACGCGGGCTGTATCGTCGGCGTCGGGATGCGAATCGCGGCCGCAGCGTACCCGTAGGCCACCGCCGTCGCGGAGGGGATCTCGTAGTTTATCACCGCCGCTACAACTTTTGACGGCGCCGTTCGCGCGTTTGGATTGTCGTCGGCGTGGAGAAGGGGTGCATTGCCGTAGGGCACGATGGCCGCACTGTACGGACCCGTCGAATTGCAGCCCGCCCGCCTGTGTATCTTGTGTCCATCTGGTTCCGTTAGTCTCATCATACGTATATAAGAGGGATTAAGGGTGGGTACTAACAGGGGAGGTGGTGGTGGCTCGCCGATGTCGTCGCGGCCAGCGCCAGTATCGTGCATAACGTCCATTTAATCCCCGCCATTTCGTTCAACGAGTATAATTTATATATAATATTGATGCGTGTATGTGTTTGCAGACTGGTATATGTAGAATATGGGACTCCGCCGGGGATAGATAGGAGGATAGAATATAATTAGTAGAGTAATGCACGACAGTCCTGCAGTCTGCTCGTCGAACGATGAACACGAATACAGTTGTACAGGCTCCACTCTTATATATCCCCACCAGATACTAATCCCATCATACAATACCATACTTACTATTGTGATATCACACCACGATATCTACCAGCCGACCGCCAGCCGAGGTGTATTACCAGTCTCGTGAGCCGACCAAGGTGCTGGTGTATTACCAACACCAACCATCGGTCAAGTCCAACAACCTTGAAGGAACCAACCAGTCAACTTCAAACAGCCCCATTCCTCCGTCTACTTGAAACACATTAAACTAGGTCACCACACGATATCAGCCAGCCTTGAATGAAATGAAACCACGGTACCAGTGCACCCAGCCATCGACATCATCATATCACCGTATGCGCATTGCTATGTGACCTCATAGCGACGCCACCGCCTTATATGTATACTCCCACCACATACCGAATAAACGTACAGCTTACAGTACTCGGTAGCGGTATACTGCAGGTTGTGCAATGCGGGAGGAGGCTGCAATGGGTGTGGCGGGCTGGAATGCAGGTGGTCGGTTAACTATATTACGATTATGAGACGCGTCTATCTGCGGCTGGTGCGTGCGGAATTTAAACACAACAGTCAATATTTAGCGCCTCCCGATTATATTACGTCGTATCGATTATATCACCGCATTCCAAGCAGAGAATGCATTGAAGGGATAATTAAGAAGAAGGATAGTGCGAAATATCAATACGTCGCCCAGTCATGCGTACGTAATTACACGGGTGGCGTTCGGATATACGCCGAGGATCCAGTTGTGGTGTCTGAACTAAACTATCGATGGGCGCTGCGATAATTAGAAATCCATTCCAGGCATTCCATGCTCCCTGCACCTCCGATCCCCCAACCGGTGCTTTTCTACCATTTTCTATCAATTCTCCTTGCAGCAGCAGGTTTTATGCCGCCGGCGCCGAAAATCAAGTCGCACGGCTTGCTTGTGCTAGCGTGAGGTTGGAGTCGTACCTGATCGCCTTGAATTGTTCATATTTCACAACCATGGCAGGTATAAACGTTGAACTTTCCAGAACCGTATGACCATCGATGTAACGCAGGCGCCAACGTTGCCAATATGCATGCCTCCTGCGAATTTCAAAAGAAACGTCAAAACGACCGATCCGTCTAGATATATCCTGGTCTCGGGGCAGACGATGTATCCCTGCAATTGTTGGATGAGTATATTTCCGACGGCGGGTCGACGAGGAGCTCCAGACAAATACTGAATCAGCGATGCCGATGCTATCGATCTCGTCCATTAATATTATAATCCCTCAGCCGAGCTCTCTTTCAAACTGACCGATGCGATAATATGCGCTCCTGAAGTTTCAATATTCATCCCTTCAATTTTTCCGATCACTGGCATGGATGTCGACGATCGCCTAGCGCTATGACCGGATGCACGCCTTCAGAAGGCCATGCATGCATGGCTCAGTCGAATAGTATACACGAGCTAGCAACAGTCAGCCGTCATTCCATTCGCCGTACCAATACAATAATAACTGTCCATGCTACCGTCGATGACACCATCCGTGAGCATGCTACCGCACTCCATAAATCCGCACAGCCAGTACGACTACCGCAGCACAGTCCCCCATATCCAGCACGGCTGCGTACGCGCAGAGGTCACTGGATTCGTGTACAAAACCCCATTAATGCGAGCAACCCGCTGGAATATAACACGCCGCACCCGAATAGACATATGTACCTAGTAGACAACTCGTTATACCTGAAGCCAGATGTTGGCGACCATCCTTATTTAGATTATGTAGCATATAGAATATTTACTCGTCGCAGAGATGTAACAATCTATATTCCGTGCACGCTCCGTAAGGCGTTAAATCTTAGACCCCGGATAAGGGTAACGACACCCTTGTCTCTGAATAATATTTCTAGAATCCCGAGTCTCGTCCTGTGTCCACGCCTCCGCTCGACGTGGATCTCGAACATTAATTATACCCGTCACGGAAAACTTAACACTTCTAGCTGGCGAGGCAACGAAAATAGCAACCACAATCCGGACGATGATATGAGGAAATGCCGAACCTACACAGTATCAAGTTCGCGAGTTCGATAAAAATTTAGTTGAAATGGTAAGACGACCTTGCTAATAAGAATGGAAGCGAGGGCTATCTTATAGACCAAGACCGCTCGGCCTGCGTTCAAGCATTTATGGAGTAAGGACGTAGAATCACTACATACCCAGCCATATACAGAAACCCGTAACCCCACAGTCACCCAGAGATGTCACATCTCTGATCTTTTAAACACCTCGTTGCTGGATGCCGGTTTACCAACGGCAGCAGAACCCTCGATACGCAATCGAGCATCTAGGCTCTTGCGACCATTTTATATATATTTATAATTGAATAGATAATCTCTAATTCCAAGTATTTATACGGACTACAGGACCGATCACCGTCCCCGCCCCAGCCCAGCATCAACCATCACACTGTGCGGTCATCGATGCATCCACTAAAGAATGTATAGCGTGCAACGTGGACCAGAGACTACTCCCCTCGTTTCCACTATAAGATCGGTGTCAGGTAAAATGAAGAAAATACCCCTGTCAGGTAACTTTCCGGCTATATTTTTTTAATATTTTTGATATATATGTTTAATTACAGATAAACCTTTATTGAATTTTTATCAAAAGACCGTTACTAGTGCCATTATGAGTATAGAAGATTTTACAAAAGGATTGTATTTACCAATTCTACCAAGTTCCAAAATTGATACAGTGATAATATATCTTTTACTAGCCGCCGTAGCTAAAACCACATTTTCGTCAAGTTCACCCGAAATATATTGTACATCATGCCGGGTTTTGGGCCACGGTGCTAAAAGCAGCATTTCTGGGCGTGGGACCCCGTAGTATGCCTCCATATAAATTCGTATAGGCGCCTATTCGGCAAGTCAAATCACCGCATAAGATAGTGTCTGTGACCACACTACCACACTCTACAAAGTCAGCATGGACAGCACGACCACCGCAGTACAGTCCCTGTTTATTATGTACAGCTGTGCACGTACAGAATCCACAAGATCCGCGTATACAGACTTATTCATGCGGGCAGCTCGCACCATCAGTTTACAGCTGCATAAATATCGCACCTCGAACGGATGATCGATAGACGCGCCGCAGTGCGGCCTCCTCCCTCAGCGCAACCCACCACTCCTAGTCCAATTGCGTGCAGACCTCCCCCGTTTCCGGCAGAATATACCACCCAGATAGAAATCGGTAAACGGCCTCTCTTATCAGTCGTTTGGAGGTGTTGGCGACCATCCTGTATCTAAATTGTGTCTGACATATAGGATGTTTGGTAGCCCGCGGCCTGCATAAATTGACCAATACGATGTGTACACGCTCTGTGCGGCTACGAGATTCACAAGCCTTGATGAGGGTAATGGCGCCCTTGTCGTCTCTGGATAATGCTGCTGGGATCTCGAGTCTCGTCTTGATTCTTCAAACAGTGTGACTGCAAGACTGTCTTTTTAGCGTATCGGTCGTAGCATCATATCCCGGACCTCTGTCGGCGAAGTTATACTTGGCCGTGATCCCAATGCAATGAGCCTAGACTTTTGCACCAGGTGCAAGAATAATGCTAGCTACGTCTGCTCGGCGTGGATCTGATCGTATTGTTTGTACTTGTACCGAAAAGGATAGCAACAGCGATCTCGACAGAAGTATAAACAAAATCTACTGCGGCTATGCAGTGTCTGAACCCCCGAGCACGATATAAAATATAGCTAGAATCATAAAGAGGGCCCCCCAATAGAGACCGAAAGCTAAACCCACACGAGACGACCAAGCTCACGTTCAAGCACGGTATAGAGCACCACCACTACCCACCCAGTCAATATAAACCCGTAAGCCCACTGCTGCCCAGAGATGTACCATTTATCTGATTTTTTAAAAGACATCGCAGCTCGATACCGGCTTTTACCGACGGCACCAAAGCTCTATGACGTACAATTAACATATTTCGCTTCCAAAAATATATCCAAGATACCGCACTTAACCAGTACAACTCCCAACCTTACGAGAGACTATAGCATGGATCACGCCCCCTGTCAACATATCCTAGCCTAGTATCCAGTTATATTGATAATACAGTTGGTCCAGTTATCTATGCATCCGGTCAAAATTTTGAGCACTGGACAAAGACTGCTCATATCGTTTAAGAGTCAGTATACATCAAGATCATCGATTGTCCCGTAACAGATACCCTTCTCGGGCTGCGAAGGACGGGCTAGCTGCGCGAGACAACAAAATTACGCTAAAAATCAATAGATCACTGATGTATACTCAACAGACCTTTGCATTTGACACTAGGTACGTTTTGGGTGAAACTCTGATACATAGCCGCCAGGCCATTCGAGCGACGGCCGCGCACCGGAAATTGACGGCGAAAGTCCTCGTGGATCGTAACTGGAACCAATCCAACAAAAGCAACGCAAAGTTCACCCGACCCTCCCGCCATAGGCGCTCTGGCCCATCAAGTACTATCGTCTGGTGATAGGTAGGCTGGCAGATTAGGTAGGCTAGGACAGCGAATACCGGCATAGTCACATGAGTACATACCGATATGAGCCCACGGGCCGGTTACTATAGCTAGCGTACTGGGCGGCCGCATGGGCCGATTGCCACCGGTTCCGCTACTAGCTGCTTGGTAGGCCGGCTTGTGCTATTCGAGCTGATACATTGGGTGCCCCTGAGGCTATAGATCAGATAATCTACCCTTATAAGTTTCAACCATATATATTCAATACTTATTTAGCGGGTGAATATCACCTCCAACGTACTTTAGCGACGAGGGTGTAGTAAGATATACACGATATATCAAAATTTAATCATCCGCATCCCTGGAACTAGTACCGAAGCCAGAGCGCCAGGGGCCAAAAATTTGCCCCGAGGCCATCGTGGGACGAGAAAGATGGGCCTTGTCCACTTTGCCCGTCATGACTATATTGTCGCTCTTATTGTCTCGTAAACCAGACGCCGGCCCACGTCCAAGTTCTTACAACATATCATAGGACTTCACTCGAAATGCTACGCCTCATGCCTAAAATGTAGACTACAGTACTACTGTTTCGGGCTCACCTTAGTCACACTCTTCACTACTATATATAGTGTACAGTTATTCACTACTTTAAAAAAAAAAACAAATGCGATGCTAATTTCACTTTATGCTGGTCTCATGAATCAGGCGGTCCCTTTTACACTGTGGATTGGCTTGCAAACCACTTGATCCTCCATCGTGCATCCTTACCGTCATAGAATAAGAAAAAGATCACAGTGGAGTCCCGTAGTTTGACTATAGACCCGTACACGAGCTGCTTGAGGTTTGCTAGGATTTTTCAGGATCTAGAAACTGAAAATCTCCATCCAGTTTAGACCTATATTTCGGAAAGCAACTGTGCTGTTGATATCATTATAGAAGAATTGAAGTCCGTAAATATACTATCAACTTTCGCGGCCTGTTTTGTGCACAACTGCACAAGCTTCGTAGAATAATCCATGTGAAACAGACCTTGCAGCGCGGAAGGGCTTTGTTCACGGGACCATTTTAAACCAATTCTCATGCCTATTGAGCCCTAGCTTACCCATCCGGAGTATTTTCTTGGGTGACATCAGTCTCGAGCCGTTAGTGAAACCGGCATCGAGCGACGATTTGTTTAAAAGTCAGAGAGAGGCAAGATCTCTGGTGGCTGTAGTCCAGTATCCAGAAGCTCCGCGTTGATCAATTGAGCCCGCAATACAAGACTAGGGTGGCTGTAGGCTCACGGGCTTCTGTAGACGGCTGGGTACGTAGTAGGCCACGCCTACTATCCCAAGCTGACACGGCTTGCACTGACTTTATACTAGTAGCGCCAGGACAGATCGCTAGTGAAGTTTATTCGGCTGTTGTGAGCCACGTTTGTGGCCGCATCAAAACTACATTATTATAGATTATTGGAAGTTCCTGATACTGTTATGCCTCTTTAATCGGTCAAGCAAATCATCTTTGGTACTCATAGCGCCAGCAATAATGAACGCAAGTAAGAGCCATCAACCCACGTCTGAATTCACTGCCACCGTCCCTCGTTCCCTCTCCGCTCATCGCCATAGACTCGTCGCCCTTCAGCAATCAGGACACAGCGAATATCGCACATCAAACGTCCGTACGAATAAGCGCCTCCATCGCCACCAGATACGAAACCGCTACACTACGCCACTAGCGTTCCATCTCTGCCAAAAGTCAGCTCACGTCATGAAATGAGGAGCGGGGGCACTCACACATCATCCCACACTCTCTCGTAAAATTTGAACTCCGCCATGGTGAGGTCTGGAAACAACCTGCGCAGATCTTCCTGCTTCGCCCGCGACAGAACCACCTCATAATCGCCCAGCAGCGTCCTAACGAATTCAACGACAAAGTACCCAATGCGTCGCCCAGGGTTCCCAAAAATGACTGCCACAACCTGCAGTGCAGGCTTGCTGCCACGGTCCGCCATAGAGCGCACCAACAGTTCCTTACACAAGGAGCGCACATTTTGTTCCTCTTTCAGCAAACCCGGATCAGTACTAGCAACGGCCCACGTGAATAGGATCCGCAGGAAGCGCAGCCCAGCGAGGTCGTTGATCTACAAACGTCCAATTCAGCATGCGTTATGTGTCGCAGGGTCGCGTCACACCCACCTGATTTCCGAACTCGTGCGCGTCGCCTTGCAATGCTAGCTGCTCGAGTTTTAGCCCGCCACAGCATACCGAGATGTCTAAATCTAGTTCCAAGGCAACATCAGGATGAAGCGACGGGGCCTCCACCCACAGACTACGAAGGCTTCCCATCTGGTGCTCCAGCGCATCGTAGCTAATTGGAGCTCCACCGTCAATGACAATGTGTAAAACCTCCAGAGGGCCAATCCTAGGCAAGATTTCTTCGACAGTCTTCCATGAGCATGATGTGATCAGCTGCAGCACCCGCATGTTCGGCACCTTCCCCGCCAGGGCCTTCAGAAAGTCGTCCGAGTACCTGCAGCGGTCCAGTCTGAGCAGCTGGAGCTTATCGAGTGATAGTTGGCTCAGCAACTCCGGCCCTGCAAGTTTATAAATCCTGTCAAAACACGGCACGTTGTCCAATCGGATCTGGCGGAGGGACTTGAGCTCCATCGGCGGCCCCCCATCCGCTAGCGGCCCTACGAAAAGCCGTACAATCCTCGCAGTCGCGCTCTGGCCACCCGCCAAGCCCGTCACATCCAGCACCAGCTCCCTATACAGTTCACTCTTGTTGCTGTTAAACGATATATACAGACTCTTGAGGGAGTGGGAGTTTCCCCTTAGCGCATGGTATAAAAAGGCGAATGTCTTGGAAGTCGCATTCTCAGTCTCCCCCAGAAGAACACCGAGAGACTCGAGATTCTTTATCCCCAGCGCATGGGGTATGAGGTCGACGTAACGAGGCGATCCGGCATCCGTATTCGTGGAAATGTCAAGATTCGCCAGCCGCGTCTGGGTTTTCAGCAGCAGATCAATGGCCTCGGTACTCACGCCGCCGATAGCCGATACGCTGCAATCCTGTCAGAACCATTCTTTACTGTTAACCACCAACCAGGTTCGGGACGTACCTGGCGCTTCGCAGCTGATCAGCACCCAATTTTTGCAGCAGCAATTTGAACAGCAGGTCCTCAGCAGGCGCTAAGCCCGAAGGCGGACGAAACTTGAGATTTACGGTCTTGCTGACCTCCCAGTTGCAGTTGTTGGGCACGATATCAATCCGTCTGATCTGACCGACGGAGAACGAAGAAGACGCCAGGACCCTCTCGACACGCAAAATGTCAAGTCCGCTCTCGCGATCCCACCGGAGGACAAGTCTCCGGTACAACAGTGCCCCTGCAAGCTCGCGGAGAGCAGAGCAAGTCAGACATACTGCCTTGAGCGCGGCCGGTGGCAGCTAGCGCACGCACACATCATATTAATCAGTAAGAAGTCGCGTCTTGTCTCGTCGCCGACCGCCCGAAGACATTGCATGCACTCACGTATGAAAGGATGGTACGCAGAAGCTCCGGCGGCAAAGCAGTGAGGCGCATGCCTTGCGCCGACATACTCTCTCGAAAACCTGCGCCGGAGATTGCAGGCACCAGTGGAAGGTGAATGGAATCCATCGGATATCAACGGAGGAAGTGTCGTGGGAGTAATCACATTGTGGAACCTTCCACAAGCGTTTCCAGCAAAGGTAAACACGGTACAAGAATTCCCGATGACAACACATTCAACGCCTGTCTCTAAAGGCAGTAACACCGGCTTCCTTCACCTTCGCAACTAGTCATATGCATAAGCCCATTCGCACTGTGTCTATCGCCGACACGATCCTAGATACATTCGGTTCAATGCAAGAAATTATTGCTGGACAAGTTTCTACCAGGCCGCTCCTTTGCACAGAATATTGCAAAAGCGAGTCGCCATACATTCTCCGATATGAGAATTGGCGAAGTCGCTGCTGGAGACCCAGCTGGCACTGGTGATACTCCGGGACAAATATATACCGGTATCTCTTTATACGATGCCGAGTGCACTACATTTATCAGATTGAGTCTTAATCATACTCTTATGAAGTGCGCGCATGAGTTCCTTTTAGTTACAGCCCGTAGGGCAAAGCTATAACTAACAGTCAGAATTATAGACCCGGAGTCGTAACACAATTACCTACATGCGTGCCAGAAGCATTGCATCAGCGTTATACAAATTAGTTTATCCGCATCTCTGGAAGGATGGTATTATTAGACACAAACACCAATGGCTTAGGCTTCTTTCTGCTTTCGTTTCTTTTTTTTTTTTTTTTCTGAACGTATCCATTTCTGGACCCCATTCGATGATTCAAAATAGTAAGGGGGGTGAATGGCGAGTGACTATCCATAGAGAAAGTGATCCAACTAAGCAAGCCGTAAATATTCAGTTGCAACAACTGCAGAGCTACAAGCTTATGCAAATTCTGGAATAGAGCCGACGTGCGCTAAACGGCTACGTGAACTCGAGACGAACATCGAACTCCGCCACTAACAGACCCACCAAAAAAAGCGCTAAATCACTGCGTACATATGCATATGCACGGTTAGCAACTCCTACGACGTTGAATATATCAATATCCACCTGTCTAGGCCGTCGCTTGGAGCTGGACCCGGCACACTATCGCAAGGCTCGCACTAGCCTTGGTACTTATAATCCTACTGCTTTGAGAATGAGATCTCGCCTGTAGCCAGGACAGCAAATTAAGCTATCTTAGCCCCTTATTATGCTATGTGCTCTTGCAGGCGACTCGAATTTGGATATATTTACATATGTGGAGCGACCCAACTTCAAACTATAGTGCATACGTACAACAACCAGCATCCAACAACATCGCACTCCATCATGCGTCGGAACTGCCCATACGCCTGGATCTCAGCCACTGAGACAGCTTTAGAAACAAGGGTGGTTTTCTTAGAATCAGGTGTTTGGATCAGCTGTAGTTAACACCAGCTTTGAGCTCGTCAGATTTTATGTCTAATTTCTTCCTTGGTAAAAAGAAGGATTTCTTGATATTTGAGATTTACGAATTTACGATTTTATTTTAGGAGGTCAAGGGCTAGTAATCAGATGAAAACCTGGATAAGATAGAAAGGAATTTTATTTTTCACCACCACCACCCATGACGCAAAGTTTTGTTCATTTTGTGTCTCAGAGTCCACCAGGAAGCATTGAGAGTCGGATTTGTTATAAATCGATCTTCATGTATATGGCATACAGGTCCAATATATATACAGGCCGCTATCCAAATATTTGCATTATTAATCCCGTCGCGCGAGGTGGTAAACGAGCAGTCGAGGTCGCGTCCAAACGCCAGTGAAGTGCAACAGCACCCAGACAACTGAATACGATGGATAATTATCTGAAGCAAATGGAAATCATAATTAACAGTTATCGTGCGTGCAATCGCTATGACACAGCCAGGCGTGTGTTTACATTAGTCTCGGGGCCAGCCGCCGGCTCGCTGTTGAGAACAGCGAGCTCGCAGCGCAACACAAAATCGAAGAGTCTGGCCTCGAGACATCTGGCCTCGAGACTATGTTTACACGCAAGGATTGTTCACGCCGAAATAGCATTAGCAACAACTCAACTCGGGGCATTTGAACCAGAATACATCGATCAGGCTAAGGCATCACGGGGTCTATACCATTCAGCGTTTGGTTGGTAGGCTTGTACATGCGCTGAGAATCCGCATCTGTGGTCGATTGTTCCCAGTTCCTACGCCAAAAACTGCCTGCCGCCCCCAGACCGCCGGATCCATATGCAGCTACTATATCGGCGAGGGAACCCCAACTCGAGCCACTTCCGCCATCAGGACCCTGAATCTTATACGGCTCTTTCGTCCAAGAAACTCGCGTTTCGGCATTTGAAAATGGTGGTTGGTCCTTTGAGAATGTGAGCGAGTCCCCGTGCTCCCCCAAGCCGTGAAACCATTTATAATACTTGTGCTGTAACTTAATGGCCGGTGGTATGCTGTCCAATATTTTCTGGTAGTCTGCTAATGATACCCCAGTCGCAGTAGGCGTCGGTTGTATCAGTTTGACATAACAGAAACAATCTGCTTAGAGCGGTCGTTAGGTATAATAGTCAGCAGTGGTCGCTCCGATGATACGAGGGCATCTTCAAAATACGCCCACCCTAAATTAGACCATAAAATGGGATATTGGACAATAAGATTGACCATGAAAATAACTCGGAGATTGCTGCACGTATACTTACGGTAGACTGCCACACATCTGTCTGCATGGAACTTTGAGGGACAGTAGCTGTGTCGCACGCCCGGCCCCCGTTTATTACTCTTTGGGGGCGTAAGATTCATTTTGCCATTTTCATCACAAGTACATTTCGTACATAATTGCTGGCGTACCCTAATCGCTTTAAATGCATCCTCGCGACCAGTAAAGGCGTCGGACTTCCAGAGCGGGAATTGCCAGTAGCCAACGCCAGGGTAGTCCACTGCCTTGGGATCCTGGTTATAAACACTCGACGGAGAACCACATCTGATAGTCATTGTCCTTTTGTAAAACCAGGCCGGTCCTAGCTCACCCCCGTATCTTTTGACTAGTTCCGGACTGGTCGCAGTCGCCGTGTCGTGATCCGTACGAGTCGACCCACTTATACCATGAGGGGCAGTGGGCATCATCAGTCCGAGGTCAGATATAACAAGTATCGCTAGTAACGCGAAAGCCCAACGAAAAATCAAAGCCGACCACATAGTAGCGCAGAAAAGGTCGATAACGAACGTTCCGTTCCTGAAACGACAAGCAGCGAGAGCTTTATATCAGGACTTGAAGATAGCGGGGCACACTTATAGTTTGGCCTATATACACTTACAGCGGCTGGTGCGGCAGGTCTAATTCGACCTCAACAGCTCTCAATTGTGGCCGCTGTGCTTTCGAACCTACCAATTCGTCTCAGTGCCGAGTACCCGCTTGAGCTTCCTGTGGTTTTTTAGTTGTGGTTTTGGCATTTGTTGCTGATGATTCTCGCATGAGTATCATTTCTATCATTGGTAATGTTGTATGTCTCCATCATCTGGTTCGAGTGCGAAGTTGCGGAAATATATACTCGATATAAGACGTGGCGCAGATATTCATGCAGAGCATACAGGGGGGACAACACCCATCAACGTGATCAACGGCTATCTAATAAAACATTAGAAGCTCCGTGTATCAGCACGAATCGTACCTTTAACCAAAAAAAACAGCAGCTCTATGTCCAACTAAACGCACTAGCCCACGTAAGATGAGGCTTCCTTACAGTTTTACAAACAGAAGATAAATTCTCACCCATGACGAAGTCAGGTCAGTACTCACTAGACAGCCCAAATTTCGGGAGGGTTTGGATCGGAAGGGTATATTCAAAGGTTGGCGGCCCGGTAGCGCTTATTGTGACTCGGACAACTGGCATTATAGTTGTGAAGCTATATTTTTATATACTGTGCTCTAACCACTACCTACTTACCTGGTACTTGCTACACAAGACCTATTTCTGTTGTGGCTGTTTGTTGCATTTGGCGTCGTCAACGCATTGCCTATCGCTAAGCAAGTTCCGACAGGTGGGCTTGGCTTCATGATAGCGGTGGCAGTGACGGTACTTGTGGCGGCGCTAGATTTTAAGATTAAATTAGATTACGTATCATAACTTAGGGAGAATGATCGTAGATAATCGTACGGGTGGGCTCATGTAGCTATCGCGACCACGGTAACATTACGCTTATAAATTTCTGGGATAGGAGTGTTTGCCAAATGATCCTAGAACGAACGCACCAGCCGTCTTATAATTTAAACTTTAAGAGAATAATATCATTGTGTCCAAACCAAAAACAGGCTATCTAATGCAATATGTCTATCGACTTTTTTGTCCAACAAAAGGCAACGAGAAGAATGCTAATGTAGTTGCAGGAACAGAGATCTGCCAAAATACATGCTAAGGAAGTAATAGCGCGCGACAGGAAGGATATACAGATCGAAACTAGTGCTCAGTAGCCTCTGCGTAGTATAGGGACGAAATTGCAATAATATAAGAGGGATGGGTCAAGATAAGCCTCCAGGTCACGCCTCAAACATAGCAGCAAGATTGCCGCCCGGCACACGACCTCCTGTTCGCCGCTTGTACATAAAGTAAAGCATGAAGAGCACGGAAATAGGGACTATGACGCCGATAGATGCGGGTGTGGCTTCTGCAAAGGGTACGAGGTTCCCGGTTGGCGAAGGCGTTGCCGCAGATGCGCTAGCATAAGCCGTCGCCTGTGCGTATGCCCGGCTTGGAGCTTGGAAAATTGTGTTTTGAGTCGCTGGGAGGGTAATGTTTGCGACAGTCAGAACTGTGGGCTCCATCGGCGTCGGGCGGGTCGATCTTGGCGTGCTAGATGTGTGGAGCCCTGCGGCCAATGTAGGGTTAGCCTTCAGTACATAGGGGTGCAATAATTCACAGGGGGTTTTCGAATACCAGTGGTTTGCCGTCGGTCTTGTGACATCGACGCGAGGTTTCTTGTTGGCTTTGCAGGCATTGTTGCTACTTAGCGGTCGAAGTGTGATGTGTGCTTGCAGTCGAGCCGTCTTGCAATGCCTAGGATCGATACCAGGTTTGAGAATTATGCTTATTGAAGCAGTTAAGGTGAAGCTCTTGTCTCGCAAGCCAGACGCCTTCCGTGAAGCTCGTAAGTCCAAAAACGTCGATGATATGGGCGACTAGAGCTATATATTGAAGCTAAGAGAGAACAGTGAGGCAGAGACTGTACCTATTGCGAGATAAAAGGGCTGTTTCTCGGTGGAGTAGAGTATGCTAGCTAAAGCTTGCAGGTCGTGGGTTAAGAGCCGTGACAAACAGAGGGAGCATTCCCTCGTTTATATACTGTAGGAGCTTTGTTGTATTTTCTAGGTCATCTTATACCACGAAGTGCGACTTGAAGCAGTCTAGCTTTGCAGAAATGCTTCGGGAATACTGCTTCGAGGGTGCCGACAGGACTCGCCAAGCACCGCCGGCTTTGACTAAGACGATGAAGGCAATACATTTAATTCCAATGAGGAGCGAATCTCAATAGAGGTCTTCCTCGTCGCGGTCCAGATCCAACTCCAACTTTGACCCGGGCATGTAGGGGTCCTCCCTCCCTCCGGCTCACTACGCCACCGGAACGGAAGTATATCTTTCACTTATCCGCCTCGTTGCGATTTCCGGACACGCATAGCCACCAACTACGTAGTACAGTAGGTTAAGAAGCCGGTCTCGAGGCCTCCCATGAAGGAAGAGATCTCTCTCGCACGCATGTGCTAATACTCATGTCGCTACTAAACCGGTTAACCATCTAATTCCACCGCTAGTACTATCTATAACTATCAGTAACTAAACCTCTAAGGGTGACTCCTGCTGTCTCGCGAGACAAGCCGGCTGCTTTTGTGGCTGCTTTAAGGTCAAATATTTTGGCCATAACTAAACAAGAGAGTCCTTCTTGCGAGGTAAGTAGCCTCGTAGAATCCGAATCACGATAATATCATTAGCTGCAGCCTGGAACCAAACTCAAGTCTGTTATCTCCCGCCTCACAGACTAGTGCTACAATCTCCCATGAAACTGATCCATTCCTTGTAGCGAACAAAACGGAGGGAGACTATACTGCGACAGAACGCTGCGGCTTCCGCAAAATTCTGCAAGTCTGCAAGACATCCGTTGAGAGCACTATTTTGCTGGCACCTGATTGGACGATCAGTGTGTGGGTGCTCTATCCGTTTGCCTTATCTCCGTTTGCCTTATCTGACACAGCCGTCCGTGTGCATGCGGCTGGGCTGCGCCGCACAACTAGATAGCTCCGACACAAATGAATGAATGGATGAATGCTAGATAGCAACGGTGTCTCTTCATTATTGTAGAACCTTCTAGAAGCACCGAACTAGTCTCGGAGACACCAGTAGCAATCAGATGTGCCGCACCGAACCATATAGCAAGGGCTAAAAGGAAATCCAGATCGAGATCGGTATGCAGATGCGAGAGCTTCGGCTCCGCTGATTACACTGGGTTTCTACCTGTCGCCTCGAACCTGCCTCGTGAAACTAGAGTGGCCACCGTTTACCTGCGAAGCAGGCCGCCGGAGTCGCTCGAACGAGTAGTTTACTCCACTTCTGACTATACGCTCGATCGAACGGTCCATCAGAGCAGCTTTCATATATAATGCCACATACACTCCTGGGTTAAGACAGCCATTACCCGTATGGTAGCCGCGGGCTTCAGAGGACTGAAGGAGGCTGGAATGAGCAGAGCGGTCTGACGAACTTAGATGCCGGTCCTAGTCTTATGCGCAGGACCACTAATTCACTGTTGCCTGTGCTGCTTGAAGTGAAGGTATTCTCCCGTGCGGTGGTCTCTTCTCTTCTCTTCATTCAGATTGTCAGGAGACTCAGGGACCACAAGTCCATTATCTCTAAGATGCGACTGATTCTCTTAACTCAAGGTAGCAATGAGATCATACACCAACTCTGAAACGGCCAGGATTGCGCCTCGCCGCCAATTCGGGAGGCTTCTGTTCGAGCGATCACGACACCTCGGACCAGTGCATGCACTTCGTTCTCTGCTTTTCTCGACTAATGCGATAGCAATCAGCAACCTGTTCGAGTCAATAGGGCAAAATACATTAGGTGGAAGCGATATCACAAACAAGGCTCTTTTGCACTTGTCTGGTAAAACAGACAGCCGTCCTTTTGGGCATTCGAAGCAGGCCTGCCGAGGCATTTTGCACCAATAAAGCAGATATGTACCTGTACATAACATCTATACGCGCAGGTATATCTACCTCAACATCACGCAAAACGTACTTGAGCAGTACGTTGTTTTCAGACTATAGTTGCGGGTTAAATATGGCCTTGACTGACTTACAAGCCTAATGCAGCCGCTAACATGGAAGTCGAAAGCGTCATGTGAGGTCCATCATGCCGGCGGGATATAAGCATAAGGCGAGAACTCTTTCATGACATTCTCAAGCCTTGCAAGGCAGACTACAAGAATCTTCCAGATTCAAACATGTATATAGCCTTTTGAGGAAGAGTAATCCTGATACCGTACGAGCCATGGAAGCTGAACGTAAAAGGCGGCTCTCACGGAATCCAATCTTCCCGCGTGGAGCGAGAATATATTTCAATCTACGGATACCTACCAAATAGCATGACCTTTGATCAGTGAACGCCGTACACGCGTCTCCCGGGCTTAGCTTTACCCGACGCAGATAGCCGTCTCGGCTTCAGCTTTCAACACCCAACGAGATCGGACAGCACCGCCTCCAGCTCGACGTCCCGACGGGACCATAAGAACAACAAGCACGCAAAGCGGCAACCGGTCAAGATCAGCAGCACAAAAAGCCAAATTTATCATCACTCATACCATCGTGCTGAACAGCGCCCATGAAGCTTGTCGTGTCGCCGGAGTTGAAATGTGGGCCGCGAACAACGCACCACCGAGAAAATGCAACAGGTGATCGGGAGCACCCACGACCTTCCTCTTTCGGTCACTCTCGAGCGCGAGCCCAAGCAATCCTCGAAGTCCGATTCCAGCCACGCAAGAGAGCGAGCGTTTGACACCTCCCAACTTTGGCAGAGAGTTTTCACGATGGTACATTTCGGCAGGCTGTCGGAGACCGATTGGTACAGTTTGAACGGTTATCTTTCTTGTCCGCCAATGCAGGGTAAAATGCATGCACTTGCTCGACCGCTCTCGCAGCACCAAACCAACAGAACCACATGCAGTGCTGTGTTTCAGGGCATTGCATTCATAGCGCGAGGCTACCATTGATTGCTAACTGCCAGGCACATCCATTGCGCGAATTCTTATCGGGCCAAAGGCAGGAACTCTAATCGTTTTTCAAGTAGGAAGCAACCGTCTCGCGTCTGCCAGCCACACAAGCCCAGCTATGTAGCTCGGATCCCATCTGTCAAGTAGCAGGGGCCCATGTGGGCGACCAGGCCTTTCAGTCTCATTCCGGGCAATGCGACACTACCCTCGTCAATGGAACGATAAAATCCAGGCTAGCGGCTGTCCATGGCAGGTATCGCGACTCGCCTCTTGCTGGGCCGACGGTCCGCCTAGACTACACCAGGCGGGGTCTCATACGACAATGTAACTTTTCAGCGTGTCGAGGTACCCAACTTGGGTAATCGGTGGGAGGTGGTGGTTACGGTAGGTGCCAAACTCGAGAGCATGCGGGGAGAGGAGATATACTGACCGGCGGAGACGTAAAGTATAAATATTCGATGCATACGGAGGCACGATGACCGGACCCCACCCGCCGGCGCTATACGTACTTCCCGCTTCCAGATCTCGATACCGCCTCGACCCATCATGCATATCGCCGTACGCTTGCTGCCGCTGGTCGCGGCGGCTCAGGCCCTTGTTCCCGCGCCCCGGTTGCGGGATGATGATGGCGTCAACGATCTCTACGACCGATCCCTGACTGATGCTACCGCCCGGCGCGGCCTGGGCACCTCTGCTGAGATATACTTCATCAACGACTGGCCTGCCCCGATTACTTTCACGAGCAGCGACAGCCACTACATGTCGAACGACCCGCCAGGATCTGTTTCCCTCGGTGGCTTTTCAGCCTCGGGAAAATACGCAGTGGACGCAAACGGATGGATACCGCTGCAGAGTTCGTTCAAGGTGAACATGAAGGCTGCAAGCGAGAGTTCAGTCAGCGTGAACATTGGCATGTCGCCGTTCAAGACAGGGTTCACGGTTGATGGCAAAAACCCGGCGGCTCAAGCAGGCGTGATGCTTGCGCCGGCAAAGATACTCTCAAATGGGCGCGACTTTGACTTCTACTTCTTCGCCGGCCCAGGCGTTGTGGGCCCCTTGATCAACAGCGTGCTGGAAGCGAATGCGGCGGCGGTTTTTACAAACATCAAAAAGCAACCGATGAAGCTCACGGTGTCCAACGACATCGACATCCTGCTTAAGGAGATCGTGAACCCGAGCGTCAAGTGCAGCTATGCATCCGTGACGCCGGTGGGGAACAAAGCCGGGCTATGGGATCTGAACATCATCATCGACGTGACCGCGGAGGTTAGGCTGAACGCACGGTTCAAAAAGATCAGCAAGGATGCCAACATCAAGATGACAGGAACGTCTCTACTAGCGACCGCACAGGTAGACCTGGGCCGCTTGTCAGGATCGAATCTCAAGAGCGTTGGCAACGTGGGCATCAGCATCACACGGTTCCAGACATCAATCGGCGACATCAAGATCGATGGTGACATCCTCGTCGACATTGTTGGAGGCATCTACCCCGTCCTCGCCCCCGTCCTGCGGCTGCCTTACAAGCTGGCATCGATCATCAATACGTCGGAGAACAGCAAGATCCTCACATCGCTGAACAATATGCTCAAGTCATTCGGCGCCAACCCTGTCTTAGCCCCGCGGTGGAGCACCGGCAGCATCCTCGCCCGCTTCAAGAGATTCATCTCATCCCTTCTGGGCCCCTCGGACAGGAGCTCCGACGTCGACCTCCGCAGTCTACCCGACATGGCCCGCTGGATGTCCAATCCAGCTATCCAATCCCGCAAACTGGCAGACCTCTACCTGCCCGGCACGCATGACTCGGCCGCGTACGCATTCACACGCACGCTCTCACTGATGAAGTACGATGATATCGCCTTCCTCTGGAACCTGGAGTACTACCTCCCCGCGCCGTCGGACGGCAGCTTCAACCCGCTGACCATGACACCCGTGCACCTCGGCCCCATCCTCGGCAGCTATGTGATGAACTCCGTGACTCACATCTCGAAGGCCCAGATGCAGGATATACCCGCGCAGCTGGCGGGCGGTATCCGCCACTTTGACCTCCGCGTGTACTACGACCCTACCGCTGACAACTTCTACACCCAGCACGCGTTGCGCGCGAAGCCAACGCTCGCAGACATCGTCGCGCAGGTGCAGACGTTCGTCAGCACAGCTGGTGCTCGGGAGCTGGTAATCCTGGTGGTCTCGCACACGAACTTCAACCAGGACTTCACGCTCGACGACGGCTCGGTGGTGACAGCTGCAGAGGTCGCGGCCAAGTTCCTCGACGTGGTGCGGCCGCTGGAGGACTGGGTGTACCTGCCCGGAAAGGCGCGGGGTACGAAGAACTTTGACTTCCAGACTCTGCAGGATACGACGGTGGGCGAGATCACGCAGGATGGGAAGAGCAAGGTGTTGATATTGACGCCGGATGTCGTGCTGCCTGAGATCTCGGTGAATACCGATGGATGGGACGCCGCTCCGTCCGGTGCTACTGCGAAGAAGGGGCTGTATATGATCAGCACGGCGGCGGCGCTAACTGCCGCTGATATCGTCGGGAACGTGTGCAAGGGGCTGAGTGGACAGGAGGAGGTCGACCTGCTGGAAGAGAAGGCGAAGGTTGCAAATGCAGCGCTGGAGACGACGGTGAAGGCGGCGGAGAAGGCGGCGGGCGGGTCCAAGATACAGCTGGTGAGCGTGGACTGGTGGGAGCACGGACTAAACGGCAAGTCGGCAGCACAGATTATCGTCGGCCTGAACGGGATCTAGATGACTTAGGAGATTAGAGATTCATGTCAGACTGGTGATTGTACCAATCTTGCAATGTAAGATATATGTAAATACTAATACGTATATGTATATATGCCCTGAAGGAGTCATACGAAGGCATGCAGTCTGAAAGGCTGCCAATAGTCTACAAACAGTAATCGGCCGTGTCCAACAGTACCCATATATGGTAGATGTTACTACCGTTGAATAAGAGAGCTGAGACTCTGCTGGTACATACGCTTAGCAATTAAATTGGGACATGGCCAAATCAAACACCGTGTATGCGAGAAAGTATCGTGCTACAGTGGGCAGCAGGAAGGAAATTGTTGTGTTCTTGTGGTAGTCCGCATTTGGGAAGTGTGCCACAGCTGTGTGGCTTTGGCGGCCGACGCGCCAAGCGCCATCCAACCTCAACTCCAACTTCAACCCCAGCTACAACTTCGGGCTCGACATCGTCAACGACCTCGCGATCACAGCCTTACCTCCACACGCACCCGCTATCGCCTTCTCAACAGCGGCGGAAGCAGAGCCAGTCAGCTATGCTCAGATAGCACGCGCCATGTTCCAGTTCGTCCCGCTGCTGGGCGCCCAGTCCAGCTCGCGCGCCTCCGCCTCGCTGCTACTGCTCGACAATGGCATCAAGATCCTCGTCGACTGCGGCTGGGCCGAGCCCTTCAACGTCGCCGACCTTGCCAAGATCGAAAGGTACGCCCTTGCAGCTCACTTCCATTCCTCTCACCGGTTATATAAATCAGTCAATGGATGAATACTGATTGATCTTGTTTGTCGTGGTTGTATAGGCACGCGCCCAGCATCTCGCTCGTCCTGCTCACGCATCCGACGCTCCACCACATCGGCGCCTACGCCCACTGCTGCGCCCACGTGCCAGCATTCGCCCGCATCCCCGTCTACTGCACCTATCCCGTCGCCAACCTCGGTCGCTCCCTGCTGCAGGACGCCTACCTTTCCACGCCGCTCATCGCGACAACCTACCCGCCACCCACGGACAGCTCCCCCGCCGTCCTGCTCACCCCGCCGTCCCCGGACGACATCGACCGATGGTTCGACGCGTTTAACGCTCTAAAGTACTCTCAGCCTTTCACTTTCCCCTCGCCACCGCTCGCGGGCCTCACCATCACCGCATACCGTGCCGGTCACACACTCGGCGGCACTATCTGGCGCATTCAGCACTCCCACTCCGCCGAAAACATCCTCTATGCCGTCTCCTGGAACCACTCCCGCGATGCTCATCTCTCCTCCGCCGCCTTCCTTCCTGGCCCCACTGGTGTATCCGAGGAATTCATCAACCCCACGGCTCTGATCTGCTCCCCGCACAATTCTCTCCCAGGCTCAATCTCCACGCCGCGGAAGAAGCGTGACGAGCTCCTGCTCACCGCCATCCGCAAAGCAGCCTTCGCCGGCGGCACGGTCCTCATCCCCACCGACTCTTCCGCGCGTATCCTCGAGATCGCATACCTCCTCGAGCACGATTTTCGCAACAAGTCCTCGGGATGGCTAGGCTCCGGCGCCAATATTTGCCTAGCCGTGCGCACCGCCGGCCGGACGTTCCGCTATGTCCGGGCCCTGCTAGAATGGATGGATGAGAGCATGGTCAAGGAGTTCGAATCAGTCGGCCAGACCGGACGGAGGAAAACCCGGTCTTCCGGTGGTGGCGACGAAGACGGCCTCTACGGCCCTTTCGACTTCAAACATCTCAAACTCATCGAGCATAAGCGACACCTGATGCGTATTCTATCCGGCAAGGGCGGCAAAGTCGTTATCACCAGCGACAAGAGCCTCGAGTGGGGCTTCTCCACTGATGTGATTAAGGAAATCGCCGACGATGAGAGAAACCTCATTGTGCTTACCGAAAAGGGCGGCGAAGGCGTTAGCACCGCTGGGGCGTATCTCTACAACGTCTGGAAAAAAGCTGCCGACAGCCGGGACTCCGATGGTGTTGCTACTATGGGTCGCGTCGTCAAACTGGACAACGTCCTTTTGGACATGAACCTCGGCATTCGTGTACCCCTCAGTCAGGACGAGCTCAACGTCCATAACGACGCCCTAAAGCAACAGCAGCTGCAAGCAGGGACAACCGAAGCTGAGGCCCAACTCCTCGAAACCGCCGCCGAAGCCGAAGCGAATGACGAAGTCAGCTCATCCAGCGACGAGGAGGACGACGAAGAGGACTCCACACTTCAAGGCAAAGCGCTCATCTCGACCGCCCAAAGCGGCCGAAAGCTCGCCGGCACCCCCGCTGAAGAAGGCATAAACATCCTTCTGAAAAACAAAGGCGTGCACGACTACGACGTACGTAATGCCAAGGGCCGCAACAGAATGTTCCCATTCGTCGTCCAGCGTCGGAAATTCGACGACTACGGCGAGGTTGTTAAGCCCGAGGACTTTGTCCGCGCTGAGGAGGCCGAAGTCGTCACGACCACCACGCGCACCGGCGAGAAGATAGAATTCCTTGGCGGCCGCGGTGGGGGCGTCGTTATCGGCGCGACAACCGAAGACACCCCCGAAACCAGCATCGGGCGTAAGCGCAAATGGGACAAAGTCGCAACAAGCCCCCAGGGTCGTCGGAACAGCCACGTCTCGAAGAAGCCCCGCCACTTCAGGAACCGCAATGCCAACGCCAAGGACCGCAAGAACAGCCCTTCTCCTTCCCCCTCCAGCAGCGACGAGAGCGACGACGACGGCTACGAACCGGAAGAAGTCGGCGCGGCGACAGTCTGCAAGCTCGTCATCAACACGACCACCGTCATGATGAACAACTCTGTCGTCTTTGTCGACTACGAAGCCCTGCACGACGGCCGCAGTCTCCGCATGCTGCTGCCCCTCCTCAAACCCAAGAAAGTCGTCCTCATATCCGGCACCGTCGAAGAAACCAAAACCCTCGGCGACGAAGTCCGCAACATGATGGAGAAGGACCGCCGCAAACGCCGTACCAACGACAATGACGACAGTAGTGCAGACAAAGAAGTCGAGGTTTTCACCCCCGCCGTCGGCGAAATGGTCAACGTCAGCGTGGAAGCGGACGCGTGGAGCGTCAAACTCAGCGACGCACTCGTCAAGATGCTGAAATGGCAACATGTCCGCGGCCTTGGTGTCGTGCATGTCGTCGGCCGAGTCATCGAAGTGGACGAAGGACAGTCTATGAAGCAAGAAGGCGAGGAGGACGTCAAGATGGAAGGCGACGATGCCGCCGCCACCGCCGTCGTAGAGCCGAAGAAGCGGCTAGTGCTGGACGTCCTCCCAGCCGCGGTAGCCGTGCGGACCGCAAAGCCCATCCACGTCGGCGACGTGCGGCTCGCAGATCTGCGCAAGGTGCTGCTAGACGCCGGCCATACCGCCGAGCTAACCGGCGAGGGACGGCTGCTGTGCGACGGCGTGGTGAGCGTAGTCAAGGAAGGTGCAGGGCGGGTCAGCATCGAGGATGTCGGCGGCGGCGGCGGGCTGCTGGGAGGTGCGCTTGGCCGGAAGGAGCGCGGGCGGTTCTGGGAGGTGCGGCGGTGGGTGTATGAGGGGCTGGCGCGGATCGCGGGGGCTTGAGTTTTCTACTGTATTTTAGATTTAGAGATGGAACGATAGCAGTTACAATGGCATGAAACGGTCAGTTTCGAACCTAAATAGTGACCTGCCTCGATTAGTTCTATAGAAGTACTACGCTATAGGCCTACGTAGCTACAATATCCAATCTATGATTGAGACTTGATTTGGTTGAAACGTATAGCTCCGAGATATTAAGTATAAGGATATATTATTGTTACTCTTGTTACACCAGTCCGAACAGCTCTCCGAACATATGCTTGACACTAAAATCGACATTCCCCCCATGAACTTCAAACAGCCAGCCAGATGCATTCCTCCATGATGTTGGTCTCGTCTTCGGGCCTACCAGACAGAAGCTACAGTGACCACCTCTTGCCATCTAAGATGGCATGTAGACGCAGTTAGACACCCACTACGCAGGATTTCCAGCGAATCCCGTGTTCAGCAGCACCCGCCCACCATCCGGCGCCTTATCCCCATTCTTCAACTTGATAACCCCCTTCTGCGCCTTCTCCAGCACCAACTTCTTCATCCCCAGCGGATCAAGCCGGAACTCAGGGCGCCGGCTCAGCTCCGCGGCAATCACGCCCGCCACGGCCGGCGACGCCATCGACGTCCCTTCGTCCACCTTTGTCCGTCCATCCGCCGAGGTACTCACGATCCCCACGCCTGGCGCATGGATATCCACGCACGGCCCATTATCCGAGAAGGTCGCGCGGATATCATCGATATCCGTTGCCCCGACGGAGAACAGCGACGGCAACTTCTTGTTGAAGCCAGCTGGGAAATCCGTGCAGGCGTCCTTATTATCGTTCCCCGGTGCGATTGTAACATGCATACCCGCCGCAACCGCCCGCGACAGAACATCAAAGATCATCGGTGACGGTTCCGTTGAGCCGAGCGACAAGTTGATAATCGACCCACGGAAGCCAGTGTGGTTCATCCGTGAGACATGCGACGTCAGCGCAGCATCTATTCCCGCTGCAATGCTGGCGTCCGATCCGGACCCTCGATCATCGAGCACCTTGCACCCGAAAATTGTTGCGTTCTTCGCAACGCCAAAGTGCAGCGAACCAACCGTGCCAGCGACGTGCGTACCGTGGCCGTCACCGTCACGGCCGCCGTCTTGTCCAAACGCGCTGAAGAGGACGGATGCGCGCCCGCCGAACTCTGGATGTGTAGCCGTGAGTCCCGAGTCGACGACGTAAACGTCCACCCCTGTGCCGGCGGACTGGTCGAAGCGGTACTTGTACGTGAGTTCAGTGATCAGCCGGCCGTCGGGCGGGACTGCAGAGGCGGAAGAAATGCGCTGCAAATTCCACGGGGCATTGTCCTGTTGCAGTAATATCGTCGTATCGTTCTTGAACTGGCGGCGGACGACGTGCCGGCCTGGTGCACCGTGAGTGAGACTGGCAGCAGAGGCAGTCCTGCCCTTCGGAACGGCCTTCGTGCGGATATAGTTCTTCTGGAGACCTGCGACGCTCGGGTGGTTTTTCAGACGCGCAATGGAGTCATCGGATAGCGGGATTGTGAAGGCGCGGAAATTGGTGCCAAAGGTCTGCATCTTGGTACTGGAGTCGGCGGCTGCAAAGGTGCTGCCAAAGCTGTGCGCGCCGCGTCGGGTAGTGTTCGCCCAGCCCATTGCATTGAACACCGCTGGCCAGGGACGGGTTTCCGCGGCGGATAGCATGACGATGTATTCAGAGGGGACGTTGGCGGGTTGGCGGGCATGCATGCGCTGGCTGGCTGGCGCCGCAAGGGCAGGTGAGGCCGCAAGCACGGCGATGGACACTGTCAACTTCATGATGTTTTTATTACAAGTCGATATAGATATGAGTTATTGTGCAAATCAGGCTGTCAAGACGGGTTTTCTACGTTGCCTGCACACTCGTAAAAGATGAAAAAAACTGAGGAAAGAAAGAAAGAATGGAATGAATGAATCAATAAAAATGATCGCACAGCGATAGGAAACGAAGTGAATGACACGACCGGCGTGATGCAGATAGCTACTGATATCCTGCAGGATTGTAGTTTGAGTTATCGGTGTCATGGAGGTATCCTCGATGCCTTATATACATCTAAAGTCTCGCGGAGATCGCAAGGAAACGTATAAACGCTTCCTTCCCATTCCGATTGCGCCTTTGTCTTCATGGCAATTAGGAATGCTCATAAATTAAGCCTTATGGTGTCCGTGAAACCTAGGCCGACAGAAATCCAGACCGATTAATGCAGGGCTGTATCGCTATAGCGGGGAATGCTTAAAAGCTAGTGTTGAGCCGGCGTTATATCGTGACACAGGAGTGTTGGAAAGCCCGTTTCGGTAGTTTCAAGAGCTTGGCCCAAGTACGATATACATCAAAGTCAGACCAAACGCAGTAGGATTCTAGAATCCTTAGATGCTAATCATTCTGCTCTTTCGCACAGTGCATCTTTGGCGAACCGGCTTGAGATAACTTACAGCCATATATTTCCCAAGAGCGGTTTGTAGAACAGGCCGGATAAAAATAAACCTGAAATCATTAGATCTGTCGACTGTTTCTCGAAATTTCGAAACCAGCAGTAAAGTATGCTATGTAATTTGATGAACTCAAAAAAACCTTTACCGTATATCACTCGCATGGCTAGTAAAATAAGCTCAAATACAGACGTCTAAATCGACCGGTACACAGGCCAGCTTGCAGGCTTTCTCGGTGATCAAGTTGACTCGGACCATCACGTTGCGGCACTGTGCCGATTCCAACTGTGCCACCCGTATACGCATGTATCCAACATACCCAACCACGCTACATTCCAACAAAACCGCAACCATTCAAGCCGGCAGACTGGTCAACTCGGCGCACCACCCTGGTGCAGTATACCGACATTTGTCTCGCAAGCCAGACGCCTTCATTGACATCCCTATCCGACACCAATTAATTAAAACAGCCGAACGTTGTAATCAAGTTTATGGAACACAGCGCGGTCTGCCGGAGGGTGACACAAAACCTAAGAAGCAACACCGAGATTGGTTATGGCAAGCCGGCCTTGATATCCCTCTGGCATACGGATCCGCGAATCACTCACTCGTCAAGAATCCTGGTGGGGGGGAAAAAAAGCTGAAATCTGCACTGCGCATCATGCACCATGCACCATGCACACCAGAACACGTCGGATGCGAACAGGACATTTTGCCCCCAAACTTACACCTGGGACGAACGCCATGCGCCACCTGCGTCCACACAATGGTGCGATCGTCACAGGAACCGATTTCATGCACAACAAGTCTCAATCGTACCTGCTAGAAGACCTAGCGCCTGGTCTCGAGGCCACCAGAAGACATAAAATCAGAATGGACACGGAAATACGAGGTTGTGAAGCCCATGATGCGAGCCCGTCAATAAAGTCTGAGTCTGTCCCGAAATTTCGCGAAATCATTACACTTAGGGCACGGCCGTTTTGCCGCTGTGGCAGTTGCCAAGTCGGCAAACGGCTCCCGGCTCTTGAGCAGGCTGCCGTTTGAGCTTGGGGAAGGCAGGTGACGTGAGGCATGAGAGCGAGGTACCGGTACTTCCGTTCGCTAAAACGCACACGGGGAGGTCGGGCAACTCCGTGTAAATGCCGACGAACTCGGACTTGTTGAAGTGAACAGTACGATGATACACCTACATGCATCCTGTTTATGTTATAGAATGGATGTAAAATTTCCCAGCAAGGCATTTGTCTTGTCCGCGAACCGAGATCGGACAAACAACACAGTTGAAGATTTCCAACAACGGACTTGCAACAGGCTAAATGGTCGACATCGAAACATGGATAGCCTTGCGGGCAGCAGCCCTGCGCAACTTAAGTCGACACTTTCAAAACACCAAGATCTTGGGCCACGATGCTCCCAAGATCCAGCTGCGGGTCACATTATAGCCAACCACGAGCATTTACATTTATGATCTCACTATCTCTTCTTGGAACCCTGCTGGGGAAACCGACTGAACCCTTTTTTTTTTTTTTTCAGTTTTCCAGGTTTCCAGAAGCCGCGACGGATAAATATCCCAGTCGACGCGTGCGTCTATTCCGCTTTCGCAGCATTCCAGAAGGATCTCAAGATAGATCCCGGCTTCATCTCCACAGGGAACAACGGCCCTCCTACCCGATAACCCGATCTCAGATCGCGAGAACCTCCCAAGCCCGGATTATCCCCACGAGCCAAGCCAGGGTAACGCGTTCGCTCGATTTCGATTGGGCTGGCCATCGATTGAGCCCTAACCATCGGCGATGAACGAGTACTGCATGCGGCATTAATAACAATGCGCCCTCTACAGGCATCCCCTTATAGATCGCTGTCTTGAGTGACGACGCCGCGGCGGGATACGCTCCGATGTCATTGTCGGCTATATCTGGTTCGTATAAATATATATACGAGATTAGGCTTCACGTCCATTGGCATTGAGCATTGGCGCGCTCGACGGACGAACCGGTCTGCGTGTATAAATCGATGGCGGCGCACGCGTCAGCAACCTGCTAAAAGGGCATTCGAGTAATCGCCTGCCTTCCTGTTTCTGCTATTCTTCTGGATCTGACAGACACGCATCTCGCGATGGCCCCCGCCCTCCAGACACTCGTCGTTTCCCTGCTGCTTGGGCTTGCCTCCGCGCAAGGTCTCGCTGGCAAGACCCGAGAAGTGCACCCGAAGCTCACCACCTACAGGTGCACGAAGCGGGGTGGTTGCAAGAAAGCGACGAACTACGTCGTCCTTGACTCTGCCACCCACCCCATATACCAGAAAAACAACCCGAAGCTCGGCTGCGGCTCCTGGGGAAGCGGCCCAAACGCGACTGTCTGTCCGGATGAGAAGACATGCGCGAAGAACTGTCTCATTGACGGTATCAGCGACTACTCCAAGTATGGCGTCAAGACGAACGGTGACGCCGTCTTCCTGGACATGCTGAAGGACAGCGACCTCTCCGTTCTCAGCCCCAGAATCTATCTCCTGCATTCTGACCAGCACAAATACGAGATGCTGCAGCTCACAGGGCAAGAGTTCTCCTTCGACGTCGATATGTCGAAACTACCCTGCGGCATGAACAGCGCTCTCTATCTGTCTGAGATGCACAAGTACGGCGGCAACCACTACCTTAACAAAGCTGGTGCGGAGCTCGGCGCCGGCTACTGTGACGCACAATGCTACGCTACCCCCTTCATCGACGGTGTCGTAAGTAAATACCTCTTCTACTATGAATCTAGGGAACCACCCCAATCTGCCATTTAGGCGTCCAGACCACTAACCATCTCTCCACAGGGAAACATCGGCGCAAAGGGCGCTTGCTGCCCGGAAATGGACATCTGGGAAGCTAACCGCGAGGCCACCCAGTACGCACCGCACCCTTGCAGCAATCCAGGCCCCTACAAGTGCACGGGCGACGAGTGCGGTTGGAGCGGCGTCTGTGACGAATGGGGCTGCGGCCAGAACGCATACCTCAACGGTGCACCATCCTTCTACGGCCCCGGTCCCTCCTTCAAAGTTAACACCCTCAAGCCCCTCACCGTCGTCACCCAGTTCAAGGCCGACCGCCGCGGTAAGCTGGTCTCCTACCACCGCTACTACATCCAGAACAAGAAGCGCATCGACCCGCCCAAGGCCACGCAGGTCCACCTGCCATCTGTAAACTACATGGACGACAAGTACTGCAATGCCACCGGCGGCGCGGAACGATACCTTGCTCTCGGCGCGACGGAGGAAATGGGTAACGCGCTGTCGAGAGGTATGGTGCTCGCCATGTCGATTTGGTGGGATGAGGGCGGCTTCATGAACTGGCTAGACAGCGGTAACTCTGGTCCATGTGACGCGACGGAGGGCGCGCCAGCTGTCATCAAGAGCATTCAGCCAGATACTTCCGTAGTGTTCAGTAAGATCATGTGGGGCGAGATTGGCTCTACGCACCCAGAGTGCGGCTAGAGATCTCCGGCCACGAGTTATAAATTTCGATTGAGCTCGTGTACATATCTCGTTTATGTAGATAGCAGTATCCCTGAGATACCTCTTTCTTGTATATAGCAAGTCGCGGAGAGTTATGTTGCATTTTGTATATATCTTAAAATTCTCAAAGCTCTTATAGAGCACTTTGATACTCTGTGCGTATCCCACCGACTCAGTCTCAAGGCATCGAACTTTCCTATTCCAGATATCCAGTTGTCTTGTAAACCAAACCGTGATGGCGAAGAAATCCAGGGTGTTCTGCCTGTATCTCGAATTATCATGACAAAAACACACTGAATCAAAATACAACTGACTCGGAGCCCGTCAATCGACTCGGGATCCTTTTTGTTTAACTCATAGGATCCCAGATCCGGTTTTTGGTTTACGACAAGATATCCGGTTTCGAGATTAGATTCGCGACCGAAAGTAATCTCAGATTTGTAGGGGATTCCCTAGGATCGAGCAACTACGAGATACAGGTCATTTTCCTTTCAAAGCCACCTAAACCAGGTTCTAAGGATTGGCCAAGCACTGACAATGACCCCATCCACCTCAACGGTCTCCTGCCGCGGCCACCCGCTATTGCACGAAACAGTATCAACAGTCCGCTCCAAAGTCACCACCGATAGAGAGGGTAGGAACTGGAATCTTTGCGGCCTACCGTATGTCTGCAGCATGGCTTGATCAGCAGCGGAGTCGTCGGTACCATGAGCGCAATTGTGAGATCTTCAAGTTCGCTTATAACTATACCCAAGAGCTCCTATAATCTGGCACAGACATATGCGACTGTCAATTTAGCGACAAACACGTGTATCCGACGGATGGTATAGCTTGCATATCAAGTATTAAGAAGTGCGTCATTTGTGAATGATATAGAAGTAAGCCCCGATCTGAAGGTACTTTCCAAGCTTAGGCACCCACAATCACCATATCAGTATTTTCATGAACAAGTACATATACATTCATATTCAGTATGCACTGGTCTCGTAAACCAAACCCTTCCTAGCTGCGAGCCAGGGCATACTGGTCTCGCAGCGGTATGCCCTAGGAGGCTTGCGATCCAAACTACCCAAATCAGTTATAAGAAGCGACGAGGCTGCATATGTCGGTTATTTCGCATGACCACTCGCTTAATCGATTGACTCGGATACGAGTGCAGGCTTGTCGTATCGCCGTCGCCACTGAGTACCATGGTATTACCAATTGATATTACATACGTGCATGAGAATGTTCGAGCGAAGGCTTTGCGTAAGAATCGAGGTGAAACATGCAGACTACAAACTCTATTGACTTGCGGCCCTGACGTCCGCATATATGAAGCATAAAAATAACAAAAAATTTTCAAAATTTCTTTGCATGCAACCAGTAAGCCTGCTAGTGATATACGGTATTAGTCTCGAGGGTATCTTCGGTATTCAACGGGATTCCTGAGTCACGACCTGCCCCGAGACCCTCCGCATCTATCTCAGGCCCTGGACTATCGACAACCGTCTATATGCGAAGTATATAGCATTGCTACAGCAGAATGTCAAGATGTCAGATCTTATCGTCAGACGTGCATCAAGCATAACTGCATCTCAGGCCAGCATCGATATGAATGCATCCTAAGAAGTGCTTATTGTAGAGGTTGAAATGTTCTTTAGAGCTTTTTTTGTTGAGAAGGGTCCGACCGCCGCCGCCAGCGGTGGCAATTGAATCGGGTTATCCTATCCGTCAATCTTGTTACCGTTGTGCTTTCGACCATCCGCCACTATCCGCAAGTGCTATACCCCCCGTGTGTTCCGGGCAATCTTCAATACCGCCGACCTGGCTGTCATTCAACTGCTGCTTGTACGGCCCGGTTGCCTCCGGGTAGAACCCTCCTTGTTGCCTTTTCTTCTTCTTACGCCACGATATAAACAAGTAGCCAAGTACCGCTAGTATAATCACCACGCTGACAGTAACGCCAACTGATATCGCAATCGTCTTGGTGCGGCTATCAGTGGGAGTCTCGTCTAGGCCACCAGCGTCATCCCCGGACGGCGCCGGCTCTGTTGGGGCAGCTGCACCGGTAGCCGAACTCGAACTCGAACTTTTCCGCCCCGTGTTGGAGGCTATCGTGACAAGACCACTCTGAACGAAAGGCTGCAGATCGTCCAGTAGCTCCGTAGGCAAGCCGGTTGGTTGGGCGTCCGTTGGGAAGAGCGAGAAATCGGTAACCTGGTATTTCACGCGTATCGGGAACAGTATGACCGAGTGGCCCTTGCGTAGATCGGTAGTGTATGTCTCGCCATTTATTGATTCGTACGTCACCACGATTGCAGTCTGCAACGGCTGGTAGCACACGGCCGATGTAAAATCATCCCTGACAAAGTTTGTCGGGTTTATCGATGGCGGAAGCATGTTCTGGGGCAATTGGTCCGGTAGCAGCTTGTAGCCTTCCATGCAGCAGTAAGCGTACATTGTGCGACTAATGTATGATTGTGATGCCGTGGTATATCCGGACGGGCAGATTCCGGGGCTGTAGAATGTCGGGGAGGTGTTACCCACGGTGTCGAAGTTTGGGGGCCAGCATTCCGAGAGAGCGGTAGCGACCCCGATGGGAGGACCATTGGCGAACACTACCGAGGGCGCCGCGTCCGGGTAGACAGTTGGAAACCAATAATTTGTGGCGCATGTTGTTGGCGGAGGAAACTGCGTGGTGAGGGGGTAAGAAGTCGTTGGTGTTGATTTTGTGGTTGTTCTTGTTCTGGACATTTCCTCGTGGCGCTTTTGGCTGAAGCCAAGCAGATTTCAGATTTGGAGTTCCTTGGGTGGAATCAGCGTCCCCGAGACTAGGTTGAAATAATTTCAGCGTGCGGCTGAATTCTGAAAAATGCGTGTTCACAAGTTGATTGGAGAGTGCTTGGAGGTGCTGATAAAAGATTTGGTTTTTGATCTGCTCTAACCCATCGTGATAGGGCGTTGATTCTCCTTTTTCAATTTTGGTTATGGAAATTACAGGAGCATTGGTAACGTTATTGTAGGGCGGTTCATTCGTAGGCCAAGCTTCATTGATCCCCGCATCCACCAATCAAGGCTCCTTGTCGTTCGAATCATAAGGGGCGCGAGTGAAACGGCCGATTAAGCCGCTGCGACAAATTTGCTTGGCAGAATATCTGCCTGGCTGTCGAGTCAGCTATATGCCCCTCTATAGCTCTATGAAGGCACCACAAAGAACAATTTGGACGTCTTAAAATTGTGTACACAAGTCCAACCTCAAGTTTGCAAGCTGCTGATTAGTTATGTAGTACTGGACGATTGAGCTGTTGATGGATTGATATCGCAGGCCACAAGTGCGCAACGCACGGCGCAAGTTTTTGTTAGGGCTATTTGTTAATTTCCTGAATGGCCCGCCGCCTGTAAATCCGAACAGACGAACGCCGATTGCGATCGGTAGGGCAGCTTGCTGAACAGGCTAAAATCCACAGGGTCTCCCGCCCGACTCTATTGGATTACTTGGAATCACTTGCGTCATAGCTTTCGTTACTACCTCCGGGGCGTTACAACCTTGTTGCATTTCGCGTGTTGCGTGGTCGTCGGCCTGCCACACAGTGCCACATGCATGTGATGCCTCCACCACAGTGGATGGGGAAATTAGACGTGTGTATTCCACGGTTAGGTTACAAGATGTGTATCAAACATGCCAAAGTCTCGCAGATCTAAGTCAGATTACAAAAAAAGAACTCTCCCGGAGGTTCTGTAAAGAAGCGAAGGCACCCCGAACAAAACCTTGAGGACAGAATAAGTAGCGTACCATCCGCCATCAGGCTAACAAAGAAGAAAAATGCAGAATACAAACTTCAAAAACCAGTATACCCCAAGCCCGTATATAATCATATTCCAATTGCTCTAGATCAAAGCCCGCTAATCGCGCATCAGGAAGACGCCTGCAAGCAACCCTTTCTTTTCCGACGGCCGTTACTTCGTGATATTCGCACTCGCTACCCGCGCTCGATCGATAGGTCCATTAATAATTGTAGGAGTACTGAGTTTGACTGTACACCAACGGCTGGCCGTAAGCATCTTGTCCGTACTGCTGCTGATCATAGCCGGTATAGTTCTGGTATGTATCGTACGCATCGTGACCGTACGCGCCATATTGGTAGTTGCCTTGTCCGTATTCCAATGGATAACCAGCTTCGTCTCCCTCATAGTATTCGTACTCTTGCACATCATCTCCACCTTGATCATCACCACCGTACGAGTCGGAGGGTCCTCCCGAGCCGGAATCCGGCGCATTCCCAGATTCTCGCTTACGTCGCGGCAGGCCCTTCGTTTGGCTGCGAGGAGAGCATGGCAAACCCTTCCTGACACACCGGTTGCAGCGTTCTGGCCAGTCACTGCCCTTGGGCTCGCACTATTCGGATACAGTTCAGTTAGCGAAACTGTCCCACCATTACCACTCGCTGCAAGACTTACCTTCTGGCGATCTCTACGGCATTGGTCGCACTTCATGAAATTGAGTGTACGGCCTTCCCACTGCTCTGGCTGCTCGATCGCACAAGTATACCCAAGACTGGCGCATCTTTCGCAGCGGCCCTCAGGATTGTTCGGGTCGCGTAGGCACTATGCATTCTGTTAGTCTCCAGTCTCGCGGAATTATATCGTAAGGCGCTGTCAATTACCGCTTGGTGGTCTCGACGGCAGCGCCAACACAGCGTGTTGTTCTTTGGCGGCATCCTGACAAATATAGCTATATAGCCAAGTAGTCTTTTCGTGATATCTCCGATAGTATCTGAGCAAGCGTCAATATCCACGGGTTCGAGGGTCGATTCAAAGGTACCACCAAGGACAAACGAGATATCGGCGGCCGGGAAGTCGACGGATGGTATCTGACGGGTTTGTACAAAAATATATGTAAAGGATGTTTCAAGATAGGATGTATAAGCTAAGGAGTCTATTCTCCACGAGGCCGATTGATATTGATCCGGTTGATGATTTGAATTAACTCCATCTCCGAAGCTTCGACACCGTCCTTTATAAGACCTGGGTCGGAGTCGCAAAAGAATGATCAACCCCGCGAGTCAGGCTCTGCCTAGGGTATCTGAACGAAATAGTATTGGAATGGCGCGCCTGAGGGCATGCATGCTGAAGTCACTTGCGCGCAGAGCAAAGCTAGCTGCAGAGCTTAGGTAAAAGGACATGCGGCTGCCAAGCTTCCCGGAATATTATTGAGCAGGTATAACGTGGCCGTGTAAGTGGCCTGGTCTATGCCCACAGCGAGGTGCACTGGTATCGGAGACCCTTTTCACCATACAAATTCTCAGGTTGCGCAAAGATTATCGACGTTTTGCCACACCAAGCTGAAGGGCCGGTAGCACTAGCCTCAAACGGTCGTCTTCAGGTACGCCCCGCTTCGGGGCGTATTTGCTAAAGCGTCTGGTCAACGGTAGCTAGCTATTCCTTTAAGCGAAACCAATGGAGATGCTTGAGAATAACTTTCCTTCGAGGTGTCCAACACGGTGGCGCTCTTCTAGCTAGTCTCCTTTGAATAGATTTATTGGAAGTTCCATGGTGCTCGAAACCTCAAGCTCAAATATTTGAGCCCTGTGGAGGCGTTGGGCCAGATTTTTGGCGCGACAATCGGAATGACCCTGACCACTGGCGGGGTTTCGTTGGTGTGGGTCTCAACTAGGATGCCGCTGTGGCCAGTGAGAATGCAGAATGCTCGTATGCACCGCCACTCATCCTATGCTCATGCCACATGTGGCTGGACACTAGCCAACCACAGTACCAGCTGTGAAACGATATCTTAGTCCCCGGTTCGCAAGAGTTGCGCAGGGCTGCAGCACAAGAAGTTAACACGAAGTAGTTAGCATGCCGCATTCCTTGCTGCAACGTCCTGCATGAGTGTGCATAGCTGCAAGTAATACTCGCAATCGTTAAAACTTTCCGCTGCGCATTGTCAAAAAACAAAATCAAACGCCCTACAGGGAAAGTCAGCTACTTAGGGCCACTGCAAATGTTTGTTGATTCCCGCGCCCCGTCAGCCGGCGAGCGTCCAGCTGCTGAAACGGAGCCGAAGACCCGTCACCGTGCATGCCGCATCGCGTACCGGAATCGCTGGGACCCACACCGGGTTGCAGCGCCTCCCGAGTCTAGTCGACGTGTGCTATCTTAAAATTGGTGGAATCATAATTTGCAAGAAAACATCTTTCTCCCCATCCGTCACATAGAAGTCAATCGACAATGCCACTCGTTTAATCTGTAAGGAATGATGCCCCTAAGTGATAATTTGAGAATATCTCACCTGAGGTGTCACTAGTACCATTTACTACTATCGATGACCAAAATAGTCCCTTAAAGTAGACCCTCTTATATTGATAATCAACTTGGTACCACTGTCTTCGGTGAAATTAAGGGCCCACTTTAGTTTACGGGTTGCATATGCATACTCTGATGCATGTGCGCCACTTACAAAATCAATACAGTAACATTTGAAGATTACGGGGGGTTACTCAGCGCAATGTGCAAAGTCAGATCCTTTATGCCGGATTGGCGGAAGTATACTTTAACTAAGAACATCAATGAGGGTCAAAACGGGTTGCATGAATCAGATTGGACCGTACGGAGCCGTTATATGGGAAAATCTAGCGGCCGGGCAATGTGGCAGACTGGTCAGCTTCCCGGTTGGTTGGAAGTACGGGTTGGAACGACGTTAGTTCCTAGTTACGGTTATGGACCCACCAACTTGTCAATCCCAGCGCTAGCTAGCCCGTTGTTATGATCATATGACATATACTTTACTGTTCCCTTATTGGCGGAGGCTGCTATTGCAGCTTCAGTACATAGTATCGCTAGCGTTATCGACATCCCGAAGATCAAGATTCAGGCCGAATAATGTCAAGGCCAAGCAGCTAGATAACTTATTTGAGCTCCGGGCAATATGAAGGTTTATCTTGATATCACCTATCATCAAGGTAGACTTCCTGGCACCAGGTAGTTGTTTCCCACAGCGTATGTACAGCCCATATCGCATTTCGGGACCTAAGGGGTTACAAGAACAGCATCATGACTCTGTGGTGCATGGTATGGCTGGCAGATGACACCTGACTGCCAACTTTATGACACTGCTTCGGGGCGGAGAAGCGAACGGTTTAGCCAGAGTCGAGTTATTGCCCAATGAAAAAACTTTTGTCCAGGGTCCTTGTGAATCTCCAGTTGGTGATGCCGTCTAATTGTTCATGAATAATCAAGCATGCACCATTCTAGATTTTGATAGGCCTCTTGGAGCCTAGACTACCTATGCATGCCGAATGGCTGCAGATTGTGGTGCTGCGGATGCATTGCAAAGAAGCCGTCGCTCAAAGGGAGGGATTGAGATGAGAGACCACTTACGTATATAGGCTGATTTGCGTCAACGGCTGTCTATCCGGCAGTTTACACCACTAGCCATCAATCGCAATTCTGATGCTTCCGCACGGGTCGAGTCAGGAGCGCGACTGCCACAGCCATCCGTGGGGCTGGTATGACTCTGTGAAGCTCCAAATATTTGAAATTTTCTGCATGGCGATGGTGCATAAGGCACACATGCATTCGCCTGCATGGCTTCTGTCTGTATTGCAGCTACTGTCGGCTACAGCCGCATGGCTTAGTCTAGGCGGCTGGCTTCATGGAACCTCTCGACCACTCCATTTATTCTAGACTAAATTTGATTGTGGACGGAGTTCCCGGGAAAACCCTTTACCAAATCATTCTCAGCCTCACCAGCAACTTTTTGTTACGTTGATGACGGTGCCAAACCCCTCTCGCGCAACGCCACACATTGACATCTGGTGGTTGTGCATATCAGCCATAACGGACTAAGCATGCACGTCGACAAATTAGGTGGTTGCAGCGCTCAAAACCTAACTTGGGAGGCCGTCGGATGCGTCGTTGAACACTATCGCACCGTCGCAAAGTCTGGATTGGCGACGAAAGCAAGCCAGTGATAACTTCCTGAAGCCAATGAACGGGCATATCTACAAATGCGTCCTAGCACCCGGCTCTGTTACCGCGTATACCGCTCATTACCAAAACTTCATGCAACTAGGCTAATGTGCATCTGTGTGCGAGACTTTCGGGCCAGGCCAGCTTATTTTCGATCTCTGCCCTGCAGAATTCACCTGCCTGGTGGTTCATGCTTCTCGGCAATCATGGCTGGATCCCCTTTATGGCAGTGATATTCGATTTCGAGCTGAAGATTGTCGGGCTGGGAAAGGTGGAGCCATTCCGAAGCGCGATTGTCCAATGAGCGTCACAAAATTACGCCAGGTGGTAAACCTTGGCCCTTGGCAAATCATCCCATTTGATTGTGCCACAGGAGCGCCGGTTGCCGACTTTTCCGTCAAGCCCATTTACTGGGCGAGTGGTGAACAGTCCGGGTGTCGTGTCCGGACATTTTGCTTTTCCGGAGCCTCTGTTGGCTGCAGGTTGGGTCATCGCATGCCCGAGGCTAAAATACTGACCGGGGAATGCTCCGGTCGCCGTCATTCGCTTTTAGCTCATGCCCCGGTGATCAAGGGGTGCGCCACAGCTGGCCAACTACGCCACAGCCAGTAATCAGAAAAACGAGAGCAAATGGTCTGTCAGGTCGGCGTTTCAGCAGCACTGAGCGCTTTGTGTCAGCTTGTTTCATGAACGTGCTAATATCTGAAATGGCGTGCTATCGATGCTAGATGCGAGCGCTCGAAAGAGACCTTCCCGAAAGAAGTTGCAAGCACTCTGTTGTCTCGTCATTATCGAAATTTGCATGATTTTTTTTGTTGGCGGTCACTAGGGGTATTTTCTTTAAATTCATAATTGATTGTGCAATTGTGATCATTATTGTCGATGCATCTGCGATATATATACGGCACTCCAGAGTTTCATGTTGCTATTCACACATACGGGTATTTAGAACGAGAATTCCAATAAGACTACTCAGGTACCGCCTTGCAGGCAGCATTGACTCTGAGATTCTGGCATCAGAGCCACTTGTCACAGGTGGAGGCTTCTGGCTGTGGTCCATGTCTCGAGACCACTTCTAGCCGAAGAATTATTGATAATAATATTATAAATTTAAATATACATAGAGTAAGGCCGAGATAACAGCCCTCTTACATAGTTTCGAGCAAGCACACTCAGGATTTTAACTCAATCTAGCATCAAAAAAGTGATATTCTCGCCTCGAGTGATGGATCAACACCCAAGCTTTGGATACTCAAATAGCTCTTTAATTAGGGAACCAGGACTGGAGTGCAGGCCTGACTCCGCGCCATCGGGAATGCATGCAGGCTCTTGAGGCTGTTGCGATGCGCGGACTAACTTTACGCCATCCGATGAAATAATAACGTAAGCATGCATTTTCGCCATTATGTACCTTGACTTTGAACGTGCATGGCAAGTCTACACAAAAGCCTGGCTGCAGCGGTAGCGAAATTGAAAACGTTTGAAACTTTCAATTCAATCTCCTCTCTCCGCAACACAACAGCAAGGGTTATATTCTGTGCGGACGGGAAAAAACCCTTCCACTCACGTCTTGATCGCAGTCGCAGTTCTGCAAGGCCTCACAAACCTATCCCTCAAATTTCGGAAAGGAGACTGCAGGGATTGCTATCAACATGAAGTACATGGGATGCAAAGTTGCGGCAAGAGTATTATGGCGCATGGTGCGTCGATGCGCGACCCGCAGGCCGATGGGCCAAGCGTCTATGAGAACCGGATGCAAATTATACAGTCGCGAGGAACTGGCCACAAATGTATGCAGTCCATCCTCCGGGTGCGAAAATGCTAATTTAACGCGAACGTGGCAACATATCCTTTGGGTTCACGTCAGTGTCATCTTTCGCGCCGTTGGTGAATTAGCAGGCAATTCCTTAGTTATCGGTGGCTGGAAGGTACCGACACGCCCGGATGCGTAGGTGGGAGGCAAAGAGCATCTGCCTGTTAGAACAGCCATTGTAATCTTTTGTAGCGCATACGAAGTCGGCAAGCCAGCCTCCACTTCCTTAGCGAATATCGAATAGATTGACGAACCAAGGCCCTTGTCTTACAAATCCAGCAGCTGCTTCTTGAAAATGCAAACGTAGAAAAGATGGCACACGTGGAGAGCAAGGAAGCGATGTTGCATTCCCTGACGAGTAAGAAATCCGATAGCTAGTTCAGAGGAGCAAAAAAAAAAAAAAAAAAATTGAGAAGAGAAAGAAGGAAAGAAAGAAAGAAAGCGGTGGACCAGGCACACGCCCTCGCCTTCGACCAACCGATCGAGTCCTGCAGAGCGGCGAATTATGTGGGTACCTTCCATACATACATACATTATTGTCTATGTATATGTGCATGTACATGTACATGTACATTACAACTATCTCAGACATCGACTTTTCGCTCAACCAGGCGTTCTGCAGCCTTGATATCGAAGGGCTACTAACCCCCCACTGGATAAGTTGTGAGCTGTTTCTTGTGCAGCTGTACTATACCTCCACTTACCTTCTGCAGTAGCCATGTGCAGTAAGCCTCCCAGAGGCTTGTGCGGCGCCAGCCGCTAGATCATAGCACACTCGACTCGTAACATGCAGCCCGTTGGCTGCGGAGACGTTGACCCGCTAATGTTATCGTACGAAAAGAACAAATTATCCAAAGTACTGTTGGACACCGTGGACAATTGAAGATCCGGCTTCTACATAGATCGGAGGTCTGCGAAAGACAATAAGTTGCGTGAATACAAAAATATCAGCCGTTGCTGTCCTACAGTGACCGCTGTGTGCCAGCAAGATCCTGAGATAACCGGCGTGTTTGGCCTGCCGAAAATGAGATTTTACGCTATGACCTCAGGCGCTGAGAGAAGATTGATACTGAAACAAATCCCCTCACCCGAGAGGCCAGAAGCATCCGAACTGGTGTGGTGCCAGCGAAGGCGGTTCTACATACAAAACCTAGCATAATGCATATGTGGGGTGGCCCAATCGAGTGAGCCCAAGCAGTTGGTCTATTGGTAGGTGGCCCCTGCTTGCTTGAAGCCCTCATGCCTAGCCCACATGCCTACGGAGGCTATAGTGGGGAAAGAATTTCTAATTTCTAGGGTTACGAAGCAGGAAAGTACCTACGTACCTACTAATTTACTCGAGGGCGTATTCCACTTGCTGGCTGGGTCAAATGTGCAGGTTGCTAATAGCTGTATAGACGGTATTGGAGAGGTCTGAAGCTACCTTCTGGCTATGGGATTGCTCATCCGTACGGCTAATGCGAACTGCTGTGATGGAATATCCACATTTCTAGCTACACCCATAGGCGGACATGAGGCTTCTCATCTGGGAAGGGAAGCACTGGAATAGACGCTCATCTGCCAGTTGGAATCGCGATCTTGCAAAATGGCGACTCAATCAATTAAACAAAGGCACGACAAAGAAATATATTAAAAGAGTGGTACGGAGTAAACGCAGCATATCAGAAGCGCATACATATACAGGTCCATCCGAACGATAGGTGCCACGCTGTGCCACCACTGGTATTATTTGACGCCCGAGAAGAGGAGCGAAGATGAGTACATGAAAGAAACTAGAAGGAAGAACCGCAAAACCCCGAGATCGCTTGACTCGCTAGATCAGTGCCAACAAAAAAAATCCAAAAAAAAATAAAGGCACAACGAAAGATTATGCAAGATCGCAATCGGCCTATACGACGATATTACGAAGGAGGAAAGGCCTCTAACAAATTAGTCCATGCGTGTAGTGTCCTCTATGCCGCTGATAATTAACTCCCGAGTCGATTTATGTTGCAGCGCACATGCCAAATGTGTAGTTTCGAGGAAGCTTAGGCGGTGCCTCGACTTCCCAGGTTTCACCAGGGAGGGAACTCTCGCCTATCGTCGCAAGGCAAAAGGACTCGCGCCTCCTTCAGAGTAGTCGGAACTTCCAGAATCCGGCGAGAAAGGGGCGTTGTAGCTGCCGACCGGGTACATGTGATGGGTGTAATGATCGTGCCATTGGTGGTGTCCCTCACTGGTTGCCCAATTATAGTATTCTTCTTCGTAACCGGTTGTGTACTCCATGTCTTGATGGCTGGCATATTCGGTATAATCACTGTATTCGGATGCCGTGATTGTAGAGTGACAGTCGCTCCCGCTGTCCTGTGTCGAGGTTCCCCTGCTATTGCGTGTTCGTGACGGCCGCGTTGGGGCTGAACACTGGCTGGTTGTTCGAGCGCAGCGGTCGCAAGGATTTGGCCATGGACCGTAGGAGAATGTGCACTAATGTTTGAGTCTTATCGTGAGCTTCACAGCTCCTCGAAAGCTTCCGGGCAATGGCATCACGTACAGTTTTGTGATCCTTGCGGCATTTATCGCATTTCAAGTCATTGAGAACTCGCTTTTTGCGTTCCATAGGCTGCACCGACGGGTCGGTGGAACAATTGGTATAGCTGTACTTCTCGCAGCGGACGCAAACTTGTGATCCATCATCATCTGGGTATCTAACGCACTAGATTGAGACTGAATGTTAGCAGAACTGGTTCTGGCGAAACGGGTTGGGGGAGCAAGCTATGGACCTGGGGTGCACCTTTTGTTTGTCTCGTCGACAATTGTTGCAGATCTGGGTGTCTCGTCGGCCACGCATGTCGGATTTTGAAGAAGAAGAAGAAGAAGGCTGAGAAGAAGATGACATAGAATGGACGGAACTGCGAGAGAAGGTAATAAAATTCTGAGGAAAGGTCAACCTTTATGAAGGTAATACTTGTAAGTACCGAAAAACAAAGTAATAACGCTTGATGTTGCGGTTTAAGGGAAAAAAGCAAGATATCTCTTATCCCAGACTCGGGTATCTTAATCGGTTGTGAAGGCTTGCTTGAATTATGTTAATATCAATCTGGGATTTATGGCCCGACGGAGTGGGATACTTATATGGTAAATTACCCTCATCGCACACAGGAATGCTCAAACCGGGCCGCATGGCGGCCAGGGTCTAAGCTTCTGGCGAGAGCTGTCAAAGGTGGTAGACAGCACCAACAATGGCAAAGTGCCAACGTTGCACGGAGCCTTTGGTTCCTGCAGGTTGGGAAGTTACTAGCTCGCTTGAACATAAGGCGCAATTGAAGCAAGGCCGCACGCTAAAAAAATTCTCGTGAGTCGCCCGAGTCGACAGGCGAGTCACCTTATCCGCACACACTAGCCGCATCTCAGGTCGCACCGGGCCTGTGAGATCTCCAGGAATAAGCAGTGGTAATCTTCCGAATGCGAATATAATATTAGACTTGCATATTCGATAAGTCCCAATTATTTGGATAGTTGAAAATTTCTCAGGGACCGGGGTTAAGCTCAGAGACACTTGTGACTTTAGATAACTGTGAATAGTCGGGGGCATCAGGTATCGATGAGGAAAACGCTCCCGCACCTAGTGCGGTGGTGGGTGGGCTGAGCTCAAGCACCCAGTCGTTTGCACCCGGTCTTGGCTTGATTTGGCGATTGTCCGCTCTCCATACCTCACCAGACGCAGCAAGGCTCTTCCTGGGATCGATCATTCGAACCGTTCAGCCCAGGCCCGAAGTTTCAAGCGCTCAGGGTTTATCTGGGGCAGTCTCAGCTCTCGATTTGCCCCCGATCTTCAAAGACAATCTCCAGCTTCAAGCTCGGTTACTTTTCATTTGTTCTCGCTGGTCAGGCCACGGACATTGTGCGGATTCTTCCATTAGCCAGAAGCACCTTGCTGTTTTCTCCGGCGCTATACGACCCACGAATTCCACTCGCTTTCCTTATTACGGCAGGAAAGATTACCCGACTTGCTACGTCCTCCATGTCGAGAAAACACTTTATCATTCGTGTGCTGTTATTTCCAACTTAGCCATTTACATCTTAGCAAGTTGTCGTGTTCGGACATAAATTTCCGGCTTTGGAAATCTTACCGACCGTTTAGCGTGTTTCCTGTCGTCAGACCAAGCGCTCATCCCCCACCATGCAGCATGCAAAATTCAGCTAGGTAGCCTAGCGTTCAGCTGGCACAGTCCACTGGTACATACATAAGTTCTGCGGCCAGTGAGGTCGGCGTTATCTATCACGCGGCCGACATGTACTTTCTGGGCTGCAAGACCAGGACCTGGGCGGTCTGTTCGGAGACTATAACGATCCTGGTTAAAATGTAGTTCCTCAGCTTCTGCAGCCTTCCTTTGCTCGGTGTTCGGCGCTCTTTAGGAAGGCAAGCGATAAAGTGAGGCCTCCCGTAATTTGTATCGGAAGGACAAGCTGTAAACTGCAGGATGAGTTTCGCATTGGCCAGCTATGACGTAAATGTCTTGTGCGACAAGGAGGTCTCGCTTTTTAGATCAATCCAGGTCAGGCGCCCGTGAGGTCAAGCTTCAGCTGGGACAGTCTCAGGAACCCGGGCGGCCGTGGCTTCAAAACGGCGAGCGAAGCGTGGGGTTATTGGCCACGGCTTAGTCGGTCCCGCTACGGTCGAACGGTCGCAGGAGCCCCGGCCACAGCTCTTGTTCCGTCCACCTGAGGCTAGTGACCAACGGTGACCAACGGTGCCACAGCATGCCGCCACGGCGTGGCGAAGCACTCTGCGGGAGCCTTCCAAGGCGCACACTGTTTAAAATAGAAGACGTTTCACACCCACGATATAGATATCATGTTTAGGTCGCAGTTCGGATCTGTCGATCTAATCTTTCATATACCTGATCCCCCCCGGTTGTTCGATTCGTCCAATATGCGAATCCCACAATCTTGCATCAAGGTCGTCGGTATCCGGCTTTCGCGAGCGCGACTCCTAGATCTTCTGCGTGCAAGAGCTTAAGAGTATGTTTGCCAGCCGAGTATGCGCGGTCGGTTATGTGCACCGTATCGGACATAATCGCCTGCGGACCGTCCAGTAATTCTGAACGTCGCTTCGATCAGCTGCATTTCTCGAAACCGGAGATTTGAACTGATATCTGTATATGCGGCATATTATAGCATACTGCCTACCCTCAGCTGATAGCAGAATCGAAATATCAAATTTTTCACTCAAAGCCGCTGAAAGAGAAGAGTTCACACAACGTCTGGACAACACAAAAAATACAACATCCCGGCAACGCTCGCGAGTGGCTAGTGCACCAGATCAGAGCGTTTGCAGTCGGAGATACCACACCGGGCCTGGCATTAAACTTTCCCTTGCACTTGGTCGACTTCCATATGTAACTAGACTTGTTCATGCTACGTCGCGACATGCTAGTGGCTCATGGACGCTTTCATCACAATTCGCGCAAAAGTCTAATCTCATGCCGACTCCGCAATCTAACCTCGTTGAATTATGCAGAAGCATCAAAGATCAACAGTGGCATACGATTATGCATGCATGTCGAGTGACCCGGTTGATGATTAAGCACCAAAATGAGGGTCGAACGCGGGAACTGTTTCACATCCGACGTTTGTGATAGCGTAGCATATCGTCATTGGACCGGTTGGACTTGCAATACCCTTGACCCGACAGTCACGCTCAGGCGAGTTTGCATGCGGACTATAGACGCAGCTAATCTATAGTATTAATCATAAATATTATCTATGGCCTTTCTCCTAGCAGCTTCCCTTCTCGCCATCCGGGCCGGATCCCATGAGACCGGCATTGCTCTCACAGACAGTCTTGGCTCCCTAACTTACGAGCACCCGGCATTCCGCATCTACCAGAACACAACGCTAGTCCTCAATCAGCGCATCCCCACTAACGTTAGCTAACGCCAGCTTCTCCACTTGTTCATGGCATGAACATTTATTCAGCGCCGCCGAAATCTGCAGTGTGTCTGGAGAACCCTATCAATGCGGAATCTACATAGACAACACTTGCGGCAACGGAATCGTCGACCATGTGATGTAAGTACAGCATTCTACTGCTACGCCAGTCATTCACAACGCTTACCGTGTCCTATTTTCAGATTCAGGCAACAAGTGGGTCAGATTCTCGTGGGGTTCTGATGGCTGAGTAGAGCAAATGAAATCATTTCATTGTGTCCCTACGACAGCTGAAGGTCATGGTGCATCTACAGGAAGTGACAAGGCTACCTTGTCTGGCATTGGCGCTAGTACGGGGGGTGATGGTACAATCACTGGTACCACCGCTGACAACGGTAAAGGGTCAACGGATGAAGCTGGCACGAGCCCAATTCCTGGCTCGGGTTGCGGGTCGACCTCTCCAGCAACTACGATGGTAAACGTGGAAGAAGTCGCCAGCGTATTTGCGGACGGAACTGCAAACATGGTTCATACTCGAGCTGTAACTGCCGGATGGCTGGTCGGGGGTTTTCTCGGTGTGTTGGCTATGCTATAGAAGATGCACTATCAAGTGCATCGATGCATCTCAATTCATGCCAACATGTTATTGTCTTAGGCCGGTCAACTTGATCGTGGTCGTAGAGTTGGCAAAAGTGATGCTTGCATGATAGTAGTTCCTGGCCGCGAACTATCAGACTCGTGCACTGCTACGTATTTGAAATCCTCGTTATTGCTATTCTGTCAGGAAGTCCGGTGGCCTTCATACGGGCCAATAATGTAGGAACTATAAGTTGATGTGATCGTGGTATCATATCACTATGTGCTTTGAGAATTGATTTGACATGATGCTGGCTCTTCCATTTGTTAAGTTTTACATTTCTTTGATGTGAGTAATGCCTGAATAAGAGAAGTAACTGTGTAGTATATACTAGATTTTACTTGCACTTGATCAACTGCTTTTAATAAAGTTTCATAGACGCGACAATCTGATGATCTGCGTGATGAAGTAACATATATGCGTAACTAGACTTAAAGACTGACTTTTTTATACACAAAATTATAAACATCTAGTATATAGCTCCCAAGTTTATCCTGTCACGAGATATCTACCATTTAAAACTCCTTTTCAGGGGACTCCCGCTCCGTCAACCATTGTTGCAATGCCATGGTTCCTTTTTGCAACAACATCTTCGGGGTTGTAGGCGATGCGACAAGCATTTAGCACCCAAAGTAACACTTTGCGCTCCAGGCACCCTCCGTCAACTGGTAGGCCCTCTCGTTCTTGTTTTTATCCGAGTATATCGTGACGTAGTTCCCGGAGCAATCGCCGCTCTGGTAGACAGAGCAGCTGGTGAACTTGCCACCGCTACCGTAGACCTTCGCCGCGCGGGCAACATTGGTGAAGCGCATGCAGTCATTGCTGCACTTCGCGTTGCCGTCTTTGACGACGAGTTGATAAGAGGGATCGTTATAGAAAGCGAACCAGCCGGCGGAGACATTGGTGGCCATAGCGGCGATGACGGCGATGGTAGAGAATTGAAGCTGCATTTTGATGGTTATAATCTATGACCCAGAGTTAGATGATACGGTCGCTTTTCTTCAAAATTCGGGAGGGAGCTTACCTGAAACTTGGAGGCTCCAAGTCGATAATTTTACAGAGGAGGATGGAGAACCTATAGATGATCCTTGGGACTTATGAGGACGAAAGACTTTAGATCGTGATGATCTGGATTGCTGCTTGTATATGCTTCAGAGGATGTGATACCGATGCTGATGATACCATAATGAACGGGAGTTCACGGCCCTTAAATAGACGTCGCGATCTTATACTCTCATCTTGAAGCTGTAGCAAGTCAGCCATTTCTGTGGCTTTGTTAGTATGAAGCTCGTATTTTGAAGCCGTGATCCTAGATCTTCGCGACTTTGAACGTCCAGAACGGTAATTTCGTTCGAGGCGTATCCTGAGTAGTTGTTGAGAAATCAATTATTAGATCCATGATATAGTGTATACTAATCAGAGTATATTGAGAGTTTCTTGATCTGTTCATGATGTTTATGGGGGATGGTGTTACTGAGATTCCCCTTTGAGGATGCGGCCAGGAATCTTACGGGCGGTGCTGCTGAACATTCGGAACATCTGGGCTATATCCTAGCTTGCCAAAAAATAATAATTTACAGGACCAAAACAGGCTACTCTTAGCGGAACATTATTATTTTCCAGAATTTATAATCTGTCGAGCATATAATCCATTTGACGTTTATCCTTTGCGTTTTTTGATAGCTATCGAAACGGCTCCAACCGAGTCGTATGATTTTCTGTTGGTCAGTGATGGATTGCGGTGATGGGCCCACAGGTGAATTGATCCGACTACCAATCAGTTGTATCACTCATGTTTCGTTGTAAACATTGCTAGTGCGCTGGGAAACTTGGCTACTAATCACAGGCTTGAATAACGCACACTCGGAGCTAACGAATATATTATTCTAAGTCGGGCACATATATGTACTGAGCAAGACCTAAAGAATATAGGCTTATTGGACGACTTTGGATAGATTGCCAAAATCTAGGTCTTCTGTTCCGAACTTGTCTCGCGAAGCCAGCCCGTTGTCCTTTGGCATGCGAAGTAGGCACGTCTGAGGCGATTCTGACTGGTCTCGCAAGCCAAGCCCGCATAGTTGCACTGTGCGTTCGAACGGCTTTCGGCTCTCTTCAGACAAAGCACGAGGCTTGCATAACCTGCTGAAGAATCTACACTAGGACGGTTCTCGTATCCGAACTCAGCTGGTCCTGGTCGCTGTTGCTTCCGTTCACACTCTGATTGTGTTCGGGTGTACTGCAAATCGATTACTGAGCTCGTGTATCTCTCACAAAGGCTGGTGTCAAAGTTGCCGCTGGTAGCGGGTTTGTTTCTCGCCTTGCGAGTTTTGTTTCACGGCTGCTGGGGTGAATCAACCTGAGCCTCTAGATCATTTCGGGCGAACAGGTTTTGGACTTCAGCTGGCTGTGTGCTGCCAGCACCTACTGTTTTGGGGGATCCAACGCCCAAGAGATTACTGAACACGCTTCGGTAGTTGTATGGCGTGGGTTTCACAAGCAGGTGATGTCACCTGCCTGCGGCGTACATCCTCGCTACACATCTTTGATCTGGAAATCTGTAGGCTTGGTTTCGCCATTTGTCGAATTTTTTGATCTTAAGTTCTGTGGCTTCGTTGACATCGCCCTGTTATTCATACATGGTGTCCATAACGATTGCGGCATGAACGGGGTTTACCGTGTTGCAACGCTGCGAATGAGGAATCTGCAACCTGTGAAAGCTACGATGCCCAGTTTCCTGGAGAAAAACTTGTGATCGGATGAACATGAACAGATCTTGCGATGAGATTCATATTGTAACGCCTACTCAAGATCGGATTGTATCATTCCTGCGACCTGGAATCACAGAATTCGCGGAAGATCTCAATTAAACGACTCGAATGGAGAGTTCGGAGATAACGAAATGTTCCAAATGCCTGATTTCCTCTATCGGCCCCGACTGCGATCCAAGACATTACACCTGGGCATGCGGTTCCCCCTCACGAAAGATCAAGCACAACTCGCCCCTGCAGCTTGCCTTCCTCCATATCTCTGAATATCTGCGTCGCCAAAGAGTAGTCCAAACATCAGCCATCGATATCTTGGTCGGGGAAAGACGCCATGATTAGCAGCTACGATACACGCACCTCGCCCAACTTTTCCAGTTTTAACACGCTCACTTCGACTTTTGCCTCTCCTCTCCCTGCAGCAGCAAGACATTCTGCAGTTTCGGCCAAGCTGCCGACCGCGGACCCGATGACCTGCTTCTGCTTCGTCGCGATGTGGCTTGCAACCACCCCCTTTATCGGGGTCTCCTGGCCTTCCGGGATTCCGACACAAACCATCTTTCCGCCCGGTCGCAAGAGACCTATTGCCTGGTCGTAGCTCTTCTGCGAGCTGGTGGTGACCAGAACAACATGGGCGCCTGGACCTCCGGTCGCAGTCTTCACGGCGTCTGCGAGCTCTTCGTCGGAGTATTTTCTAAAATCGAGGAATGCGTCCGCACCTAGCTTTCTGCAGAATTCTTCCTTGGTACCGTCGTCGATGGCGATGACCTTACCTTTCTTGCTATTCTTCACGAACTGAATGGCGAGGTGGCCGAGCCCGCCGCCGGCGCCGGGAATTGCGACCCACTGGTCGGGTTTCACATCAGCTTTCTTGAGAGCCGACCAGACCGTCATCCCGCCGCATAGTAAAGGTGCGGCAGTCTCGGAGGCCATGTTTTCTGGGATCGGAGTTACGTAATTCGCTGCGGCGAGACAGTACTGTTGGAAGGTTCCGGGGGTGTAGTACCCACTAACGGTCAGGCTCGGGCAAGATGCATCGAGCGACGCGAGACAAAATTCTGCGGGGAGATCCACCATCCGTAAGGTATGTTTCACATGGAGGGTTCACGGGAGAGCAAGGTTGAAAGTCTAAGATGCTGGCCACTAACCACATTCGCCGCAGGTAGATTTGATCCATTTGATACCCACGCGCTTGCCGATCATATTGCTGTCAACGTCCGCACCGGTAGAGACAACTTTACCGATGCCTTCATGCCCGCCAACTTGGTCTGCAGGTGGTCACATGCATTAGCGCCTTGGAGCGAGCGGGGCAGCTTGGGGAAGGAGCTCGACAGGCGCATACTCGGCGGCGTCGGATAGCGCAAATAGGTCCATGCGTTCTTGCAAACGGCGAGATCGCTACGGCATACTGGAGTGATAGATGCGTTAGTGGTCTATTTGTTGGTCCGGGGTGGTCGTGAGACATCAAGATGAGCATGTATGCCCGTGCCCTACCTCCCGAGTGCGTTCTGCATTGAAAAGCCGCATATCAGATATCTGGTTACTACCTAACTGCTTGTTGACACTGGACAGGATAATTGGACCCGCTTACAGTCTAACGAGCACCTGACCGGGCCCAGGCTCCGGTATCTCCAACTCCACAACCTTAATCTCCGTCGTCCCAGGGTTGGCGTAGACGGCCGCCTTGTTAGTCTTCCCTTGAGATGCCATTGCGATGATTGGAGAGTGTGTTGGCTGTGTTATTTTGCGACCAGGAGTTTGAACTGGAAGGTTCTTCGGAGGGACCGCGGAGAAGAATGGAACGCGTTTAGCAATCAGGGTAGAGATTGCTATATATGTGCGTAGTGGTCCTTGCCTCGATTTCGTGTCACAGCCTGCTCACAGGATTTGCACTGTTTGTAACATTGCACGAGACATGACTGAGTATTCCCGAGGCTCGGCTCGTGCTTCCGGGCTTTCAAGCGAGCCGGTTCAGAATTAATTCGGCCACGGTTAGATTACATGGGTAGTCGTAACACTGATGCTTCCCCGTTGGGTTCCGTTCAGCTGATCTGTGCGTATTTGCTCGTTTCCCGAAAGGCTGTCGTCATCAGGTTACGAGACAGGGCGGGGAGCGGGGAACTCGGAATCTGGGGATGAGGCTGTCGTCCCTCCACACTTTCGCTTAGTGCCGGCGACGACATGGTACCTGCGGGGCATGTGGGCCAATCCTCAGTGCGACCGTGCCGAGATTTATCCATGGCTGCTCGTTTGAGGCCTCCCCTGCCCTGACGGTGATTCCCGTATCCTGCAATAGGGTTGGAGTGGAGCTAGTTACTACGAGGACGCCCCCGGAAGGCCTCGGGCCGATGGGTATCGATATCCGGTATATGGACTAGTACAGCTCTTATATCCTTGTTTGGAAGCATGGTATCTTCGATGCCCGTGTCTGTCATACACTGTCCAAATGCGTATGGTTGCCGGTACATGATCTGGCGCTTATGGTCATTTCGGACGGCTGACGGCGACCAGAGCTAATCGTTCTTCGTCGGGGAATCAATGTTTCCTATAACGGACTTAGCCGCCATGACACCGAGTGCTGGCATCGAAGGCCGTTCGCCTTCTCACCGTTGAAGATGGCCATGAAGCGTTTAGCGGCGTTCTAAGTGGCCGTAAGCTAGAAATTTCGAGGTCTATCTGATGGTGATAAGATCGTTCAAGTTCCAGGTGTCTGTTGACTGAGATGGTGCGATCTGATCTGGCTCCGGTTCATGGGACTCTCTGGGTTTAGAGCATGCACCAGAGCAGTGCTCGTTTCTATAAGCAGATGTGCCTAGCAGTGCAATGTTATTACGTATCAGTGTTGAATGATAAGGCAACAGGATAGAGTCACTTATTCACATCGCAATTGGAGATTTCCTCCTCGCATGGTTGCGGCCATGATTGTTTAAGGACCTGCGATGGTCTGCAATGGGCACAAGCAGCGCTGCAGCGCTGCCGCACTGAAGAGATATTCCAGATACCGGAGGTATAGAATATAGCTAAGCTGATCCTAGTATCGTGATGGTCTATAGTTTCTCTGATAGTAGCGTAGGGGCCTTGCCCTCCCTGGTCGGTATCTTGATGTATCGAATGATAAGGGGAGTATATGATCTGTTGGTAACCCGGTGTGCTCCTGTAAGTCAAACGTCTCTAATGACGATGATGTTATGTGGGATCCATCCGGCTGTCCACCAAAGGAGATCGTCCTTGGCCCATTAGATTGAGGGAAAGACGATGTGCCTCTCATGTTCATCAGACATCTCACTCTCCTCCAAGGCTATTCGGATGGCAACTCTTGCTGGGGTAGTGAGTGCAACATACTCTTGAAGGTGTCGATAGCTCGGAATCCCTCAGCGGTGAACGTTTGGATCCCCTTGAGCGTCGCGCTGGAGGAGTATTTAAAGAAGCCGCCCCCCCACCATTGGAGCCGGAAGTCAACTCGTAAACCATCTCCTGTCCATCACCCTCGAGAAGCCTGTCTCCTCATCACCCTTTTCCCGTTGTCATTCTCCCAAGGCCCGTCCATCGGTATCATTGATACGCAATCTGGATCCTATCAATCCGTATCGGAGCCTCCCTTTCCTTGCTTTTGCTCCTCCCTCTGTCTTCGCCCGAAGCCCTTGAATCCTGCGGACTAGTCGACCATCAAGCATCACCCTTGAGGGCCAGCACTGGACTGCTGTCATGCCGAGAAAGTAAGTCCCATACAGTCCTTTGTTCAAAGAAGATGGCCTCCTCTAACGTTCTCATAGTAGGCTTTGCTGGGGTTTCCTCGGCGGCTACTGCCCAAGAGGCCAGTCTTGCATTTACGACCATGGCGATAGAATCGGGGCTCAATCCAAGTAAGTAGCATTTCATGCCCTCTGACATTCTCCTTGTTCGATTCCAGTATGACTGACGGTCGTATACTCGGTGAAGTGAGCTCTGCCGCTTCCAATATGCTAGTCGATGTGGTTATCGTCAGTACTGTGGCCGCAAACACACCATCATAGAGATGGCCAACTTGGCACCGTTGATCCGGATATGGAAAGACGATGTGAGGCCGAACCGAGAGATGTCTCCTCGTGTCCTTGCTGACTGGTTCAGTAAGGCTGTCGATTACTTCATGGACGGTGATATTGACGCCCGTTGCAAAGTTTTCGAAGTCCTTTCTTCTCCCCGAGTTCTGCAACAGCTGAAATCCTGCTTGTCTCCCAACTTCCTTGCTCAAAGATGGGCCCCTGCCATAAACTATCATGATCATATCATCCCCATCCTCAAGATGCTGTCTGATCCAATCATCCGTACACACCCCCCCACAATGGCGTACGCGAAGATCATATACGCTGTTGTCATGGATGTCTCGAACCGAGCCTTCTGGGCGAAGGTCTCAGACATGCTCGACGAAGCCTTTCGTCTGGCTCCGTTCCAGATTGGTCCCCAGATGAGTGGTATGATGATGATCTTCATGAACTCGATCGAATTCGATTCCAAGAACCTGGGCAATCCTATCATCCAGGATGCTCTGCCGAGGATGAAAGCTCATCTGGAGAAGTTGAAGGCTCGCCAATTTGAAGGTGACCTCAATCCCACCATGGTTTCGTCGTTCAACATTCTTGAACAGAAGACACGGGGGCCCATGCGGTCGGCAGGGTCTCAAACCGAGCAACTGCCTGGCCAGCTGCGAGCTCTTGAGATCAGTCGGCAATTTGAGATGCAAGAATATCTTCGAACGATAGACGCAAGGTTCCGTCGAGGCGACCTCGTTTCAGAGATTGGGTTTCTTGGTGACGAGCAAGAACGGGAACACGAGAGAGATGCTGCTGAAGATAACAGCTCTGAAAGGTGAGTTAGCATGGATCTTGAACACAGTGTAGCTTGAGGTTTTTAGGTATACTGTACTAACCGCAATTGCTGTAACAGTCCCGATGACGGCAAGGAACCTGAGCTTGCTTTGGAAGAAAGACGGGGCTTCAAAGCCCAATTCGACCATGTTGACGAGATTCAAGCTATGGACCCCTATGGGTTGTTCCAGACCAAACGTGGCAAAAGTAAGCTTCAGAGCGATCGCGCTTCCGATATCAACGTGCTGTAAAATGCTGATTGAAGACAGGCGAGCCCAAGCCGATGATATTCACGATTGAGGATGGTGACTATCTCTTAGACCAATGGCTGGAGCGAGGCAAGGATCCTGAGGAGATGAACATGGACTGGGGCAAGTCAGCAGACATCAAGTCTATGAAGTGGTTCCTGCAAATGACTCTTACCCTCTTCAACGGCGCCACCACCGAAACTCGTCTCCAGTTCCTTTCAAAGTACTACCTGAAAGAGCCATATATCGGCAAATTCCGGGAGTGCTTGAGGGTCAAGTTGCCAACGAACGGGATCAACCACCCGTCTCCGAAGTACAACGACCACGTCTCGCCTACTATCCACATCATGTCCCATGATGATGTCGCCCAGCGAGAGGAATTTCAAGGTGTTCGGGCTCAGATGTCTAAAATGATGGCTGCTCAGCCTGATTTCCTCTATGGCATTGAAGGGTACCTCCGGACTCACCTCATGCATAAAGCAATCACTCAAGATATGCTTGCTAGGGCTACGAAAGACATCATTGTGATTCTTGAGGGCGTATTCAAACTGGTCGATGGCGATGATATCTCTGTTGAATTCCGTCACGAGGCAAAGACGTTCCTCAAGTTTGCGTGGGAGCTTGAGCAAAGAAAGCTTCCGTCTGAGAGGACCTGCGCTCTTATGTTTGAAAAGATTGCCCAGAATATCAGTGCCCATGCCAAGTTGTTCCCGGTGCCAAGGGAGTTCATTGGGTGTCGTTCTCGTCAAGAGAATGAAGCTAGAAACTCACAGGCTGGAAGCAGTCGCGATCCAACTATGAATGAGATGGACAAGGAGCTCCGAACTCGTGCTCGAGAGGGTAAACTGATCCGTCCGCTTGGCGATTTTCTTGGTAAAGGTCGTCGACGAGCTGATGATGAGGAATCGTGGGGAGACGGGGAGCCGATTGTGCACCGTGTCTCTTGGAGACCGGAGGGCAAAGAGAAGGAGCCAAAACAAGAGAACAAAGAACCGACGAAGCCAATGAACAGTGAGCAAGCCCTCAAGTATCTCGAGGACTGCAAGGCTATGGAAAGTCGACTTGGCTGTGCATCTGCTGCTGAAGACGCAAAGAAAGAACTGAAGGTCGGGTCTCAGCTGCCCCAGAAGTAAGTACCTTTCTATTGTTTATCATTGAGTATGATTTCTACCTACGGGGACGTTTGGACGGTGCTTCCCACAGACAGCTGTTGTCGAACCCTCAAGTGTCGTGATCGATGTTGCTTCTGCCGCCGCAGATTGGCGGTTGATGGTTGTTGGATGGGGAGCACTGCTTCCACGGTTTGTTGCGTATTGATATTCCCCCGGAGAACCTCCTATAAATAGTCGCCCTCTCTTCCTGGTCTCTCCTCCTCTCTTCTTCCTCCTTCACATTCACCATTTTTCTGCCTCCCCCCACCCACAATGAGAAAACGAAGATATTTGTTCAAGCCCTCCTGGTCCAGCGGCCTTCGAAACAAACCTTTGAGAGACAGAGCATTTTTTACTCGTCTCTCTCGTTGTCGGCGCATTAAGAACCAGAGCTCGATGGTACTAGAAAGTGTCTTCGATGCCCATAGGTATAATGCACCCCTCCATCTACCCATCACCCTCCCTTCCCCCAGACGGGAGGTTAAGCACTGAGGATCATCCATTCCTCGAGGCATCATCTCCCAATTGTTTATCAATAGCCCAGTGGTACATCACATCATTTCAGAGTCGAAGACTCACCGCAGCCATCCTCGGAGCCCCCCGCCTCCTGTTGTCATACACAAATGGAGTTTCGCCTTCAAGCATCTTCAGCTATAGTCACATCTTTAACAATGGACGGCTTATACTAATGCGATTGATTACGTAGGGCAAGTCAAACGGGGGAAGCCGCCGGTGCGGTGGAACCTGCCCCGGGGAGTGTCGCTTGCAGCGGCACTCCTGTCAGTGGGTCGGGTTCTGTCGGCATTGGCAGCCCCCGGGAGACAAAACCTCCTGGCAAGACCAGAGACGGCGAGAGGCGCCCACGTGTGGGCCAGCCGATCGTCTTTGGGCCGCGTCCTAACGACCGGCGCACGAGGGAGTATTATGCTCAAGGGCAGAGGGCCCAACCGGTGGCTGCGCCAGAGCGGCAAGTGGAGGCAACCGAGCCTCCAGCACCGACCTCTTCTCGCCTCGTCCTCTGGCGTCGCCCTAGGCTGGAGACCTCTGCGTCTGCGTCTGCGTCCATCGGCACCGCAGAGCAGCTGGCCGCGGCCGAAGGAGCTGAGCCGCCATCGCATGCGGCCGCCCTTCCTGCGGCGACGACAACAGCAGCACCACGACTCCCACAACGTCTCCCGCCGCTACCACCATCCCAACGGCCCCAAGCGGAACGGATGATGCCACCACCACGCGCCTTCCCAGCAATGGGCACTCTTACTTGTGGCCACCCGCGCTATCTGCAGTACGACGAGACCAACTGCCCAGAGCTCGTCAACAAAGTCACGCAGGTCTGCGGGCACGTGGCGCTTGTCGAGTGCTCGAACAAGATGCGCCACTGGAGGTGCTGGGCACGATGCAGCAAGCTTCTGCCGTGCGGTCACGACTGTGGCCATTGCTGCAGCGAATGTCTCCAGGAGGTGAAGGTTGATGGGACCCCCGTCTGGGTGCACTTGGCTTGCCGAGAGTGCAAGAAGCTCCGCTATCTGGAGCAGAAGGAGAAGGAAACGGCCGAGAAGGCAGCAGGCAGAAGTGGGGGGCAAGCTTAGAGGTGGATGTTTCTTTTTCCTTGTACCCTTTTCATATTCCTACATCATGCGAGCTGGCAACAGTGTTCTACTTGTGGGAAATTTTCTTTGTTCGTACTATGCATCACGGGGCTGTTTCCTGGTCGTTTTTTGTTTCTGGTTGTCCTATTTCCTCCACCACCTCTCGATATCCTCTACCGATGCTTCTTTCCTGTCGTGTGCTTTGCCTGTTGATAGCGCGGCAGCTCGCCATATTCATGTCGCCATAGGCGAGGCTGCAAGGATATCTGGAGGCCTCTTACTATAATGTTGCCTAGCAGGGCCTCCTTTCAATAATATTTTCAATCGCTGGGCTAACCGTACGCTCCTCGGAAAGTCCTGCGTAAATCTAAGTGATCAATCATGGTTTGATGTAGCTGATACACTCTGAGAGCTTGCTCTTTGAGTATCAATCTCGATAACTAAGTACTGTAAACACTAGCGTTCGCAATTGAATGTGGTCCAGCATCTTGGCAGGATTGTAGCGCGCAGATAGGTTTATATATAAACGAGATCTTTAGGTCTGGAGTGGCGTCAATTGAGTTCAACTAGGCTTTCAATCTAGAATTGCGAGTGTCACCTCAATTCGAACAAGCTTATATCATCAAGACTTCGGCCGGTCGATGCCCGATGTTAATCTCGATGGGTATCCCGATCCCTCTAAGCGAGAATAGCACACTGGGCTGGGTGAGTGTATAGCGGAGCTACGGTTCCATCGATCCAATGCCCTTGAACAGGATATCAATAAATCGCGGAGAAAAAGCTGAGTACCGATCATAATATCAACCGAATTGCGGGAAGCTTCAAGTAGCACCAAGTCTTCCCTGTGCTCATACATATGCCGTTGATAGATGGAGAGTTGCAACTGTACCTTCTCAAGTTTTAACTTGACATCATCTATACTAAAATATGATATCTAAATCAGTAGACCCATGATACCTGATGTCTGTATCAATGGATACCCGTGGCTGGGTTCGAAGGCCAGTTATACCATGCACGAACTAGAGAGTATGTATAGCAAGGGTGTTGAGAGTCGGAACTTATGCTAACAATGTATTCATAAATTTACTGACCGAGGACTCTATCGTATGGATAGGCAACCGCAGCAGCGGACTATTTAATCGCAGTCTCCTTGTGTAAAAGCTCTCAGCTGGGGTACTATTTGTTTCATGGGACTACAAACCACAGGAAGAATCACGAACTTGAAGTAGATTTTATAACGCGCGTGTGCGTTCCTGTTGTAAACGCACGACGTGCATATGGACAAGGGATTGCAAACAATGACGCGGGGATGATAACGAACACGAGAAACGTGAAAACGCTCCGGGAGCTCCTAATAATACAAGAAAGAAGCAAGTTCTAAGTAGTCACGCGTAGAGCATAAACGACTGAGAGATGGATATCATAATGTGAATGGAGCAGCAACAGTGCTCAGAAATATTTGACGTCAGGAAGGTAAACTATCGGGAAGACATGATATAAGCAGGGTGACCAGAACAATGAAACAGAACAGTAAGAAAAGGAAAGCCTTCACCTGTCACTACGAGAAACTGGCTAGAGAAAACCGCCCGCACGATCTAACTTTACTGGCATTCAACCTAATCATTCCGCTTCCCACAGAGAGAGCATTTGAAGCCGACCTGTTTGACGTCAAACCCACATTCGACTTCCACGGCGTGTCGACAAATTGGATGTCGCTTTCTGATTGTTGCAGAGCATTTGGAGTTTGTGACGTCAGAAGCCCCCTCTTTAAATCCGAAATGGCCACAGGCAAGCTTGACTTTGTGCTTGACTCTGTGGGGAATACGGGTTGTTTTATTGTTAATCCTTGTATCTTGTTCTGGCGAAATTATCTCGATAGAATCACCAGAATCGCTCGAGTCGTCATAAAAGGAGGCATAGGAGCCTTCAGGCGTTGCGGATGCCCTCCTAAGACTGAGAGCTCGAAGCTCAGACACGACGTCTCGTGGGGCTTTTTTGGGCATCGGTTGCAGAGTGGGGCCGAGGTTCGGGGTATCTTCATCAGATAGGTCGAAGATTGAGGGTTCGTAGACACTGAAGGCTTTGCGTGGAATAATTGGAGGTAGGGAAGCTGGCAAGTTGGAAAACTCGGGGAGCAACAGAGATGTCGACGGGGTAGGCTGAGGAAGTTGAGGAGGTTGGGGAGGCGAAGAGGGTTGTTGCTGTTGACTTTCTTTGATGTAGAACTTAGCTAGACAAAGAAGATCTTCCCCCGCAGTGGAGACATGGGTTGATGATATAGCAGCTGGTGCCTCCTTAAAGAGTATGGAATTCCAGATATCTACGTTCCGGTCCTCGGAAATCGCAATCAGGGCCTGGGAGGCTTGGGGAAGAGGTTGATCAAGTGGGACCAGTTCATCAAGCAAGCTATCTGCGACATGCATGCTGGATATTAGCAGGGTGATTCTAAGTGAAAACGCATGGCATTGGGGGATCACCTTGGGGAACGATGCCGAGTCCTGCCGCTGTTGGGGCGGTATGGCCGCGGAGATCTATCAAGTCTGGCTGTGTCGCCACGACCTCTGACGCTGTGGATGTAGAGGAGGAATCGAGAAGAAGAGATTCGACCATCTGTTTGGTTGCAACCGGGACTGCAGACTGCTTCCCCTCCGATGCATTGAACTCAAGGCCTCGTTCTTCCCTGAGACGTTCGATGAGAGCCTCATAGTGGCGGAGGTATGATGGAATCTCAATCCCTGCATCCAGGCACTTCTCTATGGCCTTTCGATCCCTAGAGTCAGCCAATGTTAGCGAAGGTGCTCATATATATATAAATTCTCGAGGGGTGTGTTGAAATTACCGTTTCTCTCGCATCTCCTTCTGCGAGGTAATTCTCTCGGCTTCTCTCGCAGCTAGCTCTATTGCCTTGGAAGAGTCTAACCCGAGGACTCTATCCTTCGCTTGTTGGAAGCTCTCGTCCTGGTGCTTGAGGCAGCACCACGTCTCACCAAAATGGCACGCCTCTAGACTGCCGGCAGGGCAGGATAGATTGTAGAAGGCGTTGGAGAAGTGGAATTTCACTTCGCCCGTTGCCTGAATGCGGATGTCGTCAGTCAGACCGAACAACGCCACCAGAGTCTTTGCATCCCTGCGAACTTCCTCGCGCTCTCGGGGATCCGTAATGGACAAGCGGGGCAGAAGGAGGATCAGTCGAATGACCATTTCCCGTACATTGCACCCGTCTTTGGGCTTGCTCTTTAGCATGATCTTCAGAACTTGGGCGAAGACGGACAGGCTGATGATGACGGAGATGGAAAACGCCGCCTTGTCATCATCCTCGTACAGGAACTGCACAGCACAGACGACTTTCCTGAGGAAAGCCTTTATCGCCTCTAGCTTGGGAAAAAGGCATCTGAAGACGCCCTCCTGAAGCTGGTAGCCGAATCGCCCGGCGAACTTCGGGAACCTGTAGAGGATCCTCAGGAGAGGAAGCCCGTGGCTGGGCCACGAGTACTCGCTGAACCCCTCGGTGAACACCCAGTCTTCCTGGGTGACCACTCGCAACCGGTCGAGAACCGGCTGCTCGAGGAGGCCGGTGGCTGTCCTGAAGCTGATCTCCGTTGCCTGATCATAGATCAGGTCAACGGTTGATATGAGGAACGTCCTCATCTCCTCTGGCGAGAAACGCCTGGCCGTCAGGGCCCGGTCCAGCCAGTCCCTCTGGACACTCATCCGATCGGTGGCTGTGGCTTGGGCACCGTCGAATGCAGTGCCAGAAGCGACAGCTTTCATCCCGAGTGCTCCTGGCATCGTCATTTCTGCTGGGAAAAGATAAGGTTAACAGGAGAGAGAGTAGCAGCGCCAGCAGAAGAATTGAGGGGACAAGGCGGCTGGCGTTGCGATGAGCAGCGGTGGGAGAGAGATTGGGCGGTGGAGAAGAGGCGGGATGGTCGAGGTGGCCGGGGCCGGAAGAGGATGAACTTTGAGAAGGGAAGAGGAGAGCAGGCTGGCCGGGGGAGCTTACTTTATATACATGTACCGATGCTGCTGTTGGGAAGCTGAATGGAAACGTCTTCAATATTCCGGGAGTGGTGTTGTTCAGAGCGTGTGCTGATATATGACTAGTACTGGTCTCCAACACCAGTTTTCGTGCATTGCGTGGAGACTGCTTCCACTTCACGCTATCGACAAGATTCCAAAAAGAAGCGAACGCTGACAACAAGATACGCCTGGTGTAAGCTGGTGTTTCCGTTTCACTGTGAGCTTGTCGTCGAATGGCTCTGGCAATGCTGCTCGTAGGGCAACTCAAGGAAGGGTCTGGTTTACGGGACAATACTCATAGGGGTTCAAATCTATTGGTAAGGGGGCTCTCGATACGTCAAATTAGCAATGTGTTTCGACTGCTCAGTCTACCGGTAAGGAGGTCCACTATGCGAGGACTTTGGGCAGAGTCTACCTTGTTTTCCCCGCCTGAGAACTGACCCCCGGCAAGAGTTTCTCTGCTTCGTCTATGTAGATGACCGCAAAGTCGAATATGGGGATGTTATTCCTTTGGGCAGGCAATTGAGCATTCGACTTATTGAGCCTGTGTCAAAGGAGATGCCTTCATTGATCAGGATGTGTTTCCGCGAGATTCGAAACGATGAAGATAAAACTGACATGTACTGTAGAACGAATAGGGTGGCTTTCATATGATGATGTGGACACCATGATATTCTCCGCAATAGAAATATCTTGACGTATCTATGCTCAGAAATTGAGATAAGTTGGTCTTGCAAGCCAAACCACACGGTTGACCGGCACGTAGTGTTCTATGCGGAGACGCCGGATCCAGTCGTGAAACAGTCGCGTGGACGATCAAGCGATTTGAACTTTGATGTCGATGCTAAAGATTCGACTATGGAGTGCCTAGCTACCAAGGGGCCTAACGCGATAACAAAGGGTCAATACAATTACGGATTAATGGAAGGGTGGTCTATTTCGATTGGGAGTGAATCTGGCTTAGGATGGTGGCTGGGGATTGAGGAACTGCTTAAAATTTGTGAATGTTTGACAAGATTGGCACTCGCTTACGCCTGGGATTTTAGAGTGCCGCTTTTGGCCTAGATACCTGAGGCGATAGCAAGGGTTATTATCCATGCGAAGTAACATGATGCTTCCCTGGAATCTAGCATGGCGGTTTAACCGTTTCAATGATGATATCTGTCTGTGACACACGAAATTTGCAGGGTTTGGGAACCACCTTGCTTAATGCCTATGGCATAACTGTATATACACTAATAAGGGTTGTTAGTATATCTACGGCTGGACGCTGGGAGAAACGCTTGTGTAACCATGCTCTCAGCGAGGGTTTTCCGGCCTGCATTCGGATGTTGTATTTTGAGGCTGCGTTGATTAGGGAACTTTAGCCGCGCAGAACTCTCTTTTCACAGCTCAAAAGGAGACCTATCAATAGACCTTATGATCTAAGGGTTGGATATCCCAACTGCAACGATTCGAAGTGTCGATGGATTCTGTCGATTATTTGCGAGTGTTGCAGGCTTGATTTACCTCTACGGCCAAGGTTGGAGTGGCCTCTTTTGTAGAGTATTATTCTGAAGAGAGTATCCTGAAAGTTATAGATATTTCTGGAATTTCCGCCAATCCTAGTCACCTTCCAAATATTTGAACTGGGCATCTGTGGTAGTAGCTGAACGACATTAATTCACTCTGGCAAAGTTTGTCTTGCGAACCGGACTGTTGGACTTTATAAATTTAACGGACGAAGGTAAAGATCACTGGCCTTTTCCATGACATGTATAATGCGGCGTCCCAACGAGCTTACTTCTAACCATTAATACCTCAAGCTAGAAAAGACCATTTGTGGTGAGATCATGCATCTTAGCGATCGTTCAAACACAAATCTGAAAGATGGAGCAGTACATGCAACTTGCTTGACAATCATAAAAGCTATACCGGCTCAATCGGCCCGCAAACAAAAAAATCAGTATACTCAGATCTGATCCGTCTGGAAACCTGGCATCTGGGTTATTCGAAAGATTTGGCTTTGATGTCATCCAGAATCTCGATGGTTGATGCAAGAAGCTGATCTCCAGGGTCTACTTGGGTCGATCTATCCGCCATGGGTCTGGATACATGCATCCTTCTCCTTGTCTGTGGGAGTTTACGCCGTACACCATTAATACATTATATACACCTCTTCTCATTTTCAGCTATTTGTTAAAGAAAAAGGGCCTCACGCTGGATTCTAGCTCTCAGTCCTTCAGATTCCTCCAAACCAGTCGGCTAAAGACGTCACAAAGCTGTCTGCGTTCCGATTCGCCTAGATTGATAGCGATGAAGGCATTCGAGTAACATATTCTCTGTAGGTCCATAGGGGAGTCAGATTACGAGATGATAACAATGTTACAGAGGGCTTAAAAGTTTTACTAAGCTCAGTTTAAGACGTAACCCATAAAATCTCCCTATGAGATACAGCCCTTATTGCGATCTAGATGCCTGCTAACAAGGCCACCTCTCCTTACGTACAATAGCCGCGCCCTTAAGATATATCTCACTGGAAGCTACTTAAAAACAAGGCCTGAAGCCTTACCCTCATCCACACTAGTACACACAAGGTTACATCTGATAACCTTTCCTGACGACATGACTAGGCCGAAGCCCCTCTCTATTCCCTCTCTGCCTATTCCATGCCTATAACATCAGACGGCGCACCAGTGCCGGTGACGCCCGACAGCTGGAGTCGTTGGCTGCATTGCCGGCCAGTAGCGCAACTCCATGAAATCGTCGCTGATTAAGTCGACAATGTTATTCTGCAGGATGTTCTGCAGAGCCAGCGCGAGTTCCGCAGACTCAACACTCGACCATGTCGACGTGGACGGCGATTTGATGCGAGTGGGCGCCAGTGGGGGGATCCCTTCCGGTGATGAAGAGATCGGCGTCGATGAATTGCCGTCCGTGGCGCCGACGCTGCTCTGCTCGCGGAGGACGCCCTCTTCGGCGACCTCGCGCGCAAGGCCGTGTTTGTCCTTCGGCGCGACTGGGGTCCGTTGGCTTGAGGTAGTCGAGACTATGGAGCCCAGACTGCTTGGCTCCGCCAACGGCCCAGCATCAGGAAGAGCCGAGGGCTCGATTCCATGATGCGTCTCTGCGTACGGCTGTCCGTAGCCACCGGCGTAATGGTTGGCCTGGTGGTGGGGCTGGTTGAGCGTGGGCATACCGCCCTGGGCGCCCCAGCTACCGCCAACCCCAGCCGTCTGTTGAGGCATTGCGTAGACAGAACTTGCGACGTGGCCCGGCGGCGTGGCGTTCCAATTCGCGGACTGACCCGGGTATCCGTACGACGGATACCGGTTGTATACACCACCAGAGTATTGCTGAATCTGTGGTTGTATACCGTGCCCACCGTACATTGAATATTGATGAACGGGGGCGCACTGTGAGTGCATTGCGGACGAATAGGCCGAAGATGTCTGCTGGCTATACATCGTGTCGTGGGAATGGCCGGCCCAGACCGCATCGTTATGGGTGTAGTGGGGGTAACCGAAAGATGGGTAGCCCCCGCTACCGTGCCCCGACAGACTGCTGGCATTGAATGGAGTTGGGGCGTAGGCGAGTGGATGAGGATGGTAGATCCGACTGTGCTCCACCAGTTCTTCCATGCTGCCAAAGCCGCAGAAACAGTAGATGCAAGTTCCGAGGGCTGTTGGCGGGGCAGGAGGCATCCTGTATCCTGTGGACGAATGTTGAGCTGGCGATGCCTGCGTCTGCGGCGAAGGGAAGGAGAAGGTTGGCGTCTCATCGAGACGGCCCTGGGGGCTGTGGCTTTCCGAGCAGTAGGAGTCATCTAGCAACAATAGTCAGTACCAAGCTAATGTTGAATCGGGATATCGAGTTTAGTTACCCAATAGATGTGGATTGATGCTCCATCCATTGTTGAATACAACCGGTGTCCCTGGTGAGAGGCTCAGGGGGCCTGAATCGAAGATATCTCCGCCTGTCTGGCCTTCATTCGCGATATCCTCAGCGGATAGTTGGAGCTGGCAGACTGTGCAATAGCCTGCGTGTTCGGCCTTGATGTGCTCCGCCAGGTGCTCCAGAGTGGCGAAAGTCAGGCCGCTGTAGAATTCCTTCTCGGGGCCTGTTGGGCAGATCCAACAAGTTCGCTGGCACTCCGAGTCGGGATGCATGTGGTGCCAGGCGTACCAAAGGTCAAATGCCTTGTTCCTTCTCGGCCAGCGGCAGATTGGGCTCTCTGGATCGTGCAACACTACATGGTGGTGTTCGTGCACGTGCGAAATGATGATGGGGGAGGAGGGAGGAAGGAGAATGGGGGATTCTGGGCCCGGACGCATGGTTGCGATGCGATATCGCGATAGAAGATCTCGGAACGTGATGAATTGTAGAGAGTGGGGCACTGCGATATCCAATGATGGATGTCGGATCTCGTGAACTGAAGGATAGTGGCGGTTGTTCAGAGATTGCTGATATCCTTCGCTCTTCGATGATGGGATGAGGACAGAGAGGATGGGAGAAGAAGTTGAAGTGGAAGATAGAAGAAGCGATGCTATGTTGAGCCGGTTCAATAGCTGTGTGCCGACACAAAACTTTTGGCATAGAGGGAACTGTGGCGACAGCAACAAGCAGTCACGATGAAGCTTACCGCTGATGCTAGCACTATTACACAATCACGGCACATCGTTCTTTTCAACGCAACTTCAGTTGATTGTGAGAACAGTTCTTTCACCATCACTACTAGTTACATAGCCTAGAGTGATAGCAGTGCGATACCAGTTATAGCTGATAGGCAACTTTCTATCGAGAGAATTCGCCCTTGGAAGTTCTTACCGCTTTCACCACAGGTCTTTGCTCGATTAAGTTCGTAAAATTATGAATATGGATGATGTATTGCTCAAGAGGCTCGCCATACAAAGAACACTAATTGAAGAAAGTAAAGCTGCGAAAAATGCCATACTATACAAGCTTGTAGTAGTGCTGAGGGAATGGCCACTGTCTTCGAGAGACAGAAACGTTCATGTGGAGGGTTAAAATGCAACAATAGACAAGGGTTGTAAAGGAGGATTCGCAATGAAGAATGATGAAGAGATCAGGGACAGGAGGCTTTTGGTTCACGAGACAAGACAGGAGCGTGGAATCATGATGGTGTTAAGAGCTAAAGAAACAATAGTCAATAGAAGAGTCAGTGCGAATCAGGGCCCCGTCCAGACAGTCACATAAAGTAGTAGAGAGGAGATGGGAAGATAATTAGAGATTGAAGTCGAGGTCGATGAGGTCTTCTAAGTGGCTTGGCACATGCAATGGTTTGTCCGCTGGCGGGGGCGACGGCGAGAGAGACCCTTCGCTGCTTGTAGGTGAGGATGGCGATGGTGTGGACAAGTCCTCCTCGACGTGATCATATTGGCAGTGCTGCGGGAATTGGCATCGTAAGAGCTTACTCTCCGGGCACCTGAATGTCTTGGGATACCGGAAGGAGAATTTTGGAGGGGCATCCTCCCCAAGATTCAGGTCGATGAAATGACGGCGCAATCCAAGGACCCCGACAACCTGTACTACTAGCGCTTGGACTGCTGCCCAATTCGGAGAGTCAAAGTCGGTTGCCATCCGAAGAAATCGCAGGATTAGCTTCTCAAGGTTAGGATCGGCCCGGGGAAGAAGCTCCAGCTTCTGCAAAGTGGCCACGAGATACAACATGCCCTCAAAGCTCTTGCGAACTCTGCGTTTGATAATGTCGTCGAGTGAGTAATAATCTCCGTGGAGGAGATAGAAATCTTTCGTCGCATTGCAGAAGAACACTGTGAACTCGTTGCCAGTCCACATCTTCTGGAATAAATCTCGCTGACTTTCCCGTAACAATGGGTCCTTCCCAGCGTCCCGCCCTTTAAGAAAGCGACCTAGTGTGGATAAGAATGGGAGAAGGTGTGGAAATATGCCGACATTCGCGGTTGCTTCTGTTGGGTCATTATATTCGTGTTGGCTGGCGAAGAATGACTTCAAGACCGCAAACTTGCCCTCCACCTCCATGGCGCTTAGGAAGAGGGGCATGCTGCGACTGTTTTGCTTGAAGGTGTTCTTAAGATCGCTGAGAACGCCCTCAAGCTGGTCGCATGGCATACCTCGAACATCCCTTCCGCCATGTGGCTCTTGAGCCTCCGTTTGTGCCTCCCTAGGGAGTTGTTAAATTTAAGTATATGCAAGCGAGAGTGGGTCTGGATACTTACGACATAGACGTTGTCTCGTCGTCTAAAAAGACCAATGGCTCGTCGTCTAGGTTGATGTCATTCGTATCAGGAAGGTCGCGATCAATGATGTCAATGGTACCCATGATGAGATTTCTCCGGATGACAAATCCGAGTCGCTCTGCGATATCATGTGCATCACTCATCGGTCCCGTTCCTTCTTCATTGCTGTCGGCGACGATGCGACAGAGATTGATCATTGCTTGGCGAGCCGACTTGTCGATTTTCTGGATGGGGTTCAAGTTGACGGTAAACCGAGCAAACCCGATCAGCAAGACTGCAATATTCAAGGAATCTTGATTGCAGGAATCTTTGGCAAGGCCAGCTCGAACGAATCCGCACCAAAAAGTAAAGAAGCTGGGCACCTTGGCGCAGTATTGTGCTACTTCTGCGATCTTGATATCGATTGTTGTCTGGTTTTCAAGACGGCTGCTGGACATTATCTGAAGGAAAGACTCGACTTGGCCGAATTGAAGCTCTCCAACTTCCTCTACATGCAGCTGCAGAACCTGCCCGATATGCAGCAGGCCTTCTGGGAGTGTGAGAGCCTCGACAACAAAATTCTCGTGGCCGTCATTGAAGAATGACAACCCTTGGTCCCAGTATTTTCGGAGATCTGCTATAGATAGCACTTTATTTTGCGTGCCAAATTGCAGCCACTGCTCCATAGAGCTGAACTGCTTGTTTGTTTTGTCGACATACTTTGCAGTGATGGTATGCGCTTCGTGTGAGAAGAAACAGTTGTCATCCTCGTTGTCCGCACACTTTTGGTTGTCCTTGAGAGCAGGACAGGGCAGTCTGCGAATGCTGTCGAGTGCTCCCCGTTGGTTAGTCTCAGCGGCGAAATATTGATCAACTTTGTACAACCCAACCGCCTGGACGATTGCATCGAAGACGGCCTCTCTCTTCGACTGGTCTGGGTACCAGGAATCGCGAGACTCTTCTAGAAATAGAATCGCCCAGTATACTATAATGGCTGCAGAGGTGATCTCCTCTATCTTGCTGTAGAGCTTAGCAAAGATTGTCAGGAAGCGTAAGATCGACAAATACATCTCAGGCCACGCGACGGTCTCATTTCCCGGGAGCGTATGGTGCTGGTGGAATGAGGCGATTGTTCGCACAATCAAGTGCATGGCCTGAATTGGTTCGGGGAACACGTCGTTCAGGATCTTCTTCGCAGAATTTGCAACCTCTTCATCAGCCTCCAGGTAGTCATGCCCGAGGATCTGCATGAAAGGGATGCATCGGGTCTGGAAGACAACCAAGGTGCAGGCCTCCTCATCCACATCGCCAGCGAGAAGAGCGTTGGCAATGTCCACGAGATGAGAGACGGGTCGCGCCTCCGAGAGCAATCTGACCGCGAAGCGTTTCATGTACCGCTTGTCATGATTGAGCATCCTCAGGGCGGTGTCCAGAAGGTTGCGGCGCTCAATCTCGTTGAGCGGAAGAGGAGAGAGGAGGGGGGCTTTGAAGCCCATGATCAGATCCCTCTCCCGTCTGTCGGAGACGACGGGATCGGGAGCTGACGCGAGCGTCAACCTCTCTGCGGGTAGATTCATAGGTCAGTGAAAGGCCATGCGTTCGGGGAAAGTCTGAAAACGTACTAGGCGTGGGAGTTGGGGCCGGCGGCGGCAGGGCCGGTCGGGGCTTGACTGGGACCCCGTTTTTCATGACCACTCTGGGCCCCTCGATCTGTGAGAGGTCCTGGAGGGTGCCTTGAGAGATCCTGTTCGGGATCCCTCCGTCGTGGGCTGGGCCTGGTTCGCCGGCTGTGCTTGGCGCAGCCTGCGATGGACCCCTGTTGACAGGGGTGGAAGGAGCTAGCGGCTGAGCCCGCAAAGGCCCTGCAGCTGCCATTGGTCAGCAGTTGCCTCAGGTTGATAAGTGGATTGGAGGGCATACTCTTAGCGGCAGCGGAGGTGACGTGCCTGATGAAGTTACGGCCATCATCATACTCCTCGCTGTCCGGACGGTTCTCAGTGAGCCGCCGCAGGGTGCGTGCGGATTGCTCTATCGGCACGCCGTTGGTATCTCGCTTATGTTTAAATAAACATTTGCTAGATTTGCAGCGGCCGTAGCTGCGCTCCTCAGTGCAAAAGAAGTTCCTGTATTGTTTTGCAGGCATATTAGTAGGCTGGGGAGGGGGAAGCGGAGGCCAGGGGGATGGGCGGTGAGCCGGGTGATTGAAGGGTGATTGAAAGTTAAGATGGTGTTCTGGCGTACTTTTTCTCGTGGTCGTAGTGGCAGTCCCCAACATTACATACCCCGCGAGCAACCATCACCACACATGGAGTTTGGCTTCCAACACAGCGTTAGCGGAGATGTTCTGACGCCCATTCTTGTTTTCGCACCCTTGCAACTTACGCCATCGCACTGAGGATGTCAGCCGGGATATTTGCTCCAGACAGAGATGACATCTTGAATCAAACCGCCAATGCAGTGCAGGAAGGTCCGTCTCGCTTTATCTGGCAGACGCCTTTATTCGCGGTGGTTGACTAAAACCTCTATTAGGTCAAATCCCGAATAAGTTAAAGTTGATGGCGGAAGGAGAAGAGTGTACTGAGTCCCACCTTCTACCTCCAGATGGTTTTATAGCTCACCAGCAATTACCGATGAAAGTATATTTGATCGATCTACAATGCTGATAGGGATAGTCAGCTGTCACTCGGAAACAGCCACGGAGACGACCAGGCGACTGTAGCATGGAGTACCGGACAAAACTATCCATCCGTGAAGCTATCTAGATGATGGCTTACCTATATTCTCGTCACCGAGCTGTCAAGTGGCAGAGATCGCGGAAAGCTGGATCCGAATATCTATATTGACGCGAAAGATGCTATTTCCACAAATCCAGCAACCCGTCAGCGACCTCAATTGAGTCAAGCCTACACTGAATCGTACAAGTGGAGGATAGAAGAGTAAAAGTCCTCGGCTTGATCCGATCTATAGCCTCGAAGCGTCAATATTGCCCCGAGGAGACTACCGCTGAAGCACTACGTCGAGCCATAGCGGCGCCCACGAGGAAGGTTGCAAGTTAGGAGGAAGTGAACGAACGACTTACTGATGCAATGACAGTGGCGAAGCGACCACGCAAGAGGTGCAAGAGAGCAAGGGAATACCTCTATGATAAAGGTTCTGCACAACCTGAGCCGTGGCGATATAAAGGTTACAAGGGCTTGCTGGTGGTGATGGTGGCGATAGGAGGCCGGAGGAGGCGAAGTAAGTGGAAGGGGAGAAGAGTTCGGTGTGCGGAAGAGGACGGAAGAGAGCTGCCCATTTATATGCCACCAGGCTGTGGAAAGGGAATATAAACGTGCTGCGCTGACGTCTGTCTTATGCTTATCTAGAGCGACGTTTCAATTCTCTATGGATATGCCACCACACCATTCACGTCGATCTTGGCGGGCATCCTTTATGGGGTCACTCTATCCGATAACTGCGGCACACGATATCAATGAACTTGTATTGTTTAGTCGAAGTATGGTGAGATATATCTACAGTGTGGCCAGCCTTGGCCTCTGCATGGAGTTTGAAGAGGAATATTAAGCCAGCTTCGTTGGCCGCACCCATTCCGGATATTCCCGATACCTTGTTGCGGCAGTAGCATACAGAGCCCTGTGAATTAGCTATTGATTACCAGTGCACGCTCCTTATGCCTACTTTGTATCGTGACCAGTTTAGTTCTGACTCCGCCGGCTGCTAGGGCTCTATTTGAACAGCTGCGCATTGATAAGCAGGTTTGCCAAGATACTACGAAGCCAACGTCAAGTGAACAGTCCGGCAGAGCGCGAGCGCGGGGTGGCCGGCCATGTCTATCTCAGGAGGAAGTTGCACGCACTTATTCAAAGCTTTCCGCTACATTCCACATGAAGTATCTCCACACTCCCACTCAAAACGACACATTATTTCCTCGCTGCATATAGTCAACAGATCGGAGCCTTTTATCCAGTGTTGACTGCTATGTCTCATCTTGTGAGCCGATGGAGGCCTGTAGCGAATGCCGTTGCATTCCTGAGATTGACTTCCTTGGCAATCTCAATAACTGTGGTAGCTGGGCTTGGTGAAACGGAGACGGACGGTACGCGGATCAGGCTCTGTGGACACGGGTGCTCTCAATCCAGGCAAGTCTGGCCTCGAGACTACTCTCAATCAGCCTACAGATAGCCATCGTGAGAGTTTGGCTACAATTTACTGCCTGCAGCCGTTTCTCCAGGCCCGAGAGAGAACGTTACTTATGTATGAGCTAGTCTAGCTGTCACTACCACCATATACTTCGGAAAACCCAGATGCGGAAATCATCTGCAGGAGCTCATCGTGCTGCGGTTCACGCAACATTCATATATGGTTGATTCCATAAAAAGGAACTTATCCGCTTACATTGAAGAAAGGCCTCTGGAGTCTCTGTTACATACTGGTGGCTACCACCTGAGTATATGCCTACTTGGAGGTTAGGCTAGAGTGCTGGATTCGCATGGCAGGCCGTTTTCGTTTCCCAATAAAGCCCATTGATATTAATATACTAAAATAGTCTCGAGAACGGACCTATATCCAATCGCAGATATTCCCACCTGTTCGAGCTCTCCCAAAGCCAGAAATGGGTGTAAAAGACACCTATTCGAAAGTGTGGCTGGAAATAAGCCTTTAAGTCGGCCCTCTGTGCATCCCGATACAGCTTCCTTTCTCGCTAGCAATCTGATGTTGCACAAGTCGCAACGCGACGTTCGCAAAAAACCACAGTACTTCGAACAAATATCGCTGAAGTTAAAGTGGCCGGGTTCTCAATCTCGATGGCTTAGAGGCGCATCTGGTGCCAAGATGAGAGTTATTCGTGGACATTGACAATTATTTGGCAAGCTGTTACCACTGAAATGGCCCTTTGTTCATCGCGTGTGTGAACCGAATTTATCTGTTTCGTGTTCTCAGACTCAACCGAATAGCGTGCGGTTCGGCAGGGCACCACGACTCGACGCTAAATATCAAAGAAGTGATGAAACATGAAAGAGTGGTATCATGGGTTCAGTCCCTAGAGTGCATGAACCTCGTCTCGAGCATCTGGGTTGCGCGATATAGGATTGAGACGCCGATGGCTATCTCTCTCGACCCCGTCCCTGAAAGGTTTTGTGCTCCTTGCAGCGGCCGGCGCCCACGATCCTACGGGTTTAGTCTCGAGGCCACTACAGGTTTATAATTTTAGAAAGCACGCCAACGAATATTTTCAGCATCTCTCCTCGTCCATCAACCTGATCACGATATCGCTTTACATCTACAACCGCAAAACTCCCCGAATCAACAAGAGGCCGGTAATCCCTCACAGAAATAGTATCGAACGAAGGTAAAGATCATCCCTTCCTCTGTCTCGCGAACCTACGCCGTGTCTGATAAACTTTCGCCGTTACATAGACCCACAAACGCACATAGTAGATCTACTCTATACACTTGCAGGATGCCACCTCGGGTCCGAACGCCCCAGAGTGGCTCTGGAAGACGCTCTGGGCGGCGGTCAGCTACCCCGGTTCAATCCGTCCGACCGTACACCATTCCACCTCTTGCTCATGGCGCGCCTCGCCACTGGCTCTTCCCCAGCCGCGACCGCACCACTGTCCTCGAGCCGTTCGGCCCCAAGGACGAAGACACAGAGCCGGATCCGCCTCAGGTAGTTCCGCGCTACGCAATTATCGACAATAGACCCAATCGCTTCCGTCACATCTACGAGCCTCTTGAAGTCCATAACGATTATCTCGGGGCCATCGTCATCCCGCGCCGGCACAATGACGCCGACCTTCTCGTCCTCCTCGCCACGTCGAATCCCGCAGTTTCACCGACGCCCACACTCGCTGCCCGCTTTCTCGTCTCATCACATATCATGCGAGAGCATATCCCCTCCTTCATGGAGCAGTTCACCTACACTCTCGGCCTCACGGAGGCCCAACGGCTGGGGAATCGAGCTGACGACATATACGCCATGTTTCACTGGACTTTGCCATCCGTCGACATTGAAGCTGCGTGGATCGTCATGATGATTGTTCACGGCCGGTGGCCGTTGGCTTGGGATATTCTCGATATCCCCCACACTACACTCTTCAACATTGCACAGTTCGTCGATGCGGTGAGGATTACGCCTGGCAGCGAGGCGTGGCGAATGATACGCAAAAAGTTGGAATACACGCTCGCTCGTCAGTGCGTGGAAATCGGTCGTCCAACACACCCGTGCGTTGCGCAGTGGGTGTATATCGCGAAAGTCTTCCAGTGGGAGGAAGATTTTGCATCGTTGTGGGCTAATCTTATCGTGAGCACTTGGCGCTTTGATATGCGCAGCTGGCAGGTTGACCGTTACAGTGATGGGTTTGGAGGCGATCCTCGTCCGACAGCGCCAGGGCGATGGTGGTACACCGTCAACGAGCTAGGCCCTGACCTCAAACGTATGTTATCAATATGCGGCTCCAACTCCCACGATAATCTGAGATTCGAAAGACCTCTGGTTCCAATTGATACTAACTTTTAACTCGATATATAGGCCAGCTTAAGGATAGCCGCCAAGGTTTGGTAATGCAGCTCGCAGAAATCTGGTCCGCCTTCCAGCACCGCTATCGCAACCCAACTTCCCCAGAAACAATCGCGGCAACCACATCTTTCGCCGGATCTCCCCAAGACCTCCGCAAAATAATCATAGACTACTCGCGTATCATTGAGAAGAAGATCCAGCGAGAAGCCCTCCTCGCCAACCGGCAAATCGACGCCCGCGCCCTCGCCGGCTGCGCCAAGCTCGTCCGCGATGTAAACGCCGTCTTTGACCGTGTCAAAAGCATGGACGTCTACGGCAAGCCCGCAACCTTGACAGAGAAGAGCTACTGGAAACCCCTCTGCTACCAGAACCCATTCATCGAAACCCCGCTGGAACTCGACCCAGCACACGGCTCGCTCAAGTCCATCTACACTTTCCAGTCCGGCGCGGAGAACACACTCGTGTACTGGCGCAACCGCAAGTCCTGGCGCAACAACGAGCTGAGCCTGCGTGCGGAAGAGAGGTCAGAGCATATCTGGACGTTCGTACAGTGTACGATCGCGTTGGTGCTCTTCTTTGAATACATGGCCTGGCATTTCGGGCTTCGCCCGGGCCAGGTTAGAGACTTCCGCGCGTGTTTCTACGGGATCTGGTGTTTGAGCGGCGTGTTCAATCTGTTTGGTGTCCTGAAATACTTCTTCGGCGAGGTTGTCCGGCGCTCGATGCATGGAAGGCAGTCTCAGGATTGAACGTCGGGGCATATTTAGTTGAAGCTACAGATATGAGGGCTCGATGCCTAGTGAATTAGTGTACATCAGATGTAAGATAGATCAAAAGCGGCCAGAGGGGTATTCAACTATGACGCAAATGGGACGATGATGGTGCTTGCTACTAGAAATTTATACGATCGACTTACTGAGGCGTTCAAAGAGGGTTTGCTATCTTATCAGTTAACAGTTCGGACCAGGGCATAGAAGATATGGACGAGTGTATAATGAACCAGTTTTGGTTTAGAAATTGTAAAGCTATAATTAAATCAAATATTTAGCGCACCGGCTGAGACTGGGTCACCGGAGTGTTTCGCCTTCGGAAATATTATAGGGACAGATCCACTCGAGAAATAGAGAAGATTTCTGGACTATTCGCAACTGCGATGCCCTGTCCAAAGACTTCGAAACAGTTCAGCGCGCAACTTAGTCGACCGCCGGTCTGTATCTTTGCCGAATCGGCTGGCATTGCAACGGATGACCTTCGATTACAGAACCTTTGCCAGAGCACAAGTAAGCCCCAGCAGGGCCTTCAATCCGTGCCAGGCTACCAGAAGCGCTATCATCAGAGCTACCCCGGCCGCGCTTGCCATCAAACCCAACTGGCCCGTCGACCATGGTAGTACCATCTCGCTCGGTACCAGCACAGCGAGATCAAACTCTTCGACGGTACCATCGTACAGAACCCCTCTGACCTTGCCCACCACCTCGTCGATATCCTTGAGAAGCCGTTTCATGCTCTCATAGACTTTGCAACGTCCGTACCCGAATCCCCCAAACGTCCTACGCAGTCGTATCTCCGTCGGCTGTAGCACCTTGCGGAGGTCTACGATCGAGCCGCGGAACTCGAGATGTCGGTGGTGTCGGTGGATCAGATTCTTGTCTTTTAGCGCGGCGATGAGGGCCTTGCCGACTATGGCGCAGTCTTCGACGGGCGAGCAGGTGCAGCTCCCCTGGCGGCTGGTTTTCAGGTGGGTGATATGGCGGTACCAGTCGTCCAGGTGTGAGAGAATTTCTGTCATCAGTCGTAGTTGCTCCGCCTTCATGTGGTCTGTAAGGGTACCGTTAGTAAGATGATATCCTCGTAGCGGTATGGTTAAAGCGCTGCACTCACCCATCACGTTGCTCGGAGCCCATCCCTCCCACATCTCCACTTGCCCGCCATCGATAGCCTTCGCTGCGGGCCCTTTGAGCATCCCGCCTCCATACCTCCAACCCGTAAACTCCACCACGATCCTCGCCGTCAGCCTTGCATAGCCGTCACTGCATCCGAATACCTTCCCGACGACCAACCACGCCTCGTGTCCATATGTGAGCCGCCTTGGCTTCCAGTACTCGAAGTACCGTACGAACCACCCGGCCAGCTCGATCTGCAACGTATCCAGCGTCGCGGGGATGCCCCAAAACGTCTTAAAGCTGACATCCTGCACGTCTGGAAACGCATCTGGGCAGTGATGCAGCACCTTCAGTATGAGGACCAGGGCGTCGCGGTGCCACCACTCCAATTTGATGCAGATATATCTTTCACCTCCATAGCTGTATTTGCGGTCGTGGGTGACGGCGGCGACGTAGGCTTTTCGGAGAGGACGGCTCGGCGTGCAAATATTTGCACGGTTGACAAGAAGATGAATGTCGGCGTCTGGATGATGGGTAGATGTGATAATGAGGTAGAGATCAGGTTCCGTGCTCAGGATGATTGGTTTTGCAGACATGATTGATTTGTGCTATGAGGAGTTAACATCAAAACTGTCGACGCCACGCGGTTCGGGTCAGTGGTAGAGAAGATTGGCCACATACGGCTGTGTCAGGTGGCGCGAAAGCCACCTTTTTGGCCATCTGCGAAGAGCGGTTTTAATCGTGATAGTATTCTGACTGGAGCTGCCTGGCGAGGGTGAGCAGTCGAAATGGTGTTGGATCCACGAGCGGTGCAACTTCCTCAGTCTACCTAGTTGCCGCCATCCGCTATCAATCGTCTACGTTGCATAGAGGAACAATCTGCCAGCAGTCTCGGAGCATCTACCAGCAACATCAGAAACATCCACATAGACCACCATCATACACGCCACCAGCTTGCGTTCGCGCTCTCCCGATAACCGCTCCTTCTATCGTACTCGATTACTAGATCGTGTATCCTTACTCTATCACACATCTTGGAACCTGCGACTAGCCTACGTTGCTCGGGGAGTCAGGAAGGTTCCCTCGTCTCAGCACCAACCACTTACAATATATCCCTCACATCCTTCGTAGCCACAATGTGCTGGAACCTCTGGACATTCTCTCGGGTACGCCGCCTCTCGACCGTTTACCAGTTCCCACTCTGACATGTCAGAATAGTGCAGCCACAAGCAAGCGGAGCTCGCCCATTGCGGTCGTGGAAACCTGCTTTGCCGCACCATCAACCGCGACGATTTGATCAATGACGACGTATGCTTCAACTGCACGGTCTACGAAGCCTCGGACATGACGCCAACGCGATACAACAAGGAGATTGAGAAGGCTGAAGCCCTGTACTACTATGTCAAGGGGCCTGGCGGGAACGTCAACATGGGAAGTGCCGATCTATGGCGTCTCTAGGCTAGGTCTTGATTGAGGAGAATGCAGCTGCGAAAATTAATGGGCGGAAACGAACTCTCGGACGTATGCACGACCAAGATCATTCCAGATGCTTCACTCTCGCATCACCTGAGCTCAAAGACCGCATCGTTCCATTATTTCCCTCTGCTGCAATAGGCTCTATTCTATAGAAGTCAGGCAGCTTTCATCTGTGATCCCTCCACGTCTCTGACGACTATAGAAGCTCTTGGAGAATAATTTGGTGAGCAATACCCATTACAACGGTTTCTCCGAATACGATGGTACCATTTCCACCATCCCATCGTTAAACTGGTCCACATATCAGCCCTCTGTAGCCACAATGTATTGACTGTAACCTCAATGTTGCTAATTCCTCTTAGCGGAATACAACTTCGCTCGCCTCAGTATCTATCGCGGAGCGGGACGTCCGAAGCCCTCTCGCGTAGCCGCTGGTGTCAAATCACAATTTTCGCTAGTATTTTCTCTTACTCTAAGCTCAGCCAATAATTGTGTTCAAATTGCGGGACTATAATTGTTGATAGGACCCTGTTGCTGATAATGTAACGTTCGTGATCAAATGGGAAGAATACTTCAATATAAATATAAACGGCTTTGCCTGCTAGCTATTTACCTTTAATACCAAAATAGTTCGAGCTTGGCACGACTTCTATAATAGTTCTTCTGTCTCGTGGCTGACAGCGATTATAAGTCGTGATATCCATGTTTAAAGCTGCAATACTACGCCATCAGTGCACGTCCTTCGGAGCTAGTGGAGCACTATAGTCAGCTATCCTGGCTTGTATACACTATCACTGAATCTTTGTCAACTCAACTTATCTAATCAGAAGATCGAAACCCATAGTTCTACCCTAGAAGCTTCTCGCAATGTGTTTCGTTTCCTCCGAATATTTGACGGTCAGTGCCATCTAGCGTTCTAGATTTTTCCTGCAGCCTGCTTGTGGCTTACCTTCCATGTCCTACTACGCCGATTTGAACAGTATGCTAATGTTGTTATATCAATATTTCAGTGCGGCCACTTTGCGGTATCGTACGGATGCATCCCACCTTGTAACTGTGCATTCCTCATCGACCAAGTCGTCGAAGCGAGATGTCCGGTCTGCGAGCTCTATTACACCGATGCTCGATTCTATCGCTTAAAATGGTGGGACGCGCTCGACAAAAGTATTGCAGAACACGCTAGGATAGTTCGTCTTTGTCGAGAGGCTGCTGCTACCCAAGAGCCGTCGTCATCTTCGCCCACAGTACTGCAGGAAGCAGCTCAGGGGACCCATGATTCACCCACCAACTATGTTGCGGGCGTTCAAGAAATGGTAAGTCAGTATTCGCGTATTTGAACGGCGTCATTCAGTCTAAGATTATGGATAGGTTAGATATCCCTCGGTCACAGTGCCTCCCGATATAAATGTCAGCCATCCTCCCTTAGACCCGACGTCTGAACCGCAACCTTTTCTGTCCGCCAGGCAATTAGCGGAGATGAGGGTTCTGGAGAACGGGCCTCGGATTGGCTGGGATACCGTACACGAGGGCGGAGAAGACGCAACGTCGTATCATCACAAAACTGGCACAGCGTGGCATGAGCGGCGGAGCTAGATGCGACTTGGTTGGTCGCGGATGTTATTGGCAGTGGCAAAATCCTAGAAAATGTCTGCGTGTCTGTAATTTTCATTGCCCCGTTTGATGGGATGTGGCTTCTTGTTTTCACGACTGCTTCCAAGGCATGGTATCATCGGGTTTATATATCTCACTACAAATCAATGCTTCCTTATCAGAGCTAGTTTGCCTGGCAATTGGCATGTGCGTGAGATGCCGATGGTACCCGTCTTTTCCGCTAAAGATTGTTTTATGGCACATTCCTGATAACAATATAGAATACCAGCGCTGTGAGTGGATAGTCTAGTTCAGCCTATACATATAACTAGCAGACAGGAGCTAAGTTTGCAGGGTGGAGCTATCCGGGTAGTCCCGATGGCCGCCAAGCGAACCTGTGGGGGCGTCAGCATGGCGGGGCGGACTTTCGCTTGCTCGAATGATCCTGCATTGTGTAACTTTCCCCATTGATATGCACGATCATTGGTACTGGCGGCCTGGTCTGTTATCCGATGTGCCATTTGGTGGGGAAAGGTTGTCTTCGTTTCAAGCTTATGATTTGGGTTTTCTAGTATCTGCTCCGCGCGTGGATCTGGGGTTTTGACAAGATATGGACATTGTGGTAGTCGAAATTTCCAGGACAGGTTCACGGCATACCCGTAGTCCTTCTTCAATTAGTCTTATGATATGGTCCTAGATCAAACTAAAATCTGTCCGAGGCGTCGCTAAACCATTCGAAATAAATGCGTAAGTCTAAGTCCAGCAGAGTGCAGTAAAGTTATTTTTGGATTTAGCCACTCAGATAGGTTTGGAAACAAGGATAATCTCATGGAAACGAGACAGCTAGATCCGAAAGGTGTATTTCCCTATACACTATGAGCTGTTGAAACTATCTTCTAGTAAAAGCTTGGAAATATTGTTGTCTGATATACTAATATCCAGGTTGGAGGAGTTTTCTTTTATATGCGGATTGGATAGTAGATCATCTACCGTGGAGCGAAAAATAAAGGTGTTGTATTTAATCCGGTCTCCTGAACCTGCTTTAGTTTCTCCCTCTCCATCGCAATTTCTTTCCACAAGACCCTCAAATCGAACTTATCTAAATACATCGAATCTCGTCCGTAGACCCTCGGCTATTGGAGGTCGAATTGGGATTCGCGGGACAATGCCAGTTTCCCAGGTCCAGGCGGCAGAGTTACAGAATGGCTCTTCTCAGCGCTCGCATAGCACTCGTCATCGCTAAGCACGATGATAAGACGAGCGACGCAACCGTCTCAAAATTCAATTTTAAAACGCCAGGTGAGTCTATCACGTTCAGCCTAGAAATGCAGGATTAGGAGGCGAGGCTAATTCCTTCACCGATCAGTCCCTCAGAGAGTGTCCAGGCCTACAAGCAGCGGTGCATTCGCTGTCGTCAAAGACATACCTCGGACTCATATCGAGGGTCTTTCTGCCATGCAAAAGAGAGTAACAGCCCTCGAACAAGGACATACCACGCTTCGACAGGACCAATCAACGTTTCTCGACGAATACGCTGTCCTGAAGAACGACCACACAATGCTCATGAGTGACCACAAAGTTTTCAGCGGCGACCTGGTAGCTCTTAATGAAATTGTAACCGCCACAAATATGACACAAGATGCCTGGACGCTCCGCATCGGGCTTGCAAGTTTACGGGTAGCTGCGATCAGACGCTTAAAGGTAGAAGTCTCGGGCACCTCGGACGGTAACGTGCGTCAACAAAGTGCTGAGTCCATGGCATAGTAGGTCTCGAAAGCTAGTTCTAAACAGATATCAGCTATAACGAACAACATTCTGAGAGCCGGCGACTATAGTAGACTGAGCAACCCAAAGGTATGAGACAGATCAACTTGAGGTGTAATAGAAGCCTTAGTAACCCATTTGCTATCAATATAGCTAATACTCACGCGTAATAAGGCTGCTCATGACGAATGGGCAATCTGGCCACGACATTGGTAAAGCTGCGCTGGGCCTTAGTCAACTGACTAATTTTCCAATAGACTACCAGTATTACCGATGATGACGAGGCGGCAAAGTACGCAAGGGAGCTTCAGGAGACCGACATTGAAGTTTCTGATTCAATCATTGATAGAAAATGGAAAAATTTCTGTCATCCCCGATATTCCGAGTTATATTACATCTAGTGGTATCTGATAGGCAGATCGCCAAGGTGCGCGGGTTACGGTTAGGAAAGTAGCTGTATTGTTTAGCAGCTGACGTAACCACATGTATGTTACTTAGTAGTTATATCTCTCAAGCTAGTGAGAGAGAGAATTGAAGAATCATCGCTTCTGAAACCCAATACGCTATCAGTAACAGATATGATAGACTTAGACAAAAAATCCCACACTAGTTCGCTAATGTTCTATCTTTCAAGAAAAATGACTATATAAAATTCTAAGCTATATCTAAATCTAAACTGCTCTCTAGAAATCAACGACGCAGATGATCGATAAACTCGAAATTCTAATTTAAACCTTTGAGACGAGGCTGGCAGATCCCACGTCACGCGAGCATGATGGAGAAAAAAAATAAGAATTCTAGATTTTATGATAGCGGACCTGGATATAGAGTGCCCACCACGCAAAGTAGGTATCCGAGAACTATTGAGCCAGTACTCTTACAGGAGCTTCTGAGACTAAAGAAACAGATTGAATTGCCTAGATAGATATAGTCTTGAGAGAAATCAACCCTCCATAAACTCATCTTATACGCAACGTTAGTATTGCCGCTTTTCTTTTGACTTTATATTGGGCGAGCCGCCACAATCAGACCGCATATTTTGTGGATTGCATGCCTCGAACCTCTCTAGCTCTCTCATTTTTTAGAAGAAAATTTCCCGCTTTGCGGTATTGTCCGTATTCCAACTGCAAGGTAGCTCGAAACCTAGAGCAAGTGAGCTTGAATAATTTCGTCTCGGCTGATCGGGACAAACTAATAATAAGTTTTTTGCAGCGTTGCATTTCGGGAGGCCAGTGTTCGCCTTCACTGTTGCAGACGGCGGACCAGATCTGTGCATATATTTCGTCGAATCCCAGCTGGCTAGCCAGAATGAACCGTGGATGACATTAACCCTGAAACTGATACTATGAGCAAATTGATATAGCATGTGCAACTCTTGCCCCACGTGCTATCGTTCTCCTATTCTGCATTGAACGTATGACTCGGATACTGCTGTTGAAAAATCTTACTGAATGATTCAGTGAAAACGTAATACGTCAGGAAGCTATAGCGCAATTCCGGTATGGTCTATGGCGGTTCAAAATTTTGTGGATTTAGCCACGTGCGTCCAGCTTTTACCACTTGAGATAGGATTTAGTGCAGGGACTTGAATACCTGGCGACAGCGACTGACGTGTATCTTGTTCTATAGATGAAAGGGTCTACATGATGACGTAACGAAAATAGCCCCAATGGCCGTATCGGTTTGGTAAATTCCGTGTTAGAAAGTACTTTTGATCCTGTGTAGACACCGTGGTATTCTCCATAGTATCGTTGGAGTATCTGAATATTGGATATCTCCACAAGACCCTATCTATAATCGTACGTTACGCGACTTCGAGGGTCGTCCAGCGGACTTTGTGGCTGTTACCGAGTTGGTTCGAGTACCCGTCAGTCGTGCAGGAAGATGACGGTGTGACGTTTTCGTTAGGACGTTGTCTCATCTTCAGCTTTGAAGTCGCCTTTATCAAGTAGATTTAATTCGTCTTCAATCAACTACGCCGACTTGTTATCTTTGGAAGAGCTGAAGCCATTGTCCGTTCGTTCTTTTATAGACCCGGTCGATGTTGCATGTTGTTGAAAACCCCAAAGCACAAAATTACGAATGAACACCTCAACCTTTAGTGCGTGTCTGGTCAGGCTGGAGGTATAAATCATGGACGCCGCCGTCTGCCCGCTCCGGTGCACACGTAAACGTGCCCAAGACTCAGCGAAGCTCTATTGCTGGTGTGTATGATGATTGCGATCTCTTTATAGCGTGGAAGTTTGGTGGTCCGCGGAGTAATTCGAGGAAGAACTTAGAGTGTTGTAGCTTGCGCATGTGTCACTGCTCTGCAAAATGCGCGCCGATGCAGACAGTACATCGTTAATGTTGTGATTGTAGACGTGTACGAATCCAACTTGCGGACTTGAGCTAGCTGGACAAATCTAGCTTGCCAAAGTTCTCGCTCCTGGAATACTCTGTTACTGTACTCCTCCCTTGGTAACTGGGCTTTCGGCTAGTTAGGCAAAAGTCCACCTATAACCCTCCAGAGCCTTCGATGATTGCGTTGGTTCGTAGGGGCATAATGTATCTTCGACGTGTTTTGGATATCGTCTGTATTGAGCTGTCAGCGGATCGGTACCCAGCATGGCCTGAATCGATGTCTCTTTGCAACTGGCAGAGTGCCGAGATAGTCTGAGGTCTTTGTGGCACCTCACAGGAAGATAGGAGGCCGCCGACACGTTCGCGAAACTGGGACTTCTCTCTTTCCAGTTGGAAATTCTTTATCACTTCGTGAAATCGGCGTCATACCAGTCGGACCTTTAATATCGCCGACGGGGTAACTGGTGGTATAGTTCGCAGTACGTGGTGACTTCGCAAGATTGCCTCGCGACGGCCGTAGAAATCGTTTTCGGATCTTTTGCAAGATATCGCTCAGCGCCGTCATAATTTATACTAGGATGGAAGTCCCATTCGCGTAGCCGCAAATTCAGATATGGCATAGTCGATGCATGCGCCCTAAATACATCATGACGCCTAACTTGAGGTTGAACCCAACCAGCGCAATGTCATTCCAGAATTCGGTTGCATTTGGGGTGCGGTCCAGTCGACCAGAAAGTATTCGAGCCTGAGCGGATTTATGGAAGTGGATATATTGGTGCATAAATGAAAGAATCAGAGTAAGTGCTTATACTTCGTTGAATCGCGAAGTATGAAAGTATAGTGATATATAGGGTTGGCGCTCAAACGATTAAATTGCTAGAGACCATCGCAGTGATAGGCCTGAGGAATCGGATATTCTTTGAGCTTCGTAGGTCTGTGAAGGAGCTGATATATACAATATCGAGATGCTGTGATTGATCTTTCAAATTCTGGCATGAGAATGAGGCGTCAACGGTGCTAATTTATATTCAAGTGGAGTAAGAAGTATCGCACGCCCCTCGAACGCATCAATGCGTACGTGTTCAGCAGTTCAAAACACCGTTGAGGGAAGGTTCGGGCCCACGGGTGGAGGTAATGGTGCCAACGTGATTTGCTGACGTGTATTGACGAATAACACCGTCAACTTCGACGACGTGGACGGCGTGCTGCGCTGGCAAATCTAGAGATAGTTCGATCTAGACGTACGTCGCGGTGGAACGTATGACAAGATACGGGACCGGACAGACGGAACACAGCTGAGCGGCAAGGTACAATACCCCCTGGCACCGGCCAGATGCAGGTGACTAAATCCGTGGATGATGTGGCATGCTTGCATAGCTGTCATTTCTTCTGGTAGACTACTATGATAGGGTCGCCACACGTGGAGCCGTGATCATATGCATTAATGTACGATATCGATCGGTATCGTTGGTTAAGACAGCAAACGCGTATACATTCTCAGCCTAGTACCGCGTTGCCAAGCTTTGTCATTTACATCTCAGGTAGTATCTGACTGGAGGCGCCTTTCCATAGACATTGTCCGGGAAGGTTTCTCAGAGGCATAATGAGATCTGGAGCTAATGAGCTGGCAAGTCCCTATAATCTACCATGTGGCATGCGAGTTCGTAGCCCGAAAAGTGATCTATAGTGGCTGTTGATTCACCCGACATGTTGTGTCGAGAGTGCTTCCATCTTATGGTTGTTCTCCGTTAAGCTGTTATGTGGGCGGTTATATATATGCATTCATGTTTATTTTAACTTTTAGTCGACATATCGTGATATACAGGTTGTAATGAGCGTTGAAGTCGGAGATGATCTTTGAAAAAGACAGACATAGTGCTTTCTCAGTGACTTGCCCGATTGAAGGGATATCGCCATGAGTTTAGGTCAATAGGGACTTTTTTGAGTATGAGTGCGCGCTCGAGGGGTAGCTACTATAATTGCGCTTCGAGCCTCGTCATATTACCTAGAATTCTCTAACTGGGTGAATATCCATACTTAGTTCAAGCCCGCGACGTCCGTCCCGCCCTTTACTTAAGCTGGCCCTTTTTGAAAGTACCTAGTTATGCGCTCTTCCTATCGCGGTACGAAGGAGATACACATTCTCATATGATCTTTTGTATTTGCGCTATCGATAGCTATCAAATATGAGGATATCCGATGAACTCCTGTCATTGAAAGTCCTATAGGATGCAAAACGATGTATACATAGCAATCAAAAGTTTTTTTGGCCAATGAAAGCAACCGCTGATTACTTCCAGAACGATGAGTGGCAGTTATGAGTAATTATCTAGGCCTGGGTGTGTATATGAAAGTATGGTTGAGTCTAATGTCGTATATCTTGAACGCACAAGTTCTGAGAGCTGTTGCTATGTCATGATGCAAGTTGAACGTCGCGGCGCTGATGGCCTTCATCGGCGTCATTGCCATAGCTACAACTGACTACTCTTACCATCACTATCACAAGAGCATTACTCGCGCTCACCCCTCTCCCTCAACACCTTCCCTACCCATCTCCGCAGTTCTCGCCATGTGCTACGAATTTGTTCTCCATGTAGGCGTGAGTTACCGACTTCATTTAATCATCTTCCTCAGGTGGTGGTGCTCTTGCTGACATTTAGCTCGCCCCCGCTGATATCATGATAGTGCGGCCACGACCACTCCCTTCTCTACTACCGCCCTCTCCCGCAGACGCCCAAATGCCTCTGCAAGACCTTCAAGCGCTTGCCGGCCCATCCCGGCGTCTGCCCGGATTGCGACCGCACCGTCAAAATGAGCCGCAACCAACCAGTCCCACCTGACCCTCTCACGCCTGAAAACCGAGCCAAAGCGCAGCTCTGGCGTGCCCGCCTGGATGCTGAAGTCAAGGATCGAGAGGCCAAGCGCGCCGCCAAAGAGCGTAAAGACAAAGAAATCGGCATCACTGACGAAAAGCAGGCCGCTTTCCGCTCAAAGAGAAATTCCGAAGCAGCACACAAGCAACGGTACAACTCTCGCCAGAAGCAGCAAGGCTTGATCGATGGCGTTATCCCACCCTTCGTTCCGCAGCCCGGAGAAACATTCGTCCAGCACATTACAGCTGAGGTCGTCGACGACGCCAAGTCAGGCGGTGAGATGACGCGTCTGCTTCAAGCATTGGAGACCGGCGTCCAAGGCTACGGCTGGATTGGAGATTGGGGCCAGGAGAGTTGGTTGATGTTCAGCAAAGAATGGATGGAGAAGAACTTCAACACGATGAATATCTGGACAGGCAAGCTTGGTGAGCCTGGGATGGACGCTATGGTTATCGGCGGACCAGGATATGACCATTTCTTCCCGGCATTAGGCAAGCCGACAATTGGAAATCCAGATATTGGTATCCCAATGATGCCGGAAGTCAACGTCGCGCCGTACTGGGGCAGAAACAACACCGCTCCGGTTAGACCAGGGCCCGGACTTCTTGGGCCTGGCCCAGGCGGCCTTCTCCAGCCTCAACCGTCGTGGGAAAGGCTCAAGGTTCAGTATCCTCATCTCGGCAAACCGTCTACTCCGGCGATCGAAGAAAAGGAGAATTGTTCACAGAATACTGTATTCGCCATGGAAACCGGCGGAAACGCCATCGCTGCAGTCGTCACACCAGAATCGAAGAAGGTCAGCTATGCCATTGCTACGGCCGGTCACGGCGGTTCTCCCGCGACGCTATCGACTGTTGGCCCTAACGCAAAGATTGAGAGCCACCATTAATTTTTATTACTCTTAATCCTCTTAACACTTGTACACTCCCATAAACCTGTCTAAATTAGAGCATGGCGCCAGAATTCCAGAAGCGCTAATGGCTTCGAGAGAATGTGGATACACTGCTTTGCAACATGTATCTAGATACATTACCTTTACCGCTTTCTCTCACTAACGAGCTGTTCGGAACATTTTCTGGCCAGCAACGTTGCGAATTATCTTACAACGTTTAGCTTGCGAGATCCAAAACTGTTTCAGATAGACAAGACAGGCCCCATAGCAATATAAAAACGTCGTTAGGCAGCTCAATGCAACGCTAGCTTGATAAATATTACTTCAGTATGTTCACCACCTCTCATTGTTGTAAAGCTGACAACTTACTCTCTATCTGCTGCGACCCCGTTTGTTTTCGATGACCTTTCGAACGTAAACAAAATATGAGTTTCTTCAGGGTCCAACTCCACTGTTCTCAGGAGCTTCTTCTAGACGCCAGAGTATCTAATCTGTTTGAAGAAGCCTCTCGAGTTTGTTATTTGGTTTGCCCGGGACAAGTTTCTTAGAACAATGGATTCGGATACTGAAGAAAACGCATATTTTGTTTTATGGTTCGAAAGGTCACTAAAATAAACTTTCGCGACACATTACCAAACTAACATCGTTCGAAGGAAAGGCAAAAAAAGAATCTACAACAGTCAGAATTCGTGTCCCGTCACCGATGACACTACTACTTGACCGATACGAGGCTTGTGTAAGGCAGAGCGGACGGGATACCCAATTTTCCTCGTTCTGTGGTCGTAGATGTTAGACCTGACTAGAAATGGATATATATACTCCGATTGGAATGTGCAGGGAAGAATTTTCCCCCCAATACCCTTGCTCGTATGGGGCTGCAAGGTATCTTGAAATGGCAGGTGCAACACATATGTGTGTTGCATTCCGAATTTCGGCTCAGGTCAAACCCTTTTTTCAGGATCCTCATAATCGGATTCGGCGGCTGGCCCCGAGATTGAATCAGATTGATGTGCACAGAGCCGCGAGGCTTTGTATTTAGAGATCTTGTCGTAGTATTGGTTGACGGAGGCACCATTAGCTCACTAACCTACACACATCCTATTTGATCGCTGGATGCCCATGCAAATCGCATTGGCGTCAAAGCTTTAATCGGCACAGTAGCAAGATCAGTAGAGACTATCTTATCTCTGAATACAGGGTTTAGTATGGCCTTCTTTTCTTCGCCGTCACAAGTTGGTTCACGAGATATTCATGTTATCCTACTGACAGTAATTGTTTCTTAGAATAAATTATCGCAAAGACGCTTTTAGTATGCAAATATGATCGCAACGGGGACCCAAATTGCGTTTTCGTCGTATCCCATATACCTGCATCCTTCGGAAACCCTTGGTCATACGTTTGAAGCCAGAGTCTGGCTACAACCAATTCCGACTGAGACCAATGTGATGGAAGACTACCGTTGCAACCTTCGTCAATCAAAACACCTAATAAACTCGAATAGCTGGTTGGGTCGGTATTGCGGTGGTATGCTCCGTGTAGAGATGAGAGGGCCTACTAATATCAACTATGCAAGCGATATATTAACTCAATACACCGTTCAATGGAAGGTAGTACGCCGCATTTACTAACCTGCCCGCCTTCCGATGCCTCTTCTTCGCTAAGGGTCCAACCAGCAGAATGGTCACCCTTTTCGACGCTGTTGTCCGTACCAGTATATCTGTTAGCAACAGTGCCGACTACGACTTCACCTAGCTGTGTAGGGTTCCACTATTCGCCGGCAAAAGTATATTGCCAATACTTACGTGTATATACCCTTCCCATGCTGCGGCTGTGGTGTAATGATCCAGTCTTCGACGTACGGCCGCTCCTCCTCAGTTTGGTAGGCCACCACTGCTTTCTTAGGAGTCGTCCCAACCGCTAGTTTACCGACGGCGAGACGGTACTTGTCGGCCGAAAGCTTCTCCAATTTCCATTTCGGAGTGTCCGCGTATGTTTTCGTCAGTGTCTGGATTCTTCGTGGGAATAGCGAGCGGTCCGGAGTTGGGTCTCGGCCGATCTGGAGGTCAGCACCCTTGACTTTGATTGAGTACGTCCCGTTCGAAAGAGGGCCGCTCGATGACTGGTTTTGAGCTATCGGCCTGGTAAGCGTTGGCGATACCTGATGGAAGCCGCCGATACCGTCGAATTTGAAGAGTTGGTTTTCTCGAAACTGTGGTGGAGACATCTTGTTGGATACGAGCGGTAGAACTTTGACTATCTAATTGTACTGTTAGCCCGCGTCGGCTCATAAATCTATACCCTAAGTTCCAGGTACCTGTATACCTTAAAGCCGCCTTCTTGTTGAACTTCTTCCTGGGTAACAGTCCATCCAGCGGAGCGGTCGGCTTTTTCAATTCTACGCGTATACGTCATCAGATACCGATCAGCGGTCCAGCCTTTTTGCCTCCGGACGCAACGCCATTACTATCAAAGATAAATGGTACACACGTGAAAATACCCTCGCCATGTTGCGGTCGCGGGGTCACGACCCAATTTTCGATCTCGGGCTCTTTGATCAAGTAGGCCACGAGCTTGTCGCTCTGTGCGGCGCCCGTGTGGCCCGTGCTGACGCTCAACTTGTACGTGCCGTCCCCTCGTGGTTTGACGACCCACCTCGGGGATTGTAAGTGTGGCGCATCATATGCTACAATCTGCTTCGGGAGCAGCGAGCGATTCTCCACTCGGCGACGCCCGATCGAGTAGTTTGTGCTGAGAACTTTGATAGAGTACGAACCACCTTCCAGACTCCCGGAACTGCCGGAATTTACAGTGACCTTCAGGGGGGTCACGGTGGCTTTGTCATATTTGAACGGGTATGTCGTGGCTTCCGGGGACTTTGGCGGCGACTTCGGGCTGACAACGTCGGCATATGTGGGCGAGTCCGGTTGGCCGGGCTGGAGCTTTCGAATCTGGGCGGACATCCAAGTGGCCATTGTTGCACAGGGGACGATCTGTCGGAGGATTGGAAACTGATCCGCGGGGTGGAGTCCGATTGAGATACAATGGCTGTAGGTTCTCTACGCTCGCTTGAGCAGCGAATCTTGACCTTTGAATTATGTGGAACTGGTGATCATGCCGTCGCATCAATGCACCGCCTTCTGCCCAATTATATAAAACATATCATACACGGTTTTTTGCGCGTCGTCGGTGATTTCATGATGATGACGACATATTACCGAGTTTAATACTGCTATTTTGCTAGTGTAGACGTTTGCGGCCATACTAATACCAGCTACGATATATGTCCGTACCCGTCCGTAGCCTACAACTAGCTTCTAACGGCTGCCATAGTCACCAAAAAAACAGACAGTGCCGTTGATACTGAGATGGAGACTAAAATCAATACAGACAGATACATATGCAAAGAGACGCGATGATATTTCTTCCAAATACGCGGATAATTCTGAGCACGTCGATCCTTGCGTCTTGAGAAGCAGCTATCGACGGTCGGATAGCGTGTGATCTGCTTGTGACTCCGGAAACCATCCGGCTTCGGGTACGATAGATTTGGTCTCGCAAGCCAAACTCACACAGTGGAACTGTGTGGGAGGGTCTGGTTTACGAGATCAGATAGATTCCCCGTTCCTGAATCTAGGCATCTCGATCCTCCCAAGAGCGATATTGGTTTGAGATCTGCGTATCGGTTTCAAGAATCCGTGTTGATCCGCCCTGCATATGGGAGGCGGTGTAGATGCTACTGAATTAACCCGTGGATTATAGGCATATCGAGTAGTATCTATACAGTACATAAGTAGGTATGTTTGAGCCCAGCGTGGGTGCAAAGCCCTACTGCGATCAACTCAATGTAATAGCTGTTGTATTAATCCCAATAATAGCTCCGAAGCATTCGCAATCGGGTCCTCAGCACCAAATTCCAATTGCTCCCGATCGGACTCGGGGTGGTGATCACGCATTTGGTAGCCGTGCGAGTATTCATTGGGCAGGATCTGTATGCGCATAACCCCAGATATATCACCATCACCTACCAATAGAACGTGCAGCTATATTTTTCACCAGCTGGCTGATATCCTTGCACCTCGTGTCACCAAGTTTACCGGTGCCGTTAGCGAAAGCTTGTACTTCTCGGACGACCAGCCTTGTTGAGGAGGTTATAATGATTATCAGGCCAGAAATTCCAGCTCGAGATGCCAGCAAATATATGCATAGTCCAAGGTGTAAGGCATCTCGTCCCGAGTATCCACCTCGCCTACAGGCCGTGCTTGCATGAGTCCCGACTGCGATCCAGGCGGCCGGGCACCCTTTTCTAGATCGAAGGTGCTAAACGGATCGAAGTGCCTGCTCCGAGATTCTCTATTTGATAGATTCGCGCGGCTGAGGACGTGCATTCTATCGGTACCTCAATAGCTGGTGTAACAGAATTGCATATGTGCATGCGTGCGTGCATGAACGCCGAGATCGTATCTGCAAATTTCGAGTTTATGCATTTCTGCATGCGGAATGTCCCAGAATCGATCAAGTGACCGGGATTGGACGGGAGCAAGAGTTCTAACCCGTGTCGAACTCGAAGCATCATATTGCGTTAAGATCTTCTGTGAAATCATGCTACGGGGCGGAAATGGTGTTGATGCCTCGACCGAATGCGACTCTGCCAAGACTAAATCGCGGGTTTCATCCCAAAAGCTGGTTGGCCTGGCTCATGCAAGAGGTCTGGATCAGGTATCTAGCTTGAGCTGATCGTTCAACCGCAGCTGAGATCGTATTTTCCGAAACGCAAAAATTCCGACGATACACATGTACATTACCTAAGTACTAAATACTTGGTTTTCCTTTTGGTGATAACGTTACCACGGGCTAGCGTGCCCCACGTGTGGACCCATGAACGCCAGCTGGAATGCGATTCTGGATTTGTCGATAATTTCTGCATGATCTGAGATGGGTGTATATGTACCAGATACCTCAACGCCAAAGTTGTTGACTTCATGCGCTCCGCGTTGCATGTGCATATAGACGAGAGATTTACGGACCGAGTAGGAAGGTGATTTGGTGGAAAACAGTGTAGAACATGCATATGCATGTGACTACCAGCCAGCCGATTCTAATGATTGGTAGGTCGCGGTCGCCATCTATAGCGCCTGGCATACGCATCGATGGTGCTATAGGTCGCCACGGTTGGAAAACCTGCAATGATCGTTCATGCGTGCACATATTCTTCCCGTCTTGCTCGGAAATCTGCGATTCGTGCTTCGATGCCCAGCATGGCGGGTACTGCCGTTTATTATTATTATTATACATTCTTTGATATACATATATGCAATGCCATGCAACTCCATCGAAAGTCACACCCGCATAGGATCACGACAATATATAGGAGTCTCGTAAAAACAACCTAGCTTGTTTCATTGCATGCATTTGAGGTCCAAGCGCCAATCAGGAAAGCAATGCTCTCCGCATCACTACTTTAGGGAATATCCTGCGAAGAAAAAGATACATCGACACCTATGAAATAGCCAAGAATCCATTATCAATGCCAACATCCGGCGTCGAGACTAACCTTCGGTGTCATGAGTCAACTCCGTCGCGTCGCTCCGTAAGCCAAATCTGCGACCGGCTTCCCTATACAGATAGTTTAATCGAATCCAGCTTGGCCAATGCGAATTGGCCATATCATGATCTGCCCGGCATATCTGTAGGACATGCTAATTGATGCATGGCTTGACTGAAACGGAACAACGGGCTGTTCATTCCATGAAGGCTCGTGACGTTTTTCCAAAATGGAGATAGGTTTTCATGCAGTGTCGCGTAGAAATAGTTCATGGGACGGGCATCCCCGAAGCCCATCTCGCCTGAATATCCTACATGTGTCCAGCTTCTGGTTTACGAGACAATGAATATCTGTGCAGAGGTTTAATCGATTAATCCTATGGCACTGCACTAGATGGCAAGCCAAACGCCCCGGCAAGTCCGCGAATGAAGCAAAGTATCATGCCCCTTCAATTAAACTACTGTATCGGGGCGCTAGAGACCGGCCTCTCGCCTCGGTCAGGCCCGGCCTCGCCGGCAGGCACCAGGCCAAGCTCCGCATGCCCCATTAAAAAAAAATGCGGCAGTCGCGCGGCACTAGGTCGCACAAGCCCGGGCTGTGGGGTTTGCCGTTTTCACGGCAGCCTGCAGCTGTCAACACCACAGCTTCTAGAAACCGTGCCTGAAATGGCGCTGCTGTGCCGCCAACCTGCGCCGGAATATTCTGGAGGCTTGCATGATATCTCTTATCAGGCGTCGTTTCGGTTCTGTCTCTTAGGATTCAATATATCTTTGGCCGGTATCTACCTTCCCAAGCATCTAGGCAAATTACTTTCTGTTGTCAACGTAGCTGTCGTGTGATTTTTAAACGCCTCTGAGCTCGCGGTTTTTCGCTAGAACATGGCGGACGAGGACACACCAGCTTTCGCAACGCGAAGTATCTACGTAAACCTCAAGGCCAAGCCGTTGACAAATATATGCATCAACCATCTTTGTGAGAGGTCGGAAGCAAACGAGGAGATTCTATCACAGCCCCTCATCAGCGACATCCGTTCCGTTTCATCCTACAACTGGCTTGCTGTTGATGCTGGGGTGACTGCGACACCTACCATTCAGGTGCCAGGTATATTGTCGCCCATCTTTTGCGCGCTGATTATCTACGGATGTATAAGGAGATTGCAGGCTGACATGGAGTTGGTAATGGCAGGCGCGCCACCAGTAGTTACCTTCCCAGACACCGAACTTCTGCATCTTCGCCCCGACTCCGGTCATCACTTCATCGACCAGAATGCCGCACGTACAAACGGCCGCGGCATGGTTCCCGGCCTCGCTGCCTGTCATGCGTATCGCCGTACATTCAACGTGCAAGACTACGACATTATCACCGACCGTAATAATCTAATCAAGCTGTTTGAGCTAGTTGCTTCGAGCGAGTCTCCAGTGGATGACTTGGATGATCTATTTCTAGTACCGCGCGACCCGCGGGGCCCAGAAGCAGGGAGAGACTGGCGTGGAAGGGGGGGAGGGGGGCCCGGCGGTGGGAGCTCTAACTTCCCACGCCGCGGTAGGGGCGGCAGATATCGAGGTAGACCTCGTAATGGATACCGTGGGATGAACCCAGCGATGTCTCGTCGGCCAGAGACAAGTCGCATCGACATTGATGTCGTTTCAGGATACGACCATTACGAAAGGAACCTACACCTACGACCCGTCGGCCGCTTCACAGACTTTGATTCTCACGCGCTGGGAGCCACAGAGCGAGGAAATCATCGTCCCCGAGTCCGATTTCCGCGGCTTTGGCTACTCCTTCCTCTCTGCCACACGACAGTTTCTTTCGGTTGGGGCTGATGGGGAAATGATGGAGCGCAGTGCCGCTGACGTGACCGGTTTTCATTGTCTGGTTGAGTACAAGCTCTTCGGAAAGCGACTGCTTGTCCGATACCATGCGGATGGCTGCGATATGGACAAGAAGCAGTTTACAAATTGGAGCATGGGCAAGGGCATGCGGGGGTCGAGCGGCGACGGCGAGGACGAAGATGACGAAGAGGAAGAAGAGACCGATACATTTGATCTACTGGATGCATTCAAGACGCTGAACGTCGCCGGAGACAAACTGCAGGAGAGCAAACCACTAGATGAGAAGCCCGACGAAAAGCCCACCACCAAAGGTAATGCGACCCCTACTAAACCTAAACTTCCGAATTGTTGCTCTGACGTGTGTGGTAGTGCCAGTTCAAGTGGTAAGAGAGTCCTTACCGGATATCCCGTTGGATATCGTCAACACCCCAAACGTTGTTTTCCCACACTCTCGCCTCCTGCAGGTCAAGACCCGCGGCCGGTACGCCGGGCTTGATCGCGCAAAGTTACACATGCAGCTATTCTTCAGCCAGACCTCGCAAGCATACGTAGCATACCACGTATCGGGAAAATTCCCCAGGAGCGACGCAAGAAGGGAGGATGTTACGGACGGCGTGAAGGAATGGGGTGAGAAGAACTCGAAATCGCTAGCCCACTTGATTGGGCTCTTGGAGAAGGTCCGCGAGGCTGTAGTCGGCGTCGGCGGGAAAGCAGCTGTATTACTACTACCACCAGCGGTCGCTGAAGAAGGCAATAGCTTAGCTGTGCACCAGCGGCGTTAAGTGCTACTCGTTATCTGTCAATTCTAGCATTTGGGCTTGTCTCACGGGTCAGAACTTGGATGTACGTAGAGCTCACAAAACAAATTTGAGCGCCAAAGGATATTTTCAATATACAGTTCGGGATCTTTTCGCATAGCCATGATGGGGAGTATGTTTGTGGAAGAAATGGCAGTGTATCCAGATCGGAGATTCATACACAATTGATATCGTGAACTCATCTTTACTACCACCTTTTGTAATAATGCTTCTTCACAGTTGGGGCCTGGGATCCTTATGCGTAACTGGTGATTCTGGCAAGGTTAAGATCTATGCGAATTTGTGCTTCGGGAGTGAACAATATCCCTACCACAAGGTAAAGATACACGGCTAAACAGCGCAATCACGTTCGCAGTGCGATCAATCGAGCCCATTTCCTTCTATCTCACCACTTAAAGATACGAAAGCGTCCATATGCGGGCAGAAGCCGCGTATTAGAAGCTATATTCGGCGAAGTTGTGGATACTGCCCGTTATAATGGTGCTAGGCCGCAATGAATGTGTGTAGATATATCCAGCATTGTGTATGCAGCAGGAGATCCTGATTTCTTGCCACGATGCTATGGCTGGCGCCTCTCCTGCTGGCGGCCACGCCGGCGTCCGCCTACTCGTTCACGTTCCTACGCTCACTCCGCCCGAACTTCTTCCACTCCCCCAATTACCTGCTGACAACCAGCGCCCTCACCACCCGTATCCCGGGCGAATGCTACCCTCTCGATGGCCATACCGATCTCGGCGCCTTTGACGTCGCCGTAATATACAATCGGCCCGGCGAGACGCCCATCACAGGTCTCGCAGCATATACAAACCAACAATGCGGGCAGACGTCAGCGAGACCGCCCATGAAGCCCGCGTTCACTATAACCCTCGACCCGGATAATCTATACGGCATCCACCTCGTCCGTCTGGCGGACCTCGGCATCGAATATACCGTCGGCTCCGTGCGCGGTATCAGCGTACCGGACGAAGAGAGGCCCGGCGGCCTACTGGACGGCGCAGCGGACCTCGGCACGCCCATCAGCGCCGTGTACGTGTGGGAAGGCGAGCCGACGGATAGAATCGTGCCACGGCGGCGAGTATATCTTCCCGACGTCGTGGAGCGGGTGTCGGAGCCGACAGGCCTCCTCGAGGTGTTGGGTGATACCATCGAGGGCGCAGTGTATCTACAAGATTTGGTCGAGCGATACCTGCTCCCACTAGACGCAGCGCCGATAGAAGATGTGGTGACGCCGTGGATGCAGCAGTTAGTGGCCGGCGAGTTCGACAATTTGCAAATTCTACCATTGCTACGCGGCCCGCTGTACGATCCCGAGCGCGATACGGGGCAGCAAGAGATGCAGCAGCCGGTCGATGGAGATACGGGGCGGTCGACGTACTACCCGCTGTTGATACCGGGAACGGTGCCCGGGATGGTGTACGAGGCTGCCAGCGGCGAGAATACCGCCAACGTGATACAGATACAGCAGCAAGAAGAGGCGATACCCTTACAGCGTGGTGAGGACGATACGGACGTCATCTTCGACCCGACACTGAACGCGGAATTCCAGACCTTCCTCTCCGGCGACCAGTCACCGCTGGAGGAGCAGCCTCTCCTCGCGAACGAGCTTCTCGGAAACCAGCAGCTCCGACGTCCAGCCGCGGTACCCGTCGAAGAGCTGCAGATAGAATACCCACCCATCCCCCAGCTCCAGCGACAGCAGCCGCAGTTATTCCAGCGCATCCCGCAAGGCCGCATCCTGGACGCATTCCGCATGCCGCCGCCGAGCCGGAACCGCCGGTACAACGACCTCAGCAACGTCGTCGTCGCCCGTCCAAGGGACAGACCCATCGGCCGACTACGCCTGCAGGAAGAAATCATCAATAACAACATCATACCACCCTTCAACCGCGCCGAGCCACCCCAAGCGCGAATGGAAGAAGACCCCCAGCCGATCCGAATGAACATTGAACAGGACGCGAACGACGAGGCGAGCTACTACACAAGCAGCCCGAACGCCCGCTCGCTCCTAAGCCAATCCAACCTCCCATCGCCCCAGCAGAACGGCCAGCAGCCATGGGTGGGTAATCTTCAGAGTCAGAACGCACGGGAGGACATCGACCTCGGCAACCGTATTCTTCTGGAAGACGTCTCGGACGAAGCGATAGATAATGGACCGTGGGGTATGACGTCCACCGTTCGACGGCCACAAAATGTGGGCATCCCAGGCCTGCAGCAGCAACGGCCGGGTATGGAGGATGTGATCGAAGTTCCCGTGACGTCTACGGGACAGCAGCGGGATGAGCTTGATCTGTTCCTAGCGGAAGACGGAGTGCAGAGCGGGAGCCAGGAGAGTGTATTCCCGGGCCTGAATCCGGGTACCAACTCGCCGCGGGATCCTTGAGACACAGATATATAACAGGTGGTTATGATAGACGTATATAAGCGTGGGAGTTGTTGTGCTTGGTCTCGTAAACCAAACCCTTCCTTGCCGCAAGGGAGAGACTAGCTTTGCGAGACCAGTTGTGCTATGAAATAGGGGTAAGTTGAGATGCGCAATATAAACGAGGGAAGCTACCGGCGTTGTTTGCCAAATTAGGAGCTATGGGTATGTGTAGTATGGTATATTCGAATATTCGACGATATCATCGCAAATAGGCGATGTATATATGGTAGACATGATCCGTCACCGTCACTGCAACGTTGCGCTATTAGAATTTCCAGCCTACGACACCTCTCGTCGCTTGAGGTACACCTCCAGCCCCGTCTGTCCAACAAACCAAGAGTTGTGAATCTTGAGCTCCTGCCCCGGGTGCGCCAGTTGGATCTACAAATCTGTCAGATAGATTCACACACAGTACATCAACCTCGCGAGGGATATCCGCGAAGTATCGAGTGAAGGAAATGTAGATGCTCACATCATACCGCAGCACCATCCACGGCACAAGCTTATGCACTTCCAACAAGCTAATATTCCTGCCGATACAAGTCCGCTTCCCGCTCCCAAACACTAAATCCGCACGCTCCATCGCCGCCCGCTGCTCATCCGTCGCCTCGAGCCACCGCTCCGGGCGGAACTCGTCAGCGTCAGCCCCGTACACGCGGGTATCGCGGTGCACCACCCAGGGATTGCAGCCGACGATGGTTCCCGCGGGGAGAAACTGGCCGCTGATGGTGGCGCCGCCGTTGGGGACAAGCCGCTCGAGGAGGATGCCGACGGCGGGGTGTAGCCGTAATGATTCCTTTATGACGGCGGAGAGGTAGGGGAGAGCGTTGGTGATGGAGTATGGTGGGATAGCGGTGGTGGTTGGCTGGAGCGCCGCTGTGAGTTCCGCGCGGAGCTTGTCCATGACATTGGGGTGCTTCAGTAGGTTGACTAAGTGGCGGACCGGTTAGTGTACTGACACTGGAGCTCTTGAACTAGTACTCACAGATGATTGCGCGCAGAGAGATGGCCTAGAACATGAAATACGGCTTAGTACGAATGTAATCCTGTGCTACGTTATTTAAGAGCACTCACGGTGGTGTCGCTGCCGGCAAAGACATTTGCCTGCGTCCAGCCGACGACCTGCGCAAGCGGGATCTTGCCCTCGTACTTGTCCGCTGCGTCGAGAAACTTTGCGAGAAAGTCGCGCCTGTTCGCGCCTTCGCCCTTCTCGCGCTCCTGCAGCCGCTGCTGCATGCAGTCGAGCGCAAACTTGGTCACCGGGGAGGTCGGGTTGCCCTTCCACCAGATGTACAGCGGGTTCTTCATCAGCAGTTTATCTAGATAATCTTATTAGCTAAATTCCCATAATATCGCTTCAAGGCACAGAAGAGTGTATACCTAGGAAGGGCATCTGCCCGATGACGGCGAGGTAGTCCAGCTGCATCTGCGTCGCCTTGATCACATCGCCGACATCGCGACCCTGCTCGAGAAACCCAAGCCGGCGACTGAACGTCATCTCTCCGATCACGTCAAAGGCGGCCCAGTGCACCCACTCGCCGAGGTCGCAGATGACGCCCTTGTCCACGTACAGCTCTTCGAGACGGGCCTGCAGCACACGCAGGGTGCTGTCAACGTACGGCTCGTAGTCGAGGAGGGTGCTCATGGCGTAAGTGTGGCCTATCGGCCGCTTGAGGATCTTGTGCAGGTCTTCGGAGTCCGTGTCAAAGACGCCGAGGACGGGCTTCCCGTTCGCGACGGGGCGAGTCACCGGGTAGAATTTACTCTGCGTGAATCCCTCGTCAGTCGTCGACAGACACTATCTTTGGGATATTTGATCCATACCTTTTGGAAGAGCCGCGTGATGCCGTATATCTGCTTGACCTCTGTCGCGGCGCCGACAGACACGCAGTTCGGCCCGATGCGCACGAGGTCCCCATACTCCCTATGCAGGTTGATATGGATAACCTCAGGCCGCCGGCCCAAATTCGCATTCAGCCGCCATGCGTTCGTGAACGACGCGATAAAAGGCCCGGGGACGCGGCGGAGATGCGGCTTGTATCTCGTGTACAGCAACTGCAGCACCGCCAGCAGCGGCGCCACGACGAGCAGCGTTATAATCAGCGACATTGCGTGTAACCAACGCCGTTCGACTACACGCGGGGAAAACCTAGGGTATGCGAATGAGGATCCAGCACTTACTCAGCGCCGCCGCTCGGGGGGACAGGAGTAAGTAGTTATACGCCTGTCCGTGCGCGGGGTGGTGGATATAGTGGCGTCGTACTGGTGGGTATTCTCCGCAGCATCACGAACGGCTGCGGTGTGTTGGTGGAGTTCGACTTGGCGGGAGACGGTCGTCGACGTCTCGGACCGACATCGATACGCGGGCTGCCTTCCGAGCCCGCTAACTGGGGACGGCGTCCATGAGATAGGCTATGGCGATTTAGAGGGTCCGGGCCTGTGCTTCCAGCGTCGGCAGAGGCCTGTCTAGCTTAAGACGGCCTTGAGACTAGTCCAGGACGTATCCGGCGCATTATTCCAATCCAAGTTAAACAGCGTACAACGCCAGAAGATCCGTGAGGGAGACAGTATATAAGATTCTGAAAGCAACTTTATAGATAATACAGCAAGACCTGTGGTGCAGAAGCGAACGATTTCACGAAATCTGGTTGAAGTCGACGTCTGTATGGCGCAGATTGGGAAATATAGCGGGATACACAACGCACAAAATACCACAATGCCTCCATTCAACCAGTCCGCGTGCAGCATTTTGCCGCCCACGGATCGGGATGTCGACATGCCGAACCTCCCCATAACCATAAGCTTCGACCTCAATACCAAGCTTACACACCATCCTCATTCACTTCCGTCCCCCCACCTTCTGACTTAGTGTCTTTCAATGTAGAGATGTATTCCGCCTGGCCTCTGTCCCCGCCGCCCGTCAACCGAGAAACCTGCGGGTTATGCCACTGACCCTGTCTATCCCTCTTCCCCTTCTTGCGTCTCAGCACGCTCCGTCGAGCGTTGCCATCCAACTTCATTCCCTCCTTGAGATTCCCATCTTTGTCGACAGTAAAGCACACATGTCCCGGGAGCGCAGCCCACCGTCCGACGTCAGCGGGGGGCGCGGGGCAGAAGATGCCGAAGAGCTGTGTGGACTGCAGAAAGTACGTCATGTTGCGGTTATATAGCATCGTTTCGATGAATTCGTCTTGCAGGATGCTGTGTTCCGTGACGAAGGCGACGCAGGCGTCGCACGGTGTTGCGGAGTATGTTGTGCGGACGACCATATTGCACGAGCAGGCGGGGGCCGCAGTAGATTGTGTGGGCGTCGGATGTGTGCACTGGCATTCACGCGACGTTAAATATATACTTGATTAGTAGGAGCATAGGAGGAAACTGGAAGCTCACCGACGAAATCTTGATTTCCCAGCACATCGTTGCTAGATGAACCAGCTCTTTGGTTTATGTGTATATATGTGTGTATGGGAGGCTATGGCGACAAGAGTTAGTGAGTAGATGCTATGATGTAGTCTCGAGTCTCTTTAACTAGACCTATAGCCAAGTCCTGCTAGTAGCATAATTCAAGACTACTCACCCACTTTTATATATGTATATATCGTTCTCCGACGAGTAGCACTTATCAATGCGTTCTGGGGAATTACGGATAGCCTGGCTCGATCCAAGAAGACGGGTGATATGAGAGAATTCCAGTGTGCGATGGTTCCGGAAACTCTGGCATGACATGGCGCGTGGGCACGCTATATATACTATCGGTGCGCCTGCGAGGGAATATACGTCTACACGCGTGTGTTGGAGCGTATCCCACTGGACACGATGGTAACATGGCCAAAAACTCCAGAGCACCGCTGCGTGCTGTATGTGGTGCCAACCAGCCAAGTTTCCCTTGTTGCCTGTAGCTGCGAGCCAACCGCAACTTCTATATTCTCACCCGGTAGACACACCCGAGGATTCTACATTAAGTGAACTGTGAGAAGGCTACATCTCTAGCCCAAGCAACCGCAGATGAGCATAAGGCTTGGGTTACTTCACGCAGATATATCGATCGTCAAATCTATAACTTTCGACCACTTTGGCTCCAGCAAGTATCTGTTCAAAAGTGGACGAGAGCGTTAGATGTCAATACAGCCACTAATCTACTCAGTATTGACAATCGTTTTAGATTTCTCATAAATGTAAACTGGAATTCCATAGTCTGGGCAGCGGTATTTCTGAAACAAAATTGCGAACTGTAGAATCCAACCCCTTTTCACTCGGCATTAGTATAGAGTCTGGTTCGCTGGTAAAGAAACAATTCGACTTTGAAACACATAAACCAAACAGCAGCGGCACGCCGCTGCATTTACCTTTTTCGAATCTTCACCATTATCGATAGAATATCGCGCACCAGGTCTTCTTTGACCATGACTCGAGCAGTTTCACAATGCAACATCGAGACAACGCACCAAGGCCGTTACAAACCCACGGCAATTGCAACTGAAGGTCGTCTCTTGGTATACTGATCATATACAAGTAGGAGTACGTCTCGTGCGTAGCCGGGACGTCCGTTCTAGACGTAGATATCAAGATGATTATCACATTCGCCTTGACCACCAGTATACCAAATCTCGACATGAAACCCCAGTAGCATGCGCTATCTCAACCTCGCGGATGGAACCATGAATCCTCGTTCGCGGATCTGGATATTCATACGACATCCTCGTTCGAGGACTTATATTGATACCTATATAAGCGCGATCTCACCGATTGGCTGAGCTGTTCATACCATCTCGCGAATACATCCACCTCGCGTCTCGAAGAAATCGATCGATCCCCAAGTGAACACAACTTATATCATAACGAGATATATACCACCCGGACATGTAAGTGAATACCCACCCGTTATACGCCAAAGGTCTCAAAGGCATACTAACGCCATGGGATAGTTCGTTACCTCGGAACAAGTTATCGACAGCCATACACCCTCCATCCATGTGTTGGAAAGTTTATCGAGGTAACGTACGTAGTCACCCCGAGTTTCGACACCAGCAAAGCCGGGCAATAGCTATCCCCGCTGGGCAGCGTAAGGCTATAAGCTGATAGCTCTTATCATGAACTAACTACTACAATATACCACAGTGCGGCCACCGAGATTCTCGCCCGTGTACCACCCCTCCTTGCGACTGCCGGCGATACACCGTCATCATCATGCGCAGGAAATGTCGTCCATGCCGGGCCCTGGACAACGGCGACGGAGACGCTGGGGCAATCCTTGCCGCCTGGTCTTGGGGTATTTCAGATAATGAGTATCGAGCTCTTCGAGTCATGGGCAATACCGACCAGCGAAGTTAGCAAGGTATACATAAGGCGGTTGTGTCAGAGGTTGATCGAATGGTGGTTTCTGCGAGGCGGTTCGAAATGTGTTATTCTCCTGTCAACGACGTTATAGACGGAAGCTTGATGCGCCTGTTCAATTGTTTTCCTATTATAGCTATACTCTGCTCGTTCTACGAGCGTCCTCACCGCCGCCTTGATTCAATTATCGATAGCATCACGCCCACCTTCCAAATACTCTACATATCCAAAGTACAATCAATACCATCGTCAGTGCCACATCTTACCTTCCAAACCATAAAGAAGATTGCGAACACAATTATACAGCTTTAAAGCTCCCACCTTCCACCATGGAAAACAATACGAAGCTCCCCGCTGGAAGCAAAGGTCCGCATATCCCCCCACCCCCACCGCGTACATTCTCACACAGTATACTTCCAGAACCCAGCGACAAGTCGATAAAACGACAATTGTCAACCGTCGTCCGCCGGCTATCGACCACCGCAAAACGAGGCGTCACCCGCCTCTCCCTCGTCCGTGCGAAAACCTTCAAGAAAGTGACAAACACAAATATATCAGCGGTGGAGGACGAGCATCACGGGCCGTCGAGCCACCGGCGGCCACATGTGGTCTACGACAGCCCGGATGCTCCTCCTCCTCCACGTCCCGCTGGGGAGGGTGGGAGTTCCGTTGAGAATGAGAAGTTGGGGGTCAGAGATCGGATGGGGGGGAGGGGTGTTAGAGTTATTTCGCAGCGGTTGACGAAGAAGGATTGATGGTCAATTCGTTCTGCCCGTTTCGTCTTTATGTTCAGCTAGGCTTTTGTCTCGTAAACCAGACGCCGTCCTATAGCCTGCGAAGCAGGTATGCCCTAGGATTGGCATCTGGTTCACGAGACAAGCTAGACTTCCTACTTTCATGCTTACAGTTCTGCTCTATAGACGACAAAATACTTAATTACATTCTCCACACCATACGCACTCGCTGTCTATATACTCGTAATAATACTACAAGATCAAACTACCTAGACTATCTCTCGCATCCTCCAGACAATCACCCACGTCCTCCATCCACCAAACAACCAGTATCAAAACCATCAAAGCACCACAGACATTTGTACCGCATCCTAGCACCCATACCGATACAAGCTATCCATCGTACCGCCATCATATCTCGCCAGTCGACATCCCTTTGATACAATGGAGAATAAACACCCACAGGCCGTCAACGCCGGTACCCAAAATACCACATCCCACACACCCCAGCTTCAACGTAAAGCTAACATATAATCATAGACAAGGAGGATAAATCGTTCAAGAGCATCACGCGCCGCATGTCGATTAAAGCCAAAGCGGGCCTCCGCACCGTCAGCCAATCTTTCAAAGTCCGTTCCACCACGACGAAGAAGAAGTCCGCCATCGCACACGATACAGCGGTTGCAGACGATATGCAGATTGGTGTTCGTGAGGCTGGGACTGTTTATAAGAGTCCTGATGCGCCTGATGATGGAGGGAAGGGTGGCGAGGGTGGTGGAGGTGGGGGTGGAGGTGGGCTTGGGCCTTTCGACCGGATGAAGGGGGGGACTATCCGTCTCGTGCCCAAGTCTCCCATTCCTTCTCCGGTTCCTCCTTAAAATGCTCTATACTATAACGTCACGGACCGACGTAGATTTGGTCCTGTGGCAGTTCTCTGTACTTGGTTTACATTGTCGTTCGCACCCGTGTCATTTCACTTACTTTCTTCTGCGTCCTTCGAACGCCATGATTTATCTGTTTAACAGGCCCAGGAAGGCGTCTGGCTTGCAAGCCAAGACCAACGAATAATAAAAAAAACTGCTTATTGCGATACATTACAATAATCATAAAATTACTCTAAACATGATACATATATCAGTACACGTAGACGGCCGTGAATTCGTTACACGCGACAGCTACATCTCGCTGTCGACCTCGGTGATGATCTGCCCCTGGATGGCGGATATGACAGAATACGACCGCGACCGCCTGGACGCCCTGCGCGGCGGTGGAGGTGCCGGTCCGTGTCCGTTGCCGTTGCCGTTGCCGTTCCCGCCGTTCGACGCCTGGAAGCCCGGCGGCGGCTGGAACGGGTTCGCGTTCTTGCCGCCGATGATGGGCTGCGCCGGGTTCACCTGCGACACCTGCATCGGGTGGAACATGGGCACGGCCCTGGGCGACGGCGGCGGTTTCGGCGGGGTGACGAACTGCAGGCCGACGGTCACCTTCTCCTCGCGCGGCGGCGGCGACGACGGCGGGACGATGGGCGGGTGGAACTTGTGCGGCGGGGGGATCAGCGTCGACCCGTACGCGCCCGTGGGCACGCCGTCGACGCGGCCGCTGTTGCTGACGGCGGCGTAGGCGGGCGGCGGGCTGTTGGAGTGTCGGCGGGACTGCGGCGGCGGGATGGAGCGGGCGGTCGTGGCGCTCAGGCGGCGCTTCTCGCGCGAGGGGCTGCGGGCGATGGGGGCGTCCGGGGCGGTGTCCTGGTCGACCATCATGTTGAGGACGAGGTCTTCAAAGTGCATGCCGGTGTCGATGTCCGAATAGAAGTACCTGATCGCACGGTCGTAGTCTCTGATGTGCTCGGCGAGGACTTCGGGCGGGACGCCATTGCGGTCGGTCGGCCGCTTGCGCTTCCAGAAGAAGAGGTGCAGCCCGCAGCCGAGTCCCATCGCGATGGTGAGGTCGGCGAGCTTGTATTCTATTGTTCTGATGTCGTCAGTCTTCCATCACCAATTCTCAGAACAGTCGCCACTCGAACTTACCTAGCAATATAGTGTCTGTATCTATCCACCGACGCTCCACCGACTGGAAGGTACGTACGACGCTGTACGGTTACCTCTGCGCGAGTACCGACGCTGGAAAATAAATGGATCGAGGGCTAACTGACCAATGCAGAGCCAGGCATCGGTCGAATGATTGAGCAGTCGAAAAGTCTGCTCGCCATGCCGCCAGGAGTAAATTGAATCCAATGAAAGAATGCTACGTCACGCGTCTCACATCCAGCGGCAACGGCCACCGGCGGCCACCTGTTTCGATCGCAGCATTCTCCATCCTTCCTACCTTCGTAGGTACTTACCATGGGCATCTGTCAAGACGACGGCCGACGGACGACCGTTCGACGACGAGGGTCTGGCCGAGTGAGGCTCCGTCTTGGCGGCAGGGCCTGGCCCAAGGGAGCGAGCGATGGCGAGGGGCCAGATGGGATGAAGCACCCGGATGCGGGGCGGCCTAGCGCAGAAACCCGCTTCTCCCTCCGCGTCCGGTGCTCGCAGCCGGCTCTTGTCTCCACTCTATTGTGCGGACGGGTTCATGTACTGTTAGAACGAGAGCTGACTTCAACTCAGACTGATTGGCGCAACGGTAGCGCGTTCGACTCCAGAGAGTGTAATCAGCTCGTGAAATCGAAAGGCTGGGCGTTCGAATCGCTCATCGGTCATTTCTTTTGTCAATATTCTTTTTGCACTTTTTTTTTAACCTTTTCGCCTTCGTTTGGCTGACGGATGACTGGGGGGTGCTGGATCGGGCTGTTTGTGCTGGAAACTGTCCGGACGCCGGCGCGGTTGTGTTGCCCGCCAAGCTGCCAGGAAAGCTTGAGCGAAGCAAGGGCTCCGTCTGGCGGCCAGGCTGCGTCCACGCTGGCAGCTAGGTGTTCTTCCGCGCCGAGCCGTGGTTCAAAGTTGAGACGGTGTGCTGAACCCAGGGATTCGCTGGCCTCAAGAATGCGGCTCCCACGGTCTTGTCGGCAGAACCGTGGGTCGGGTATGCAACCATTATCACGCGGGTACAGTCCACGGAGAATTATTGTCGGACCACCTGTCTTTACTTGCAACTTCGAAAGTTGCTCTTTGTCTGTCTCGCAAGCCAGATGCCTTCGCTCTGTACGTGATACTGCGTATGGCACAACTGTTTGGGGTCGATGACACCGGATACTCAAATATATTGCATCTCTCTATCTCTGACCAACTCTGTCGAAAGTGCGTCTGGGCATATCAGCACTGCCCGAAGACTGAGCTGGAAGCAGACGATATCGTAAACAGAGAGGGCCGGTACTGAAGATAGGCTGAGGCGCTGATACTTCGTCCAACTGAGAACCTTGCGCGCTAATATTTCAATTTTTGTTTGATCTCGCCGCGAAATATCACTATAGAATAAACAATATCTCGCGAGCTAATCTATATCTCCATATAAAGACGCACTATCTTTTTGTTTGTTTTTGTTGCATAACAAGCCAGCTTTGGCTTGTATCAATAGTGAATGTGTATATCCATGAAAAGAATTGGTCTTGGGGCAAAAGAATGATAGCTCTAAACAGGATTTGCCTCACGGGCATCAGTATGATCTGATATAGAAAACACGAATTTCGCAATCGGTAATCGTTCATCCCTTTTGCATGGTTTGGGGATTGTCTTAAAGAGATCACATTTTAAAACAATAACCATATACCTAGGTAATAACTAACCTCTGGCAACATCTCATTCCAGGATGGTGACTGACCGCTTCGCCCCAGATGCATATTTAACTGACCCAACACATGTGCACGTTGCAGAACCCCATTCCACAAATCCCTCTGCTCATGGAGATATTCGATCGAGGATGGCGATTGTAAATAGGCGCCGCAAAGCCGGTTGGAAACTGATTCCCCTCAATGCGGACGGCAGTGTGGGCCTCGGCTTGCCAGGCCTCGGGACTCCTATCAGAATGCTCCTCTGCCGCGTCTCCGGGACCTCTCCTGTCAGCAAGATCATCTAGACTCCCCCCAGTCGTTCCTCGTAAGCATTCACGTACCGGGTGAGCTCGGCTTCGAGGGCTTCGTATTGCAATTTTCTTTTGTAACGATCACGCACTTTCTTACACTGCCTCTTCTTGGCCATTCACGGGCGACACCCCTCGGTACCAACGGCATGGTGGACGCACCCTGGTTTGCATTACACCCAACTAAGTGGATGCTTTCTTCAGAGCAGAATGCCGATGCCGACGTGCCTTAGTCCCGCTAGGGATGCTCAGTCTCGCCACTGACCGTTGCACTCCGCGGCTAGTCTTGCACTCGAAAAGCTCCACCAACGTCTCGTCGTCCGCCTCCGCCAACTGGTTCGAGTGTATGTCATCTTCCGCTTTCGCCGAGTTCTTCATCTTCTTGCTCGCACACATTACCTCTTCCACTGAGAACATCTTCTCCCGTAGATCCATCGTGACCTCACACGTCAGGCCCCTTCCCTGCGTTTCCTCTTCTAATAACAACACCGCAACATAATGCCCCATCTTGTTCTTTGAAACATGATTCCAAAGGCTAGGACAATTGCAATTAGACTGATATATGACCCGTCCTGAACCTCATTCAAGGCTATGTTCGAATGTTCGCATGCCTCTTTTGTATTCGTGTTTGCAATCCGAGTTTAGAGTCCGGGGGACTGTACTGTTAAGTGCTCGCTGAGCATGTTTTAAGTCCGAGGGACTTTGAGTGCCCGATAACTGGAACGGTCGATCCGAGCACCAGGATAGGCGAGAAAGACTGGTTCATCAGATAGGAACGCAAAGCAACGAGAAAGCGTACGAGGAATCTTGATACTTGGAGATGATCATGGTCCAGGGCCGAGAAGGGATGAGTGTGATTTGTTGACCAATCTCATCGTCAGCGGGTGATCGCTCCACGATGCTTTATTCGCAGCGTCCCAAGGTGCAAGACATGGTTCCGGTTGTTACCTGGTGTCGCCAGTTGCAAGCGCGTCTGGTGTATGGTATGCATGCATTTATTCCATGTCTGTGTTATCGACTGTGTTCTGCCGGTGCATCTGTCGATACTAGCTATCCCCACTCATCGGAAAGATCTGTGTGATCATTTGTACTGCTGCATGCTTCCATATATCCGGCCATTGCACATGCACATCTTCACCAAGATTCGGACTAGCTGTCATCAAAAGTGCGTTCGTCGTATTTCAGCCATCTTCGTTAATCGAGATCTGTGCCATACAAAAACGTAAACTTCCCTTCGACAGCAGCCATTTGAAGCGTCTTGAAGTAGAGACGTTTATTGACAGCATATTGTTGTTCGGGCTATCGTTCGTGACCGTTCGATAATCGGTGCCGGCAGAATCTGAGACTCGATACAAGTATATTGTTTTAGAGGTATGTGCCGTTGGCATATAAGGCGTTGTGGTAGGTTCCGAGCTGGTTCTCTTAGTTTTGATTTTTAACGCTGAGTTGGGTATATTTTTATTGTTGCTTCTCATATCCATGCTGCGTGCTTTTGATCTCCATTTGCTACTGCCTGCGCTATTTGCTGCATAAATTTCGGCATCACGGTGCAGCTCTCATCGCTTGTTTTCGTTCGTGCGTTTCTCCGTAGCAGCCGTCATGAATATATATCATGACCGAGCGTTTTGCCTTTGAGTGTTTCTCATGAAATACGGAAAGTGCAAAGAAGAAAGCCATACCCGACCAGTGAGTTTTCGTCAGATACTGAGCACTTGGTCGCGAAGTGAGTTCCGAGTTGCCTGAGCCCTGGATTAGTGGCGCATAGTCGAGTTGTCTTGCAAAATTTCCACGAACTAGTATTAAAACCATATGACAGATTCCAATGCCCTTTCTTCACTTTGTGGGGTTGCTGCTCGTACTAGCCCGACTCATGTGTTCTTGGTTACTTTCATAGTGCTATTTGCCCAATGTTGCTTCAAGGTGGTATGCCTGGAGTCTGGTACCGAGGTCTTGGTTGTAGAATTGACCATCAGGACTGTAGCGCATGCCTCGAAATACGGACATATGAATATATTTGTGGGTGCCATGCGCAATGTCGAAACGCTATCGGAATGCATCGAATGGTTTCAAGTTGAATGGTGCCGCGCGTGGTCGCATGAGTTTCCCTCGAGGGCCGGAAGTCTGGAAAGCAGAAAGAACTGCCGACGACATGCCCCAGTAGAAGGCTTTGAATACGTGTTCAACCATCATTCGTCGCTTTTGCTATTCGTTCGAGACTCGGACCGACCATTGACGCGGGTGGAGGTTGACAATAGATGCAGTTGGATACATCAGAGGGTTTCGAATCTCTTTCCTTGATCTAGAATCCGCACTATCGGCTATTCGAATCTACTCCACTAGCCCCTCTAGTAGCATATCTTTAGTTCAACTAGGCCTGTGGTTCCTGACTATTTGTCCATGACGCTCTTCGAAGCGATGAGTATGCAGCATACAAGGTCGATCGAAGTCTAGCAAAAGTCTTGGTCCATGATGCCGATTGGAGTGAAAATGTCAATTATTTCGTTCCATAGCGAGCTGAAAGTATATGGCGTTCATCGAAAATATATTGCGTGTGGATATCATCGCTGCCGATGCTCTTATCTCCTTGTTCCGGTCGCTGTTACATCATCTTCGTATTCTAAGATCACCTAAATCGGCCGTTCGGGGGCACGGAATTTGTGCGACTCTTCCGTGCGACGGAGATAGATGCCAGTGGGTATCTAGTGGGTGCGATCATGACCCGTACGTCGAAGGCAGCGTTGAATATTAATATTGTGGGTAAAATGCATTCCGAATTCGATATTCCGCTCTTGCCGCAGATGTGAGGTGTATAATAAGACCACGGACGGGAGGTTCGTCAGATGATTCTCATCGAAGTAGCGTCACCCGCGCAGTCGGCTGCCCATGGCTAACATCATCGTTCGTGGCCTTCTTGAAGCTCGTTAATGCGTCTTTTCATAACTCATTCAGCATATGCGGTATGATATACAAGCCGGCTGTGTGTCCATCATATCGTCCGTCAAAATCTGGACTCGATTGCTGTTTCAATTCGTTCCGGATTCTCCCTCCCGATAAACCCTCCTCCTTGTTGGATAGGAATCACTAAATCGTAAACATACTCGATGGTCATGTCGAAATCATCCGTGAACATTGTTGGGAGTGCAAACTCCAATGGATATATCTTGGAGAAGTTGAGGTCATGCTCCTGGATCGATCTTGTGACTCTGGCCATGGGCTCGAGCAAAAGGCACACTCTTTGCAGATGTTTCGGTTGCGTTTTAAAGACCTCCCAAGCGTGGATAAATCGTGTGTGGCTGTTAACATTTCGATCGATTTGGAGTTACTCTAGGCCGTGAACCGCGTGAGAGCCCAGCGCCCGCTGGCGACGTCTTCGCTGTTGTCTTTACCGAGCAGTCTCCAGCCTCGGAGAGAGAGTTTGTGGTCCCGATGTTTCTGAGTCGCCATGGCTAGTTTTCCGCGGCGGGCACGCCGGTGATGTGATCGAGTACAAAGCCTTCTGCATAAGTATATTCGCCGAAGTGAATTTTCTTTCAACGTTTAGGAAACGACTAATCAGCACGGGCAACGACAAGGGTCCACAGTTCATGCGATTGCTGACGGGAACCAAGATTCTGCCCGTCCCCATGTCGTGTGTGGGAGTTTGGCGTGACATGATTGCAGCAATGTTGAAACTCTTCGTATTAGTGATTTCCCATACGATTCATTGGTACTTGGACGGTCTCCGAGAGTAAACGCCCGTGCCACATGGCAAAAGTCTGAAGCCGTTGCGAGCGGGGAGATCATGCTTCTCCTCAGAACATATCAATGATCAGTTCCGCAGTTGGACGGTACGGAGTTTCACGATCAGATCCTCACGAGACCCGTCGTCGACCGTAAGTCATCTCGCAGGCTCTCCGCCTCTGCAACAAGTCCATCAATGTCCGGGACTCCGGTTTCTTTGTAAGTCTCAGAAACATCCTTGGGATACGAGTAGCACATGCCAGTTGCCAATTAACAGGACACATTGTAGTTGATTGACTGTTCGATGGCTCGGTGTGGGTAGTATGGTAATGTGACGGCCTCGGTTTCATATTGTTGTTTGTGGTATGTTTGTATAAGACCATACAGCTGCAGGAATCAGTTCCACTTGCGTCTGTGAACAACAGCCGCGAGTAGACATTGCTTGCTACTCAGCAGTGGGGATTAGTTGGCGAGACTGTGTCTGCATTTGCGTAAAATAGCTGGCATTCTTAAGATTTTTAGAGAGCAACCGGGTTGAAGATGCAACATTTCGAGCGGTTTGCACATCCGTTTCGTTTCTAGCGGCGTGGTCTGCATTTCTTGTAGGAAGTGTTTCGCACTATCTGTAATTCTTGAAACTCAGTCTCGGATAGTCCGTTGAACTGGTGTATTTTGCTTGCCGTTTCGAGGGGTTTAATTTGGTAAATGGCTGCGGTGGGGCCATGGCGTTCGTGTCATTCGTACGTCCTCCCTTTTGCGAATGGAAGAGTGTCCCGCAAATATCAGAATATCATCTACATGGCGGATGTTGCCAGTATTGGTGTCTTTGTAGAACCAAAATTGTCGTATTTCGGGACAATCCCGAAGGTGATATTCGTTAAGGAGGTCTGAAACTTGATACCATAGATATGCTGCTTGCCCAGGCCGTCCAAAGCCTATCCGTGTAGCGATAAAATTCTATCCTAGGGTCTTATCTCGTATGCCGGAGGTCGCCAATAGGCCTCTGTCCCAGCTCGCCATTTAAACATGCCGTAGGAAGGCTGTACTGCCAAATTCATAGATTCTGGCCAATGGCTTGAGTCAGAGTGCATACCCACACTAGCGAACCAGCTTATGTATCGAGACTGCTGGAACTCGTATTTATTTCTCTGCATAAGACGAAATTGACCCTGGCCTGTTTTCTGCTTCGGTCTGGACTATTCCCGGGTCAGCCAAGATCGAATCTCCATTGTGTGGGCTGACGCACCACTCCCCTGAAATTCAACATCTCGTGGGTAACGACCTCTGATTCCATACCGACGGTCGAGTCGATTGAGTATAACCTAAGAGAACTTGGCAGCTGCGTAGCCCTAGCAGAAAGCAGTAGACATAAAGTGTGTAGAATGGTTGACAGTAAGAGGCATCGAGGGTTTAGAAGTCCATGTCATAGTTGTAGTCGAGAGGGCAGATTGCCATAGGATGGCCGATCGGAGGTATGTCGGTGGCCACATGCGGAGCGGTCGCACCCGTTGTTCCATCGACTAGGCTGACGGCGAGTACTCATCTGGTCGAATCCTTCGTCTTTTCAACTTTTATATGCATGATAATTTCGCGGTGCTGCTTCTGTCCTTTTTGCACGTATTTGTGTAAAATATCCGTAAATGTAAAATTCGGCCCTCTATCTTTGCTCATGTGTCGGGTGTCCAGTTTGATCTCGCTCTTGGGGGACCAAGCATAGCCAAGTATGCTCCTCAGCATTGATAGATAAGTGGTGAGCGGCCGGTATGCGTCTTGATTTATACCATGAAGCGGATTCCTAGAGGTAGACTGCCTTAATTCTCCATGTTGCGGGAGGTATTTCGTTCTGTGCACCATGGTTGGGAAAACGTCTGTTTTCTAGCTTTTAGTCATCTCCGTGTACGACTTCACACTAACTGCTTGCTTCTCAGACGTGACTCGCCCTTTTATCGTCATCGTCAGGGTGTCCATCAGTGCTTGGGCGTGTGCAGCCACGACTGGTATCTATTATGACTTCAGATTGATACTTCCAGTGACCTAGCTGGGGCAGTCATCTGACCATTTCCCTCTTTTCATTCCCAGCTCCTCCATCATATTTTGGGTGGTAAGACATACTTTGTGGATGAAACGTACTCGGTGCATCGATGCTGGTGCTAATAACAAGCGTCTCGATAGCGCGTCGGCAGGTATACATACGGAGCGCTTGCCTGCGCGTATAGGACATGCCAGAACATGATGTCGTCGTCTTCGTTTTGTTAGGACCGTTGAAATACGATGATATACAATTTATCGATATTCGTCTGAATTGAGAGTCATGTGGCTGTGGAGGTACTCCTCGATATTTTGCGTAGGTATAGCGCGGAGCATCTCGGAGTTTTCGCCCATGCCCATGGTGGTGAGTAAGTACTCAAAAAGGAGTCGATGAAGTCGAAAGGGCATGCAGAACCCTTCGTTATCGGGGTTTAGTTTGCGAACTCAATAAATTCATGGGACTTGCGTTCAGGCTCCCCTGAGCTGCCCTCCTTCGCTTGTTAATGTCAGCTAGGCGAGTGAGAGTCGGTCTGGGAGTTTTATACAGAACGTTGCATCAGGACGCCCTGTACGGATTTCGATCGGGAAGTAGTAAACTAGGCTTGTCGGTCGTCGCGGCAGCTGCGGCGAAGAATCTGCCGCGGCGGAAATCTTTGTTCGGATAATATATTCCATTGTAGTGTATAGATCCGTTGGCGAAAGAGCGTCCTCTTTTGAGTATAGTATGCCACATAAGCTTCTGTTTGAACTCATCGCGGATCCGCAGCAAGGGTTGATCATGAAAACTTGTTCGACCAAGATCTTCTAGGACAAGAGGTACTTCGAATTTTGAGAATGTGGCGGTCGATGATCTGTAACTGTTCTGACATGTTGTATCGTCACGGAGGATTCCATTTGATGTGTTCGGACGCTAATTGTGGACGATGGAAGTGCGGATAAGTCGGTAGCTTCGGAAGCTTTGTTGGCATGTCGATGTATATGAGTCCACGTCGTATGTACGGTCATGCATCTCTGTTTCGAAAGTCCGGAACGAATTGTATGGCATATAGAGCACGTTTGGTTCCGAACTCGGGTACTCTATGTGGAGCTGGATTATTGCTCTGAGGCGGTGCTCGTCTCGCTCAAGTCGGCGCTGCTGATGTGTGTATGCGACAGGCAACATCGTTTCTCGACCTTTGTTTCCTTTATGCAGGTCATTTTTGTACCGAGCCTGGAGCGGCTGGACAGCTGGAATGGAGTCTCGGCCCCATGCATTGCGGGCACGTGTGTAGATTGATGAGCAATAAGTATAAGCATGCAGTTGCTGTGTGGATGGCCTGAGTGATTCGTTGCATCTTAGAGCCCATACACGGGCGTTGCGAGGGTCTTCAAGTGCCCCGAAACCACGTGAACGGTCACAATGAAAATTTCTTCGACATCAGTGCTGACGCTCCAGCCAACAAAAGATCTCATGCCTTCGTTTGTAGACCTGAGTTTTTTAAATTGAACCTGTTGATTATTAAAGGTCCTTTGGCAAGTTGGCCCTTTGGTTTTTCATATTCTTTTTTGACCGCCGCTGTTAATCTTTGGAGGGACTGGACGCTGGCTGCCCACCACGGTTATAGTATCAGAAATATCCTCAGGATATCGGCGACTGTGTAGATGTGGTCGGTGGATCGCTTCCAGCTCAAGTTAGACATTCGAAAGTGCATTGTGGGTGAAAGTAGCGCAGGATGTGCATCTCGTTGAGAGTCCCGATGCTGTTTTTCCATAACACTGGAGTCCGTACCCACGGCGAGAAGGCATGAAAGTATCTTGTTGCGATCGCTCACATCTGTTATATCGGTATATTTAGTGGACGTCATATTTTTCGCGATTTTGGCGCGGCGATGTAGTAGCGGTGACGTAGTCGGTACATGTTGATTCTCCCGTGGTTGAACTAGACTTCGACCATAGTTTGCTGTGACATAGGTATTGGGTTTCCCCTTCTGAGGTAGTGAGTATGGCTGCGTCGATCAGTCGAGACTGAATGTACGCATCTAGAGTTTTGTCATGTAAGGTCACGAAAGGCGTGGCGGCAAAACGAAGAGGCTTCATCTCTAAGATTGCCACATCCGCTATGTCGACCAGTTGTTTATATATATGCTGGAAAAATGCGAGTGAAACATCGAGCGGTGGCTGTACGACCACCTATGTGCTGGGAGATGTTTTACGTCCAGCCCATGAACCAATGGCTGAATGTAAAGTAGAGGGTGTTGGTAAGTGAGGTTTGGACGAGGGATGTAGGTCTGCCAATATACATGGTATAGTCCAGGTGGAATCTTGTGATGGCACTGGTGTTGAAACTATTCTGGCTCCAGGAGCCGAACGATTGCTTGCGCGGAACGCTGTTATAGTGCCGTACCCCCAGCTATGTAGATTGTTCTTGTTGACTAACCATGCTATCCGTTTATGTGGCCTTTCGAGTGGGTATGGATCTTGCTAAGAAAGGTGTCTTTATATATCATAAGCTAGGGGTAGCTGTTGTAGCGTATTGCAGGTCCACATCTGCATACATTAGAAGCTCCGTAGTGCCAGTAGAGTTGGATATATAGTATGCTCATAAATTAGGTCTGAAGCTTGGTGCTAATTATTGACTCGTGTATGTTTTTGAAGGTAATTATATTAATATATTTGCGACGTGATAGGACGCAAATATGGAGCGCCTGGGTGTTGACAAGGATATCGTCAAAGTTTCGTCATGCGATAAGTCGTTGATGAGAATGTGACATAGCGGGCGGAAAGTTTGCGAATAGGCTGAGTCATGGTGGACAGGGCGTCATGCTGACGCACGTCCGCTGGGCAGTATGTGTATAATATGATCCCTCGCGTATGTTGACTTCAGGTGTATCGGAACTCATCATCAATGCAGACATGCGCGAGTTTCAAAGATAGTGGTACATCGTTGAAACTATTATATAAGCAGCATGAGGACCCTTTGCTTCATATTGTGTAACACCATAAGGCGTTCTCGTAGACGAAACATATGATACTGATGCGACGTTGCAATACTTGCGTCTGTTGGCGGCTCGTAGGATAGATGCATAGGACAGGTAAATTTGCAACAAATACCCTAGGGTGAAGATATCTTTGAAGTATTTGGAAAACATTGCATGCTTTCCGGTAAGGATATTTCCGAAATGCGACATAAGGGTGGGTAAGGAGGTTGATAAATGTATAGTCACCGTGTGTGGCCACCCTACATCGGATGTTTAATGGAATGCCTATAAGTTGTTCGGTGTATATATGGTCATCGCAGCTGGATGGATTAGAAGTTTTCGATCTTAGGTCGACATCGTAAAGGAGAAGTCGGTATTGCTATTCGTTCAGGTTGCTCATACGATAGATATTATCGGCTCGTGCTCGCTCTGCAATTTGAGCGAGCGTATTGAAGAAGGACATTGCGTGACAGTCGTTACATCAGGATCGCGAATTTTGTGTTTTCTGCGGTGTTGATGATATAATTATATCTTGATTCGTCATACTTGCTGCAGAACGAACAAGGCATCAGATGAGGATCATGTCTTTAGCAATCGTCTTCTGCGTAACTGTAGGAGGGCGCCGGGTTATTCGACTAGGAAAGTTGCATAACTGGGTTCAATTGAAGGCATCTGCATCCGGCCCATGAGACAAGGTTCGATTGTGATCTTGTTGATCTACGTATATAAGAATAGATAGGAAGCTCGAGGCTCTACCGGTGATGCATCGGTTCCGACTAGTGCATTATTATCCTCTCATGGAATTCCAGTCTGCCGCATTACGATCCAGCAGTGCTGGTTGAAAGCGAGCATTGGCTACAAGTAGCGTAACCTCGATAAACCTGCTCCATAAGTCGGAGATGTCTTATGATCCATGAAGCGTGATCGAAGCAAGGCAGTCTGCAGTCTGAACATAGGTTGGATATTTTTATAACGAGAACACGTCATGTTCTGCTGAGTCAGCCGCTTGAGGGCCGTATATATAGAGAGAATATGTGAAAGTGCGATGCATATGTTTGTCCTCAATTCTTGCGATCTCTGCTTCGGTAGAGGCAAGTAGAGCACAATATACGCAGTTGCCTAGCAGGGCTAGAGACATGTATAGCATAGGTTGATGGTTCATCGTATGCTCGTTAGACGGAGCTATGATCGCTCATCCTTCTCGTAATTAGACTGTTTGCATTCTTTTCCAGAGTCGTCAGTGCCGTAGATATCTAGGCCATAGGTCTTATAGTATATGTTATATATATAGTGCGGGTGGATGTGGTGGATCTAGGACATCATGATTGTAGGGAGGTGTAGAGGAGATGGTTTGTCAGGATGTTCTGCAAGGCGGCGGGGGCTCCTTTTATACCGTGTTAGGGCTTAGACCTGGGCGCTGAGGTGTGCACGGAATCTATCTATGGATGCGCCTGGAAGTCGCCAGGTATGCAAGGTATCTGATACCAGTACCTCTGATATAGCTCTTCCACCAAGCTTAGGAAGCTTTGGCAGCTTTGGGAGTTATGAGTAGTTATTTCTGGGAACATCATGCTATATCAAGTCCATTGAAGAGCCTGGATATCTTCAGCTAGAAGGCCATAATGACATGAGCTGTAGCAATCTCTCAAATCCAAGCACAACTAAACTTGATCAGACGGACGGCTACCGATTCACGCTGTCTGGGAGTATATAACCAGCGCGAGGTTTGCACTATGGCCATCATCCATCGAGTCCATCAATTATACCTCCCTATCGATCGATAAAGTATTCCAAAATGGCCGAACGACAACCACCATACCACGTTTGCCGCTACCACAGCAAGACCTGCGGCGGCAAACCAGCCCGGATGTCTCGGGGTGCATTCGGTAACACTCACCTCCTCTCTGGTATGGGCCCGCACCAAGAACGTTAGTAACAATATAGTGTAGAAAACTATTACTGTTTGTCGCACCCCCGCGGCGAGATGCGAGCACCGGCCTATTCCATGGTACTGCCCGACGCCGAAACATACAAGGAAATGTACCCCAACATCTGGCAACCGGCCGAATTCGTCGCCAAAGAGCTCGCCCTCGCCCTCGAGAAGATCCGTAACCTCGAACGCCGCGTCGAGGAGCTGGAATCCGCGCTCGACGCCAAGTATCGGATGGCCATGCAACTCCAGTACATGGTCGCCGAAGCGGACCGGCGTGCAAAATGTATGGCCGAGACGATACTTGAGCTCACCGGCGTCTTCCAGACTGTTCTCGACAAGGCTAATTTGAGTGTCGGGGATAGGATGCAGATACTTGAAGTTCTCAGCCTCTTGAAGTCTGTTGTCCGCTGCATTCAATGATTTCATTAACCTTGTACTCTAGTGCGTCTGGTGCGTTTGCGCCGGGTTACGACTCTTTTACTATGCTCATGGGACTGTTACTTTCTTATCGTGTTTTTTAAGTGCGTCTGATGTGAATGCGCGTACGTTCATGTAGCTATCGCTGATCATGTATGTATGAACGATGCGCGCGATGTTCTATCTTGCCATTATCCGGCAGGACAGAAAGTCGACGCAGTCGTTATCGTGTCCGCTCAACTGTGGCACATCAATCAAAATTATACGGTACTGATGCACGGACTTCTTCTCACTCATTAGTAAATCTTGAGGAATGCAATATACCTACCTAGCCGGTCACTCGGTGTATATATAGCAATGCATATAAGACCCCTCGCGTATTTTCATTTCCGTCATAGCTAGTAGAATCCTTACTTCGCCGCGGCAATTCAAATAAACAGTTTCCTTTGGTCTCGTAAACCAATCCCTTCCGCTTCCAGTTGAGTCTGGTTTGCGAGACTATTTAATTTTCCCTTTGATAAAATTAGTATTCCAAGTAATTATCAGGAAAGAATGGAACAGGGGCGGGATGGTGGAAGATAATTTCAGCACGGTGATGGGTTAGTATCGCGAGAAAAGGATATTAAACAGCTCAGCGCCCCGTTATAGACCCGATGGAGGTGATACGAGTGAGGATCAATGCGCAGGGCCAAGGATGAAGTGGAAATGTGCGCGGGTAATTGTGATCGAATTTGATGGCGGCTGGCGGCTGTCTTGAAATGCAACACGCAACGCAGAATTCAGCGATCGCAGGATGATCGAGGGACTCCGTTTCCCTCATCCAGCTCGCCGCAGCTTGAGCCAGCCGTTATATATCATACAATCGACTCTTCAGTCCGCCATCTCCTTTCAATCATCAATGTCACGACACCTGCATCCACTTCACTGGTAAGTACTCCCTGAATCCAGCGAACAGCGAATGCGACTGATGAAATAGACATGTGCTACCACCTGGAGATCGTCTTTACGTGCGGCCACACCCACTGCGACCGCCGCGTCCGCTGCGACGTCCCCTCAGAATGCCGCACGCGCCACCGGCCAGGCCTCTTCCAGATGGTCGTCGAGTCGCCGTGCGAGGACACCGCCTGCATCGCCACGTACGCGGAGGAGCGGGCACGCGAGGAGGACAACAGGCGGTCGACGCGGCGGCGAGTCGGCAGCACGGGTGGGGAGTTAGAAGCAGCACTTGCAGGTAAAACCAAGGCTACGAGAGCTCGCAAAGCCCGGCGGGATACGAATGGCGTCCACGGCCCCAACGGCAAGGCGACGGACAACCTCCAGGACACGCAATCGTCGGAAGAACGCCCAGATCTCGTCACGCAGGAGCCCCCAACAGGCACTCTAGCCGTCTCCGCACCACCCGCATCCGAGAACACCAATGGGACTGTACAAAACACAATCGCTGCTACGCCCTCAGACTCCGACGACACGCCAACGCCGCCGCCCGCCCTTGTTACGAAGGTCTCCACGCTGCTCGGGGCTCCGCAAAATATGACCGCAGCAGCGCTAAAGTCTGTCCTCAAGAAGACGAACTACGTGTACCACCCCCCGGGCCCCTCTCTCCGCTCCCGCTCCGCCAAAATCATGGCCGCCGCCAAACTCGCCGCCAAAGCCGCAAATTCACCAACACCAGCACAGCACGAGACGGAGAACGGGGACAAGGTCGAGGACAAGAGTGAGAGTGTGAACGGGAATGGGGTGAAGCGATCGGGCAGTCCTACCGCGACGCCAGCGAAGAGGGTGCGTTTCATGGAGGACGGCAAGGACGGCGATGGGTTCCGTGTACTGGGGGACGGTGATAAGGTGCGACAGAACAGCGAAGGGAGCAGCGGTGGTGACGCTATGGATTGGTCCGACGAGGATAAGTGATTTCACTACGCTTTGGTGTCGCGATATTTGTTCAATGGGGAGGTGTTGGATATGAGATGGCAGTCCTTTGATTGGGCGACTCTGACTGTCGTGGACTTGAATCTGTTGGACTCGAAGATAATATCACATACAAGTGTCCTGCGACTGGCTGTTAAAGGCTTTTTGTACGCAAATGGTACGTCTGGCGAATGTATTAGACGGGCGCCGAGTGTGCTATTACCATATTAACCTCGCCTGGCCGTCGCCAGTTGTTGAGCAAGCGACTGTCACAAACGGAGCCGGGCAGTAGTTCTTTGTGCGGGTTGACGCGTTTGGCGTGCGGCACAGGCGCTACGTCTGTGAGACTGCGGTGGCGGTCGTGGGCGGATGCTTTCTTTGAAGCATCTGAAACCATTTGCATGTCATGTCCGCGTGTGAGAGTTGACCGCACCGAGTCGACGGTCTTTCGTCTCGAGTCGCAGTATCCACCACCGTATCTCACAAACCGAGTCTTCCATCTGTGATATGTAACTCATCATAACCATATCAGAGCCCTTTATAGATATTCCAAGGTTCAAGAATTAAACTTCGTTGGTACGTGCAACGCATCGACGCATTCGGAAAGTTACACGAAAACACACCAATCAAATCCCGCCACAAAAATGCCCAGCGACCGCAAAAAGCAGAAGCGCAAGAAGACGCCAAAGCCGAAGCTTAAAACGCCGTCGAAAAATACCAAGAACACGACACCGCAATCCGCCATCTCCCGTCTCTCGCAGCGTCTATTCCGCCGCGGCAGCAACACCGACGACAAACCGCTACTGCAGTCTGACGACCGTGATGAGGGAAATATCAGTGGAGAAGACGTGTGGTCGCTCGGACAGGTTGTCGGCGCCGTGAAGCAGTTTGTTGAGGAAAACATCCGCGAGGCGCGACAGTACATTCCCCTCGACGATGGCGGCGAAGGTCCGCGAGAAGTTATCGATGACAGTGCGAAAAATAGCGTGAAGAAGGTGCGTTGTATACGCTCTTCGAAGTCTCGTCGTGAATATACTAACAGAACTGGTGAAGTTGAAGAAGACGAGGAAGGGTAAATTAAACGAGGGGGGTAACGCCCTGCGGATGGAGGGCGGAAGAGGTGCAAGTAGTAGTAATACCGGCAACACTGGCGACACCGGCGGCGCGTCTGTAAGTATGATCAAAAATAGTATCCTGTAATAATACTATACTGACGATTGGTAGGGACAGTCATCGCAGCCACCTCTCCTCGGCCTGGGACGCGGCCGGCGGACGTTAGCCAACGGCGGGCCGTTCAGACCATCGTTCGGATGGCAGGGTGGGAATCAACAGCGGAGTTTCCAACAGTGGTCGCCGCCGCCGCCACGCGATGGCACCGTACGTATCTCTCATTCTCCTCTTCCATAAATATAACCATCTCCAGAATATCGTGGCTGACAGAATATATACGGTGACAGCCTCGAGTGATCGGGATCGGAACGGGTAGGGGGAATATCTTGAACGACAGACAGCTGCGGCATCCGCCTGGCTTATCGCCATTCACACTTCAGCGGCCAGCTGATAACCCAGCCGTCGTCGTCACGCCGCCGAACACGGATCAGTCGCGGGGAGGAAGTGTGGGTGCGGGTTCTTCTGGCACTGGTGGTGCGGGTGGTGCAGGTGGACTGGCAGTGCCGCCGGTGCGGTATGGAAGTGGCTTCGACTCGCCGCCGTGGTTTCCCGCCGCCGAAGACAATCCTTTTGGTGGTGACGACAATCCATTTGGTGGTGGCTACAATTATCTCGCACAGAATAGTCGATTTCAAGGACAAGGGCAAGGATTTGGTGGTCAGCCGAATCTGTTTCAACCGAATCTGTTTCAACCAAACCCGCTCCAACCGCTCGGAGGACCACCGCTGAACCCGCCGAATACTGGCCCTCCTCTGCCGCCTCCGGGGCCACCTAATGAGCTTCCCGGCGGTGGGCGAGGTGGCGGCGGACCTGGTGGACCTGGCGGACCCCCTAGCGGACCCGGTGGACCCGGTGTACCAGGAGGAAGAGGAGGTGGCGGTGGTGGTGGTGGCAGACCAGGTGGCGGACCTCCCAGTGGACCTCCCAGCGGACCTCCCAGCGGACCTCCCAGCGGACCTCCCAGCGGACCTCCCAGTGGACCTCCCAGTGGCCCTGGCGGACCAGGCGGACCAGGCGGACCAGGCGGACCAGGTGGACCTCCTGGTGGACCCCCTGGTGGGATCCCTGGTGGCCCTCCTGGAGGAGGAGGTAGTGGCGGCCCGGGTGGTGGGCCACCTCCTGGCGGACCTCCAGCGGGGCCTCCAGGAGGAGGGGGCGGTGGTCCTCCCGGCCCTCCCGGCCCCCCCTTCGGCGGCCTCATCCCCTTCGACCACGGCTCTCCCAATATCAACGCCCTCAGCCTCATCGCCGCAGGCTTCGTCACGGCAGTAATCCTCTTAATCTACTTCCTCAGCGGCAACCAGCGCTCTAAACGTGTAACCGACAAGTCCGGCAAGCCGTCAAAGTCGTCCGGTGGCGTCTTCTCGCGCAAATCCAAGAAAAATGCAACAAAAGAACACAAGAAAGGGCTGGAGAAAATCGTCGACGCCGTGCACGAGCAGGTGCCCATCGCTGAGAGAATACACGATGGCCCGCGAAAGTGTCGCCGAGAGGAGATCCGCAAGCAGCTCGAGCGAGAAGGAAGACGTGAGTCCCAGAACCTTCCAAACGTATATTAGACGAAACTGACGGAAATATGTAGACGCCCCATTCGACGAGAAGACCGGCAAATTCAGCAAAGTCACCCCAAAGGGCGCACCAAACCCCACGAGCCCTGGCGAGACGACGTGCAAAGTATCAATCTCGGGCCAGAAGACCTGCGAGACACCACACGGGTTCTCACGCACCACGAGCAAAGGTAAAACAAGCACCAGCCAGCCGGGCATCTTCAGCAGACACCCCATCAGCGCCGCCGACAGATTCACACCCCGCAAACCAGCCGGCATCACCCGCGACAAAAAGGGCACGACAATCGGCGTACGTCCAATTACGACCGTCGGCCAAGACGACTACGTGGAACCCGACCCCCCGCCGGAAGGCTTCTTCGACGACCATAAAGCGAGATTACTGGACCGCCTTCTCAACGAGCCCCCGGAAGACACAATATACCGTCTGCGCCCTGAGAACTGGCTACCGTCCGACTGGCGCCGCTTCATAGCCATCCCGCTAGGCATGAGCTGGTGTCCGGCCACGGACCCGCGCGACTGTCTGTCGCCTGACGAACGCAACGAGAAGAACGTGAATGCCATGCTGTCGGGCGTCGAGACTGCGTTCGAGAATTTCCGCGGCCAGGCCGTCAAGCAGAAGAAGACGTATGTGCAAAGGAAGCAGAGCGAGGACAAGGCGAGGAAGGAAGCTGCCGCCGCCGCCGACAGGGCTGGGGGGAAAACTTCTGGCGGGTTTACAAAGACGCTGCGGTCCGCGAACTGCGATAACAGCATTCACCTTGTGCTTGCAAGAGACCCTGCTAACATCCCGATGGCGTTCGCCATCTATATCGTCGACATGGCGGTCTGCCTATACTACGCCGCAGTGAAGCTATGGCAGGAAATAATCTTGCCGTGGCTAGCGGACGCCATCATCTATCTCACGCCGAATAACCCGCGCGGCTGGGCTGAGAAGCAGCTCTGGTGGCTGCGGACAAAGATGCACGTGGTACCACTTTCGCTGTCCAACTACGACGCATTCTGGATGCTGCTCCAATTATCACTGCGAAAGACTATCAACGCATTGTGGCCGCCCTTCAGCATCGACGAGTTTTCCGCCGCGGATGATCTGACCAAGATACGAATGGTGCTCGTCCTGCTCTTCAGGTACCAGTACGGCACGGCGGTGGCAGTCATGCTCCTGAGATACATCTACTACGGCGTCATCTGCACCTTTCATCCGCTGCTACGATGGCGTAGCGAATCTTACAGACGATATTACGCCGGATACATTGACGATGACGACGAAGGGGATACTCACCTCATACGGATTAGATTTGCGATAGAGATGGCTCTCCGCGAGTTGTTCGCATATTATGATTGGATCGTTGCGAACCGCTTCCACGCGCCGGTGTGGTCGCGGTGGGTGTTCGGCATATTCTTCGACTGGTTTCGCTCGTTCGTCGTCGCGTCCTGGGACTGGTGGGGCAGCATACCCTGGCTCGTCGGCAACGGACTCACCTGCATCGTCTTCCGGCGACGAGATATCGGCTTGGTTGCTACGATTCTGTGCATCTGGTCGAAATTCGTCAAGCCGCCGGTGATGTTTGTCGTGTGGAGCATCTTCCTGACCAAGCTTGCTATCATCAGCTCGATATTCTTCCCGGAAAAGGGACTCGAATGGACGGCCAAGCAGCTGTGGAAAGGCAGCCAGACTTGTCGAAAGATACGAGGCGAGCCTGCGCATGGGATTCTGGAGCAGAGTCTGACACTCCCACAAACGCCAGAGCAGGGTGATATCTTGGGGAATCGATTTACGACTGGCGGCAAGCACTTCATAACTCCAGGCGGGACGAGCCGCGTGCTCCCCGCGACGTTCCGCGACCAATTCAACCGCTCCTGCCGCAAGGTTCTCCAATGCGTCGACTCAAAGGTAAGCTTCGAGGGGCGGCTCGCCGTCTTACACTGCCTCGAGCGCGAGACCCAATATAACATCCAGCGGCTGCGGGGAGACTCTACTTCTGGCGTGCCAGCGAGTGCGGAAGAACAGCGGGAACTGGAACTGCACGAAGACTTCCTACGCTGCATCAAGGATGCCATCGTCAAGACGAACACACAGTTGACCAGGATTTCAGAATCGGAGAAGAAGCAGAAGAAAAATTACGACAACGAGCTGGATGATCTCAAGAAGGACATGGCAACAGTCGATGAGTACGGGTTGCATGTCAGGGGCGAGACTGGGTTTGACGACTTGTCGCCGCGGGCGTCGATGAAGCTTGCGGTGGAGGCGTTCAAGGCGCTGGGGTTCCCATATGTCGAGCGCTCGCCGCCGACGGAGCGGAGGCCGCCGGATGACAACGATGATCAAGGACCAGGTGGAGGTGGACCAGGTGGACCAGGCGGTGGAGGCGGTCCAGGCTCTCAACCGCCGCCGGGTGGCTCTGGGAGCAATGACCCGCCGGATGGTGGCTCGGGTGGTGGCCCTCACCCGCCTCCGGCTGGCGATGGTGGTGATGGAGGTGGCCCTGCCCCTGGTCCGGAAAACACACAAGAAGGCAGTAGACCCCGACCCGGGCACTTTGAAGCACTTAGGCAGAGAGCAACTAAAAGTGGTCCAGCCGACGAGGCAGTACCTGCGAAACAAGAAGTCACCGTCAAGTCCGACGACGGAGCTATAAAGATTCCCACGACACCCCGTCGGATGCAACTTTACAACATGGCCGCCGGCGTCGCGAGCACTGCAGTCAGCCCCCTCACCAGTGTCGCGAACACAGCCGTCAAGCCATTCACCAATGCCTACGGCTACCTTACTACCCCGACGAAAACACCGAAGCGGAACACTGGTGAGGGATACGGCTCACCGGGAAGCTTCCTCACCCGGTTCTGGGGCAGCAGTAGCAAGCGTCCAGAATCCATATTCCCGCCAACCACTCCAACAACCCCGACGTCAGCAACAAACAGTAAGAATGGCGCCACCGTCGTATACGAATCAGACGACGAAGAAACACTCCCACCGGACCAATGGCCTCGCAGAACGGACGGCTGGCGCCAAACGATGCCGGGTGCCTTCTACACCGGGGACCTGGAGCCATTCTTCGGCAGCAAGCACCGGGAGGACATCATCCGCGCCTTCGGACCAGGGTTGCCCACTCGTGATAACAGCGCGAACTGGGCGGCGCTGGACGATCCGCGGACTAAGCCGCGCCTCGGCGAGATACCAATGGAAGGCGACCCCTGGGCCCCCGATGAGACTGAGCCGTCACCGTCATCTTCGCAACCGGCTCGGGCTCGTAAGACTATCGAGATTGGTGAGCGAAGGGGCGAGTCGTCGCATAACGTGGAAGAGAAGACGGTACAAGCGGAGAGCAGTGCGCCGGAGCCTACACCGCAGCCGCGGGGTGGTGAGCGACGCAATAGCACCGTCGGCCGGATGGGTCTCGTTGCGAAGGTCACGGAGAACATTGTCAACGATACTACAGGGCATGATGCTGGATTTCTTGCGAGTGAGCCGCGGGGAGGCAGGCCGCTGGAGCGGCCGCCGTATCCGCCCACCAAGCGGCCTCGCCCTGGCTTCATCGATATACCTACTGCCCCGGAAACATTCACAGACGCCGCTACTCCAGTTGCTCCAACGCTAACAGCTGGAAATGAAGATGCCGGCGAAGCGCCTGCTGGCGAAGTGCCTGTCGTTGAATTACAGCCCATTCTTGAAGTACAGCCAATTATTGGAGTACAACCAGCTGAGGAGAATTCAAATCTAGAGGTGGCCGCAGATCCAATGGAGTTGGATCGCCAGAGCTCTGGGTCCCGCACGAGCGGCAGCGGGATGGACGTCGATGAGCGACAGAGCACGTCTAGCGAAAATCGCAGTACCAACGGGATGGACATCGACGAACGACGCAGTGCATCGAGCGGGAAACAGAACAGTAACGACATGGACATGGATATTCCATCCCCACCGCCGACCGACGTGATGGATACGGAGGATGATACACCGACTACGCCCGCCATTCCTGTATCGCACCTTGACCGCCTGGAGGCCGCTTTAGATGAGATTATCGATGGTGACAAACCGTCTTCGGATACATCAGACAGTAGCGACGGCTCGGGATCCAGCTCACAGTCAGCAGTGCCGAATTCGATACCAAATATAAGAACGGCTGCGGGTCCAGTTTTGCGGCCCGTCGGCCAGTCTGCGCCGATGGTGCCGCCAGTGATAACCGCAGGTCGGGGTACTGCTGTCCCCTCGCCTTCTACGCCGCACAAATTCCCGTTGCGCAGAATAGGGAATAGCAATACGTTTGCGTCGCCTTTCAATACAGCTACCGATGGTCCATCGAGTGTACAGCCTGGCAGCACAGTAAACTCTCCGAGCAGGTCCATCGGGGATACGCCATCGGCAATTGGGTCTGTCCGGCAGCGGGCCTCAATGTTTGGTTCGAGCATCACGCCAGATCGCAGCCGCCCAGGTACTACAAGCGTGGAAGCCGGCACCTCTCAAAGGAGACCCTCAATTCCCGCCGTTGGCGATTTCGCAGATGGAATACCCAAAGGCTCAGTATCACTGAAACTCGGAAGCGCCTCTGGTAAGCCTAAGGCGCCTGTCACCAGCAAACCTCCTAAGCCGGCAGGGGAAGAAAATGAAGATGAAGAAGAGAAGTTCAATATTGAGGTCACAGACGTCGAGAGATCGTTCGACATCGCTCAGCCGGGGCAGATTACACCGGAAATGCGACGGACGATATTCCAACGAATTAGCGAGGATAAGAAGAAACTGCAGGCTTCCGGGGAGCGACCGCCGCCGCCGATACTACTCCGTACGAACCCCGAGTTGTATAAAGATGAGATTCTGATGCCGGATTTGAAGAAGCTGGCACGATCGGGTCCGTCATCGTTTGCTAGCGCAGTTTTGGGGTATGACAGCTCTGCGAGTGGGGCTTCGGGAGTGCCGGGTGTGGCAGGAGGCGCGGCTGGGCCCGGTGGGAGTAATGTATTCCCGAAGCCTAGCTCGACGGGTGATCGGCCGCAGACGCCAGGTTCCTCCCGATATATCCAACGCCCGCAGGGGGTTGATACATCGATGGCAGAGGCATCGCAGAGACCGTCAAACTCTACGACGCACTGGCCGGTTCCAAACACGAATGGGAAGCAGGATACCCAAGACAGGAGAGCGTCTGCCGGCAAAGAAGCAGTGCGAGGCCAGCCGTTTGGCTCACAGGCAGACGAGAGTAGGAGCGCAAGTAGGTCAGATCCCACTGCCAGCCATCCACGCAAGCCAAGATGTGCGCTTACCATATTTCGATTCATAATAGACCCCATGCCTTCGGGATGGCGTCCGCCGATCCGACATCGTATACGACGCCACCGAAATTCGGAACGACGTCGGCTAGGACCGGCCCGTACACACCACCGGAGGCAAGAGGGACAACAATCGTGCCGCCGGATCCGGTGTTCACGCGCTACCGAGAACGCCACGGCATCGCGATGGACGACCAGCCAGCCGAAGTCCTCGGTCCCATCTCCATGCGCAGAAACTACTTTAAGAACCAGGAGAAGCAGAAGATCGAGGATAACGAGCGAGTCGCCGCTGAAGCCAGAGCTCGCAAGGCACAGGAGAATGAGAGGCGGCCGTCAGAGTGGGATGTGGCCAGTAGTCCTGTTGCACAGTCTTTACTCTCCCAGTTTAATATGGCTCGTGCAGATCGGTCAATGACACAGTCGCCTGCATCGCCGTCGGGTGCGCCGGCCTCTCCTATGCCGACTGTATCCCCGACTGTCGACATGGAGGTGGAAATGGGTGACGACGGCAAGGAGACCGGCACTGGAGGCTCACGGCGCCGTCGGCTGGTGAGATATAGTTCTGGGTCTGCTGCTAGTCACCGCCAAAGTGGAGAGGGTGCTAGCAGCTTGGGACGCGACCGAGCAGGACAGCCATGGGCACCGTACGATCTCAACAGCCGCAGGTCCTCTAGGTAGTTCATAGGTAGTGCGGCTATGCTCGGGTGCATTGACATGAAGATGTGTTCCCCGTCAACTTTGGTTTGTAGGGTCAAATGGGGTGGAGTCCCGGGTAATTGAGAAGATGTATCCAGAGGGGTTGGCCGTTGGTTAAATAGATCATTTTCGCGTACGTTAGAGAGCATCAGGAACGGCATTATAGATCGGCCTTCTCCAGCTGCGACCCCCAACTCGCGTGTTGCCATTGCAAAATACCACAATGTTGGATTTTTCCGCCAGCGTAAACGACGATGTTCTTCGCTTTTCCAATTCTTTGTACCGGTCGGCTGTCGGCTCGGTGAGGAGTTTCCAGGATTTTTGGCCTCGGGACTGGGTGAAGAGGATACATCGGTTTAAGTAAGTGACCACGAGGAGGGACACCTAAGGAGTTGTCAACGTAAATTATGTGGCCAGTAGGGCTATTTGTATCTTGGCCTCAAATTGCCTCGAGATCCTGAGGTCAAAATTTTTGAATCACAACTCGCGTGCTAGCCAGGCTCAGCCTTGCACGGCGTATAATATTTGAGCTCGTAATTAGATGAATGTCTCCCGAATACCATAAATATGCTGAGACTAGGTTTTTGAACATTTGCCGCGAGAGCGTTAAAAGTTACGCAAATATCTACATGTAGTAGACAATATCTACTCGGTCCCGGAAGTACGTGAACTAAACATTATCTCGCCACATCTGTATGAAGATCATTATTTCTGCGAAACTACCAGCTCATGTCCGACCATATTGTATTTTATATTTTACTACACGAATGCCGTCTGTTGCACGCTGCGAGTCTTGAACACAAAACCGTTGTTTGTTGATATTTGTGGCGCCGAGTGCATGGTTGGGCAAGTCTCAGTGCCATTTATTTACGTAGTGACCCTTATCATAAACCATGTCTCCCCACCATCCTGCATCCACATCGCATTCTCGCAAGCTACGGAGGAAATTGGTTTCCGACTTCGCCATACGCCCATATGAATCCACATCGTGATTCATTAATACACGAGAAAGGCATCGCCAAAGAGACTACTGTTACGCGGCTAAGGCCGGACGGGATCTAGTTACCCCGATGCGCTGATTTGTGCTGGCATGTCATATAATCTAGCCACGAGGCATCCACGTCTATAGGAGGATACATGCCAGAGGACTCGTCGAAATGCTGACACCATATCCAGAGCGGGTTACCTGGATGGATACCCTGACAAGGCCCAGGGTGAAATGAAGGGGGTATTTAGGGCCTGCTCTCCCCGAAGTGGGCTGAATTTGTCACCAACCGCACTACTAAGTATCACCACCCCGTCCCTGTCGTTTAGCGTTAAATAGCCAGCACCACGTATGTAGCACCCACCGCTAATCTAATTTTAATGTTGATAGTTCATTAAAAATGAGGCTACCGCAGAGGGTCTGCGGCGGACCGCCGTTATGGCTCCTTCTGCTGCTGTCCGCCAGCACGATTCTGGCACAGGACATAGACAGCACGGTCACGGAAACCTCTTTCACGACCATAAACGATATCACTACCCTATATACATGTGCGCCCAGTCCCCTGCCGAACTGTAACAATGTCGTATGGGACCCGACCACCGCAACAACCGATACCACGTCGAGCACGGCGGATGTCGGACCGGTGACCGTTACAGAGACCGTCGAGGGTGAGACCGAGACGGTGACGGTGGATGGAGCGACCGAGACCGACTTCATCACGGAGACGGAGACCGTCACAACCACCGAGACCGTCACGACGGTGGCACCTACGCCTATTCCGACGGACCAGCCGTTTAACCTGGTCCTCACGGACGCCGCCGGCAACCAGCTCAACCTGCAGGTTGCCGACGACGGAACCGTCACATTCGTCCCCGCGGCCACTAACCCGAACAGCGAGGCCGTTTACTTCGACAGCAATGGCGTTCTTCGCCTGGTTTCTGATAACACCCAGGTGCTCTACCTGATTGAGGGTATCGCCACCCGCCGCCTGAGGGCGAGACAGGTCGCCGGCTCAGAGATGAGGGCCGGAACCGAGGGCAACCTGCCTGCTGGTGCCCGTACCACTAACGCCTTCCGCGTCAATGCTGATGGCGTCTTCCAGCTGCTTGGACCGGATGGCAGCGTCATCCCGACTTTCATCGGACCCGATGGAAAGCCATGGGGTTTCGCGAACGGTGCCCCGCCGGGCTACCAATCCGTTACAATTGGTGCCGTTGTCAACAACTCGGTCACCATTTCGAGCTCTGTTGCTCCTTCGACGTCGTCGATGTCGGAAACCACGTCCAGCATGATGGAGACCACCTCCTCCACAACTTCGACGACTTCGTCGTCCACTTCTACGACCACCCCTCTCAGCTCAATCATCACGAGCTACTCCTCGTTCTGTTCGGCTCTCCTTGGCTACGTTCCCGCCACCGCCACGACCCAGGTGCCGGAAGCCACCTCCACGGCTCTCATCACGACCGACACCTCGGTCACCGATTGGGCCACCACCACAAACAACATCACGGCGTCCATTGCCTCCACTGCGACGTCGATCTCCACCACGTTCTACTCGAACGTCTCGCCGCCCGCCAACTCCAGGCGCGCGCGCATGTTTGGTCGTCGCCAGGACATCCAGACCCCCACTGCGCTTACTGATTACAGCGGAGCGCAGCTTACTTCCGCTTGCCAGGGTGCTATCGGAACCACCTTTGCGTCTACGACCGTCACTGTCACCCAGTCTTCCGGTACTGCTACCGCGACTGATGTCAGCTTCTCCAACACCATCTACGCTGAGACATCGACCATTCTCAATGCGAACGAGACCAGCTACACTGCCACATCGACTGTTATCGCCACCAGCTCGGTTGTGCCAGGCCTCGTCTCGGGTACCCTGCGTGCCACCATCAACGGTACTGGCAACGTCTTCCAGTACCTCACCCCAGGAACCACTGCCGGCGGTGACGGCCGCCTTCCCGTCCTGCTGTCGGCTACCGCCCCGACAGAGCCCTGGACTATCGACAAGTACGGACGTCTGGGAACCAACGTCACCGTCTCGAGTGTCACCTCCGCATACTATATCTCCGACGCAGCCGGCGCCCCGACGACACCCGGTGCCGCCAGACTTTACACAATTGCAGCATACACTGCCCTTACTTCCCCGAATACCGGGTACTGGTTGGGCTTCTTCGAGCTGGCCGATGGACAGCTTACAATCGACCCGCACCGGAACAACCCGGAGACGGCGGGCGACAGCAGCACTGGCGACAAGTATATCCTTGCTTGTACGTTCAGCGGCACTGTCCAGATTGTGTTCAGCAATACCAATACTGCCACCCAGGGCACTGGTACTGGATGTACCGAGATCGGCTTTATCTTCGTCTAATCGGTGGGATGGCCTATAGTATTGCGACCTTCACCAAAAAAAAATTAAAAGCAAAAAGCCGAGGGTTGCAATACAAACTTATCGAAATGCGCGTGGTGCGGTGATATTTCCTATACGGCATGAGAGGGGCCTTTATCTCTCGCATTTCTTAATGTTTATTGTCATAATTGGTTCCAACACATATGTTGGTTGGAGTATCGTTCGGCACGATCATGGATTACGGACAGGCAGCATGCTTAAGTTATACCAGGGCTGGGGGAAGCTCAGCCGCACGGTTTCGGAGTGACTGGTATAAGCTTTCGCATGGCTATGTCTGGGTCATCCTGACTGTTGGAGATACGACAACGGCGTATTTGGTGGAATTCGTTCATTTTCATATATATTTCCTTTCTTTTCATATGATATGGCGGGATTTCTTTTTGGGCCGACTTGATGTAGTCGTGTAGATTCTGTTGTGGGCAGATATCTACTACAACTCATTAGTGCCTTTGGACTGAAAAAAATTTAACGCTATTCAGATCTACTGTGATGTGTATAATCTAAAGTGTAGGCATCTAGGGTACCCGCGCTATTTTGCTAAGTTCGAAGCGACCAACACGACCAACCTACGCAGAAACCAGCGCGCACTCATGATGGATTCGGCGTCAGGACGTAGAGAAGTTAAAAGGCGACTAAAGAGGAACCATTGTAGTCCCGTACACGTCGTGTAAGTGACTTGGAAATGATGCGACATACCGACTGGTGCTTAAGCTAGAGTGGCGAGACTATTTAGCACGTCGGTTAAATAGATGCTTGTCACATCCAACCACGGGGAAAGACTTAGAAACTTATCTAGCTGGATACGCAAATATATATTTACAAGGGGCTCTCGGTAGTACCATACAGAGTATGCCTAAAGGAGCTGCAGGGCAATAATGTTGACTGATTAATCATACGGCAAACGAACTTCCCGGCACGAACCCAACGGTGCCGAAAGTTTTCCGAACGCCACAACGATTACTACGAAGTTACACCATGAATACGCTCATTACCCGTTAGTAGGTAGCTGGATTCCATACCCTTAACTCGTGAGTCCTTAACATATAGCTTGTGATGTGGCGGAAGACAGTCTCGAGGCCAGCCGGACTTCGCGTGGTGGCGCCGCCAGCGCGACGTGCTGCACAACGACACCAGCGGCACACGTTTATACTGCATCTCACGATAACAACTTACGTCTTCACAGATTAGGATAATAGGGACTAGCCCTAACGTTTCGATTGCACCTCACGTGAAAAAGGTGTTACCAGCACACATATATAAGCTGGCACTGCTGCTGTTGCTGCTATCCATCCGTCCATTCACATATTGACATCCGTCTTCACCAACGCGTGCTTGGATTGAGCAGCTCCCTTTCCTCTCCCTATCGTGTTACGCGAGAATCTATCTCAGCTCTGAATATAGTGAGTAGTTCCTTCCTATTATGGCGTGTACATCACTTTGAGCTAACGTCCGTGCTAGGAGCCTGACCTGAACGTAGACCTTCAGTACATATATCAAGACACCCCCAAATCGGGCAATGTGAGTGTACTTCTATGCAAGAGCACAAATCCAAGTTCTCCATCCGTCTTGGACAAAAATTCTGTTATAGATTATGTACCTGATGGTTTCATGTCACCTCCAGCGGAACAGCAAGGCAATACAAATTGCTTGAAACATGGCTGAAAATCTGGATAATTACACTGCAATCGGCTTCCCTCCGCCGCCACCGGGCTCTGTCTGCGTCTGCATCATCGATCAAGTCGGAAGGCTCTACGTAAATCTCAACTATGCCCACTTCATTCGCCTTGCCGAAGTCGAGGCGTCCGTCCAAGCTCAACTGGCCGCAAACCCACAAAATATGCCCATCTTGGCTTACCCACACATCTCACGAGAGGCCATCTACCACATCTTTGAATACTGCGCTTTTCAAAAGTTGCGTCCTCACGTCTACCGTCGCGACTACCCTGTTGATGACCGCAAGATGCTGCTGAAGGCCGTCAACGCTCTCGGGTGCTGGGGCCTCAAGCTTCAGCTGCTCAAGTTCTAGTACTCCTTGAGCTACGGGTCCGAACGCAAGATGGAGACCCTCAGCCTCTTCGTCGAGCATGCACGAGAGGAAGAACTCAAGATCTCGCCTTACCCGTTCCTCTTCCAGACTCTCGGGTCGCTGATGACGGGAAGGGATGTGAAGCGGAGCGAGTTCCTGCGTAAGCTGGAGCGGGATGACCCTCGCCTTGGGAAGCAAATGTGTCAGCTGCTCGATAGAGCACCGATTACTCGTCCACTTGACGAAGCTGAAGCATCCGACGACTCTCAGGCTGATGATTCTTGAGTTCCGGTCACCGCTTCGGCCGGTCCTATACTACCACTGATACGTTCCTCACCTACGGAGGCTACTAATTTTCAAGCTCAACACGTGTTCCCAATTCCGTGAGTGAATTCATCTACCCAGTCCCCTCGATAGACAATGATGTATATTCGGCTAACCTCCCCAACAGCTCCCTCGCAAATGGAACAACTCATGAGCTCAATAGACTGTTTTTTCTTACTCTCCCCCTTCTTTTTACTGTCTTTCGTTCCATAATAATGTCCATGAACCCGAGCTCTCCAGCGCGTACACGATACCCTCCAATTTCCCCCCAAAACGACTACATGAACTGGCGAAAGCACATTCTGATTCTTATGCACCCTTTCATGTCATACTCGATAGAACTCCTGTCTGATAATGACATTAGATAGCTGTCCTAATGAGAACACTTCACCATCATATATCGCTACTGAACCTTAACCAGGCTCATCTTGGTCGTCGTGCACTTAAGCTACCCTCTCTTCCAATTATGATAATATGGGTCTACGTTTCTCACGGTCTAACTATAGCCCTCCAGTATGCAGCGACTGTAGATCCCGCTCTACGACCTAGCAGGATCCCTTCTCCTCCCGGAGCTCCAGGAGAAGATCGCAGAGCTGTACTGCGTCATCGGTAACGCGAATGATCCCGTGTCGGTAGCGTTGATGGTCGGAAGTATGGTGAATCATGTCCCGGTGATACTCTACGAGAAGAGGACGATATCTTTGAGCAGGCGCTTCAATATTGCTGCTGGAACATCGATATCGATGATCTGCGGTCGTCAATGTAAGTTAAACGGCTGTAACAAAGCAACCTAGCGAGAACCGAGCGAGCGTTAAGGAACGTGGCAGCTCGGACTAGCAAACTCAAGGCAAGTGGTCCCACTCCCCTCGTCGTTGATGAAGAGGCTGAAAGTCTAGCGGACTCTCCCGATAGCAGTGCGAAGGTCATCGGCTGTGAGGTTGAATCGTCGACGGATGGAACAGCTACATGCTTGGACAATAATCTATCGGACGCGGATAGCGCCTGACCTTAATTTGGAGCTCAGAGATATATTCGGATGTCGTGGGGCTTTTATGTCTAGGTTTATTGTACAGCACTCAAGAAGAATAAACGGGCGTGAATATCTGCCCCCGCAATAACTTCGGCGGAGGAGCATTCAGTAATTTCCTTTCTGTTATTTCTCCATGGTAAATTATCCACTGCCTGTGGGATCCATGAGCTGCAGTCCGTGATCTCCTTAAAGTTACACAAAGACCCCAGCCCTACTAATCCAATAAAGAAATGTAATATGCATAGGCTCTCACACTGCTGCCTCGAGGACGAGTTATATCGTCGTCGTCATATATACCTCGCTCCCGTAGTTGATCTTGGTATCAGTAGTAGCGTGGTACTGTCATTGCTTGTTCCATGGGCGAGAGCAGTCATGATTTAACCTTGACCTTGGGGCCGGTAAGGTTGATATGATCCTGGGTGCTGTGATTGAGACTTTAGTTTGGCTTCGGCTTCGCTCAGGGCATCCACCAAGGTTGGAAAGGTAATCGTAGCAGCGGAATTGCAATATTCGTTGACCGCAGGCTGCAAGTATTCAGGCATCGCAGACATGAGATGGCTAGCCATAATGCCCTCTACAGTGGCGTATCCATTTGGCGCCCCTGCGATGGCCGCATTCATGCCACCGAGCCTCGAGGCAAACTTGCGTACGCCTTCGTTTGGGTCGTACTTAGCGGAGACAAACTTCTCGATTCGAGACAAAAGGTCATCGACGTTCGCGGCGCCAGATGTAAACTTGTTTGCCAGCAATACCCAGGCAAAAAATGCTTTGTCGGTGCACTTGGGAGGCGTGCTGCATATAAGATAGTCAGCGACTGTGGGGCTTGTCGAAAGGATGATCTCTGCGAAAGCTTGATATTGTACGGCTCGAAACTTCTGGTATTCTGCTAGATATTGCCCGTAGGAACCGCCCATGAGTACATTCAGGCGCTGTATAATAATGGCCTCCGACAAGCCTTTCGCTTGAAGCCTCTTTTTCATTTGCTTGGACCAAGCAGGGTAGTCTTCCGCGGAGCAAAGCTTTATGACTTCTTCGGTGTCTCCCTCGGTCGTCGAGCCAGCAGCCTCGGTTGGTCCTGTGGCCTCGGCTGCTCCCGAAGGCTCGGCTGGCTCCGTAGCCTCAGCCGAATCTTGCGACCGGAAGCGTTTCACGGGGGCTTCATCATCCTTGGAGGCATTGTTGGGGGCGTCGAGCGGCCGCTTGCGGTCGGAACGCGTAGGCGTAGACATTTCGCTGATTGTGTAATGGCGAGAAGCGGGTGCTGGAGGGGTGATGGTGAAGATGGATGTCTGGCAGGGGGGAGGTTCGCTGCCCTATATTTTGGCGGGGCCTAAGTGCCTGTGAACGCTTGGTTGGCGAAGGGGTGTTTCTCTCAAGCTCCTTCGGCGGACTTATTAGGCCTCTAGCTCTCCTATCACTTGCGCCAGAAGGTGGCGTCCGGTTTACGAGACAAATTCACGCCGCCGATATCAGGTATCTGCACATCGGTCACAGTGCAGATGCCCGGTCGCCTGCCCATCAGGCCAATCGGCGCCTTGTCTCGTAAACTAGATTGCCAATCGTATGCTCTCAGCCAAACAATGGTATATGTTCGACCGAGTTCCGCGTTGGATGGTCTTTTCTGAAGGTCTGAATCCGCTGAGAGGAGTTGTCGCGCGAAGCAAGCCTCCCCTCCACGTATTCTATAGGACGGCATCTAGTTCGAGACACAAGGGAGACGTGTGTATGTATTTCGTGAAAGAGAGTGCTAGTTGAAAGGGCGCCCGGGTTGCTTCGCGAGACAAGTGCTTCGGGTAAATATTATGTCGCTGTTCTGGAAATGTTCAAGGTTGGTGTAACAAGCTGGTGGGGAGAAGTTTTGGAGAAAGTAGATGTGCGGCAGTCAAGGTGGGTGGTGGTGGTTTTCTAGCCATCACGCCAACGTGCGACGTCCGCATGCTCTGTCACCTTCGCGTACTATCAAAGAATAAACGCAGGCTTCTAAGACTCTGATTACATTATACCATTAATTATCACCATTGAACGGACTGCACTCCATACGAGCCCTGCCGGGACATAGCCCGTACCCCCACAAAGCAAACTATCGACTATAACGCCATTAACTATTAATATTCCGGGCGTATCGGCCGCGGACAACAAATCGACTGCCCATATATATATCGCACCTTGAACAAAAACCAAACCGACCGAACACGTCTCGAACCATCATACACCATGTTTGACCAACCTCACCATATCATACTAGCCTCGCGTCGACGACCGGTAGCTATTATCCAGTTCGAGCACTTCCAGCAGCTGCCGAGCGTACACCGCTGCCGTCGCAGCTGCGTACTCCTGCCACCAGTTATTCCCGTGGCGGTCCGCGTAATCACAAACTCCGCGGATGACAAGACAGGGCATAACGGCCATGACGCCCGTAGATTCTCCTTCCACGCACAGGACATCGCCCAGAAGATGCCGGATTGCATTCCTCGCCCACGGCCCACGGACGGCAGTCCTCCCCGATGCTACCAAGCCATAATGGACGGCGACGAACGTGTCTCGGCGCCGCAGACGATTCACCGCGCCACGCCAGTGATCACACCGCGAGCAGTCACCTGCCGCCCCTCGATGCTCATAGTCGTCTCTGAAAAGTACGTCGAGCGTTACCGGGCGGGCATAGGGTGACAACGCTCGCGTGTTGGCGGCCAGGGCTTCGACGGTGCTGGATATGCGATTCCCATGGCGGTCGCGGTCGAACTGTCGTTGGAGTCTATCAATGGCGGTAGCCAGTGGCTCAGGGGCCGGGACGACCATGCCGGCAGTCTCCCGGTCAAGGCTGTTGCTGAAGAGGATGCCATGGTCCCATTGTTGGATAGACGCCACACCGACGATAACATCCCCTATATTACGTAGGATATTAGCACGAATTCCATGCTATCAAACGTCCGCCGGCTTCCCTCCTATAACGACAGAAAGTTGTACGCGCGTAGAAGATATATGTACGCACCCAAACGGAGATCGCGACCTAAGCTGGGGAATCCACCACCCGTGCCCACAACCAGGGCAAACCGAACCCGCCGAAACGTCTCCTTCGCTTTCGCAGCAACAGCCTCCGGCTCGAGTATGCCTATCCCATGGGCCTCCAGCAGCGTAATCACGACGTTGTGGCGGCCAATACTGCCGAGAGAGTATGTGTTGAAATCGGTCGAGGGCAGTGGAATGTTCGGATGGGTCACCTCCAGCATGGCACGGGCGACGATGTATTCCTTTCGCAGAGTGCATATCCAGAGGATAGTGTAGGAAGCCCGTGTCGGTACCGGGTGCGGTACTCCTGCGGTACTGTGGTATGCCGTACGGAAAGACATATGCTATATGACCTTGGAGACGACGACAGACAACTTACCCTGTTCTCAGTGATTCCAGTGTATATGTAGTCCAGCCGGTGTGTGGAGCCACGTGCAGACTTTCAAATCCAAAAATGCCGAAGAATAAAAAACGACCTCGCTTGTGTCTGCCATCCGAGATCGATCCCAAGAGCAGTCCTTCCCCACCTTTATAGGCACCATAGCAAGCCTACGATCCTTCACAGCCGCCGTCGGATGTCTAACAATCATAACAATCTATAAGGTTTTGTCTGCAGCAAGCGCGCTAGAATCTAGGCAGGCAATACAATGTAGGTCTGCTCGTCCACTGCTATCGTGTACCAGGCTGTCGCATTTTGCGTGGGCGAAACCTCACAGCCCACCCAGCGTCTTCGCAAACATTTGCTATGCGACTTCGTGGCACAGACGCGTCGAACCAATAGCCGACCGCCGCGCATACACAAGGCAGCGTACCCATATTTACATCTCGCCAACCACCGCATAACAGGTTTTGAGGATCCGAATCTCTCCCCTCCAGCAAGTTCATGAAGTCTACGAAGGAGCTAGACATGATTTTGAGTTAAATGTTGCCAAATCGGGCATGCTTCCGGAAACGGCAATAGTACATAATGCCACACCAGCTGCGTTGCCGCACTCTTTTTTGCGCCTCACAATCTCGGAGGCAATTAGTCTCAAGGGTAGAATCCATTCCACCAGATCTTGAGGCGGTCAAGTGCAGCTATGGGAGCCACGCAACTAAATGGAAAGAACTCTACGGACGGGACAACCTTCGTTTTCGTTTTCTATACATCTTTATTCATCGAATTTGTATCTTGCGCGAAGTACAGCTTCAAGCGGCACAGTCGCTCGGTTAAATCTGAATCCTACGGTTGTTACACAGCAGGCGCAAAGCGTGACGCAGGTTAAAGCGAAAATAATTTCTTTTGACAATAGAAGGTCGCCTTAAGATGCCTGATAATCAGCCTGCATGAATCGCAGGACGCACACCAGTAGTTAACCAGGACAGACAGAGCTATTCATGCAGCTGCAAGTATTGCAAATGGAAAGCGATATAGCATATATGCGTACACCCGGCATAGGTCCTGCGACCGTAAGCTACTTTCCCACACTGCATAGCTTAGACTCGTAGTTAACAGAAACGAACAGACGGCGGGCCCAGTAAGCCTATCAGGTGAGCGTACAGCCCTTGCAAAACATCACGTTCTTCGCCTTCTCGATCCTATCCTCGCGCTTCCGGACCAACTCCTGCAGCTCGATTCTCTCGAAGAAAGCCTCGAACCCGTCGACAGGGCCCGAGACCCTCGGTGCGATGCTGTACTGGTCATAGTCAAACTCCTCCGTGACGACAACCTCCTCCTTTGGTGGTCTGTCAGCGATATACCGTTGTCCGAATTTTACGCCTGCAGCGTACGCCCGTGCCTCCCATTGAGACTGCGTGATCGCAGCGTCTTCGGCAAAGTTGACGCCCTTGATGGCGGCTAGACGTGTCTTGTCGGGTTCAGCATACTTGGCGTCGTCGAAGCCGGTGCGGAAGTCGTCGAAGACGTGGCTGTATGGCCAGTCGATGGTGGATTTGAGCCATTCGGTCTTGCAGATGTTGGTGTCGAGCTCGACGGTGCGGATGTTCGCAGGGTTGGTTTCGAGCGGGGTGAGCGAGACGCCGATGGGATTGGGTGGCGGGTCGCCGAATTTTCCGTCGCGCTTGAATTCGTGCCGGGAAAGGCCGGTGACGGCGTCGGAGCCACGGAGAACCTGCGTACGGACAGCACCACAGTCGCTGTCGGCTGGAGCGGCGCTTTGGTGGATGGTAGGAAACGGCTGCTTCGTTGGGTTTGGCGGAGCGATAGTTGGCGGCGTCGGCTTAACGTGGATGAGGCCGACGGTTGGTGGACGATTCTCGATATCGGACATGGTGGCTGTGACCGAATCCTTGTCCGAGTATGCGATGGAGACTTGCTGAAAGACTTTGATGTTTGGAGGGTCGGGGACGGATAGGAATTCTTCCTCGCGCTGGTAGGCCTCTTGCAGCGTAAGGCCGGATGTTTCGGCGTCCTTCTCGCGCTCCTTCTCTTTTTTATCGTCAGTACGGTATTCTTGGATGGGCGAGAGTAATTGAAGGGAGGATAACGGAACTGTGAGTCTTACTAGTTCTGCGAAGGCGGTCTTTGACGTGAGCGGAGTCGTGATATCTGCAGTATCTGCTCCAGTCCTGTGCCGGGGTAGTAATGGTAGTCGTGACGCAAGGTACAAAGTTCATAGGGAGCGAGAGGATATACAGCTGCAGAACGGTGACCTGTATGAGTAAGTTGGCTCAGATACCTTCTAAGCTCCAGATCCGTTGTGGTAGGTGAAGCTAGAACCAGCGGAAGGAGCGTGCGAATCTCCACCAGACAGCAAAGAGTATAGAAGCCCCAAAGGCAGCGGCGATCACCGCAAAGATTCCGTACAAACTGGCAGTTGTATTGAAGATAGGGATGTAAACTCCACGGTCCTCCATGGGAGCGTAGTTAGTGGCGATGGAAGCTTGGGGAACGGTGAAGAGTTGTCGCACCGGCAGAAATATCGATGTAGGTTGCTTGGAGAATTTTTAAAATAGGTGTAGACGCCCCTACTTACTTTGGCTTCTAGCCGGCAACAATTTCGACAAACTTTTCGCTAAAATGATATGCTCATAGTGAAAAGCGCGACCAGGAATGATAAAAACCGTCATTCTGTTACGCTCGCAGGATACAACAAAGATACCCGGGGGCGATGCTGATACCGCATAAATTAGGATATCGATAGCGACTGATCTGATAACGAAATTTGGAATTTGACGACAATGTCTAAGGAGCGCAGTTCGTGCGTGGGAAGTTAAATCAGGAGAGAAAAGACAAGCTCCATAAGGTCAATAGGGGGGCTTAGTCGCAATCGTATATCAGTTGAGTACATAGTAGTAGGGGGCTAATGATAAGGAGACTGGGATGGATGAGGAGGATAATAGGAGGGACGACAGACGCAAATGCACATAGAAGGAGAGCTATGAGAAATACAGGTTGTGCCTCCCGACGAGTGCAACCCGCGGTGAACTATAGCAAACTATGGCTAACCGCAGAGGATCCAGATCAACCTTTCTTGCCGCCATACTTGGTAGAGCCACCGATTCGTTTCGTCTCATCTTCACGCTGCAACTGGACGCGCCAATTGCCGCCGATGCCGCCGCCGTGACTCTGGATTTGATCAGCGCCGCGATGGAAGGGTGTCTTGTAGGGTACTTTGCCACGAGCTGCAGCCGCATATGTAGACGGCTTGGGGTCTGCTTCGGCAGGCTTGATAGTTTTGTTCTGAAGGACGGGTATCTTGGATTCCACTCGGGTTTCAGCCGTTTTTTGAGCAACAGGAGTCGGCACCAGTTGTGAGTTGGGTTTAGCTGGTGGTGTCTCGTAGCTTCCGTGCATGACGTTACTAAAGTGCAAACATACCCGGTCAGCATACAAAACCTGTAGTCTCGGAGCTCCACTCTGTCCAGACGTGCCTAGGCGCTCACATTTTTCCCAGACACCATTGGGATGCCCAGGTAACTAGTGGTGGCGTCCGGGAAGAACTTACTTGGCAGTGTTACTTTGCTGCTCAATCAGCCACTGCAGCTGAGCGGCATTGATGAGAGCTTGGTTGAACAAGGCGCAGGCCGGACAGATGATGGTTACGACCGCGCGATCAGTGAAGCGACCGCAATGACAGGGTCGAAACTTTGGAACGCATGCATTCGCATTGCATAGCTCCGCGACAGCCTCATGTTGGCACTAGGATCCACGGTTCCATGCTTAGTACTGACCCAGCCAGGAAGACATATATACTTGTCGAGCACATGTATGGGTGCCCCAGATGCTAGAGTTTAACTTTGTGGGGGACATACCTGGAAGGTGAAGACAGACTTGCACATGGTGGTGATGGCTGGAGGAAGAAGACTGTTGTCACAAGAGCTAGCTGAGAGGGTAAGTGCTGATGAAAGAAGATGAGAAAGGTGGATAGTCTAGCTTTGGAGTGATTGATGGCTCCGCGCTTGACATACTTGGGCTCATATTCCGCTCCGCTACACGCGTGTCTACCTACAGCTTACATCACTTGACGATGGTGTTGAAGAGTGGCAGGAGTGCTCCAGAGCTGCGGCGGGCGGCAGGGGTAGCCCTGTTCGCCCTGTGCAACCATCTATTTTGGGCAATTTAGAGTACTTGTTTGGCCAAGAAGGCAGTCACTAGCTACCATTGCAGATTATCTAAATATGTACCAAGAAGGCCACAGGGGGGTGTTATATGTACACGGTGGATAGCTAATAAGTAGAAATCGAGAGGAGAGATAGACACGATGGCATCGGATAGAGGAGATAGCCAAGCAGAGTAGAGTGACGCGGAGGAAGCACTAGATTTAAGTGAGGAAGGTGAGAGATAACCAGCGACGTAAGGCGTCGCGATAGTAGAAAACTTAGGGCGCTATATACTATCGTAAAAACTAAATGAAGCCAGTGAGAATTCAAACAGTGGTGGCGTTTTGGCAATTTAAGCGTTAGACAATATCACCTACGAAGAACTATGGTGTTAGCGAGCCTCTAAATATCTGTCATCACGTCGCTGCGATCGGGAAATATAGCTTGTGTGACGCTATACGTATACTCACAGTCGTTCTGTCAATCTTTGCATGTCGACCATACTCCTCTCTCGGAAGTATATCAGAATAAAACAAATGTGCCAATTTCCCACTTGATGATTGTAGAAATCTTATCGTGAACATGGCGGGTTGCTTGCAATCCCAAGCGTTTATTAGGCTCACCTAGTGTGAACACCTTTGATATTCTCGGAGCTTCCGTCGCTCTTGTGACTGCCGCGAGCTGCCCCTGATTGATGAGCGCGGTGGACAAGCGACTCGGACGTATCGGCAAGGAGCTCACCAATGCCGTCAGTATTGTCGTTGTTCGATTTACGGACTTGTACATCCGCCAGTGAATGAAAAATTGGTACTGCGCGGGTCGGGGCTGCGCGAGTCACCTCTGAGTGGCCGCGATGTGACTGGAAGATCAGCTCCGTAGCCATTACTATCGCCATAGGAGACTTGCTGCGGAGTCTGCCTCCGATTGAGGATCCACCAAGGTTGACGGTAACCTGGTGCCCATCCGTGAGTTGTTCGTTGTGACTGGGTGCCCCAAACGGCGTCGGAAATAATTCTTGGATTCCAAACTGACCAGTATTCTGAAAAGAGCCGTCAACGGGGTCGCCATTGCTGGTGCGCTTGCCCATATCTTCACCAGCGTCTCCGCTTCCTTGCATAGCGCGACCCATGTCAATATCGTCATCCATAGCTCCATCGACACCACTTGGTCTCCTGAGCTCATCATTATCGCTCCTTGGCTCATGAGGTGGCGTTGATTGAGCAGGACGAAGCACGCTGGCGCGCAGGAGGGGACCCTCAACCTCTTCTTCGCTCTCTCCAACTTGATCCCGTCCTCCTTGGTCAATTTGCTCGTTGGACGGAATTAGCCTCCTCGACTCGTAAAATGCCCGCTGTTGTTCACGGCGTTGGATCAACCCTCTGTTTGCACTGACGTTAGGGTCGAAATGAGCTCGAACGCTCCCCTGGTGCCGAGGTTGTTGGGTACGGCTTCTCTGTTCGGATTGTTGTAACTCAGCTCTACGACGAGGGTTGCCGATGTATTGGCCGCGGCAGAGGTCCCACATGCGTTGCAGGTGGCCATACCGGTGAGCTTGGCGGAGAGTGACCGGCAAGCTCTCGCTTCGTGGAAAGGCAAGATATCCTTCGAGGAATGGCATCATCCATATATTGATTTCCGTGTCGTTAAACTCGAGCAGGATGCCGACTATATCGTCGCGCCACGGTGGATAGTTCCCGTTCGACGTGTACACTGCGAAATGGTAGTGGAGCAATTCGGTATCGATGTCGAATTCATATGTCTGTAGGCTGGGAGGGATTGCGTCACGCAGATGCGATAGAAAGAGTCGAACGACGGGCAGCTGGAGCAGCTCCCTGTCCGAAGTGATCACGACCCTCTCCCTTCTCACATCTACTTCGAGTCTTCTCATAGTCTGTATCATCTCCTCTCTCATGGTTACTCGATGGGCCCAGAGCCAGCGCAGCCCGCCCATGACGAGAGGTGCGTCATTGTCAGGAGCTTGTGACAGGATTGACGCTGTAGTTGTAGTTGCAATATCCTCCGGGTAAAGCGCTTGACGTTGCGCATTGAGCACTGCCTGCACCTCCTCGAATAGGACGATCGTTGCAGTCGCTCTTGGGTAATCGTAAGTTTCTTAGAGACCGCTGATAATCATAGGAAGAATCTCATTTGACGGCTCAGCGATGGAGCGGCGAGGCTCGAGAAGGAGCCTGAGTCCGGCTTCATCGGTCTCATCATTATTATAAGCGTTGTCAAAGCTGTGCAGCAGCTCATCCACAAATGGGATCGTGAGGCTGTGAGGGCGTGACATTTCTATACAGAAGATGTCACAATGCTATACCCTAGAATCAAACCCTATCAGCTGCTGGCAATGACCGCGACATAGTCGATGACAGTTTAAAACAGATGATTATTATTATAGCAAAAGGGGGGCGGTTAGAAGCGGTGAGTAAGGCGTACTTTCTGTGGATGGAGGTAGGCTAGTATGTGGTGGGGATGATTAGCTATTAGGAAAACGATGGAGAGCGAGATCGATGAGTGGAGACAAAATTCTTTGGAGGCCTTTAAGAGCCTCAACACCATAAAACCTTTTCTCTAGACGCAAACTCTGAAATGACAATAGAAACATTTGATTCGGTGGTGCTATTGACGCTCACTGCACTGGCGACCATACCCCAGCATCAAGGTAGATGTAATATCGCGGCACCGATGCTAAATACAGAGTTCAATGGCCTGAGCCCTTCCATGGCATCACGCCGATAAGCTGTATAATATCGGACCGGAGCTAGCTCAGCACCGTCTACCAGCGACTATTCAATCGCCATTGCGTCCATCTAGCTATGGGAGTATTAAGGTACCCTTACCGATCCAGATCCATCTCGTCGTCCAAGGGCCATTGTTCTTGCTTGATTCCGCTATATAGCTTGCGCGGCCCATCCTTCACCCGTCTGTAGGCGAGCTTGTACATATTTTCAACAACATTGTCAACATCGAAGATACCGGCGCCCAGCCAAACAGCAATCCACCCAGCGACGACCGGGGCCGCTGTTTTTATGATAAGCGGGAGATCCTCAATTAGCACATCGCACCAGGTTACTCGCTTCGACATTGGGTCCTCGAGCACTTACCGAAGGATGTTCCCGACGCAACACCGACCTGCCAGTCACGATATCGCGCAAGTTCTTCGGGAGAATTTTCAAGCTCTCTCTTAGCATCGATCTGCAGCTTTGCAACAAGGATACGTCTGGCAGGAGCGGACACATGAACATACCGCGCATCCTGGAAGAGGCCTTCGCCAGTCCAATGATTGTACCCGCCAACGACAACAAAGTTCTTCCATTGTTTGCCACCAATCGACGTCGGACGGTCTGGCGGCCTAAGAATCTGAATCCGTGCTGAGTATCAGTAGCAGATTGCAGCAGCTTTGTCATCGCTATAGTAAGGGAATACCTTATCCTCGTTTCCCGCTGCCACAACAATAATCACATTTCCAAGGTCCAGCAATGCTTTTATAAGTCTGTCCTCTATCTCTGCTCTAGCTTTCCCCCACTTGCTCCCGTCGTTGGTCCATTTCCATGATATATTTATAATACACGGTTTGTGCATATTATTTTTCCGTATGTGGTCGTATATTTCAAGATATCCCGACAAGGTATTGGCGCCATGATTAATGTTCCTCTGATCAATCAGCGAGACCATGACGATCTGGGCCTTTTGGGCGACCCCCGTATGCTTTCCGGCAATCTTAGCGGCAACACTAGTACCATGTAACTTAAATTTGAAAAGTTTCGGCCCCATCTTCAAATCTGGCTCCCCAGGCAGATGCCCTGGGAATACCCACTCTAATTCGTCGATCTTATCTATTAGTTCCTGTGATCAAAAGTCTTCAGTTAATCAATTTCGTATCAGAGTGCACTCATGAAAAAGGTGGGCCTCCTGGAACCAAACATAAGCACAACCAGTTGCGGGATGGGGGCCTACCGGGTGAAAGGGATCGAACCCATGGTCCATAACGTAGACAACCTGCCCTTCCCCAGGATTTTGGTAATGGAAGTAAGGCGAGAGTCGCTTCCAAGAGGTGGAGTTTATGCGAGTTATTCGCTCAGGAGGTACGGAAATAATCCAGATCTCTGAAAGAGAAGACTTAGTCATAACCACCTCTGCGTCCGTATCTGACCGTCGTATCATAGGCCAGAGATGATAGCTAGCTATCTGGCGATCCTCATGATTTTCAGTATCTCTATCAATGCCTCCCGTAAGGTTGCTGTCTTCGTCTAGGGTCCTGTCTAAGATGTCTAGAGTGGATTGCGATGATCTTAAAGGTTCCGTATCATCCGGATTGACAATATACGGGTTGAGAGCTTCGCAATAGAAAGCCTGCGTCTATTCTGACGAGTTAGTGGACGTGACAAACAGCATAGATATCGCACAAGCTCATTAGATACCGCCGCCTTCCAACTACTGGTGGCGGACTCTTCATCGACAATCATACAATTTTTGAATCTGTGGTTTATACTCACTCCTTCCATGAAGTGCGGATATCGAACTCCCGACTCTCCAATCTTTGTGTAAGACCCCGGGTACCCTTCCATTTGGACCATTACGAGGCCAAGATACGGGCTATAAGATTCGGTGTAGGATAAAGATTTTGGCGCGATAACATGGGGCCTTGTGAAAGACTTCAAAATCCCGCGATAACTGTGGTATCCTTTCGCATACCTAGACTTGAGCAAGAAGACACATGTTTCCGATTCTTGTTCCGTAGTCCCCACCTTGTAGTAATAGTCCATTGCTGAGGCAGAAATCACCCAAGCGGGTAGGAGACCTAGATGTGAAAGTCTCATATTCGAGGAACTTACTGTGGCTCAGTGTCGCTCGCAATGTAGTCATTTGATGCCTAGGATTGGTAGGTTCTTCGTCGCAAAGTCGAAGAAGTCTGAAAGGCGTCCGCCATCTCTTAGTGAAATGAGCCGTCTACACCCTCAATACAGGATTTGAGCTAGATACACACCCTTGGGAAAATTTATCTTTCTTGGATGCGCAAAATTGTGCCAGTCCAACCGATAATCCATTGTAGGGAGTAATGTCTAGGTCTAGTCTCAAAAACGTTGCGGCACCGATGCGCGATGGACGCAGCTTAGATCAAGGAGACTATGCACGAATCTTTGGAGCGGCTATCTTGGGAAATATATCGTATATGTGTATTTCAGCCGCGTCACTTTGAGTGTTCTTGTGTACTAACTTTCGAATTCTATTCCCTGATTCAAGGAAAACTGCGCGAGGTATCTGGGTCAATCATCAGTCCCTGTGTATGTGCGTATTGGGCAAGTAAGCCATCTATATGACGACCACTGGACCGAGATAGCAAGTCCGCCCTTATTGCTATCCTTCTTTGCTTAAAGCCGATCTTCTTGCTTAAAGCCGATCTTCTTGCTTCACCCCGTGTAGAGCCCTGCTACCAGTCCTGCTAAGCAGGGCCTGTCAGGATTGCGAGACGGATAAAACAAGCCCCGGATCTACAGAGGGTTTGCACAGAATGGTTGTTACATTGATTCCAAAGAATTAAGTTTCGGCACAAGCGTACGTACATACAATGTTGGGTTGCTGGTATGGTTCGCTTATGTCATCTAGCTTGCAGGACAGTCAGCGCCCGCCCGACCTTGCTTCGAACATTGCCGTCGAAACTACGAAAGACTGGCATTGATGGTATCTATTGCATCTCGAGCGCTCGAGTATCGCTGTGTTAGACCATCTTTTGAATACCAACGTTATTGGTTCAGTGTGCGCACAGTAAAGATTATGTGTGGCTTGGCATATACGATCTACGGAAAATAACTAGGCATGCCATGTTATGTCAAATTGCACTCAGTCATGAGTTTAAGCAGTGCCTCTCACAGCAACAGTAAACTGTGGCTGAGCTCTACCGCTGCGACGAAACTTCAAAGAGTTAGCGGCGTTGTGGCAGTGGGTGTCATAATCAGCCCCGCCTCACTCGTCTCATGTTGGAATGAATTCGGCCCAGAAAACTGCTCAAGCCCAGACGTCGGAAACGTGGGTGTGAGGATAGATACCCAAATGCGACGAAAAGCTAGGGAGCCGATTCATTTTACGATATTCGATCAATCCTGTCCTGCTCCGCATTGACTAATTTGGGACCTGATTATATCCCGAAATATGCGCATTACCTTCGTGTGATCCTACGGACATGTTTACCGAACCCTGAAAGATCTTGGAATTATCAGCACATAATGCAGACGAGCCATTGCCCCATGGTTTAGCCTACCGGAGGTCTCATGCTCGTAGACCCTGGCAAAATAGTCCACACCATGCTTTATGTTTGCTCACAATGATTTGGGCCGGGCCACGGCGCAATTGGTCAGTTAGCCATCATAAATTACGTTACAAGTGGCGTATATAAGCTAGCAACTGGCTTCGTTGCCATATATCATTTCATTCATTCCATTATTTGATCCATCGTCTGTGTATTGTGAGTTTCTACAATGAAGCCCAAAACTCACTTCATCTTTCTGTCTACCACCCGACATGTATCAAGCTAGACTACAAGACCGCTGTGAGTTGATAATTAACGTCTAGAAACCATCAAAACAAATCCAAGTGATATTTGCCGGAGTTCAGCTATGTACAGTGCATGCATTATATAAAAAAAGCTTGATGGTACCAGCAAATGCAACGACAACGCCGTAAATAGATGTTACTTTCGATTTTAGAGCGCAATTACCTCGAAGCACCTTGTGGCAGTTCCATCTCCACATTCGGCTTCGCTTGACATGCGACATCCCTCAGACCACTAACACCTCGTATAGCGCGGGTCGCACACCTACTGCGGTCTATTCTACTTTGATACTCGGCTGCCCACTCCACTGTGCCGTTTCTATTGTCATCCATTCCGTAGGAAAACTGCCATCCTTCCATGTCCATCTCGCATTCCTTCTCAATTTGCCTATACAGCGCCATTCCGTTATCAGCATCTAAGAAACCATATCCAGTCATCCGGAACGTGAAAGGTCCCGCATGTGTAGTGTTAGTGTAGATGCAGTCCGCTATTTTTGCCCGCCGGGCAGGCACACGGCCCGTTCTTGGTCGAATACTCCATTGTGCACCATCGCCTTCCGTCCTTCCACCACCTTTCCAGTTAAGCGGATTTTCAAGCATATTGTTATCACATCCGTCGATAATTTTCCTCCGAAGATGTTTGATACAAGCATGCTTGTCGGGTCGTCTCCCAGAACCCCAGACAACACTGAGCTCGACCTCGTTGAGAGTTTGACCAAAACTTTCCATCCAGAATTCGCCATACCTCGTTTGTGACTCCAGCTGCGGGCAAAAGTGCTGTTCAATGTGTTCTCGTATTATCTCCGCATTGAGGTAGCGGTGGCTGCCAAGTCCGTAGCAGCTGCCTTGCTTGAATCCGACGCCTGATTTGGAGGGGGGAGGCTGCATTAGTGCGGAGCCCACGATCTGAATTGTGATCGTCTTCACGGTTGTTCGACACATGGTCGGCGAACCTGGTGCCAAAGGCGCAGAACTCCTGGTATTTAATGCAGTCTTGGCTGCTCCAGCATAGGCTTTTGGAGCTTCAAATCTAGGACGCAGCCTAGCAAAGCCCGGAGCTAACGTAGACACCACGGTTTCTTTCACTGTCTCCGTTATAGTAACCGGGTCAGGCGCTGGGCAGCTTTGTGTAATCGTTATTACGCCTGTTTTCGCAGCGTCGGATTCTCCCTCCGCCATGAACCTGGTTGAGTGACTTGTTACCGTTACGACGATAACCGTATCACCGTCCGAATTAACGACAGGCGGAAATCCACTCTTTGATATTGTTCTCGTCGTCGGACTGCGGGTAGAGTGGTGTATTATGCTGGTGACAGAAATGGGTAGCGAAACTGTCTTAGTGGGTCCGGTTTCAACTGTTTCATACGTTTTGTTTGTGATCGATATCGGCAGTGTTTTGGTCGAAACCCGACCCGATATGATGCTGTAGCCAGTTACGCTCTCTATGGATATCGGGCGTGTAACTGTAACTACTTGTCCAAATCTATAGGACGTTATCGTGTTGAATACTTCTGATACTGGCACAGTCTGTGTCAGAATCCGTCCCGATACGGTGCTGTGATCCGTTACAGTTTGTACGGATATCGGCTGCACAGCGGTAACGATTGGTTTGAATTTGAGAGACGTGTGCATGTTGCTAACCTCCATGATCGACCGAGTCTCTGTTAAGGGCTCCTCCTCGGTAGTCGTCCTGAGGTGTGTTATGTTTTGTATCGTGATCGGTGACATGACAGTCACCACAGGCTTGAATTCAACCGAGGTATGGGTTACGAATACTTCTGATACCCGCGAACCAGTTGAGTTTATCGATCTTAATGTTGAGAAGTGCGGGTTCGTTGCATCGGATATTGGCAGTGTATCGGCTATTGTGGTTCCGAAATGCTTAGACGTACGGGTCGCTTCCACCACACGCGTCATGTTGATAGCACCGGCGGGCAAAGTCACCGTTAGCTGTTCTCCGGTCCTGAACGATGTGTGTGTCTCGTAGACAATCTGGATCGGCAATTTTCTAGTCGCAACTGGCACCGTTCCAATTGAGGTGTCCGTTACAGTTAGATACTCGACTGGTGACGTTTCAATGATTATCGCTCTCGTTTTGTTCGTACTATACGTCTCCGAGACGACGTTGACAGGTAACGTTTGGGTAACTGTTCCGCCCCAACGAGATTCCGTATGAGTCTGGGAGACTATAATGGTACTATTATAGCCACTGCTAGAGCTTAAGCTCTTCGTCGCTTTCTTTGTTCTCTGAATCCTTGTGGTCGACCATTCCGTTGACACAATAGTTATATTCTGAGTGACTGTTACTGTTTCTTTGTCTTTACTGGAGCTTGACGTCCATTCGCTGGTACTGGTGGTATTTTCGGCGCTTATGGTTGGAAAGCTGCTAGTCCAGCTAGTCCAAGTAGTATTGCCAGCACTGGATATAGACGAAGTGGTGACCGTAGTAGATGTTGTAGATGCCGAAATGCTAGTCTTTGAAGTACTTTGTCTGCTGTCTGAAGACTTCCGGCTTCGGTGCTGGGTACTGCTGCTGTAGCTAAGTACTACTGTTACATTCCTGTCACGGGTCACAGTACTAAGTACGGTGAGAGTCTCCGTAGGTCTGATCGTGCCACCAAGATACGTTGTACTATTGCGGAAAGATGTCACCGTCGAGCTGCTCTCCGACGCGGATCGAGGCCTGCTGGATGTCGATGAAGGACTATCCGTATGTGTGGACGATAATGTCGAAAATATGGTACTGTTTCTTCCCTGGGAGCTAGTCGAGCTAACAAGTGAGCTCCGTGAGCTTGTTGCCTCGGTTGACGTGGACTCCCCCTCTGAGGTACTCGTCTGGGACGGCTCCTCAGATTGCGAAGACGAAGTAAACGTCTCAGAAGACTCGGATTTCGAAGATGTTGTCACAGTTGACGTTGCTTCAGATTGTGAATCAGTTGCTGTAGAAGAGGTTATTGACTCAGATTGCGATGTAGCGGTATCGGTAGAAGTCGTCAGTCCTTCCGTCGATTCTGTTGTGGAACTAGAGCTCTCAGTAGTGGTAGCAGTGACTGTGTTAGTTTCGGTAGAGGCTTGAGTAGTTGTCTTCGTCTCTGTCTCCGTTTCTGTTTCCGTCTCCGTCTTTGTCTCCGTTTTGGTCTCCGTTTTTGTTGCAGTCTTCGTTATGGTCTTGGTTTTTTGCCCAGGCCGGTCTGGCAGATCATCGAACAGATTCTTCAATGGGTTGTCGAAGATATTTTTCACTGTGTCGCTAAGCAGATTTTCCATTGGCTTATTGAGGATGTCTTTTATCGGATTGTCGAATAAGTCTCCCAGAGGATTTTTTAAGAAATCTCCGGCCGGGTTGTTCCCAAGTAAATCCTCAACCGAGTTTGTGAGGAGATCTTTCACCGGCTTTGTCGCTAGATCTAGTGGCGATTTATCCAAGATATCTTTGACTTTGCCTGGTAGGAGATCCGCCACTGGGCTGTCGACGATATTTGACAGAGCCTTAGGTAGCAAGTCCTTTACAGGACCAGTAAGTGCATCTCCCAGTCCTTTAGGTAGCAAGTTGCCGACAGTCTTGTCTAGTACCTTCGTGACAGACTTAGGGAGTACCTTCTTGACGGACTCAGGCAGTATGTTTGTTAGCGTCTCACCCAATAAACTGCTTACAGGGTTCGGTAGAAGATCATTCATGCTGTTGCCCAGAATACTTTTCAACGGGCCAGGCAGTAAATCCTTCACGGGGCCGCCCAGCATGTCCGTCACCGGACCAGGTAGTAGGTTCTTGATACCACTGTTTAGTAGGCTCGCCGCAGGGCCGCCCAATAATTTGCCCAGAGGACTTTTGAAGACATCCTTAGCTCCACCGCCAAGTAGGCTTGTGATCGGATTTTTAAAGACTGCTTTCCCTATGCCACCGAACAGGTTTTTGAGTGCACTACCGAATGTCTTCTTTGCTGGCTTGCTGAAGTTGTCTTTCACCGGTCTGTCCAGGATATCGAGAGGTTTGTCTTCTCCTCCTCCACCACCTCCTCTGCTACCACCACCACCACCACCACCACCTCCTCCTCCTCCTCCTCCTCCTCCTCCTCCTCCTCCTCCTCCTCCTCCTCCTCCTCCTCCACTGCTACCGCCGCCGCCGTTTCGACCACCGCCTCCAAACCCGCCACCGACGACGCCGCCTACTACCCCGAATACTTCTCCCGGTAACGATATCTCACCGCTGACAACGGTTGCGGGGAAGGTCTGGATCAACGTCATCGGTTTTGAGTCATCTCCGGTAGCAACGAAGGTCTCAACGGCTGCAGGCCGGGTGAAAAATGTTGTCACAGTCCTAGCCGGCTGACTAGTCAGGGTTCTTTGAAATCCCGCTGCGACAAGAGCCGCAATCTCGGCGTCATCTGCCGTAGCCGGGATGACAATAGTTATGTTGCCGTCACTGGTGGTCGAAGTCGGGACCTCAGTCGTCATGCTGACCTCATCAGATAATCGAGTCCCAGTAGTAGCAGTCATGGAAGGAGTCGAGATTTCATTCGACGTTGTAGTTACGTCCTCAGTGCTTAAGGGAGGATCGCCCTCACGGGTCGACCCTGTTGTTGTAACTTCAGCTGCTGTATTTGAATTATCTTCAGAGGTGACATTTGTCGTTCCTGTGGAAGCCTCTTCGGTAGAGGTCTCAGCTGACTCTTGTTCAGACGTTGAGGTTTCTCTTTCCGTTGGAATATCGCTGTCTTGCGTTAGTGAGCCTTTCGGTGTTGTCTTTCCTGTAGTTTCGGTAAAACCGGTTGTGGAGGACCCATGTTGCTCAGACCCAGAGGTTGTCTCGTGTCTATTCCTGCTAGAATTGTCGGTGGATTGATTACCTTGTCCTGAGCTAGATCCGGTCTCTGAATCGTCGGATCGCGAATGTGGGGGTTTGCTCCTAGTAGGGTGCGAAGTTGATGTAATTTGAGAGTCTGTGTCGCTGACGTCTCTCGTGTTTGTGGCGGTCGAACGTGTTTTCGACAAGCTCGTTGTATTCTTATTCTCAGTATTAGATGTGTTGGATATAGAATCCGTCGATCTACTCCTTCGCTCGGAACTTGCAGATGATGCATCTTTGTCGATAGTGCTCTCTGCTGCGTCTGTAGTTGTGGAAGATGTGCGCGTTCTTGAGCGTCTCGCGTGATCACTGCTTTGAACAATAGTCGCATCTGTTGTGGGACTTTGCGACTCATCCCCTCGCACAAGACTTTCCGTTGACGAGTTCGCCTCATGCTCACTCGTGGTTTTCGTCGCTGCTAGCGACGGCCTCGTCCTCGAGTTGTTCGCTGACCCATTAGATTCCTCGGCCGTTCTATGCAGTGACTCTGTTGTAGTGAGTCTCGAACTGCCTTTGCGCCCGGTACTTATGGTGGGATGTGTATCTGTATCAGCGTTACGATCTCGACTTTTAGTATCCAGAGACTCTGAAGGCGTCGTTCGGTGCTTCTGCTGCTTTTCACTTGCTGTGGCGAAGTCTGAGTTGGTTGTGCTCTCGACATGCTTGAGCTTGTGTGTTCCGGAAGAGTCAGAGGTATCCTTGCCCTTTGAAACTTGCGCTGCTGAGTCGTCAATGTTCTTAGGCTTTCCTGTCTGAACAAATTTGTTTTGAGATGTGCTCGGGTCTTCCTCGCCGCTGATAGAGCTGCGGTGACGGGATTTATTGGCATCGGGCCCTTCCCTGGACTTTCGAGAGCCGGTAGCCGTAGTGACGCTTGTGGGTTCTCGGTGGCCGGGAGCAGGCGTTTGGGTAGCATCAGAAGCACCATTATGACTGCTCGTCACCCGCTTCTCGGTTCGCGTTTCGGTCCTCGACTGCATCTCTGAGGGGTCCCTTGATGTTATTCTAATTCTAGTTTTGGGGTCCGATTCACTGATTCCATCGTCTGTCTTGGTCGCTTCGGACTCCGAATCACCTAGAGTAGTGTGATGCCTGGACGAGACATGGATCTCCTTGCTCTTGTCACTGCCATCTGATTTGGGCCTGGACCGATGCTTAGACCAAGATTCTCCATCGGATTTAGACTCGTTCTTGGATTTGGTTTTAGACACGGGTTTGAACTCGGCGCTCGATTCGGGCTTCGACCCCGACTTCGATTTCGATTCCTTTTCTGTTGCCACCTTCTCAGATTTGGATTCCTCTGTTTCCGATTTCTTCGGTTTAGATTCCTTGTCTTCTTTGGACCCCTCCGACTTCTTCCCCGATTTCTCCTTCGACTTCTCTTTTAATCCCTTCGATTTCTTTTTCGGCTTCTTCTTCGGCTTCTTTGGATCTGATTTTGACCGCCCTTCAGGCAGATCTTCGTCGTCACCGTTCCCGTCCTTCTTCAACCCAGCCAGTTCCGTTGCCTTGGGATCCATATCTTCATCGCTTGTTGCTATCTTGCCGGTTGTTTGGGAATCGTCGGAGCCTCTGGAGACTCCAACAACTGGAACAAGTTTAGTGGCCTTTTCGCGATCCCCATGCCCAAAATTACCGGTGGCCACAGTGGTATGCATGGAGTCTCCAAATGCATAGTTTGGCCCCGCTGGAACAGTACCCGTTGGGACCGGTACAGGAGCCTTGCCACTTACGCCCCATAGATCGTTCAGCTGCCTCGCATGGAGTGCTGGTCCGTCATAAATGAGAGGGGCTATTGTGGCCGAGTCGTCCGACTTCCTGTGCATTCTGCCGTCTTGCTCGGTTCTCTCAGTGCAGCTATACGAATTAACATTTTCGCCATTCCATACAACGGGTGTGCTTAGATTTCTCTTTGGGATAGGCTGGTCTACGGGACCACGTGTGCCGTCTTCACGACTATATGCTAGCCGGGTAAGTAGCTCTCTTGCTTCATCAGGTGATGCTCCGTTCCCCAAATAGTAGGCAAGCAGGCCGGATACTCTTGCAGGTGCTATGACGAACTGCAATTAGCGCTTCTGTCGAGATATAATTTTGTTATTTAGGAGCAATTGCGTGAGAATTACCATATGAGTCTCCTCTTGTGAGTCTGTAGTCAATATTCGATCTCCCAACAGGCGACAGGATGTTGACGGCAGGAGCGAATATTCTGGTGTTACTATCGTATTCTGATATTCTGCGGCCGTATCTGTCGACTCCACCGACGGAAATAAATTTGGAGAGCGAGCCTGCCCAGAGAGCAGGATACCCACTTATGATGCCCTGCACAACGATCAATCCACAGTACTTATCTCGACTCCCTAGTGGTGGGTTGTATGCTTACCCTCCTGACAGTGGCAGCTCTGCACACTAATATTACGTTTGGGAGATCATGCAGGGCTGTTATGATGTCCAGAAAAGCACCGTACAGCTTATTATCCCGTACTTCTTTATTATCATCCACGGTCCAAGAGAAATTGACGATTATGTTGTCTTCACCCTTTCTCCTTATAGAGCTATAGGTTTCGACTAGGGCCGAAATCGCATGGAGAAGAGTGAATCGTCCCCTCAGGTCTCTTTGGCGAACGATAACAATATTCGAGTTCTCAACGACGCCCAAGTTTTGGCCGGCTATCGACGCCAGGACTCCGGTTCCATGTCCGTCGGGATGAGCATCATTCCGCTGTCCGGTTGCAGGGAAAGGCCCGGCCCAGATCCACTCGTTTACTAGGTTCCTCGCCCGTAGGGTATCAAATTCCTGGCGGCGACATCGCTGATTAGCTCTCTTCATCACATGCTAACAGGGCGGCCCACCTTGTGATTGACGTTTGCACCACTGTCGATAATGTATATAGTTGTGCCTCGTCCCGAAGACTTGCGGTAGTGGTAACTGGAATAAGAAGGCTGGTGTCCAGGTGGCGTCGATAGCGTGCTGAGATCCCATCGCGCGGGTCTATTGGCTAGCGGATCCCCTGTTGCACAATCTAGAGTCGCGTTGAAGGTTTTGTTGTTGCTGTCCAGCAGCTGTATGCTCGGTTGATAACGCTCGATTTCAACCTCGGCGTCGACAATTTCCAGCTCCTCAGTGTACGCGGCAAATATATCATACTATGTAAAAATTTAGCCTCGAGATACTTTGGTCGCACTCTAGAAAGACCTGCGCTTATAGTCATGTCTGGATCCTGGGGCTCACATTGGACGCGAACTCTCGTCGCAACGCATCCGCTTCCTTCTCCGCCTGAAAGACATAGAAAAGGGTTCCCAAATCTGCCGCAGCCGCCTTGTGTTGAAATACATCGTTCGCGTCGATATCTGAAATAGCTTTCGCAAATGCATTATTGAAGCTTGTATGCCTTCGATATTCCTTTTTGATAAGAACGTACCAGATGGGCGCTTCCCCGACGGCCAGTGGTGGGAATGCTTCGCAGAAATGAGAAAGTATTAACAGCAGATGGGACAGATGAAGGAAAGCTGATATCGAAACTCGCATGTTTGGAAAGACGCCCTATCTGGTTGTGATCGCATTCCGCAAGCATCGGGAAAGCATCGCAGAGTTTCCAAACACAGATTGTCGATAGTCCGGGAAAGCTTTCGGGACTTTTTGCACGTTGTCGATATCTACAGTTATCATGACAAACATTGAAGTTATTGGGATATAGAGGTATGGTTATTTGGCCCTATACTTTCAAGCAATGAACTTCATAGCCAAGGTTCGTTCGTGGGGTGCACAGCCGGACCAGAGCAACGTGCCTAGGCACAGTTTTATCACCCCTTGGCGGCATCCTTATGTTACCTTACACTGCCTCGATAAGCTCACATTTGCATTTACCCTGCAGGTGTCGAGTAGAGTTATAACAGTGATGACACTGGTGTTATACGGGTACTCGGCTGGCTCTGATCCGACAACTCAAGGTGGACGAGTAAGTTCTGCCAAAGGGTGAGAAAATTCTTGGGACCCTGGATTGCGGAAAGCTTGCAATTGCACGGACTTTGTCAAAGGGGGCTTAGCGGTCGAATGCTGGTCACTTCGCAAAGCTGCCTTTGGTGGATCTGTTTGCTTGGTTGTAGACGGTTCTTTGTGTCAAGTGCCGCCTCGCTTGGCACACAATGTTGGGTCTAGTATGCTGTGGAACATCAACGTAGACGGCCAAAGCATATCTACCGTTAAATTGTATCCGTGCGAAAACTTGTTACAGTAAATGAGGCAACCGCAAAATTGGTGAGCTTGTATGTAAACAATTCTTTAGTTTATTGTAATACATAATAATCTCTTTCAATAATTTTTATATGGAAAGAGTATATTCGAAGGCTCAGACCACCAGTACCAAGCCATGAGAATATAAGCATAGCGCGGATACTTGTCACTCAGGCGGCCCACCACAGGCGGCTTGTCGCTCTCTGTGATACTTTCGAAGACATTGACTGTGATATACCCAAAACTCGTATATTTCTAATGGATAAGGTAGCTAAATGTATCACCACCAAGGCAAGCCTACTTGTGGATGTTCACCTAACAGCCAACTGAAATTTTCGGGAGCGCATGTATGCATATAATCTCGATCTACAGTCACCACCTTAGTATGCAATGGGATCGCCTGTTGTCATATTATTGCGTCTAGCAATTGCGCAAGAGGTTCGCAGGCCCAGAGAAAGTTATCTCCTGCGGTAGTGTATTCTAAAACGACGGCAATATTAAGCCTAAGGACAGGTAGTTTCAAGCTAGAAAGGAATATAGTAGGCGTTTCCAGCTTGATCAGACTATGATGAGCGTTAACAGTCGGTGAGAAACGCAGAAAAGTGCAATATATGGGCTCAACCCCAACCCACAAACTGCAACAACAATCCTTCTCCCATACACCAACTCTTTCGACCATCGCCTCCCAATTCCGACCTGTGCCACAGGGACCAACGTTAAACTCAAGCAAAGTAGCAGAATCAGGTACAGCTCCACTCTATCATACCAAGTTCGTTGCGCGAGGTATTAACAAGCTGAGCTGCGCTACTAGATACGACGGGTGCCTCGGCGTGCCGTCAACCGATATTGAACGTCAACAGCCATGTGCCATACAATCTACACTTTCGCCAAAGTAACCCTCCTCTGTTCATAACAACTCCCACGAGTCGTGCTTATCTCTTTAATGAAGACTAAGATTCTTTTCTCCCATCTCCACAGTGTCTCCACATCGACATTTCCGACGACGTGAAACATTTTCCTCCGTGCATCTGCAACACCGTCCGTGCCACCGTGAAATTACAGCGTGCATGTAACGCCTGCGTCCGCTACCCCACTCCCACCTCCCGCCGGGAACACAAGAAAATGGTGGAAATGCAAGTTGAGCGGTTCCGCCGCCTGGGACTGCCGTGGGCGGAGGTGGAAAGACTCGTGCCGAGATGGAGGCGGATCATAGGGCTGGGAAAGAGGCTAGAGAGAGACTGGGCGGAGTCTGACGACGAGGATGATAGTGGCAAGATCCTTCTGGACGAGACGAAGCAGGTGGCTATTCTTGAGGCTATTGAGGACGAAAGCGCTGTTCAAATCCACAGCGCTGCCCCAAATCACCTCTCTCGTCAGGATAAGCCTGATGCCAAGATGCTGAATACCAGTGAAGATAAGCCACCTGCTCAAGACGCTTGAAACAAGAGTTTCTCAAGAGCTTCGTACATGGAAAAGGACGGAATGATTCCGTGCTTAAACCATTGATATTCATGGCTGCTAACGCCAGTGCCAACCCATGGTACACTTAGTGCAGTACACTACTAATAGGGCACACGAACACGAAAGCTTTACCTTATTTGGTTAGATAGTTCCTGCTGGAATGGTTGGTTTAGGTAAAGGTGTTTACCTCCAAATTCGAGAACCGAAGTGCTAGCAGGTTGCAGGCACCATGCGAGCCTTCTACAGGGTTCAGAGGCTTGACATGTCATAACTAATAGTCCCGCCTGTAGCTCGGCATACTTGATCAGTAATTAGAGAAACTAGAGCTAGCGCCGCAGCTACTACACACTACAGAAGTACTTTTTGCAAGCTAGTCGCAATTAACTACTTAAGTACATTCGCTGCTTCGCACTAGATAGCCTAGTTTACAAGATGCATCCAAAGTATCGAACCCTACACAATCTTCCCCTAGCCATGCATCCTAGTCGACTTCCAGTCTCAAAGCATCGTACTGCAAGTATACCGTGGTTGGGAGAACCGCTGTCTCCACGTCCGTCGCGTTGAACGGCAGTGACAATGTGAATACGTTCTTCCCAATTTTGAGAAGTTCCGTGCCAAACACGAACTTATGTGCGGTATTATAGCAACGGACAGCGCTGCGTACAGCACAGGAGGAAGACTGATTATACCTGTAACGTTGGATATTAGCGATATAGCTCTTGCTCGCACTCGCTTAGGACACTGTAGAAGAGTCTTACGGAATGATCCACGGGTCGAGATCCAGCCCGTTGACCGCAACGGTAAACGGTAGGTCTGACCAAGGTTGCCCCGACACATCAGTGTTGCCGGCCGCGGTCTTGACGCCGGCAAGTTGCACAGTGAACGTCGCGGTCTTCTTACGCTTCACCTGGACAGCTGTGATATCGAAGGAGATCGTCCAATTGTTGACATTGGTGTAGGATGGCTGAGGCCGCAGCGAATTCGCATAGCCTCCAAACACACTCCAGTGGACATAATTCATATCTTTGCTGTAGTCGCTAGTTTCGACATCGTAGTTGACGCCGTTGGGGAAGTCTGTGGGAAAGTCCCACACCGCCCAATATTGGCGGTGCTGCGCCGGCTGCAGGGGCTTTGATAAATCCTTGGCGTATCCGTGGAGGTACTCACCAGAAGATTTGTCTGGGATACCGATTCGGAAGATCTCGTCGCCGGCAGATTCTTCTTTGAACGTCACGTGAGAGTGCGCGGTATGGCCAGCTTTTACAACTATGCCCTCTTTCACATACCAGCCAAAGTAGCCATCGGCGTAAACGGTGAGACGGTAAGTACCCTCGACAATGCTATCGATTTCTACCTCCTCGGTCACGGGATCGAACTCGCCCCAGTATTGGTAGGCGGTGTAGTCGACGTTATTGTCCTGAAAGTCGACCCCTGGCGCAGACAAGACAGCTATAGGGTTGGTTGCACCGCCCTTTGGGATGGAGATTTTTGCGTGCCATTTCCCGCGCTTGGAGGAAGGGACATAACCAGGGACATGAGGGGCAATGCTGTCGTAAAACTGAGAGTTCCATAGGGGATCGTAGAACTTCAAGGCGTCCGCTCGCAGAGTATGGATATCGTCGGTGGGCGATCCTTTATTGAAATAGTAGAATTGCTGCACCCGCATATCAGTCTAGGCAATTGAGGAAGCTGAACGCGGGAGGGAACAATACCGGACCGAAAGTGCGCTCAAAACCGGCAGTCATGACAGGAATACCATCCCCGTGATGATTGCTGACCAGATAGTTGTATACGATCCCGTCCACCGTTAAATCAGAGTGGATCGGGCCGTTGAAATACGAATCACGCGTGTTCATGACGAGCCATGCGCCGTAGGTATTTCCATCGACACTCGTCGACCCATCTGAATACATACCCCAAACACCCTCGTTTCGCCACTCCTCGGAGAACATATACTTAGTGAAATAGTCTGATTGCTGGACGACGTATGGGTCATTGGGCGTTCGGTTCAACGACCACGTCGCATCTTGCACTGTTATTTGTTTGGAGACCGCTTCTGCGCCAGGAAGTGGTGCCCATTGCTCTTCACTCGAAAGTAGATGAGTCCATAGCTTATTATTCGGCCGGAATAGAACGCGGAACTCTTGCAGATTCTGGGATGACCCGGCGGTAACCGGATCGTACGTGATCCGACTGAACGTGTGCAAGCCAGACTCGCCATCGCGAAGGAACCAGTACGATGATAGCACCTCGCCGGAATTTTTGTAATCGTGGCTCATGCTTATACCAGCATACGGAACCTTGAGTTGATCCTCACCTTGGAATAGCTCAAAAGTGGCACCGGAACCACCGGGTGTCCAGGCGCCGGTGGGTATGCAGTAGCAGTCAAGGTAGAGACCTTGACCAGTACCCAGGAGGTCTTGATTGCCAAGTTTCAGTTTGGTGATGTAACCCCTTGACTTGTCAAAATACAGACTGAGGAGATTGTTGGAGATTGTGATATTGGTGGCTGTCTGCGCAACATTGATAGCCCCAAGGACAGTCTGGCCGAAGCCTAAGAGGGCGAGCGTAAGCCACGCCTTGAACGGAGAGACAGATAATAGGTTCGGCATGGTGACGATATGGTAATTGACAGGGATACTTCCTGGGGAAATCTAGAGCCCTTGTCGTGTTTATGGATCGGTATCGACTTGAGGGAGGATATGGCTGCTTATATAGCTTAGCCCTCGTCATGACTGACCTCATGCTGCCCTAGTGCATCCCCCGCGTTTTCGTTTTCTAAATATCCGGAACTTCGGAGCTTCAACTTGAAAGTGCGCCTGGAGAACTTATGGGCCGAATCGTTCAGTTAAAGGCATCTGTATCAGCTGAGCTAGCACAATATGTCGAGAACGCCCGCGCTTCAATTTGGGATTACGTTGGATAACGCAGGGAGCCTATAAAACTATAGAGAGTATTTCGTGACGTTCTGAGATCCAGCGACATGCTGAACGTTGGCATCATAATTTGTTCGAGCTGGCCCCACAGGACGCCGGGCCGATCTTGCTCGTCTCGTTGACCGGATTCGCCGCTTGCGGGGCTTCCCTTGCCAGCTACCCCGGAAAATCAGGACATTGTGGTGGAGACATTACTGGGGATCGTGCTGATGCCGCCATGACGATGGTGTATTCCAGGCAATGGGGAATAATTTCTCCGTCAGGACCCACTCGAGCACTCGCGTACCAACATTCACCCAGGAACCCGAGAAACTCGTGTCGAGGTGAGCTTCGGCTAAACTGAGGGCCTTCGCCCAATGGCAAACACCGAAATCATCGCGTGCGCCTTATTCTTGCGATTGACATGACTTCGCGCATTTAAATCGAATCCGCCGACCGTTAGCTTTGAGATGCAGACACGAATGTCGTTGTTTTTGAACCGTCGCGCCCTGTCCGCGCGAGCCAATGTATTCCTCAAGCGGCTTAGTCAAATGTACCCCGCTAGCCGCTTCTGTCATAGCGCGACAGGGTGCCGAGGCGCAGGGTTCCCTTCTTTCGTTTCGAGACCTTTAACAGGTCAAATTCAAGATTGTAATAAGCAAGTTCAAAATATGTGAGGCTGGAGAGCTTACACGAAAACCGATCCACCGCGCGATGTCCGTGTTTCATGGATTTTACAAGCAGTATCCTACTCAGATTCAAGGGATCGAATAGTGTACCAATTTTTATAATATATGTGGTGAGTTTACTCACGGTATAGGCATCGACGAGATACTTGTTCAGCAAGGCTCATGTCCGGTAACCGGTATTATTCAGGAAATCACGCGTGCCAGCTCCGATCTGCGACCTGGATAGGAAAACGACAATGTTATAGAGGATTAAGGACCTGCATCCAGCTACAGCTGCTCAACTCCTTGAACTTGGGTAAATATTGTAGTCCATTGATTTTGCACTGGTTTTTAGCTAGAACTACAATATCCTAATACGATCTGGATGGCCCACCCTTGGACTCGCCATTGGCCAACAATATGCCTTCTCACCCAAACCCAGCTCAATGCAATGTGTATAACCCAACATATGCTTTGAAACACGATCGGACTTATCAAGATACTCATATGATCACCCATCACGGGCAAGATTGTCGGCGAGCCATGAGCCTGTTGTCCTGCATCGCGGTAAATTGATCTCCCCCGTATATCACTTGCAGAGCCAACGCTCTACGGATGGATTTCAACGACCAGGTTACCGTTCCCATAAGCCGCATTAGCCCCTATAGATACTGTCAGCATCCCCAAAGTGTACCAAAGCAGAGAGACACTATCCGTGACGGGTATCTTACCTGCCAGATAGTTGCCTTGGCAGTTCGTAAGGACCCAGGCGCCACCAAGGGCGACGTTGTAGCTATATTGGCGCCGACCGTTAGTTCGACTTTATTCAATGCGGTACGGATAACAAGCGTGTGCTTCTAGCAACGCCCAATTTTGTCGAATTTAATCGCCACATACCAAGAGCTCGAAACAGTTCCACCGAACAAACTTCTGCCGTACCAGCCGCAGCCGCCGCTGCGGCACATTTGGATGTATCCGCTCGTTACACAGGAGGTACCGCCTAAACCATTAAGGTAGTTATAGCAGTTGGTAGCATCTCCGCGGGTGCACTTCGGGTCACCCCAACACTGTGGGTCGAAGCGCTTAGCTAGGTCCTTCTCCGGCGCTGGGGAGCGCATGAAGAGGTGATCGACCGCTAATCATCGTTTTCTAATTAGACCCTTATTTAAAATTCACGACTATACACCTTATCCTTCATAACGTACCTGGTGCGGGTTTCTTAAGGTCCTCAACCGTGAGACCGAGCTCGCTAGCCTTTGGCAAGCCAACCCCAGCGATGATCAATTTGTCTACATCGGTCTCCAGTGGAGCCGGTGCAGCTGCTGCGTTTCCGATGATAGTGAAAATAGAAGCAAGAACGATCGAGACTTTGGTGAATCCAACCATCTCGTATGATAAAGTATGTCTGAAATAAGGAACTAAGTACAAGGTAGATAGTCTTTGTCCTTACAATATATGAGTATCGAGGAGATTGGCTTGAAAGTAGTTGTTTGTGCCGCTGCTGGTGCTGAGAATGTGGTTTGGAGAAAGGAAATGGTGTCCCTTATATGCACTCACTAAGCTAAGAGAATAGATCAAAAGCTCCATTAAGACGTTTGAGTGTTCAATAAGGTATGTATAGCTTCAATCATTTATGAATAGACTTCCTTCGAGTTTGGCTGCAACCTGTCACCAACTGGTCAGGAAGCCAGCAGTGTAGGGTTGCACGTCGTACGGAACTCACCCGCAGCCAATCTTTCCTCTTGAGAGTCGTCAACGGATACGTAGTCATTCTCACTAGGAACCGACTAACGTTATAACGAGCAGCACGGTCCGGTGCGAGCCAATTAATTGATACCGTCGTATCACCTACCTTCGTCAGCTCACATTGTCACACCACGACGCGCATTATCCAGCTTCAACCTCCCAGACATGGCTACGCGTAAATGAAAACCCCGGGACCCAGTTGACTCGAGTACCTTAAAGCTCTCTGCACTTGCATAGCTTTCGGGTCTTCCGCGAGTCCGGCTGTCAATGAATGCCGAAGGCGCAGTAATCAATTGTACATGTAAGACAACTGGGCCTGGGATAGACTATCCCTCCGGATACACTTTCTCTATATACTCTCCAAAAGTAAAGTTGCACGTCCAGGCCGGGTTGCGGATGCTCCAATTACGCCGTAAAATGCTCCGTGCACATGTGCATTGTGTTATCGTATAGCCTATTGACAGTTTCCCTGAGTACTCAACATCCCAGTTCACTCAATCCCGCCTGCCATAAATCCAACACAGTCGTCTGCGTTGCATATGCCCTAGCTCGATCACTAATCCCGCTCGTTACACAAGCGGGCAGCCCGTTCTCCGCGTCCGTCAAACGACGGGAAAATGCATCCGCGAGCTCTATTAGTGGTAACAGCCTCGGTCACGCCTCCTATTCTTTGGGATAGTCGATTCGAAAACAGCTTGATGCTAGATCGTCCACATAGAGTGGCTGTGTGCAGCCACTAGCCACCTACAATAGTCTATGCACGTCCTGTTCCCGCTAATTAGCTTAACGAACAGCGCGCAGCGCGGGGCTCCAATACATATACATATGTATATATCCACATGCAGTAAAATACTCTGATTCATTTGCTCTCGAGGTCAAACTCGGATATCCGGATCGACAGCGTTTGCGGGGCTGCCACACTAGACCCAGCGCGGTTTCTGAGAGGGTGGCAGCGTTCCCGAAACTAAGAGGATGAGTTACTTGTCTAACCGGATGACCGGCCTAGCCTCGGTGCTGCCTTGTGCGGGCCGAATTTCGCCCAAATTACCACCATAGGTTGCCGATCATGTTACCAAGAAATCTACAAAGCTGCAGCTTGCCGCATAACTGCCGGTAAGTAATATGTACCAGCGACACCGCATTCCGCTGAATCCGGGGGAAGCAGGGGCATAATGGAGCCATAATTCCCTTTTTCGTTCACGCACGCCCCTCGACTGTAACATTGAACCCGAGAATGCTATAGAATTTTGTCTTACTTGCGCATTCTCCCGCTGTACGCCGTGCATGGATGCAAGCGGATGGACTGGGCTGCCGTACACTGTGTTACCATGAACTATCGTGTAAAGAATTTTGAGCGAAATATGCGACTCCTCACTACACTGTCCGGCGGTTAACAATAGTCTCGGGGACGCTGACCCCGAGACTAGGTTAACGATAGAATAATACAAGGTCAAATACGGGTAACTAGACTGATATGCAGCTTCTGCACTACATCCGGAGACTTTCAGAAAATACTATCAGGGTGGCATGCATGCACGCCCGTATCATGTATTCCCTACCGTCGACTTGTCTGCTAGCCGAGCAGCTGGCCTTGCTTCTCGTTTGCCGCTGGGCGGCCCGCCAGTTTTACACTCGGTACCTTAATACTGACAAGCCGCTCGTATATTGGTGCTACGATATTCACTACGGTAAAACAACGCTAGTAAGATACAAGTCAAGCGTCATGTCCGGAGAATGTATCGTAAAAAATACATCGGAATGCAAGTGTGCTAGGCTGCATATACAGACTGACACTAGCAAACCGAAGCGTGTATGCGCATGAACGCCGTCTACACTGCCGATTGATGTATTTCTAGCATATGCAGTTCCTTGCCACCAATCAAGTCGCACTCAAGAGGCACGACAGTTTGACTCCCAGCATATCAAGTAACACCAGCAAGAGAAATTTGCGGTGCTTTCGCAGAGATGGACGCTACCGTAGACACTTTCTCGTCTGCGGAGCTCGGTTGGTGCACGTGGAGCTCCCACCAATCCTATGGTTCCACGGTTTAACGTTAACGGTCACGACAACAAGAAACCCTTTTTCCAGGTTACCGGTCAGCATGGGCATCATGCCACTGTGGGTCTGAGGGATACACCAGCGAGTTTTGGTAGAGTATTAGTGTTCCACCGACTGCACGTCAGCTCGTGCTTAGCACGAACAAGCTACCAGTCTAGCTGCAAAGAAGATATGAAAGCTGCGGTTTAGAAACCTTATGAACGAACGGTTCACTGCATGAACCAGGGGTTGATTAATTGATAATACTTGCGAACTACCCACAATTGTCGGCAGTTGTTCCCGGTCCCCCTGCTGTAAGAGGATAATACACTTCGGAGCTGTGGACAGGAGCTCTGAAGACGGTGCAAATCTTGAACTATCGTGGACTAACTGATCAAAGACTAGATGCGGCGGGATCCGAGAGCCGGCGATGTTACTGCATTCCAGAATATGTGATAAGGCAACAAGACAGGACAAGCTTATCGCCAAATTCAGAGCCTTTCCCCAAAAGCATCATTTTCTATGTATATACGAATCAATCTTATCACGAGGCAAGATCAATCAGTGCCAATCAGACGACAAATTTAAAGCCACCGTAGGTATGTCGGAGTTATGCAATAGCTTCGACAGTCGAGTTTCCGACTATTGTGCGATGTCCAGACTTTAAGACGAACAATAAACCAAATTCTTTTTGTTACTAGTACACTGAGGACCCATTCTCACTGGTACACCCGAGCACCCAGTCCATGGAGTTATGAGAGTAAAACAAAATATTGGAATTTATATAACAACACTTTCACCTATGATACACTCTGGCTAGGCGAGCTAGAGCTTTGACAAAACTCCCCAAGTTAAACTCAACGAGTCGCCAAAAACATCTATGTCTCCAGCGGAGCAATGTCGCTCCACTTGCGAGAAGCCTCAGACGTAATTTATTCCTCGAAGATGTCGACAACGAGGTTGCCGTTACCGCCAGCAGCATTAGAGCCTAGAAGTCCCACTGTTAGCCTAGGACTAAGACAAAGAAGAAATATTTGAGGAACTTTGCATACCAGAAACACGTCCGTTACGGTTGCAGTTATTAAGAACCCAATTTCCGCCGTGAGCGACATCGCGGCTAAATCCAGAAGCTCCATTAGCACAAGCTTAATTCCGGTAGCGTATATCAATCTGGAAATGAACTTATTCCAGACTTACCACCAGGAGGAAGCAAATCCCTTTCCAAATGATCGGCCATACCACTGGCATTTGCCGACAACACACATGCGGATGACACCGCTCACTTGGCAGTCCGTCCGGTCGAGTTTTAGGAGATAGTTGAAGCAAGCTCTGGCATCACCTTCTTGGCATCCGCCCCGACCAGAGATGCCACAGAATGGCTCATAGCGCTTGAAAAGCTCTTTGGGATCTGCGCTGCGTTCCTCAAGACCAGGAGTGAGCTCCACGCCAGCTGCATGAACTATCGATTAGCTACGGTTGATTCGTCCTTGGCTTCCCCGATGTAAGGGCTCTCCTCTATCAAGACACACATCGACTTACATGGCAATGGCTTGTTGAGGTCAGCATTGGTGAGCCCCAATTCTTTAACGGATGGGAGGCCAGGTCCTGGAATGAGAATCGAAGCGTAGTCCACCTCGGTGGTTGGGGCGGGTGCGGCGATAGTAGCACCCACAAGAGCCAGGACAGTAACAGCAGACTTCGTGAATCCGACCATTTTGATAATTTTATGGTAAGGAGAATGGTATCTAAAACAGAGGATGTATAGGTGAGAAAGTATGAATCCGTTGCGATGTTGTTATAGACAGTGATGCTGATGATGGAGAAAAAGAGTTCATCAGTTTCGAAAGTTCCGCAGCCTTTTATAGAAGAATTCCGCTCAGCGTCTGGTGCGTCGAATATTGACATAGGTCATGAACCACGGCAATTAGGAGGCTACGTACGAAGCTGACGTTGCTCCTAGGGTGCCTGCGAAATAGACTTACAAGAGCGAATACCGCATCTTGTCCTATCGCATAGGCATGATTCCAAAAGGGGAAGATTCAACAATAACATTTCTTCACCGAAAGGAATACTTGTACCTGGGAGGAAATTCTTATGTCGATTACTCTTCACCTCAAATTTGATTACTATCTAAGATACAGGGAGTTGGAATCTGCAAACTATGTTGGTAGGGACCTGGGGTGGCATTAAGGTTTAGACTCTTAGAAGAATAACGCCCCTGCTTCTGAAGACGGTTTCGACGTTACACCGGCAGTTGAGGCTCGGCGGCAAGCATACTTCGGAGGTTATCGACGTCTAAATGGGTTTAAGTCTTTGCATCTAGCCATACTGAGAAGACGAACCAGGACTAGTCGTCGGTGCCTGATACTGTCATGTCATCAACGACAAGCCTCGGTATACCCTCCATACTCAATCTTTACCCAAGTAGCCAGAATACGTGCAATTCTCTCTTAGCCTGGCTATATTTTATCCACTATAAGATTTACGCTATCCTAGAAGCAATTTACAGAAACTAGAAAATATTCGCACGATCCGGGCGTATGTTGTGCGCCACAGAGTAGAAATTACACCTTCGCTTGCGTCATTGAAGCGTACTTATCGAGATATTAGTGAACATCCCACTAGGGCATCGTAAAGGCTAAAAAATAAATGTGACCAGGAAGCCCCATTACTAGTGTCAGTAAAGTCATGCATCCCACAACAGAGCCCGGCTACAACACAAGTATGTGTTGTATATTCCTGTCTTGGCGTTGGTCCACAGCCTAGTATTTGCCGAGTCGCAATCAATTGACCTTCCAGTTTTGTCGGTATTTAGTCTCCGCACCCGCGACGAGACCGTCTACCGACCGGCACAGTTAAAGGTTCGCACCGATCTCGTATTCATGTAGGCGGGGCGAAGCTTCCTGACTCAGGGCCTTGAGCTAGCATTGTTCAAAGCTGGCAAGCCTATTGTTCGAATTCTCGCTGCAACTGCACTGCTCCGGAGCGCTCCTCCGGCCTCCCGAAACCTTATTCTACAGACGTTCCTTGCAAATATACCTGAAGACGACACTTAGAAAGCACGGAACAAGGCCATTTCGAGCTCGCGATGATATCGGAGCTCATCGAAACGGATTGGCTGCTAATCGGACCCAGGAATGCTGACTTGAAGGATCGTCAACGTTAGGCATCTATATATGAGTCTATTCCCCGAACGCGATAATCCCCGATTTGCTCTTCTAGATCCTTGGCACATTCTTTGTTGCCCTTCATATCCCGTTCAAGTCTGGCATACTTGCAATATTCGGCGTCCGCGACTCTACGCGGTCAGCAAGCGTCGCGTTTCGCGCCACTATCAGTACTGTCAGAGTTTTTTTAGTTTTATAGCGTGTGCTGTATTGCGAGTCTACTCCGAGACTAGTGGCGGCCTATCCGTAACTTTCTAATTGCCAAAGCCTTTGCTTCCGGGACAGCAGTAGATCGTAGTATCGATAATGTGGTAGCGAAGGGCTCTTTCGCCAATTCTCGGGAAATTGATGTCCGGATTATGCGCGTGCGGACCTCACGGAGATCACGCCAGATTGAAACGTTGAATAACAACTCAGGCGTTAGTTAGGCTGTGTCACAATCCAATCCCGGATTGCTGACATCTCTCTTCCTTAGCGGGCTGAACATGGCAGGTACAAATGTAGACTACGCAAACATAGCCAGGTAGTTTAAATTACTCATTCCCGTGCCTGATGTTAGCTTTGTAATATCCTCACAGGGTATTTCTATCTCCCTGCTAAGATGCGAAGCTCTCTCGCCCGAAAAGATTCGCAAGGAACTGCCATTTGAAGACAATATGGGCTGGCGCCCTTTGCCGAAAACATGGGGCATGCATCTCTGAGCTCTTTAACGGCACCTAGCTTGCTACTACATTGAAGAATGCGGCCCAGTTGCTGACCGGTAGATATACCCAGCTGAAAGCAAGCCAAGGCATAATTTAGAGATAGATTATCACTGAACGATGCTTCTAGATCCTCGAGTTAATCGTCTCCATGTGCGTCTAGCTCAACCTAACTAGAGCGGATTCAAGCTAGGGCAATTTCGGAATCTCCCGCACAAGGCTGATTGGAGAAATCCCGATTGGCTGTTTATTCTCTAGGTAAGATTAATGTCCTTAGACCAAAGCGTGGGTCTACCCGATTGGGCAGGTCCGAGGGCGAAAGCCTCAAAGCTACTAGAATGATGTCAACACCCTCACAGGAACACTTTAAAGTGCTCATACAACTCTTTTACAACATCCTATTTTGGTATGATTATGATTATGATTATTGGTATTGTTGTTGGTGGAGGGCGTATAGATATTCTGTTGGATCCGTGAATTCGAGTACCAAAGCGCTACAAATTAATGGCTACATATAACTTTAACCAATTCTATGGAACAGCACAGTTTGAGATAGATGTTAATCTATTCACTAGGAAGTCAAATATTTGCATGTCAAACTCATCTCACGACAGGGCTCAAATACCGATTGATTTGGTTTTTGGGAACGCCATTCGCGTTTTCACATAGACTACTCTATGCATGTATCCGGATAGTCGTCCGGACGTCCGTTTTTTAGCGTATTTAGCAACCTTGTCGGGACCTCCGTAAAAGAGAAACTATCTCTACGATCATATCTCATGATAGTAACTGTCCTTACTGAGCATCACGAATGTGAATTTAGACGTAGACTAGGCCGGGGGACTACGGGGCTGTTGAGTAGGTGACGGAACACCTTATTGTCCATTTTAACTTCAGAGCCTACCTTGAAAGCTAAAAATAGTCTCGGGACAATTGAAAGCAAGAGACCCACTATATCATTAAAGCCCATTAGGACATTGCCATAGAATGCTGAGAAATAGCTAGCATAGGATAATAGATCTTAATCATATCTGTCAATCGCTCCTCAAGAACGACTCAGTGCAATTAACATTGGATAAGCGGGAAATGTACAAAAATATTTTATATTTTGGTTTCATACCGCCGCTCTATATACGTGGTGCTCACTGACGAGTGTTAGAGTTGACAGAGATCCAAGGTAGGGGTGATGATCCTTGGATTCAACAAACATAATGGTAACATTTTTGAGGGAGCAGAGGGGCCAACAAATTGAATATAAAAAGGGGTCGGTATAATTTGGACAATTCTTTGTTTCCTGTCACGGAGATGCCAAAAGGTTTTCTTTTTGCAGCGGTGAGCTACTGCCTGTCAGTAGCTCATGGAAGCTTAGTAGCCCAATAGATCAACAGCAAAGGCACCATTCCCCCAAGCAGCATTGGAACCTATGGAATTTGTATCAGTTACCACAATATTCCGCTCAGTGTAGTATTGAACGTGACTGAAACGTACCTCGAATGTTGCGGCAGTTGTGAAGGACCCAGATACCGCCGTTGGCCGCGTCCATACTATAGTTTCGAGATATTAACCTATATCGATCTCCGAGAAGCACCGGCAGAGTCGATCTTTTGACTGTTGTAGACAACACTCTGGCTTAAGAAGAAGGGATCTAACTCACCAAGGGCTGCTGACTTCGCGACCGATAAGGGTTCGGCCTTGCCAAGAACATTTACCGGCTCTGCACATTTCGATAACTCCATGGGACTTGCAAGCGGTATTTCCAAGTTTGACCAGATAGTTATAGCAACCCTCAGCCTCCTGCCGAGAACATCCGGGACCTCCCCAGCATTGAGGATCGTAACGCTTGAAGAGGGTATTGGGGTTCTCCGATTCGCGGGCCATCAAATGCTCGAGCTCTGCGGGAATCGCGGAAGTTAAGACACTAGAAGTTTGAGGTTTGTCACGAAAATAAGCTAGGAACTAATGCGTACCTGGCACCGGTTTGCTCAAGTCCTCGTTGGTGAGGCCGAGTTCAGCGATACTTGGGAGACCCGGGCCGGGAATAACCAATTTCGTATAGTCGATGACTGGAGCAGTGGTTGGGGCGGCAGCGGCGGCCCCGAAGAGCGCGAGGGCGAAGGCAATAGCAACGGTAGACTTGGTAAGACCGAACATTTTGCTATGGAATTTGAAGATATATCGATGAGATATCTAGAATATGGCTTATAGCGCAGAAATGGAGGAAAGATTATGATTAAAGGAGCTGCTGTTAGTAGACTGCTGCAGAGATTGTTACTGATGCTGTGAAAATGTTCGATATCGGTGGATGCAATCCGTGTCCTTTTATATTCATGATTTTCACTATCTTACCCGTCCCTCCTGTAAGTTCGTCTTCTTGGTCGCGGCTACGACGACTGAACGCAACCGTCATTGGAAGGTCTACAACTTGGCTTGTGATACGGCATACAGTGCTCTGCGCCGAGAAGTCAGCGATGCAAGTATACATCGCGAGAATGCTCCATGTGTCCTTTGAATTCCGTATAGTAATCTAAGGCCTTCTAAATCAGCACCCGAGCCCTCGACTAAGCCTTGTTAGGTCATAAGAACTCTTGAAGTCGTTTCAACGGTTCAGAGGTGCCAATGCTAGTGGTGCGTGTCATCCAGTAACTCATCGTCAGATTTATGGATTCGAGATCAATCAATTAGGCAGCTATACCGCAATATCGGCGATGCTAGGCGTCTACAGACATACATGCGTAGATATCTTTAGTCTACTGGGTCGGACTGGGCCTCGTAAACTCATATGTACGTGACAAAGTACGTGACAACTAACATGCTAACAAGTCGCCCGTTTTGAGGCCAATTATTAGAATCTAGATCTGTTGCAAGTTGTAGTTCTGTGATACCTTGGCCTAAAGCAGAGAGTGCTTATATCGGTTTGTATAGGCTTCCATCGAGACAGTATATCTAGTTGATCTTGCCTTTCTCATTTGGTGTAAGCTCACACCGAAATATGACTTCCACGGTTCATTAGAACTGATTAATGCCCATTAATGGTACAGCGGCTAGGCACGAGATACCAAGGCGCCGAAGAAATATCCAACACTCGCATTGCGTTGCTGCTGTGGTTGGCATTTTCCGAGCCGCGAATAAGCTACTAGGCAACTGCCGCTTTTGTTTCCCGCGCCAATACGAGGTATCATGCCGCGGAGCCAAGCGGCAGCGGCTCGTATTTCATATGAACAATACTTCTTGGCAAATGAATAGTAATCAGTCCCGAACACTCTTGCTGTTTGTGATCTTCTCATCTATCACCAGCGCCCAGACGTCAGACTCAGTGTACGGAGTTTTGGCACAAGTGGAACTCATTGTTACTATGCAATGGTGTATCCGTTTACGTATTTACTCTCAGAAGACACTGATTGAATAATGTTAGATGGTTTAGCGTTTCGGGATTTAGCCTACGTATCCTTAGCTGCTGTCTTGGCCCTGCATGTAGTTAGATATACTGCAAACTCAGAAACCTGTCGGCCGTTGCGCGGGCCGGAGCGAGACACTGCTAGCCTGCATCAAAATGGCACCGGAACGCTGCCTTGCAGGCTGCTTATTAACCCGCTGGCCGAAATATGCATGACGCCTATATTCAAAATCGTCGTTAGAACGAACCTGAATAAATTAGGTTTACGGATAGCTGATGAGTATTAGTTTCAATGGCGTCTACTCATAGATCCTGTGCTTTTCCCGCCGCTGTCGGCTTACGAGGAATGTAGAAATTTCCGGATATCTCGCGATCCGACCGGGCGCGTAGCTTGTCACTTTGACACACTCTCGGGACGAGCAGAAACCTCGGCAAACAAGGGGTCTTGACGGGCCCTTAAGCCGGGCTGCAAGGCTTCGGCTACTACGCCATGCGGACCCTGCCTTCCGAGTTAGGCTGGAGATATAGCCTCCATGGATATAAGTTTCTTCCTGAAGAATTATCCCGTCCGCTTCTCTGGGGCTTCGCAGCCTTCTTGGGCTTGACTCTAAAGGTTGGCGTCCCTGTCAGGTATCAAGGTTAATATCCAGTGTAAGACACCCGCAGCCGACTTGAAATTGTGAGTTCTAGGAAGCCGAGACCCTTGTTACTGATAAATATGCTCAGCCTTGTCCAGGGTGGTAGTAAAGCGCTCCCTGCGAGCAACGTGGGCTCAAATTTAGGTAGATTACTGAACATAAGCCAAACCAAGCATTGAAGCCTAGATGCTATCTTGAAGATATAAAAATGATTGAAAATCTAGACTTGGACATAAATCTCTTGATAATATGCCGCAGATGGGCCAGGGCGCGAGTCTTCAAAGTGGCGACTAGCAGATTGAAGTAGCTATTACCACGGAAGAAACACTTCGGGCAGGTCATAGAAAAATCATCTTCCCGAATCTCAGCTTGTGCGGAACAGCATATTGCTTACTGGAAGGTGATATACGCGGACATTGATTAGCCTCAATCCACAATACATGTCTTCCAGTATCTAGCTTAATTACAAGAGCTATGCCTGCCATTCGCTAAATTCACTCGGTGCATACAAAGTGCTGCATTCATATATCTATGGACTGGGAGAACGATGCGTCAAGCGGCCGAAACATCTAGAGTTGTTATCGGGTGTAACCCTTGTGACTCCGGTTCACACCATTGCCTATGATGCGGCCACTTATCGACGGGACATATTACGAAGAGCAGCGAATTTGCATTCTAATAATGTATAACTCCGTAGTAACAAGTGAGAAATGCGACCGAAACAATGTTAAACGGTAAGCAGACCAGCGCGGCAAAACAATGACAACAGGGTGTTTCGGGGAGAAGCCTGAACGGTTTGCGAGAGAGGCGAAGCACAGATGAAAATGCGACCAGTTACAAGATTAAAAGGAATAGCGAGGAAATTATAATGAAAAGAACAGATAGGAACGTGGATGAATCGCCCGCCGGAAAGCAACGGAAATAGTGTAGCAAATGATGTGACTGGGATAGAAGACAAGTCGCAATCAAAGTTAGAATGGAAAGTGAAAGGCACTCTATAGGGCTCCTTCCATACTGGAACGGCAAACCGATCACTTGAAGCATCGAGAAAAGATCGGAACGTTCGCCCGCAATAGAAAACCCTTTCAAAGAACGGGTGGATTGGCCGCAACGGGATGCTGGGCCTCGACTTCTCTAATCTCAGTCAGCAGCCCAGCGAACTCAGGAAAGTATTGCTCGACCACCATCTTGAGATAGCCTCGGAGGACAACGCTCTTCAGTACGATATCTTTGGGCAACGCGTTCGAGCGGGTTCCGCAGACGTTGATCAGCATCCCCGCGAGGACAGCATCGATGTCCGTTGGCGCAGCGGTGTGGTGGAACCACTCGGCTTTGCCGCTGGCTGTGGTGAGGCGGGTCTCGAGCGCGGCGAAGGCCTCGCGGAGGATAGTGTCGACTTCGGCGGGAGTGTGGCGCCCGATACCTTGCATCGTGAGTGTCTTATTGAGGCTGCGGCCGAACCACCAGCTGAAGGAGCCACGTATGACGACGGGGAGCTTCCCGAACAACTGGACTCGATTGTCAGAATCTCATGAGCATGTTTAAAAGGGGGAAGGTCAGTGAGCTTACCTCGTTGGAGATGATGGGGACGTTTTCCTTGCGCGACCAGCGATAGCTGACGATGGCGTGGTAGATACCTTCTTCCCAGAAACCACGATAAGCGAGACTCTCCGCCTTCTGCAAGTCGGTCAAGCCAGCGGCACCATCGAGGTCAACGATTTTGTGCTCCTTCAAGTAGCGGACGATGAATCCGCTGTCGGAGACAGTCGTGTCATTGATGGTGATGTAAGGCAGCTTCTTCTTGGGAGCCTTGTGTGGGAGGGCGTCCTTCTCCGTATATTGGACTCCCGCAAAACGCAGGTGGCACTCGAGCTTCTGGCAGAAGGGCGAGACGGTGGGTGTGCCGGAGGCCTTTTCGAAGGCGTGGACGACGACGGTCGGCTGAGCGGACATATTGCGTTGAGGTGTTGGATTTCGCGATTAGGACTGAAGCTGGTGTCTTTGGAAATGGGGGAGCTTCTGAGAGAGCTCGAGAGGTTTGCAGAACAATTGAATATCTCTGGAGAGCACGAAGATGGACTGATGGAGAGAAAGTTAGGAGAAGCTCCCGGGGACTCTATATATAACTCCAACATGGCGGCCGATTCAATTTCACGTCACAAGTTCGCGCCCGCAAGACGCACAAAAAAGTTGCAAGTTACACCGGCCGCTGGCTTGATCTCAACCAGGAGTTAGCGCTCAATTTCTCTTCCATTTTGCGGCTCAATATCTTTACCGATCAAGGCGCTTTTGCTGGCTTCCTTCACAAACTTGCAGTGCTCTGCCGCGTCACTATCCTCCGCGTCGAATCATCGCTTACATAACGGAGAGATGGTGGAGCAAGCCAAGCATAACGTTATCCTGCACAAGCATCCGACAGTTCTGCGCTCCTGCGCGCTGAAAGCCACACCAAGAGCCTTGGCTGCCGCGCTCTACGTAATTTTGCTGCTGTTTGATAACGTTAGGTTGCAGAATTATAGAAGGGGAAGACGGCGGCTGCAGATGGCTGACTTGGGCGGACGGCACTGCGGGAAACGTCACGAGCGACGCAGGATTCGCCCGCCGGATCAATGTCGCGCCGGCGACACTTCTAGCACCTAGCGAGTGGAGGTCAGGAGTTGACATGGAATTGCAGAATAGAAATTGTTTAGAGGTGTTATTTACACAAATAGGCTTCGACCCTGTCAGAGAAACGCTGCAATATTCGACAACGTAAATGAATAAAAAAACATGGATGGAATCAAAGAATTAATGTTGGCTCTTTATGGTTCTTGACTTAGCTAGCACGTCGGTATGGGCAGGGTCCGCTGCTCAGGACACGGTTGAGAAAGATACAGTGGAGAGTAGTGTTACACAAGACCCGCAGTGACGCCGTGGCGCCATGCAGGTTCGTCCCAAGGAAATCAGGACAAGTAACTCGACGGAGCAAAGAAAGGCGGTTTGCGGTAATGGAAAAAACATGGGATACACCCGAAGGATGATAAAAGACACATGCAGGAACAAGCAAGCCTGAACACGCCACTTGTGGATCCGATTACCTGCATGCATACCTTGAACGGCGTCCTTAGTTGCTTTTCCCCCGGGCTCAGCCGCGACTGACGAATCGCCCACTCCCATCACGAGGCTGCTGCTGCTCACCCCGGTGCCGCCGGTTCCTTCCTCGATGCTTTCGTGGTGATCGTGATGCGAAGTTGCGTACGTTCGGAGATCGAGGCGGTCTTGGAGACGGCTTTGGAGACGCCGGTGGCGTTGGGCGTTCGTTTTCAAGGAAGTGTGGTGGATTTCCGCATTTGAGTTTTCGAATAATTGGTATTTCGGCGTCAACTCCCGTCATCAGGACGTCGTTATCGTAAGCAGACGTGATAACCTGCGCGACGGGCCTGATGGTGGTGGGGGTGGCGAAGCCAGCAGCGGGTCCGGCACCGGCGCGCCAGGCAGCAGGGATCCCGAATGTTCGTGCAGTATGAGCGTCGATTGGGCGAGCATGTTTTCTCATTTGCTCGAGATGAGACAGCCAGGATATCTCGCGGATGACGTGAGTATACTTCTGTCTCCAGCAGGCCTGTGTATTCATCGTCAGTTCATGCTACAGTCATACGATACTTTGACCAAATATAAGAGCTTTCCATCAAATATCTTGGCATATAGGAAAAAGTAGATATGGGTGCAAGATAAATGAAACACAGAAAAATACTAACATCTAGACTGGCCTGCCGCTGCCTAGTGCGCCTCTCAACAGTCTTTCGTCGTTCTTCCCGCTCCGCCTGTCGCAGCGTGCCTCTATTGCTGTTCGAGATATTCGCCAGCAAACTTGATGACAGAAAGGTATACACCATCTCCTTGCCTGGCATCTCGTACACGTACAGCTCTTCCAGCTCGGGAATCTCGCTCATCTTGTCTTCGTCGCTTTGGTCAAGCAGGTTTATGCCGAGATGTCGTCTGGTAGTGAAGTTAATATGGGTTTGTAGTATTGTGATATCGTAGGGAGTGGATAGAGGATGATGGTATGGTAGGAGTTGAATGAATATGTATGTAGGGGACTGTGAGCTGCTGAGACTATATTATGAGGTACCGGCTGACGTATCACCACGTTATCGTAGAGCGCTCTCGTCTCATTCATCCTGAGACCCCAGCACATGAGCCCAGCGGAGCACTTGCGGCTAGTTTCAAGACTGCCTCAAACCTTTACTATATTGCTTTCAGGTTCCCCTCAATCAAGACACCATGGTACCAGTGTATTGTCATGATCCTAGTCAACGTATGGGCATACTATGCATTTTTTCAATCGCTATAAGATAACACGATTGTAATGAGTTGGGCATCATACTACTGCGGCAGAGAGTGCAAAAGGGTAGTTACATGAAATGTCTCCAGCAAGTAATATGCCTACGATTCGCCGGTCAAGGTCCAGCAGTCTATCGTGCTGCGAGACGAACCCGAAGTAACGATATACCTCCTACGTTAATGTACTCTAGTTGGCATACTACAACCTACAGAGGAGAGCGAGATCCCAAATGACTAGCCCCTTTTATTTTTGTCGGTACAGTTCTAATGCTGTCCTAACAAAAGCCAAGCGAATCTGCTATGGCAGTCTCAGGCGTCCCCAAGGCTGCCATAGCAGATCGCTTTAGCACCAGCCAATCTGTTATGGTAGACCCAGGCGTCCCCGGAACTACCATAACAGACCGCTTCCAAGAAAAAAAACCCAAAACAAGAAAAAGCGCCCAAAAACAAGAAAAAGCGCCCAAAAACCCAGAACAGTGCGCTAGAAAAACCTCAAACAAACAAGCGCTCAAAAACCCATGACAATGCGCTTCAAAAACTCGCTTCAAAAACACGAGTAATCCAATCAAAACAGAGAGTAAAGGGGGTGCTCACATGCGCCGCTGGAACATTTTCCCAGAGCCACGCTGGTAGCCCATCTTGCCAACGGCTACCTTGACGTTGGGCTTGGAGGCATATGTGACATGGACCTCCAAGCGAGAGACTTTGTTGAAGTTCTTTGGAAGCTTGTTCTTGCGCAGCTTCTTTGCTTGCCTCTTGGACGTGACTATATCGATTGCGTGTTCGGCGGGCTCTGCTCGGAAATCGTTCTTGTAGCCAAGGATGGTGTAGTGACATTCGAAAAATTCCTTTTGCTTATCGGCACGATCCTTGTATTGTCCTTCGTTCTCGAGGATGGGGAAGCAGGTCGTATAGAGCCAACTGAGGAAGGAGAATGGGTCTTCTGAGTCATCGAGAATGTCAATGTAGGCGCAGGAGGTTGCCCATTTGTCAGAGCTGCGAGACTCCCAAGGAAGTTGAACGTATGCATAACTGAAAGGTGAATCGCCGTCAAGGTCGAAATCCATGGTGATGTTGCTGAGTAGAACGTTTTGCTGTGGACTACTTACACCGCCTTGAGCATGTCCGCGCCATCCAGGACCGAAAATAAACGGCTTCGTGAACTCAGGAATCAATGCGAAATCACCGGTGATAGCGTCAACACCTGGAGGATCGGTGAAATCGAAGGTACTAGTGGATGCTTCCTCATCACGCGGGAGAGGATACTGAACCTGGACAGACCTCCGAAAAACCTGGACCCGAGACGATTGTTTATCCCCGGAAACCTCCGGGACTGCTGGAATATCGGGGGGAATTTGGCTGTGCTTCATGTGTGTTTCGTATGCTGCGAGCATAGCGTTGATCCGTGAATCGTCCGTTCGAGCGATTGTTTTGTTTCCAGTATGTGGCCAATTGCCTTTGCTCCCGCGCGTATGGTAGGTCAAGTTGTCGACGTATATACTGACCTTTTCGGCATTTTGGTCTGCGGCAACGAGGAAAAAGATGATCTTGGTGACGTGATCACCGTCGATGAGTTCGACAAACTGGTATGGAACCTCCTTTGCCGGGTTGTCAAACGGCTCGACAATGCTGACTTCCTGATAGCGGACTTGTTGCGCCTGATCGCCGTGTTTTTGGGACAAAATGCTGGTAATGCCGATGACACATGGAGTGGTAGTATTGACAACGGTTTCGATATCCTGGAATTGTTGACAACCGAGGTAGAAGGATTTGATGGACATATCCTCCCTTTCTGATCCATGATACTCGATACCAATGGACGGATAAACGATGCTGTCCGGTTGTTTGTACTGTTTGACTCCAGGCGCGTATATATAACCGGTGGTGGAGTTTCGATCCTCAGCGGTGCACTTTCCGTCAGATTTGGCGATGTGTGTCTTTGCCGCGTAAAACTCGTCGTAAAGGATGTCCTTGTATGGAATCGGAATCGGACTGAAGAGAATCTTGTCGTCCAAGTCGAAACAATCCGTAACGTGGCCAGAACGTTCTTCGAGGGGCGATTTGCGGGTCGATGAGACCACCTTCGGAGGTTTGTTTTCGTCCGCTGTATGTTTGTTGTTCTCCGCCGGGGGGAGAGCAGGGACCGAGCCACTCGGAGGAGTGTGCAGTGAGTAGGCTACGCTGTCAATAGCCAGAAGAAGAGAATCTGCGTAAGCAGCGTCGATGGGATTCTTTGACTCCATGCCCGTGGGCGGCGTGTAGAGAACTGTGTAATTAGACACATTGATTGAGAGGGAATCAATCTGGTTGTACGAATCTTGGTCGAAGTGGACCCATTGGAAAGGAGCTTTGCCAGCCTCGAGGCGACCTTCGCTATTCATGATAGCAGATGGAGGGCGGAACTGAATGGTGTCGCTGGACTTGACGCGACCGCCGACCTTACCTTCGAACTTGACATTGCACTCAACTGGAATGCCGCTGTGGAGAGCACACCCGAAGAGCATTGACTCGGGGGTGAAGGTGGAAACCTGCGTGAGGTTCATAGCGTTCTTGATGGTAGTGAGGACAGGGGCCTCGCTGGGAATATGCATGACCTCTTTGGTCGTAGCATCAAGGGGGAGGACGGCAAATGCGTTCTTACCCCCGGCGGATTGGAAAAAGTGCTTGTTTGCACCAACGCGGAAGTTTTTCCAAGAGAGTCCCTCGTAGGGGTCCTCAAGAGGACGCCAGTCAAGGTCTCCCAGATTATCGAACTCATCAGAGTCGAACGTGATGTTGAAGCTTGAGACTGTGTCTCTGTTGGCAATGTGCGGGTGCGTAAGAACTACTCCACCTGCATTTGAGACTTTGTCGTCTTCTCCGAAATAGCGTGGGTGCGTACGAGCTATTGCACCGACCAAGGAGCGCGGGCGCGTAAGAACTACTCCGCCTGCGTTTGGAACTGTGACATGATTGACCATGCGAGGGTGCGTAAGAGCTACTGCACCGACGTCGACAGTTGGGAGAGATGCGACCAGGAGGCCGACCGCCAAAGTGGCGGATTTGAAAGCAAGCATTGTGCGCAGAAGCAGAAAGACTTGTGCAAAAACAAGAGGGCAATCGAAAGCGGAGGATAGAAGGCTTTTGCTAGCAGAACGCAGAAAGCAAGAAGCTGGGAATGCGGAAGGAAGCTGAGAAACGTAATAGGGGGGTACCGCAAAGCACGGTGAAGAAGAGAAGGAGAAGGGGGGACCCGAGAGACCCTGACAGCTGGCTTTTTATGCCAGGCCAGCCTGGTGTTTACCATCCTGCGATATTTTGATATCATTTGACGGTATATGGCCCGCGAATCGCATCTACAGCGCATCAGACTACGAACTAACAGGGCGTTGTGTCCTCTAAAATGCAACAATTGTGGTATTTTTCCGGGAACAACGCAACCTTGTCCTTTTCTTTCCGAGCATTTACCTATTCCAGCGACCGGCGATAGAACCCGCTCGGGGCACCACCATCAACAGCCACTCAGCCCGCATAAGGCGCAAGCAAATTAACCCACCGCAGTAATGCTCGAGTAACAGTTTGATGCGATAGAAACAAATAACAGGAACGGGAAAGAGGCGACCGCCCATACCCACGCTGTCAGCTGTCTTCTGATCCTGCATACATTATAATTCCCTCACAACATGTTTACCGCTCATACCACGGGTAAAGCAAGCTCGGTTGTCGTGATTATACGGAACTTAATAGGTAAGATCTAGTCAGAGCCTCGCTAATCTAAGATTCATCCATCAGAACAATCGCTTATTTATCTCGAAACATTGAATATAATCCTTAGCGAGAAAGGTCATTGGGTGGGAGGCTCTCGCCCTGCCTTCTCCAATTTGCGCCTGCATTTCGACGTTTAAATCTGCTGAAACTGCAACGTTGGCCTCGTTTTAGTATCAATCTCTTCCAGGATTCATAGATCTCTAGGAATACATTGGACGCCAAATCCTTTGTTCCAATCACATCAGCCGGTTGGCTGTATACCTTAAGAAGTGCTGTATATGCCCATGCTTGGAATGATACAATGCGTGAGAGCTGTCACGTTATACACCTTGTTTTTGTGACTAATTTTTTATTTGTAGACTCTCCCGATGGGTGACTGGGCTCCAATGGTTGCGATGAGACGTCGTAGCGATCAATCCACCCAATATCGAAATGGTGGATATAAACGACGAACGGTGCTATTAGCAGCAGGATATGCTTGCCCGAGCATATTCTTCGGTCTGAAATGCGAGACTTGCAAGCTTCGATCTTGCACTCAGACATCAACTTATCCACCAGCAGACGCGCTCGAAACTGATGGAAGTCCTAGGTCTCTTGTCAACCTCCCGCCTACCGCTGACATTAATTGTTTCACATTCGCGACACACAACCACAACAGACGTCTACAACAACAGGTTTAACGGCCTCATGAGAAGCATCATATCATTCAATTCTAAGAATTCACAATGTGCTATGTATTCTACGAGTTTACGGGGGTAAGTATAATCGTAGCCTTTACCGCAAGTTCTCTCATGCATATCGATTCCGATCTTTATCCCTGCTAATTTCCTTTCCGAGCGCCAGTGCTACCACAAGGATGCCCGGCCAGCACCCACCGGCTGTACCCTGATCGACCGTCTAGACAACACCTCTTATGCTATCCGCTTTGGATCCCGCCACAGCTCCTTCTTCGCTGACAAGCCGCCGCCATGCGTAAACATGGCGGATAAGCGAGTCGTCGAAACTGTCTGCGAGCCCTGCCGTAGATACCGCGATACGGATATAGATCAAGCTGTGTGGAATGCCCTGATAGCTGAAGCGAATCGACAATGTGCAATGGTGGAAGTGGATTGGAATCTTTCTGGTGTCAGGACTTGAGGCTATCTGTGGTGCCATCCTGGTCACAAGACCTGTTTTCAACTCTTACGGAGGCTGTATATCATACAACGTTATTCTGGACGTTAAATTATCATGTAGGTATTGATGCTTTGGTAGGATTGCCTATCCTAGATGCATGCTGTTGATGGTAAGCCATGGAGATAGAAATATCTAGGATTCTTTGTCTCTGTTTTGATAGAGGTTTCAGGCTCTTTGTCAATTCCCATACATGCTCTCGCATCTAGGACTTGCGACCAAATCGTTGCGCATCTTGGAAATATGTAAAGAGCGTCAAGCTATTTATTGAAGACTGCATCTTGATACATACATAACTTTTCACTACAGGGTAAATTTCTGCAGCAGTTCAACTGCCGATTAGACTATTTAGTAAACGCGCCCAGTCGCATCCACTGCATCAACGGTTGGGCCCCCCAAATGTGCTTTGCGACTGAAGACGTATGCTGTCGAGATAACATGAACGCGGATGCCAGAATTCGTATCGAAATATACAGGTGAGGGATGCAATGAGCATGGTATACCGAAAGTCCGACGCCTTGTACCTGAGTGTTGCTATTAGTCCTCCTGTGTGTGAAATAACGTCGGTTCTTCAAGAGGGCAACTTGGGCCAGCGACAACCTCTTCCTCGTCCTCCATCTCCAACCACTCGTCCTCTCCTTCACCTTCATCCCCGCCGTCATAAATGACTCCTCCATCTCCTTCCGTCTCGTACTCCTCGGCCAGCTTGCTAAGCTCCGGTAGCTTTGAGCCTTTGCGGATCGCATTCACCAATGTGTTCACCAGCTCTTCGTTCGGCGACCGCAAAGACTTAAACAGTTTCTCATACGCTCGATGCTTCGCCCGGGCTGCCCCCAAAGCCAATCCGGTGGCCTCTTTGCGCCGGCCGTCCAGCGATTTCTCGAATACGCACTCTCGGCCCTTCGCGCTACACGCCTCGCACGGCGCCGGTGAACCCGTGCACTGCACAATCCGGACGTTAGGTACGTGTATTGATATTGACGAAGGTATCAGGAATACCGCGAACGTACTCTGCATTTAGCCTTCTTGCACCCTCGGCACGCTGTGCTGACCCTTCTGTTTGTCGCACTTCTAGATGGATCCGACATATACCTGGTGATCAAAGCTCACGCTCGCTACCGGCTCATTTCTGAATGTGATCGGAATCCGCGCTGTTAGATGCTCTCGCGGCAATTGCAAGGAAGGATGTGGTTTACGAGACCAATGCTCTCCCAGGTTTGAGCCTTGAACAAGCCCCGGGCTCAGCGATAACAAAACTGCGGACGTGCTTCCTGGCTCTCGTCGTTCGCATCGGCTTCTTTGGAGGCCCGACACGTCTCAATTTTGCCCAAGGCCACTAGACGGCGTGGCCCGTGCTAACGCTAGCCTGGGGGGGGGGCGGCGTGTTGCACAAACACCCCAATCCGAGCGATGCGCTGGATGTAGTAGCCGGCCAATCAGAAGCTTTGGTAGCGATCCGGAACCCGCCTTTCGTCATTGAGCTCGCCTTGGAAGCGGATGAAGCTCCTTGCCGTTTGTGGCTGGATGCCCCAAACAATCTTGCGCAGCAGCATGGTCCTGCTTTCCAGGACCACTTGTGGCCTGTGAGGGGTCATGGTAACGTATGAAGGAGATGTGATGCCAAGGCTAGCTGTTGGCAGAGCTCAACATGATTCGATTCCTGATCTCTCTCCCATGCCCGTCATGCCCGTTTCCACATCATTATCCGCATGGAGCGAGTCGCCACCGGTCGGTCATTAGGGAACGGGCGACCTCCACTCGGGCTGAATCCACAGTACTCGGCCTCCGCTATTGCAGACGAGACCACTTCGAACCCCCAAAATCAGAAGTAGCTTCTCGACAACATTACTGTCATGTCAGCAAAAGGCAGCACGCCAAGGCTCCCGCTGCGCAAGCTGCGTCCGGCGGCCCCTCTCCAGCCTCGGCCTGCCATGATCGCGAAAGTCGTCAAGAAGACCCGAGCGAAAAACGCCTGTCTTCCTTGCCAGCAGTCGAAGAAGAAGGTGTGTTATAATACCCCCCAACACACACACCAACCCTTGCGAAAACAGTCTCCATCCTGATGAATACGGATACCAGTGCAGCGAAGAGCGACCACTGTGTGCCGCTTGCGTGGAAGCCGGCCTGGAATGCCTCTACAGTGTTGAAGACACGGCCCGGCATAAACGCACGGTTCTGCATAAAAAAATAAAAGATTACGAGACGGACATTGAGAAATACGAGCAGGTGCTCGAACACATCAAGACATCTGGCGTCCCGGCCTTACACCGCGTGCTGAACGTAATCAGTGACCAGGCGCCGCTAGAGGATATCATGCTATTCATCCGCAACGAGGAGAGCTCGTACCCGCCCATCGGCGCGATATCCCCTGAGCCAGCCACCTCTGATCTCAGCTTGCTGATGAACGAGCAGTGGGAGAGCCTGCAGTCACAAGGATTCCTCAACACCGAGCTTGTAGACGACCGTCCGATCTTGAACCTCGCTGCGGCGCCATGGACAACTGTCACCGATAACGACGAGCTGGTCTCGCATCCCATGTCACTATATATGACATGGGACGACCCGGTCTGGCACCTATTTGACTTCGACATCCTTATCGACGCGATGAAATACGAGGACCTGACGTATTGCTCTCCCCTTCTCGTTAACGCGACGCTTGCAGAAGCATGTGTAAGTCAATACATACCATACGATCCGCAGTATCGCCAAGGCATAGAACCGCCGCTGTGCAGATGATCACTGTACTACTCTCCTTGATCTCAAAGTTTGTGACGTAAAAGATCTCAACTGTTGCTTGTGAGGTGATGGTATTTTTAGTCCAACAAGGCAATGTCTGCTAATAAGTGATCTAACTTAGCATTATTCTAACAGGATCAGGAATCGTAGTGACCCCCACGATCATAATTTTCTCGGGTACCGGTTTTTCCAAGAGGCGATGAGACTATGGAACGAGGAGACATCGAGGGAGCCAACGCTTTTGACGGTGCAGAGTGCCTTTATGGGCGGCTTTCAACTTCCAGTGGTTGGTGAACCGTTCTTCTGTAACTGGGGAAATTAAATGCTTTCTAACAACACGTCAGGACATATGACTGGATTGCCAGATGGCCGCACACAATGCCTCCACCAAAGATTCCGCTCCCATACCTTGAGTCGGCCGTCCCTCGCGACTACATTATCCTGCCAGGCGAGGAGCCTCTCCCACATCCTATCCAACACGACCTCGAAACCGGTCCGTTCCGCGATCCGAATCTAATCACGGAGTGGTATCCGTACCCGTACATCCGCGACCACGAGCCCATCATCATGCGGCTGGCCTTCCAATCGCACACGGGGCTTTCACATCATATTATACGAGCTTGCTTACAAATAGTGTGAGAATCTTAATAGCGAAAAGTCACTTACCATAACGGACAAGAAGCGTTTCTACGAGCTATTCGACGATTGGAAGAACACACTGCCGAAAGATCTCCGAGAGGGAAAATGTATCTCCCCGGGCGCCACGTTCATACAGTACGTTGTATGTTTGAGCCCTTAAAGGATCAGTTGAATCATGTCTAATGCGATCACTCGTCAATTCGGGTAGCGCGTGGTACCACGCCGTCATCATGGACATCCATCAGAGCACTCTCAGGGATTTGGACAAGGAAGACCCAGCAGACGTGGCGATCTTCAAAGCCGACTCTTTATCCCGCTACAACCGCTCCAGAAATGGCCTCTACATCGTGCTGGATACGTACCACCGCCGCAACAGCATGCTGACAATGACTCAGCCGTTCACGTTTGCCCTGTTGCTCGTTTCGCAGAACGCGACCGGGAGCCTAGCCAAAATCAAGGGACTGGAGACCGCTACATCCGCCCCTGAAAGCGCGAGTGATAAGAGTGGTGACACTGGCGTCGACAGAGAGCAGATTCCGCGCGGGCCATATGACGAAGACCATATCTTAGAAATATTCGAGAATACCCTCATTTGGGCATGTCACGCCAGTCGCAGCTTTGTCACCATCAAGGTCTTCGTCCGGCTGATGCAGCTCGAGGCGCAGCGTCTGAACATCGAGCTGTCGGACAGAGTGCTCGAGAATCTGCGGCCGGTGTTTCAGTGGGATCAAGAGGACCGCGGCAAGTGGATCGAAGATCTCGAGAAGACGCAAACAAGCCTGACATGGCGGAAGAAGAAGACGGAGGCGAATATCGTAGATATGGTCAAAACGCTGGAGCAGCTGTCGGTATAACGGGCGCGATGTGATATATTTATTGCGGGGGACTGGTTTTCGAGACAGAGCATAGCTCGTAAGTATGGATGTACATGCTTTCTGCATCAGCGGCATATTCTATACACACACAGCTGTACTGTTATATTCCCCTGTTGTGTTTTCTACCGCAATATAACGATATCTACGGCCACTGACTCGCTCCATCCGTCCGACTGCTATACCACGCATCCAGAAGACATCACTAAACACTACGGGCGGGTCCGATTTGTGCTTGCATGACAAAATGCGCATCCGGAGCGCAATCCCTTCATGCGGCGATCTGTCCATCCGCTTCGGCTACCCGCAGGAATGCAGCGCACCCGTTAAGGAATCCCTTATATGCAGGAGCCCTCCAGCCATCCCAGACTGCACACTCGCTTCACACCCTGTGCGAAACTCCCTCCATCACGCTCTTTAGACGCGCCATTCGCTGACCCCGTAGACGCAGCCCTCATTCGCTTGCTGCCCGCCAATCGCCATGCCATCGATCTTTGACAAGTGGGTGCAGGACTACAAGCCGCTGCGGCAGTGCCCGCCCGTCATACCGATAAACCCGCAGCGGACGAGCCCGCCTGCGCCATTCTGCGTGCATAGCATCCGCGCGAATTATCAGGGGGAACAAAGCTTTCGCGGGCGGAAGTATTTCCCGGCCACCTGCGATGTATGTCGTCCGCGTCCCCGAAATACTCCGACAATTGCGTAGCAAGTACCATATCGCGATACAATCGTGCTGACAGTCGCATTTGCGCACTAGATACCGCTGATGCGAGAGGCTGTTCGATTCGTTCCGGCGGCGGTGAACGCATTTATCAGCGCGCGGCTGCAGGGCGAGAATAAAGAACTGCCGACATGGTACGCATGGTACCACGAGTTTCTAAAGGGTATTTCATCTCTCCGAAACGGTTGCAGGGGATGTACAAGGTATACTGATATTTCGTGTAGAGTTTCATCAAGGTCGCTTCTGGAAGTACGAGCACTTCACTCGCTGGTATTGCGTCGAAGTCGCGGCGTCTCTCGATGAAAAATTCAGTAGTCTACGCTGGACGAGGACGATCTGGGTCCCGCCAATGGAAATGCGACGAATGATTAAGGATCTACAAGAATACTGGGAGGGCAATGAGAGTGCACAGTCAATCACTTCCGCATCGGGAGACACTGAGAGTGTCAAGACAGATGTCTTGGTTATGACAACAGGGAAAGATGGGAATATTTGTACTCGGATCGAGACTCTCGTGTCTACTTGGTAAGGAGTGACGAAGACTGGCGCGCTAAAAGTCCTCTTGAATCTTGAATTCTTTTGTATAACAATGCATCTTTATTTTTCGTATTCAAGCTCGTCAGACATCGCGGTCACTTTTACTGGCATTTCTCTCATCAGGCGCTATATCTCAACGGAAACAAAAGTGTATCGGTTAAGCCTAGCATTAGAACTTACCAGGCCACTCATAGCCAGTCATCGCAGTATTGTCGGCCTCAGTCTACATTCCATATTTATAAGTTGGAAATCTAAGCTTCAGTATTGTATTGCCGCACCACTATGTGTCTCCAGAGTATAGGAGTAGCTCCTCCCATTGTTCTAGTATGAAATAATTAGATAGGGCCACATATGGTCAGATTCCCTATTTTACCTTGAGATATCCTCTGTCATTACTCAAATCGCTCCGGAGCTGTGCACACCTTACGAAACATATGGTGCGCGAAGCACCTTAGTTTCAAACTCTGGATATGCTCTTGCATTTGCTCAGTCACTTTTCGCGTATTATTATTCTATAAATGGTCGTCATGAGCAAGGCTGACAGCCTGATCGGCTCTACGTCGTCGTAAACGCCCTGTGGCGTGGTGCATTCCCATGACCTGAGGGTATCGCCAGATAGCTCTGATGTTTGGCGATCGATTTTGAACAGTGGGTGGACAGATCATAACTTTCCATGACCTCCAGCTGACCGTACTCTGATAGTATCGAACAAGAGAGCTCTTGCTGTTGGTATAGCGGAATAGAAGTCCGGATAAATTCTATCATATTGAACTATGAGCACTCATTAGCTTGCTATTTCTGGAGCAAATGAGCGTAAAGATTGGTGGGTAGTCAGAAGTAAACTGTATATATATATATGAGATCATAGGAAGAAAGGTTGACAGCATTCTAGGATTATGATGAAGCTTAAGTTGAAGAGTTCAGATCTGCTGCCATGCATGAAGGAGGGGTACTGGGATACTTATTATACTCCCAGAACCCAGCCGCACTTCTAGCTGGTTCCTCTAACTTGTACGAAATAGTATAGCACTCCGGATGGAATTGTCGAATCGCCGAATGACCATTCATAACTCTTCCGGATAGTATGCTATCGCGATCTTGATTACATAATCCATCCGAGCAGTATCGACAAGTAGAATATCATTGTCATGTCCAAATCTGTCACTTTTGCAAGACAACGCAAATAGCTACGTGCCCCCGAAATGGAGATATCGCCAGCCTGCTAAGCTGGATCGAATCGTGTAAATGAGACGGAACTCGCGTAAGGATGTCTTTAAAGACAGGGAAGCCACAAAGAGCATGATAAGCGATCAGATCAAGTTAGGATTTACATCTCGCTTGAGCCTGCAAGGATCGCAGTATTGATGATACGGAGAAAATATCAACTCCGCTTCGATAACTTGTAGCAAGAATTCGCTGGGTTCTGTATTAAACTCGCCCGCCTAGTCTTGTCTTCCACTCTTGTAGACCTCTCTCTAGCCGTTTTCCAATATCGTGCCGTTTCTCTGCATCCTCAACAAAACTGACGCGCTCAGTCCACCATTCGATCCAACCCTCCTCTCGTACTCCTCTCTGAGAGAAGAGCCCGGTGGATAGGTCGACTAGGTTTCTCCGAGTTAGGCCATCCCAAAAAATATTTGCCCCGCACGTTTTGCAGAATCCGCGCAGGACGCCGGGGTCGCCTGGTGTCGATTTGTAGGTTCCAATGATGCTGTTATACGTTGGATCTTCGACAAGCTCCTGTCTGCTTGGCCATGGCACGGTCTCGCCGCTGGGCAATGTAAGTTCAACGCAGACAGTCGGAACGAATATCCAGCCCTGGACTTCTGAACCGGCGATTTTGCGACAAGAAGTGCAGGCACAGAGTCCGCCGAGAAAACGTTTCCCCGCGGCTGGCTTCTGCTCCTCGCGGATCCACCAAGGGTTTTTTTCATCGACGGCTGGTTGTTCGTCCGCTGGCGTATAGTTCGGAATGACCAGGTCTGTATTATCGCTGAAAGTATAAGGTGGGAGTTCTTCTGGCCGGCCAGTCGGTCTCGACAGTGTGATTTTAACACTAGAGCAATAGCAGGTGCCCTCTAGCTTTTGTGGTACTTCAAGATTCCGGGCTTCCCTTTCTCTCGCTACGATATCATCAACCGCCAAAGTGTCTCTCAACAAGCCGCGTAACTTAACGTCAGACAACCAGCTGGCTAGCCCACCGTCTGGCACACTGTCGATATAAGCTACACAATCGACGCCGAACGTCTCACCAGGTGGCAGTTCAACGACACCGGTAGCCAAATAAAAGCCTCTATTCGCATCCTTCGTCAACTCTGGCAAACTGTATCGAAAGAACAGCTGCGCTGAGCACGTGCTACAGAAGTAACGAGAACCGATGTCGGACGACTTCCAGACAGTGAGGGTCGCCGGTGGATTGCCGTCCGGGTCAAATGGCGGGCTAGGAGCCTGGATCGCGGTCGCGGCAAAGGTGCCTGTCGCCCATCGGCAAGTGGTGCATTGGCAGAAGTGAATATCTTTGTACTTCTTGTCGAGGGGTAGGGTGACTGAGAAGGCGTGAGTATTCGAGCCACAGTGGCACGCAAGCTTCAGCATAGCCGAGTCCGAGGCCTCCATTCTGCTGGACGGTGGTTCTTGATACGGCGATGGCAATCCAAGTAGTCAACGTTGTTATGCAGCGATAGGCGAGAGATGGTTCATAAACTCCTCGATGTCGCTACACTTCACGATGCGGTACAGGTCAGGCGCAGGATCCGGTTGCGGGGGGCGTAACGTTATTATAATTCCCTGGATCAGTCAACAACGTTAATCTTATTTTGTGCTACCGTCGGCAGAACCTCGGCAGAACTTTTGACAGGCAACACGGCTACGTCATTGCCTAATCAAGAAGCCGCCAGAACCCGGAATGTTCTCAGAAAGGAATGGTGGAAGGTGACTGAAGACAGACTGATTAGGAGCCTTGGGGATGCTGCATTCGGATGGATCTTGGCGTGCACCGTGTAGAACCAAAGTGAGTGCGTGACCGCGTTGATTTTGTGGTATTCTGTTCTGGCGGAGGACGAGGCTCTGCGCTTTTGTAGGCGCGGCCGAATCTTGTATTCGTGGCATTTACGATCCGTGGTCCTAGAGAATCCGTATATATTCAGTACAGCACCATATGTCGTAAATTTTAATCAGCTTCAATTTAACAAGCCTTCGAATAATTTTACTATCCCCCACCATACAAATGGAATCCCCGACCGTCCATGCGTTCGTCAAGCTTCCCTTTGAAGTGAGTTTCCAGATACTCGCCGAGTTGGATAACCGCTCTCTCAAGGCTTTGCGGCTCGCATTCGTGAACCCGCGAGTATCAGCAGCGGCTGCCAAATTTCTCTTCGGTTCAGTTCTCAAACTCCGTCTCGGGACCCCCCAATGTCGCTTCACCAGGATACGGGCGCTTCTTAACTGCTTCGAGAAGCCTGGATCAAGCAGCTGGGTTGAGTCACTTCAAAGCCTCAAGTCGCTTGTAGTGGACACAAGGTTCCCCTTCATAGCCACTGAAGAAGACCTCCGACAGTCCAAGGAGTTCTCGGGGGACAAAGTGCCCAAGCTTGATTGCAATTTCGCTTCCAAGGAGGACGCTAGAGAATGGCTCATAAAACATATGGTGATGGCGTCATACGAAGACCAGAACGAATTCGTAAGGCTTATATCCAGGATACTTGCGAGTGCGAAGAACTTGCAAACAGTCAAGTAGGCCTGTGAACACCCTCGACCCCTAGCAAATAGCTCATCTAACAACTGCAAACCATAGATGGACTAGCGGCAGTCTCACGCCCATGAATCTCCATTGGGACCTATCCCGGCTCCTAAGTGACAAAGCGGCTATTATGCAGTATAAACTCGAGGTTACTCTCAACTTCGACTGGACGGTTGCCGAGGGATTCCTCGAGCCCCTAGCGAACCTCAGTTCTTTCGCATTGGTCGAACAACACGCGGTTCGCCAAGGTAGTCGTTTACCCGCGGCGGTCGCGGACGACATCGTCGGAGTGCTCGCGAGGTCCAAACAACTAACGACCTGCAAGATCAACATCATGAGTCGCCAGATAAGGCCACGCTCTCTATCCATACTACAGAAAGCAATCAGGGAAGCAGAATCGCTGCAATTTTTGCATTTAGGCTTCTATGATAATCTAGAGAACAGTATGGATTGGAGTGAAATGAAGCGTCTAAACGTTACGGTTGAACTGCGATATCCGCAGAACGATTTTGGTCGCCCTCCTACATTGACTTCGGTGCTACCTCCTGCAGCCAACCAAGTTGCAGGGCTCCTGACCGGTGCCTACTGCGCTCGAATTAGGCAATTTCAAATGGTGCAGAATACTTACCTAACCCATGTGGTCATGGGCAATATCAGGGAGGATATATGGCCAAGCGATACCGAGGCGGTGCCGTTTTGGACGGACGTAGTGAAGGGACATTCAAAGACCTTGAAAAGCGTTCGGCTGTTAGGTAGAGACATGTACAACACACCATGGAGCTGGAATACTCGCCCAGGTAATCTCGCGAGGTCGGCGTTGGAAACTTGCACACAGTTGGAACATGTGCAGGTCAAGTTCGACTCCTCCACCGAGGAGTTCATTAAGGGTATTGGACGTTCTTCCCCAAATCTACACTCCATTTGCATGAATCTTGCACCATTCAATTATCATAGGGCTGCGACTGAGTTGAAGACCTGGAGGTCAGTTGACTCAATGTGGCATCAGCGCCGCCTAAGAATTTGGACATCGGATAGTCAGGGGCGGTCTAATCATTTTCCAGCAAACTTGCCGCCAGATTCAATTCCACCCCTATTCTTCGACCATGTTGTGGAAATGTGGCGACTGGAAGAAAGCACCGGCGGGACATATTACTTCGAACGTCTACTCGATCGATACTTGTTTAATGAGGATATCATCGAAGACGACCTTCAGATCCATACAACATAGTAATAGGCGATCATAGAATAAATAACGTCTAAGAAGAGTTGTCTTAGATGTGTATACATTCGGGTGCTCAAAATTTAGAGATGTTTGGAAACCACTCGTTGTTTCGATCCCTCGCTGAATACAAGCTGCATTTGGGCTATTGTAGCCACAAGTAAAGAATCGCCACATGGAAGACTTAGCCAAAAACACAGTCTTCATAAATTGCAGCATATTTTACACCATCTGCATTCAGATTCTCATCGCCATCCGCTTCACCGCTCGGTACGCATTCCGCCGCACCATTCCATATAGCCGTCATCACTCCAAGACCGAATAGTGATTGCATTGTCGGACCGACTCGTAGCAGTAACTATGGAGCCACAGCCGAAGACGCCAGCTCGCAATACCTCCGTACCGGACAATCTTACACCGGTGCCAAATACATCCCCTTATACCAGTCTGATACCTTTGGAAAAGTAATGATCTTATATTGAGTCAGTGGATAATGGTGTTTGTATGCTAATACCATGTTAGGGTTAGGCTTCTACTGGACACCAGAGATTTTAGCGACGTCATCCTGACAGTCGGGAAAGACGGTGAACAGAAATCCTTCGCACTCCACCGAATCATACTCGCCAGTCACTCATCATTCCTCAAGGAGGTCCTCGCTGCAAACGATAAGGAAGTGTTTCTCCCCACGATCACAGCAGACGCCTTCACTTACCTGCTCGATTGGTTCTACGAAATGAAGCTCCCCACTGGGTATGCAAATTGGAAGATAGTAGTTGACCTATTCGAAGCTGCTACATTTCTCAAGGTCAATCCCATGCGAAAGCATGTCATGGTGGCGGTCAAAAATGCACTATCCTATTGGCACGAAATAACCCATAGCGATGCTACCGCAGGCTCCTTCATTTCAGTAGAAGCCGCCACCAATATCTTGATGCATCTCGATAGCATTTCCCGTTCCTGCACTGCAGAAGAGCGGCTTGATCTGAGGTCGAATATTATATGTCAACGCCTACTTCAAGCGATGAGCTCCAAAGATTTTCTCACGGTTTGGAACAAACACGGGGAATCGCTACACGAGCCGCTGAAGATATGCATCTGGGAATTCTTGGACAGATGCAGTTTTGAGCCTCGACGCTGATTATATTCAAAGATGGAATATAGGCGACTATATCCATTATTCATTGAAACCATGCTGTTAGAACTATAGCAGCAATCTTCCTCCACGCTGTCATTTTTTATAGTTTCCAAATTTATGCCCGCTCTATTCCCCCAATAATCAATGAGCCTATCGCAAATCCCTTGTCGTTAGCAGCACTGAGTACTGGTATCTCTATTCTAACAATCGGCTGTATAAACGGGCCTTACCAACCATAAACGGCTATCCGGTCTCTTTTGCTGAAGAATCATCACAATGACATCAAAGATACTAAGTGACTACTGTCGAGAATGCGCAATGCAGATCATCGAATTAAACTGTATCAACTCGACTTTCCTTCCAGAAGGACGACACCAATTGAGCAAAAATCCGATGATATCATCAAGCTTGGTTCATGCCATCCGACGACCGAAGATGTCATAGCAAGTAACAGAATTCAGGAACCGAGAAATCGACCATCGCAATCCTGGCAGAAAGCCTGAAAGCTAACCATAGACCTTTTTATCCTAGAATATATGTTGAGCCATTGAGGCTGCACGACCTATAAAGATCTTCCAAAGCTCCTAACAACAACGATCATTTAGACTCTCATCTCGATAGTTCCAAGCAGATCAATCAACCGCGCTCCAAACTCCGCACCCATCCATGGCCGCTCTCCGAGCCACTCGGAATACGTCACCGCAAGCTGCAGCGCGGTAGAATTTCGGAGGGCGAGCTTGACTAGACTGTTATCTAGCTCGAAGAATTCCGCCTTTTTATCATCCGCGATATACTTGAAAAGGGTATTTGCAAACTTGATAGCCGCTGAGAGGGAGATATTGCGGCAGAGAATGCGATCCACGATTCTCCTGAGAATGGTCATCTGCGCCGCGTTTACCTTCAGGGTTCCAGCAACGTCCAAAAATCTTATCTCCTCGTCTGCATCCCATGAAACAACTGGGGGACCACTAAAGGTCTGATCTTGGCACCACCGTCCAAGATAGCAAAACCCTAAGGGATCGATGTTCGCGAGCTTAATTTCCCAAGGCCAACCACCAACCAGTGCTTCGCTGACCAGCCCCCTAATCACATCGGAATGCTGGGAAAGTATTCTGGTAGCGGGGATGAACGGAACCTCATTGGGACCAACGAGAATAAGTACGGGTCGACTAGCCATCGGAGTAGCTAGATGCGAAGACTCAGTGCTAGAGGGCCCGAGTTCCGATTCTACTTCTCTGGCAACTCGGGCTTCTAATATCGCCAGTCTTGTTGGGCGCACCGGTCTCGGGCATTTTACATCGTTCAGATGGACGTCCTCCGAAGCCACGGCCGTTCGGATCGGCTTTGACATACTAGAGAGAATATGCCAAATCCATAGTTGATACAAGTCAATATCACTTTGAGACGGATACTGGGAGAAACTACATACTTGATTTTGAGCTCCTGTGTCTTTATACCAAGATCGTCGCACAATGCTTCCGCTTCCGTTCTTGCAACAGCGAATAGACTCCCAAAGGATTCAATTCTGCGCCCTTTTCCCTTACTTCTTGCACCCCCCACGACTGCAGATTTCGGATCCAGACGAATGCCGACCTGATTAGTTGGTTAGAGCCTCCCGGGAAGTAATATTGTCAGATGCTATTCTTCCCTTTCATGGAAATACGGAAATCTCGGATTTTGGAAGATTGCTAGCTTGTTATCGATAGGGACCAAGATACTTGACTTCTCCAGCAGAATATTCGATCATTTTATAGCGGCCGCCCAGAGTTCAAGTCAAGGCTTAGGTTATTTTTTCGCAACAGTGGATCAAATGCTTGAGAGACGATAGGCTCGGCTCGAAGTTTACATCTCGTTCTTGCTAGCCAAACTAAGCGCACCCAACAATAGAGCTGTAAAATACATCGTAGCACCATATTCGGTAAGCAAACTATTAAACAGGCGAGTCATGTGCAACAGTTATAGCAGCTGCCCATGTGATTCCTGGACGGAATGATTGGATGACTCGTCGAACCTATTTACGAGAATACATTGTGGGATATAAGCTTGAAGCTCGTAGGCTGAAGCTGCTTTATCCCGGATATCCTTGGCCCAGCTGTACTAGATGTTAGTCATATATATATATATATAGGAATACATTCGATCAAACACTTAGAGCTGGATCCGAACTTCGATATAGGGTCTGCGCCGAGAATCGCGCAAGTAATGCCATTACTATCCCTCTTTTCCCTATGACAGCTCAGCCAGTTTGAATCGTGTGCTCGGAGAGCTGTCTAAATTTATAGGATTACACACACCAGAGGGGATCTGAGGAGCAATGCACATGTATTACACGCTCTGATCAGACAGTATGGCCCATACGTATTTCACGTTTTATCACTTTGCGGATTTACAATCTGGCGCAAGAAAAATATTTCATTAAAACTATCTAAAGCTTCTTCATCATCATTATCATCATCGTCGTCGTCGTCGTCATCTTCGTCGTCATCTTCGTCGTCATCTTCGTCGTCATCTTCGTCGTCATCTTCGTCATCTTCTTCATCCTCCTCCTCCTTGTCGTCGTCGTCTTCGTCGCCGTCAACGTCCGTTTTTTAGGGGCCGGGGGCAGTCGGAGCTGGTGGACAGGTGCTGCGAGAGCCCCTTCCTCCCATGGAACTCGTGCCCACAGAAGGGGCAGTTCACCTTCGCGGTGCCGGCGGCGGCTAGAGCGGCGGTCGCTTTATCAACGACTTTGTCGTGGAACCGCTGAGCGGCCGCGGCGACGGCTCGAGCGGCGAAGGAACCGGGGGGGAGCGCAGGCACTGCAGCGGCGGAAGCGGCGGTGGGAGCAGGGCCAGCGATTGGAGGGCCGGAGGTACCAGCAGGAGCGGACCCGGAGGGACCAGCAGGAGCGGGACCGGGGGGACCAGCAGGAGCAGGAGCGGAGGGGCCAGCAGCGGTGGTATTCCCGCTTGCACGGGGGTAGAAGGTATTTCTTGCTGGGTCGTCTATATTGGAACGTTCAGTCGATCATATCACATTCGGGTCTAGAAGGTCAGGCTACTTACAGAAAGACATTGTGGGTTAGCGATGTGTGTGATGGTGAGTGTGATGATCAGATTGAGGGTAGAAGACGTCAATTAACCATCACAGCATTTATTTTTTGCCTTCATCTTCTTCTCAACTACCAGACAATATAGCCAACTGAATTCAACATTAACTGAGAAACTACGAACTTTCAGCGCAGACATCTCGGCATACTACATTCGAGAACACGGCTATACAATACATATTGAAATTGTATTTCCCGTCTGCTTCAAGATAGTCTTCTTATCTGGTTATATGCGTTTGCCTAATCTGGAAGCCAGACGGGCGCGGGTTCATTAAGAAGCGTGCAGGCTTCCGTTTCGTGGGCGAAGCTCACGCGCGCCAAAAATTGCAACGGAATTTCTTTGGCTGACCCAGCGCCCTTCTTGTTACTAGCCTAGCATTTACAATATAAATCAAGACAGGAAGAGCCAGCTTCCCCGAAGACGCATTCCAGGTCCCATCACCCAGGCCATCGCCGAAGCTGGAATCCTCTAAAAAGGGCGGGATGAAGAACCAAGCTATCATGCACAAAAAATGCAGCATCAAGCTAGACTAGTTCACAAGACAAATTTAGACCTTTGAAACCAGTCTCGACACTTGTCTCGTAAACCAGATGCCGTCAAATTTTTGCTGCTGTCAATGTCTCTCCACACTCGCCATCTCGTCCCTTTACCTCTGCAACGACATCACTCGCGAACCAAAATGTGTTGGAACGATGTTGCAAAATTTGACCACGGGATGCAGATCATCTTGAGCACAATAAAGCTCAGCTCTAATCTGACTCGATCAAACTCAGCTTTAATCTGGCTCAATCAAGATCAAGCTTGTTGGGTCGATACTAAATTCAGCTTAGAAATGTACTATTGTCTAGGGTCAGGGCTTTGAGTATCAGCAGAGTATATATCGAGTGCTAGTGGGACCAGTACTAGTTTCATCATTTATTTATATCTTCCGCACTCACAGTGTTAGCATTTCTTTCCTCACTATCTTTTCTCACTAGCACTTGGCCAATTGATCATCTCAGAGCCCTCAAAAATGGACCTTAATACTTCAAAACGTAGTCTCGACAGCCTGCCGGTCGAAGTTTTGATCTTAATTTTTGACCAGGTAAGTCCCAGCCTCGTGACACCTTGTGTAAATTGCAATCTACAAGATAGTGCAGTGATGTTAACAGAAGTCTTCTAGCTTGCTCTGGAAGATCCGTATCTGGAAGGCTTCCTTTCGCTCTCACTAGCCTCGGTCTCCTTACAGAGACTGACGGTAGAGTATCTCTATCGTGATCCAGTGCTTGAGAGGTGCCCGCATGGATTCCGTGCCGTTCAAGGCTACAGCGCGTCCAACGCCACCTTCGCTCAAAGCTTGGAAATTTTCCCTCCTAAGTATAAACGCGGAAGATTGAACTCGAGAGAAATGTCCAAGCTGTTATCTTTAGATGAATTGACCCATTCCATGGACATTCGCAGACTCAGGCAAGAACCTCTTCCCCCAGCGGACGTCTAAGTCCATTATTTCAAATTAGCCGCATCGAGATAATGCTAATAGCTAAGTATTTGAGCAGTTTTCATGCCTCTGACGCATCCACAAGCGCATATGCCGTAAAACTTCTTCGAGCCCACCCCGACATTGAAGACCTCACGGTTAACTTTACGAGACGCTTTTTCCGGGCCTCCGGTTCAAAGGAAGTCTTAGGAACAATTAAAAAAATTCGAAAACTCTCGTTTAGTATCACTCGAATTGCGAGTGACGTAAGGTCGTTAGATAGCACCGAGGTTGACTCTATTTGGGAGCTGGTAGCTTCTAATAATTCGAGCCTCAGATCACTCTGCTTTGTGCTATACACCTCTCCAAATCTAGAAGATGGAGCCCCCAGTCAATTGCCATTGGACGATGGCACTGGCACCTTTCACATATCTCAGCATGTATGGCAAAAACGGCGCCTGCAACTAGATGAACTAAAAATACAGGGACTTCCAGGATTATACAACATCTTCTCAACAACCTGCTTTTTCAACCCGGAGGCGCTTCGCACGCTTAGCTTCGTTTGGACCCCCGACATAGATACGATGCTTCTGAATATAGGGAGACTATTAGTTAATTTAAAATCACTCCAGCTCCTTCATGCTGCTAAAATTGATACCGTTAATCAACTTTTACAGCTACTGCCACCGCTAGATATCCTCCATCTTACACCCGATAAAAATTCTTTTCAATTCGGGTGGCATTGGCCCCGATTTCAGAAGGAAAGTATAAGAGTGCTGTGGGTGGAACGCAGACCACAGACTACTATATCAGATATCGATTTTGCAGATTGGCATAATTTAGAAGAACTTACTTTATCTTTTATGCTAGTTTGGATGGTAAGAATACCTACTCTCCTTGTGTTTGTTTGAGCGCCCTTAGCCCTTAGCAGAAAGCTAACTATTTGGAACAGCGTCGACTCAAGCTTCCACCAAAGCTTCAGCTTCTTCGGGGCCTCAGTGGAATCTCGTACTCCCGTCACCCACCTTACGACCTGCATGAGAAATGTTTTTCGGCCGTCAGGGAGCTCGCAAATCGTCAAGCTCGGATCCAGGCAGCATCTACTACTATAGCGGCTGGTGAGAACAGCTACACGCCTCAGCTCAAGGTCTTTGCTCTCGGAGGGGTACATTCTGGGGGGACAGAATGGGGTTTTGACAAGCCGATCATACTTTACGCAACTGCATATCCGCCTAGGATGGCAGTCAGGAAATTTGATGCGATCGTACAGGAGATTTCAACCAAGGAGTTTATCAAACTATTCCCGAATAACTGTATCTTGGGAGAGGCGCGAGGGCCATGGGCCTGGATCGGGAAACCGTACCCCTCCTGGCGAAATCAAGGATACCGGAACGTGTTTGTTTAGATATCTCAAGGGACGTCTTACTTCGGTTCCCCATCCTTGATATTGTATGTATGTATGTATGTATGTAATGCATTGTTGTGTTGCCTCCCTTGCACTACCAAAAAAGTAAAAGAAGAGGAAAGGAAAAAGAAAACTCAGTCTCAAGCTAAATATATCAAGAGCCTCCTTAACTCCTACAACTAGCTTGCCGGCCAATTGCGAAGCAAAGGGGGGATGTTGACCTATCATCTTAAGTAGGGCCCTTCCTACTACAACTACAAGTTCGGGCGCAAGTGAAGGAAATCAGGAAAAACTTGAAACCAGGGTTAACTAATGTTATACTCTACGATTTTCTTATACAACTTTCTGAAGCTCCTTACATGCCACATCTCGATCCCATATATCTGATTGACTCTCATAGCAGGGAATGATATCAGTTCATCTTGTAACTACTTACTTACTGGTCCAAATATTTCTATATAACTAAATTCCTTCGGCATAAACATAATTACACACGACACGGTCGTGATGCTGCCACCTTACACAGGAGCCTGTCCTCGGTGTCCACTGCAAGGGAAAAGGCATAGGATTGTTTAAAAGAGAGACGATATCAAGAAGGAATCCAGTAGAAGAAAAAGGAAGATCACGAAGATTGACCCAGAAGATTCTCGAAGGCTCATCCGTTTCAAGTTTCGCGAGGAGTAGAATTCGAGGGGTAGAATACTTTTGACTAAAATCTGAGGATATTGTCCAGTCTTGGGGCGATATTGTCTATGCGTAGCAAATGCCAAAGTTAATGCACCTAGATTGACTAGTCGACGTAGTCTGCTATCGGCAGCATTTCACAGCCAGAGTGATCATGATCTGCGCCCGTGTGAAGGCGAGAAACACTCACGTCCCAGATTCATAATAGGTAACATAGCTGACTAATCATGGTATAAGAGCCGGAATCCCTGTAACCTTGTGTAACCATCTTCGTGAACTCTTTGAAAGACCTTCTAGTTTCCTCATTTGGTGCAAACGTTGATTTTATACTGGTTGTGGCCTGCAGTGTTTCTTGAATTCTTGTGGTTTTTAACTGGATATCGATGCGTAGCAACGCTCTAAGGTGACTGTTGATTGACTTGCACGTCAACCAATATCCCCAATCCTATCAATTTTACACAAAATTTAACATTCAACTCGATCAATTGCTAGTACAGAGGTCTTGACTACTAGAATTCACCACATCCACCTCTTCAACCCACTCCACCGGTGCCTGATTCCCGATATAGAGTCCCAAAGATTTATCGACTATTCGCAGCAACATGAGCCACAACAGGGAAGCCTCCCGAGCGACTCTGGCTGGCAACCTGCCTCCAGATGTCGCAGAGCTGCTGGCCGACGATTCAGAGTCCGCTCGCGAAAGTTGCATCTCGGGGTAGGTATCCCACACCCACATTCCAATGTTTCGTTTTCTGCGTTCAATCTTGCTCGATCTGGTAGTTCTTGCTGACCTTCAAGTTCACGTCTAGGCTTTACCGTCTGCAATTGTGGGCAGACATCAGCCTCTGCGTCGGCCCTCCGGGAAATCAGCAGCATTATCTCCTCCATCGCCTCGTTATAGGTGGGCAATCGTCTTTCTTGCGCAATCTATGCAAATCGGACGACCCGATGCCCCTGGATGGCTTGCCGATACCGGAAATCGAACCAGTGGTTTTTAATCACGTTGTGAAATGGTTGTACAGGGGCAAGCTCACCGAGCGTCCAGAAGATGGGCCGGTCTTGGCCAAGGTCTTAGAAGCCGCTCAGCGATTGAAGATCCATCCGCTGGAACAGAAAGCCATAGAGAACCTGCAGCTTATCCTCAAAAAACGGAGTCACGAAGGGAAAGTGGAGCAGAAAGGCTCCAGGGGGGAATCGAGCACTTCTCAAGGTCTCGACGGCGCAACTCACGGCCGAAGGCAAGCTGAGGCTTCAGATACAGACGCTCAGGTAGCTGTCTCGAGTGCACCCACCGCTACTAGCCGCACTGAGGCTGTCAATGCATTTGACGCTGGGCCAAAGCCCCGGAACGTTATCAAAGACTTTTTTTCTCGAGGGAGTCGCACAAAGGGAACGGTCGTTGAATCTAGCAAGGAAAGCCGTCCTCGCCTGAGTGATATATTTCGTCGCGACAGTCGTCGAACCTCGAATCCATCTCGAAGTGAAAGTGACGCCACACTCATCGCCCAAAAGGCCAGAAAAAAAGCAGAGATAGACGCTGCCATTTGTGATGCTCTTACTGCTGATGGGTTTCTCTGAGAGTCGATCAGTCCTTGTGTATAATATGACGTCGCTTAGAATTCACAATCCGCCCTCCGCTCTATACTCGTCTCGATGTTTATTTCCTTCCAAACTGGTATTGAGTGGCTGCATGTACGTAGTTATATGCGAAATACCGTGTCATCCAAAAGCCCCATAATTCCACATCATTTTTCCCAATGTCAGGGAGAAATCAGAACAAAGAAATTAGCATTTCGAGATCTCGTTTTTGTCCTACCACCCGACTGAATTCCAACATCAATCTCACCGCATGGCGTACTACTTCTCCAATAGTTTATGCAACGGTTGGATAGTATATCTTCAGTAAGCAATAGCACATCGCTTGAAATGGGAGCAGCAGTATTAATAGATTCAACCTAGTACTACAATACCCCGCCCCGGTAACCGGAAATTCGACTATACACCCAGCCATGATTATACGACTGACAAATAACGTTTCATACACCTTGGTTGCAAGCCCCTTCCGGCTGACGATAGTCTCGCATGACGCCGTTAGTGTCGTTGTCTTCCCGTACACGCCGCCCCACGCCGAATGAACGTCGAATCATCTCGTCACGCTCGCTCCGACGTCTTGACATCACCCATTCCGTCAGCCGATGTAAAATTCCTTCACTCTATGATCCCGCCAGTCCGGCGAAGCCTTCAGCTCCTTAATCTGGCTTTGAAGCGTGGAGATTTCGAGGAAAGTTGCTGCTTCAAGAAGACAGCTCAACATCCAATGGCCGTCGGTAATACGCACGCCATTCCCAGCGTACATCCAAGCTAGAACTCGGTTGAACAACTGGGTAGGCATGTTGAGTCGATGGGGAGGAACAGGTCCCTTTTCGGGGTATTCTTTAAAAAGTCGCTCGAAATACTTTGATTGGCATGCGAGAACAAGTCGGTGAACCCGATGCAATTGGTCTGTGCCCGACTTCTGGTCTATGGTGATAACTTTGAAATCCGTAAACTCGGGAGATCTAAACATGCTAGTCATGACGGATCCGTCAGTATGAGTTAATATAATAGGACTTTCCGCGGCGCATGATCTTAACGATATTCATACTTTGCCACGGTCGTCAGGCGAGTATGCCTGGCAGTCATCGTGGGCAGACAACGGCGATACTTTTGTCGGTACCCAATGTAGCTCAGGGCCAGGTACGTCCCTTGTGGTTGATCATACAAATCTATATAGTGAGCGGCAGGTCGGTATAGATATCGAAGCTTGCGAGGTATTTGATTGATAGTTCGCGTATATGAAGGAATGATACTGAGGTGTCGATGTATAGGAGTCTTACAGGTGCCTCAGCTGGATGAGAATCCGCTTCTGGTGGTGGATAATAGACAGGCAACCGAGTGCCATGTTTTTGCATATGCCATTTTAATCAACGAATACATGCGATACGCGCGGCTCATCGGTGTTGTAGCAAGTTAACAGCGATTATACACCATTTCAAACGCACCACCAAGCTCGATAAAGCGGCCCGGTTACTCGTGAATAACTATCAAATACATGATCTCGGAAGCCCAACCCTCCCTTGCCAACAGCATCTGATTCTTTGGCAACGCAGCGGTTGCTACGACAAATATAGCGGAGAATCTGTACACTATCGAGCCCTAGTTGGAGTGTGCAAAATAAGGATTTAAGTATATATATACAATAGCTCCTAGAGCCTCGGACGGATTTTCAAATACCTGGGAGAGACCCATAGGTAGGAAACGATGCCACAAATATGCAGTTTCTATCCTTTTCGTGAACAAGTTTCGGGACCTCTAACTCAGCGATACATGTACAGTACAAGCCCCAGAGCTATCCACAAGACATAAATACAGCGGAGACACCAGAGCCTGCCCTTAACCGGTGGCAGAATTAACGGGTCGACCGTTTGCTTTCATGTTTATCCAGTTCCCTCAACAATAAGCCACAGAGGTTCTTCAGGAAATCCGCCCGGGGGTTATCCAGGTGCATTATATGGGAAGCGAGCCTCTGGTTGCAAGAGCGTGCATAAGCGAGAAGGGCAGCAAAGCCAATGCTCTCGGTAGCACCATGGTAAAGATCCAAAAGCTCCATCAGTACGGCGTCATTCTCTTCCTTCGTAGAATCCAAATTCTGCACGGTAGTTCGAATCGAGGAGTAGAGGGTATTTTTAAAGTCGCCGGTCTGGAGAAAGTCCGAAGCCTCGATCGTCTCATGGATCAACTTGTAGTTGATAACGCCGTCTTGAGTCTTCGGCAAGGTGCAAGGGCCCTGGTACATCCATGTCAGAATTGGTGCTATAGCGTCGCTGCTGATCTCCGGCAGCCTGATTCTTCGCTCCTTCGCTTCCCTGAAAACGGTCGATGTAAAGGCCGCTCTGAAGAACGGCGAGTGCAGAGCGAGGAAATTTCGGTGACCGTGAAATACAGCCGACGCCTGCCCGACGACCAGGGTGCAGTCTGAGAATTCCGGACAATAGTACGGACTTGGTCAGTTCCGCAGCGGTTAGTTCCCGTGTAGAGATCTAGAAGCGATCGGATAGTAATGTACTCACGCGACAATATCTATCGTCAACATTTCGAAAACTTCGTCCTCCACGATCACCCGCAGCTTTCTCGTTACGATCGCTCCAGTGTCAGCGATGTTGCCGAATTCTGAGTCGTACCCACAGCTGCGACCGCTCGACAAAAATAAAAACAGGACGCCGACACATATGTGCTCTGAGCCAGACGAGCAAAATTGCGGAAGCTGAGCAGAATTGCGGGAAAAGATCTAGCGCTGACTGATCGGCCAAGAGAGACTAATGGTAGCCCAAAAGACCGCCACTGGTATTATAGAAGAACCAAAGTCCGCATATAATCCCGTCAACTAAGCGTCCCGTTTTTCTTAGACGGTATCACAGATTGTCATTTAATATCGAAGACAGCTGGATGCACGGTAAGCCATTTTGCCTCTCACACGCCCTGTGTCGTCTCAACGTTTGCCGACGATAATACCTCGCCCGTAAAAGGACTCACTCTCATTGTGCGCTCGCTGCAAACTAGTCTAATGTCGAGACTGATGTTTTAAACCTCTCGACGACGCTATCGCAATTTCCAACACACCTTGTTGAAAATGTAGATACTCGCAAAAGTCTATTCGTCGACGGTCGAGTACAGGGCGACCATGATGTCGTTGAACAGCTTCTCATGACAGTCCTCCAACTCCTTCACAATGTTCATAAACAGCCCCAGTTTATGCGACCCCTTCAGCGATCTGAGATACCTTCTAAGACAGTCGTCCTGCATTTTGCCACCGCTATCGTATATGCGGCATAGCAGGTCGACCTTTTTCTGCTCACCAGCGACGAGAGCTTCTCGGTCGGAGCTCCATTTGGCGCAGTGGTACAAGTAATCGTCTGTCGCGCTGGCCACCAGCCCGACCACGTTCTCGACGACAAGGTAGTCGGCGGCGTCGAGCAGCCGCCTGACTTTTTCGTAGCCCTCGTCTGACATCAGGTCGTCCGGGAGAGCCAGCGGCGCTTGGTAGCACCATCGGAGGATGGTGGTCATGGTCTCGACGTCTATTTCCGGGAGGCGAACGAGTCGCTCCGCGCCCTCTCTGAAATGCGGGTTGCCGCAGGCGATCTGGAAGAATTCCGAATGGACCGACACGATATTCCTGTGGACGTGAAACTTGGCGGCTTCTTCGCCGATCAGGAGCGTTAGATCGGTGTACTGCGATGTGTACAGAGGCCTGAACGTCGACGAAGGGGTCAGCCTAGCCCAGAGATAATTTGATATATCCGTAGCCTATACAAAACAGAGAAATTTGACGGTCGGTGGTACTCACGCGTCGATATTGACAGGACTTCCGGCCAGCGACGGATCCCGGCCGCCGTCGGTAGTCATCGCGTCGGCATACAGCCAACGGCCTACATGTAGTCGTCGTGATGTCCGCGGTTTGGGACTTTAGATTCGAGGACTGGAAGCTTGAGGACAAGGGTGGCGGTTGTAGAGTCTGGACCTGGAAAGTGTCTGGCCTGCAGCCTGGCAATGGGAATGACGTTGAGTTGAGGATAACTCGGACAACACGCAAAATGGAACGATGCCCCTTCTGGCCTCTCACCTCATTTCCTACAAAGTTCGGGTGTTGAGTTATCTACTAAAGGGTGTTCGCTTTTTATTTTCCTCTAGCGTTCTAGTAGCCGGACAATATGATCGACCATGGACGTAGCAGACCGAAAAGGTCAATATTCGGAGGAAACAATAAATACAGAAAAGGCTAGAATCACCATCGTTCGTACTGATTGATCACGCTGGAAAGCGCAAGACCAGACAATTAGTTTTCCCACTACCTCGTTATCGTCGTAGTACTGAACCCCAGTAGATAATCTTCCAGGGCATAGTAAATTTAGTGCCGGAACTTTGTAACAATGTGACCCTAGCGTCATCGCTCCGGTTAGCGGCGGCCTGTGTCCACACTCTATTTTACGAAACCTAGAAAGTTTATCCAGACCGCAGCCAACGCAGATTATGCAACAGTCACGGGCAAGTCATCTTTTTGACGCCAGAAAGAAAGATCGATATGTCAGTGTGCATGTAATCGAGTCTACAGACCTACAGTTTCCTCTAAGTGAGATCGATATCGAAATAAACAAGGGAAATGCATAAAATAAATACAAAAGGGGCGGACAACAGGAATCAACAAAGGAAAACAAGAATAAAACCCAAAAACGAAAATCCCGATCCATCCTCCACTTGTCCCCGTTGTCGTTAGCAGTCTACTTTCGTGGAGCCGGGCCACCAGTACGACCCAGCAAAGCCGATACGATAATCCACATGGCTGTGGAAAATCCAGCTTGGAAAGCTATCCATCGAACAGTTCATGAAATTGGCGTTAGAACCGTTCGTTGCAAGAGCAGCATCTCTTTCGCTTCCAGTCCTTGAATTTGCCCGCCCGGCATGCACGGCAGACGTTATTGCCGACCTGTTCCTGGTACGCCGGAGCTTGTAGAACAGGTCCGGCGCCGTGCATTTGGTATCCCTGGCGATCTGGCGGACCGTGTCGGGAAGGAAAGAGCCATTCCTGGCGATCACTTTCGCTATCTTCAACAGGGAGGGGTAATCCTCGCTGGAAGAGTAGCTCGTAAGCCTCGCGAGCAGGATGAGCGGGTTCCCCGAGAGGCGAGAGGGGTCCGTTCTCCGCATGCTAGCTTGTCCGGTTACCAGCTGGAGGACTTTATCCAAGACTTCCGTTCGAAGATCCTGGATCCCGAGCGTGCCTGCCAGGCGGTACGTATCTAGTACGACCCCTGATTGAAAGGTGTCGGGTGTCATCTCCAGTTCGGACCCGTACATCCAGCGGACTGCTACGCTGAACGCATGGGCGGGACATTCCTGCAGGTGCAGCGTCTTGCGGTAGCCGTACTTCCGGCTGTCTTTGCAGCTGCGGCGGAAGTACGGCGAGTTGGCGCACAAGACGTGCTGATGGAGGCTGAACTCCATCGAGCAATCACTGGGCCCGACCACGACTGTAATGTCGTGATCAGGGCGATTGCCCATGCTGTCGAAAGGTTTTTCGTTAGCCGAGATTCGTAAAGGGGAAATGTACGAGCCAAGCTGGGATGTGGGTGTGTACTTACCCCGCTAGGGAGCGCTTTCGGCTTGCTGCCGCGGCAGCATAGCCGCTCCCTTGGGGCGACTCCTTGCGAGTTTTATGCCCAGCCATCTCGGAGTCGTTTCTATCGATCCAGTCTCTGTTAGTATCCATCTTGATACCAAGTTTTTCGCTAGAGATGGGAGTTACTTACGATGGAGGCAGAGTTTGGTTGGGGGAGAGTTTTTGTGATCGTAATGATCTTGTGGGATGCTTTGTGGAGGGCGTGAGGAGGTGTTTGCTTAGGATTGGGTGGATTATGTGGGGGGGAGGGGGGCTTTTATACTAAATGGTATCCCATCGAGGGTTTCTTTCCGTGGCACGCATTCACTCCGAGGGTTCATCCACCAGAGCGTGACGCAGTACATTTTACGTTCATATAGACGCAGTCATCCATCCAGACGTTATATATATAGTACTGATCTAGAAAGGTTTTCCTTCAGATGCGAGGGTAGCTCAATAGGTTGGATGATAGAATTACTCTGCCAGAGCTTGGATTATAGACCTTTTGCACGACGGATCAGTAGAATGTTGGTGAAAGTTCCAGATACAAGCTTCCAGGAGTTTCAGAACGTTGCGCGAGAGCCCAAGTTCGTTATGGACGCAAACCTAACTTTACAAAGTAAGGTCAGGTGCTCTACAGCTGCATGATGATGATGTTATTCAATTGTAATAAACTATGCCATGGTGTTCTCGAAGACGCCATATTCCCAAACCAGAAGGAAAAGAAAAAGGATCTATTGGATTCCATAACGCAAAGAGCCCGCAGGAACTACCATTTATTGAACTGGAATAATTAAGGTGATGACTACTGCCCCAGCAGCTCGCTATACGGAGCGTCATAAGTCCAATTACTGCCCGTCGGCAAATTTCACAGTCTTGCCGGCCTGCGCCTGGGTGCTAACGTCGGAGTCGTGGTCGTCGCAATGGCAGCACATCCGGTCGAGACTCATGCGCGTGGACACCATCCCGCGGCATTCGCTGCAGACAGTGGCATGCAGCGCCTTCTGGTACGAGAACGCCAGCGCCATCCAGAACTTTGTCGTGCCGTCGCTTGGGCCGCCGGTCTTCATGATCTCCGTCTGGATGAAATCCGCGGGAATGTTACCGCGCAGCGCCAACTCGTCGGTGCATTTGCGCAGACTGGTGAAATAGCCGGCGGGGGAGCCGTGCTCAAACATGCCGCGGACGACCTGGAAGCCGTCAAAGTCTATGGGTGTGCCGTTTTTGCGGTTGTGCTTGAGCAGCTTGCTCACCTGCCGGGCGATCTGTATTTTGAAGGAGTGGATTTGGAGAAACTCGGCGGCGCGGTAGAGCGCGAGGATGAGGTGCTGGTGGGCGTCGAGGACGAGAATGTTGCCGTAGATGAACTCGAGGACGATGTCGAAGACGGGGGGCAGCATGTCCGGCAGCTGGATTTGCGGGAGGGCGGAGCCCGATTGGACGTAGTATTGGCAGGCCGAGTGGAAGTAGCGAGAACGGGTGCAGATGATGTTGCGGTGCAGACGGTAGATGCGCATGGCGTCGCCCGTGCCGACGAGAGCCGTCACGTCGGAGTACTCGGACGACTTTAGCAGCCTGCCAGATGTTAGCGCGGTGAGCTTCCATAGATGAGATCGAACATTAGTATGCGCTTACCTGAGGAGCGAGTCTGGAGGGATTGCAGGGGCCTTTGTAACGGGGGGACGCTGGGGAGGACGCCGGGGCGAGCGCGGTGACCTCTTAGTCGGCTGGGGCTGCGGTGACTTTTTGACCGGCTGGGGCTGCGGCTTGGGCGGTGGTGGCAAGTTTGGTTCATCGACGGGCCTGTCGTCGCCTCGGACAGACTGGCCGCTCCAACGAGGGGATTGCGGCGGCTCCGGTTCGTCCATTTTCCAGTCCATTTTAGAGATGAGAGTGAGAGTGCAGGTGTTCTTCGGAGCTTCGACGTTGGCTTGGTGAGGTTTGAATGATGGAGGATGGATCTCGTATAAGTATCGAGACTGGATAGAATCAGGAAATCGTCCCTATGAAATATCCGACACCATTCGAGAAGACTGCAAATGCCTCTTCAAAGTGGTGCCAGCCTCTCTTTTACTCAAACGTGATAATGAATGAACTTGATGGTATAAATTTTATACAACGGGCTACCCTCATGTATCGTCAGATGCTACTCAAATTGTAGTATATAAGTTCCCCAGTTGTTTTCCGCAGGATACAGGTATATCTGCTTCATCTAGTTCTCTGTTCCTACTTTCAATAGGAAGACGTCTCCTCAATCTGGATATCTTCCACCTCCTCCGCAATCCGGCTTGTCTTCGAGTGGCCATATTTCTCGATTTCAAGTTCCAAAAATCTCGGCGATTTGATTGACATTGCACCACGATGGGTTGCCGTACTCATATCCTAGTCTCTGAAGCTCGAAGTTTGTGTAGTATTACCATTGGTAGCTCTCATCCTTCTTATATCTGCTCTGAGATTATCCTTGAACTGAACGTGTGATTTGGAGGGTATCGCCAGAATTTCTTCCAAGCTCCCGCGATATGAACACGATAATGGAACAAAGCTCCGCTGGGACTCATAGGAGCGTTCCCTTCACGCTGCTATAAATTTGGATCCCGGTGATAATTTCAGCTAATATGCATATTCTCAAGATTCATCCGAGCACCTCCTTCACCTCACCGATCTGACATCCCAGCATACTCCATTCGAATAAACAGCTTGATACACCTCAATCGCGTCAAGATGAGCAGCCCCACGAAGCTCGAAGACCAGGAAAACAACCCACCGGGCGCGGTCATCTACTCGGCCAGCGAGGGTGACGACATGGCACCGGAGAAACCAGTCTACGAGCGCACGCTCCAACGGTATGCAATTCTACCATTCCACCACCGCCAGTACGCTAACGAGTGTGAATGCATAGGCTCCTCCGCGAGGGCGTTCTCTCAGACGTCAGGGTCCTCGTCGGCGAAAAGGACACGGTCTTCGACCTCCACCGCTGCGTCATCGGCTACCACTCGGAATATTTCCGCGTCGCGCTGAACGGTCCGTTCCTCGAGTCCGCCACGAACGATGTCTACCTCCCCTCTCTTCATCCCGAGGTGTTCAGCATCGTCGTCCAGTGGATGTACGACGGCGGCCTGCAGATTGACGGGCGCACGCTCGCGGTTGTCCACGCGGCGTTCCAGGCCGCGGAGTACCTCCAGATTCCACCGTTGCAAGCGGAGATATACGAGAGGATCTTGGCGGCGGTCCCCTGGGCCGGCGAGGGGCCACCCGGCGAAGGCGACGGGCGGGCTTTGGAGAATGCTCCCCGCGAGTTCCGTGAGTTCGGGCTGTTGCCAGCACGTGGCGGCGGGCGAGAGGAGGACAAGATCAAGTTGAAGACGTACGCGAAGCGCATGGCGGAGGACGGGCTGTTCTCGCGCGTCACGGCGAAGAAGTACGGGGAGGACACCGTCGGTTTTGCGATGTTCTTGGCGGGGTTTTCGCGCCGGCTGGAGCGGACGGTCAACCGGATCACCTGCGGCGGGTGCCAGGACATGATCGAGCAGGACAGGAATGCAAACTGCGACAAGTGCGTGCTCTGCGACGAGAACAAGCCGCGCAAGGTCACGTTGGCGTACGAGAAGCTGTGCGAGGAGCGGTTCCGGGAGGGGTACGAGGCGGAGAAGGCGCTGCGTCTGCGCGATGTCGACGGCCAGCCCGTCGCGAAGCCGGCCGCAAAGTTCCTCGACTGAAAGCATGTTGAGGACGCGATCTTGATTTCATTTGTGCTGCCAACAATGTTCAACGACGTTGAGCGGTAACGCTCTCGATATTTCTTTTACATCACGCCGACAGATTGAAGACCTATCACGGCCATCTTTCTTAAAACTGCATAGCCGGCAACATTTGTACTTTAAAAATTAACAAGCCCAAAGTTTTCCTCCCCAGTTGCGCTTCTAGCTCTACACTTCGTGATAACCCAAGACAGTCCAGCATTTTACCCGGGAACCGTTCGTGCACGCGACTTCCATGCGTGCTGTCGGCTACCATGATTCAGCTCGAGATCTCGAGACCGTCTCCAAGCAGAGTATTTCAGCGACGGCCAACTGCTTTACATACCGCCATGTAACTGTATATATCCCGATTGACAGGCAAACTGGCGAGCTCACAAACATCAATCTGAGTTAAAGGACACGTGCGTGCGGTATGTTGGATTTTTAGCCCAGTGCGTCAACAGCTAGCCGCGAAGTATGATTTTATATCACGGGTCACTCCAGAAGTCTGTCGACCAATTTTGTCAGTTTCTTCTCCCCGTCGCGATGTTTTGTCCCGGCTGACATGTCCGTTCATCCAGAATCGATACGGTACCGTGAAATCATCAGCTTCCACCACTACCAAATAATATACACAATTGCTGGATTCCGCCTGCCGTCTGCAGAGAAGTTTGAAATCATGGCCTGCACGGAAGCTGTTCCATGCCCCGCGGGATGCAATAAAATCACGGGTGGCTAATATCAAATTTGGATCTGATGTCTCCAGTGACAGACTCAAGCCAGGCTGCCATACAATAAATACTGCATTACAGCCCGCCATTGTCACCACAGCCTGCCGATACTCAGCACGATCCCAGAGGGCCTTATATAAAGGATACACCTCAAAGATGGATATGAATAAGCGCCCTGCGATATACGTTCTACATATGGAGAGGCATAGACCGCTCCCGCAGGCTTGGACAAACGTTCCCCGAGGGTATATATAGCTGGCTGCCCCCTCCGGAGCCCTTCTCTCCTTCTGCTCCTCTCCACCTCACTGCCCTCTACTGTCATCAATTGCAACCTGCAGCCGGACAGCAGGACTAAACTCTCACACGATCACGTACAATTCCACCCAAGCAGACAGGTGCGTCAATGTCCCGTCCTTTCGTTCCATTGGGTAGTTTACATGCTAACAGGATGCGACGAGAGGAGGGCAGTAGCAGCCATGGGTGACTACTACCATCACGGCCACTATGGCCGCCACCACAGCCGCGTCAGCCGCCGTGACGAGAACGAGCCTGGCCTCTACGACGCCCGCCACCACACGCGCGCCATCGCATTGCCCGCCCACAAAGCTCCCTCGTACGTCCCACTCATCTTTCGTACAGTCGGACTGTGCTAACGAGTAGAGATCAGCAACGACAGCAGCCCGCCGATGCAGGTCACGACGATTCTCAGAATCGGACCCACCCGCGAGAAGATCCGCGTCCCGGAAGCCCTCCTCCACCGCGTGCCCTTCGTGCGCGAGAAAATCCACACGCTCAAATACGGCATGCCGGCCACCGCCACCGCCGAGCTCGAATTCCCAACTCTAAACCCCGACGGCGTCGAAGAGGTCCTCGACTGGCTCGCCGGTAAAAAAGTCACGCTGTACGTCTCCACGGGCGAGCGGCTCGTCAACACGCATCTCGCGGAGCTGTGGACCACGGCTGCAGCCTGGCAGATGGCGGACCTGAAGACCGAGATCGTCGAACGACTGACCGGCGCGTTGGACAGCGGCGGGGGTGCGGGCCTCGCGCTGCCGGAGCTGATTCGCATGCTGACGGGCTTCTACTGCACGGCTGGCCTGACGGGCGCGGACCAGAACATGGTATCCGATCTCGTCAATCTTGCCGTTCGCCGCTTCTCGCCGCAGAACTGGTGGGACGGGATCCGCGGGGACCATCGGGCTCTCGGCAGCGTGTTCTACCAGCGGGTTGCCGGGCTGGTCTTTCGCAACATGCGGACCGTGCTGTGCGAGACCTGCACGATGGAGGACCTGATGGACCAGGACTGCTGCCTTTGCTGCGGCAAGCCGCTGACCATCGTCCGTCGCGAATAATCACCGCCCTATCGAATATCTTCTTCGTGTTTCCTTTACTTGCATTCTATTCTGTTCGTTTGAGATATTGTTGGGACGGCATCTGCTTTAACGGCCTGTATTATCAGCAGCCGCCTGTTATCCTCGCTTTGAATATTGTGCTGTTATCGAAACTTTGAGATAGCTTGCTGGTACTATGTTTAAGATGGAAAACGGAGGTGGAAAAATACTGCTGCCATTGAAAGTCACAAATTTACTTTCTGTGCCAACGCTCAGTTCTACCTCAATTGAGCCAGTAAAAATGCAACACGATTCAATTATTAGCACGTATCTATCAGTTCACTGCGCACGCATTAAGTTAGGTGCACACATTATAAAGAGCACTGACGCCCAAAGAAAGATAAGGAAATATACTCAAAGCAGGAAAGGTCAAAATGCACGACAGCACAGCGAGAACGTAGAGTTAACCGCGAGCTACAAACATAATAGATGGCCAGCGAGTGAAATGAAATACCTAAATGATCAGCTGGGAGAATGATACCCGCAAAAGTATATTAGGCATGGGAATTGCGCCTCCTTCTGTTGTCAGCGGCGATGGCAGCGCTCGGTGGCATTCTCCACTCGCCCCTGAAGCGTGGGCTTTCACCCGGCCGCGTAAACATGACCGGCGGCGTCGCAACCCGACGGCGATCGATTTCAGCCCGGTGGACCGGCAGCGCCGGCGACAACACGGGTGTCCGCGGCATCACCATCGGCGGTGGCGGCGTCTGCGATGGCGTGCGTGATTGCATCCGAGACGGCGGCGGCAGCGTCGGCTCGGTCTCGTCCCGTTCACCTTTCGCCAGTATCAAATGGCGGTACATTTGGGCGCCCGGGGAGTTTTCCGGCGGCAGGGCGGCAGCAGCCCTGGCTATTTCGCCGAACGAGAAGCGGTTCACGGCTTTGGTAACGAGGGCGAGCAGCTCGGACTGCTCGGCCGGTTCGGCGGTGGCGTGGCAGAAGAAACGATGGAGAACGCGTAGGTAGTCGGTGCAGGTGTAGTGGCAGGGTCCTCGGTCCGGGAACAGGGCGGAAAAGTCGCTGCGCATCCTGGCGCGCAGATTGCTGATGAGAAGGTCCGTGGCGGCGGCGTAGAGGTCGTACGCCGGGTTGGCGATGTGGGCCGTGTCGGACGGGTTGAAGGAGAACTGGCCGAGGATGGCCCAGTCGATGATGCGGACGATGATGAACTGGGAAAAGTTCGTGAGGTCGAGGACCAGGCTGCCGTCCAGGCTGGCGATACGGTCTCGGAGGACGGGCGAGGCGGCGATGAGGTCAGCTTTCGGCGCGCGGATAAAGTCGTTCGAGCCGCCGGCACGGATGTAGATTTCGATGTGGATGCTGTTCGGGATGGTGATGTGGGGGCGGTGGGCGGAGGGGACGCTCGCCGGGCGGTTTTCAGCCAGGAACTTCAAGTCCAGCGACTCCGACTCGTGCTGGCTGACGTCCAGGCTGCTGGAGGCCTTGGATCGCTGGCGCTTGGTGTCCAGGCTGCTGGCGGCAGTCGACTCGTAGCGGGTCATATCCACGCTGCTGCGGGTGCTGAAGCTAGCGACCGTCCTGCGAGAGGGTGCACTGTGGGCGCTGCTTTTTATATCTCAAGTCAGCTTGCATCCATAGAGTGATAGTATATGGAGTTTGTTTCCTACGCTATCGTCTGGTGGCGCGACTTGTAGGAGTTGGAGCCACGCGAGTGCTTGCTGGCGGATGGCTGGTGCAGAGGCTGCTTCGACGGCACGTTTACATCCGGCCTGCGGTTCTCGGCGTCCTCGATGCCCTCGGCGCCCTTGAGGAACTCGGAGAGGAGGTTTGGATGGGAGGTCTCCGCGATTATCGGCATGCGAACCTTCTTGACAGGAGAAGGAGGCTTAGTATCCGAAGTATTGCTGGCACTGCTCTCCGAGCGGCGAGCAGCAGCAGCGGTTGGCTCGGAGGAAGAGCATTCAGCTGCCTTGAGCGGTGGTAACGGTGGCAGCGGAGGCTCGAGGTCGTGATCATTGTCGGTATCGTGTTTGAGAAAGTCGAAGACGCCGCGGGTTCGACGGGGAGCGGACCGGCGGCCGAGGGAGCTGAGGAAGGCGGCCACCCTGCCGGGGTTCTTCTCGGCCATGGTATATAGCGAGCGGAGATGATGAGCGAGTGTGATGGTGCTGCAGTGTCGTGGTGTCGTGGGTGGAGTCGTGGTGGTGATGAGGTTGAGGAGGAGAGGTCGTCGCTGAGGATTGGATTGCTACAACCACATCGAAGCATCGCGATGCCGCCATCTCGACCACTCCTCCTCCTCCTCCTCCAGCTTTCCGAAGATGGCAGACAGCCATCCAAGCATTCGAATGAGATTGAATATCATCGTGACGACTGTGAGTCTTTCACGATCCCAGCATCTGATCCAGGACTGTTAACCTTGTAACTGATACACAACCGTTCCTATCACAATCTCGATGCGATATACGCAGAAGAGCATACAGACATTCACGACATCCAGCCATACTCCATCTCACCACCATCCATCTCAGCCCGGCGATGTCACGATATACCACAATCGGATCGATGAAAGCCTCATGACTCTCAAGGGATATATCACGGCTGGCAACTCTTAACAGAGCAAAATGCAACATCTCCTCCAGCCAATCACGGAAGGGCGCTCGGGCCGCTGGCAGCGCCTCGCTACGCCTCCCTGAGACCTGGTTCTGGACTCATGCGCAATCAGCCTGATCCTCAGGAGTCACTCCTCCAGTGCTCGCTCTCCGACGTCAGCGGCTGTCTCCTGTCTCTCTCGACCGAAATCGACTTCACCCCTTTGGGCCAAGCGGCGGCGCGTGGGGTGCCGTTGGCGCACAGCGGACGACCCGCGAGGCTGCTTTTACGCTGTTTGACGTCCGCGAGGGAAGGCGAGCCGTAGGATCGTGCATCTCCATCCGACCGGCTTCATTCTCGTTCTTGTCTTCAGCATGGCGTCGCGATCCCTCGTCCGGCGGGCTGTCTCTCCCCGCGCCGGGCGCATATTTATACCGCCAGCTGCTGCCGGTTGACGTCCATTCGTCCATTCATCCATTCATTCGTCCGTTCGCTCCTCTCCTCGATTCCCCCCGCATAGCCCCTCCTCTTCCATCGCCAGATTCGGTCGTTCTCAATCGCCAAATATTCGTCCAATCGCTGCAGTCGGTACGTTCGTCCATCCAGCTTGATCATTGGCACGGCTGCCGACTGACGCTGCATCGACAGGCACGACCAACTATCGCAATGACGGCCGCGCACTTTGACCGCGTGCCCTTCCTCGCCGTCTCCCCCCTCGAGACGGCCTTCCCCTACCTCTCTCCCGACACCCCGCTCCAGGCCTCCTCCAAGGCCGGCCTCGACTGCGCCCGTGTCGCCATCCTCGGCTCTCTCAAGGCCTCTCGCTTCATCCACGGCTCCTCTCGTCGGTTCCACTCCGAGAACTCCCCGATCCACGCCAGGGGCTCCAAGACCGACGGCGGCAGCAGGCCGCCCTCCTGCGCGGAGCGACATCTCCACCTCCTGCTCTCCCACTTTGTCTTCCAGCGCCTGCTCCTCCAGCATCTCACGACTCCCGATCTCATCGCCCTCCGCCAGACCTCCCGCTTCCTCCGTGTCAACCTCGATCGCGAACGCGCCCTATGGCGAACACTCAACCTCTCCTCCCCGCGCCACCCCTTCGACCCCGCGATCCTCCTCCCTCCCTCCACATCGCACGGTCTGTCCGCCAACTCCCACTACCGCCTCTATTCAGGCGACGCGCCTCCGGCCAACATCTCTCACCTCTCGCAGATCGCGGCGAACCACATCCCCGGCAGCCCGATCTCCCCCTACCACCACATGCGCGTCCTCATCCTCGATAACTATCGCTTCCCCCGCACCTACCCCGGGTACATGGCGGATGCCCTCTACGCCCTCTTCAGCAACGATTGCGTCCGGCGCACCCTCAAGCTCCTCAGCATCCGTGGCGCCTGGAACGTCACCATCTCTCAGGTCGCCGCCTATCTCCGCGACTGGGAAATCGGCATCCGAGGCGACTTTCGCCGCGACCGAGGCTGGCGCTATGTTGATACCGTCGACGAGGACGACGATGACTGCTGGAGATCGGGCTTCCAGGTCGTCGATAAAAAGGGCAAGCGGATACCCAGAGACACCTGGTGGGCGGAGCGGGGCTGGGCTCTCGAGGTCTTCCGTTTCGCCGGCCCCAGGCTGTTTATGCACAACGCCAACAGCCCCCACGCCAGGGACATCCCGGCTGCCGTTCCGAGTTACCTGCACCTGCCTGCCGAGCAGGCCGAAATCGAGCAGGACGGCACCCAATACTATCGAGCCTACAAGGAGTTTCTGGTCCCGCTGCCGCTGGACACTCGCATGGTTGACGACACGGGCATCGACGCTGTCGTGCGCGCCATGCGCTCCGCCGCACGGATCGGCGTTGATATTGATCTCGGTTTCTGCAAAAACGAGGACGGCCATGTGGAAGGCGGCGTGGGCCCCCGCTACTGGGCGATTGCCGAGCGCCGCTGGGAACAGTGCGTGCTCCCCGGCTGCCGCTGGCAGGGCTGGACCGAAGCCTGCGCGAACTGTCGCTGGCGCCAGAGCTGGTGCTGCCGCGGATGCTACGGCTGGGTCTGCCGCGGCTGTCGCGACAAGCGTCGCGGAGACTACGGCGCGCGGGGTGTCTGGTGCGGCGCGAGCGAGGGCAAGTGCGCTGCGGTCGACGGTGGCATCAATCTCGAGGTGGAGGCCCCGGCGGCCGCGCAATAACGAGCTGGATATCCTCACGGTTTGCTGGCGCGCATAAGACCTTTTCGTCGACAGTCGAAGCGACAATGTGCATTTTGCATCGCTTCTGGCCACGGCATTCCCCTCAGGATCACTCGTGATGGACACCGACGAGCGGTTACGTCGATGCGATCCGTCCTCCATCGGTACGAGATATATAAAGGCATGAGCTGGGCATGTTCTTACCTCCTCATCCTTCTCATGTTTTCCGTCGACCTATGGCACACGCATACCCGTTCATAGGCTCGTGGTCAGCGGTTACCGTTCTCCCTTCTTCTCTTTGCCATATTCCTGGCAATCAAGCACTTGCATCTCGAGTCGTCGATCTCCAAGATGTCAACGGACAAGAGCCCCTCCTCGACAGCCCGGTGCGATCAAGACTCCGGGCGGTCGACGCCGTCGCGCCCTGGCCTCTCATGCAGGCTCCAGCGCCCGCCGCAGCCCACCGACAACTACTGAATATACCGCCGATGGTGCTGGTGTGCCTCCGCTGCAGCCTTGAACGCCCTGGTGCTGCTCCCCCACCGCCCTTGTCGCTAGGTCCCCCTCTCATCCCCGTTCCTCCGGTCCCAAACTAGGGACCCCTGGACCGGGCCGACGCTGGCGCCAGCAGTCGCAATGAACCATTGACTCCATGGCACCTCCTCCATCTCCACCTACCGAGAGGCGAAAGAACCGGACGTCGTGCCCGCCGAGAAAGTACAGCAAGGGGAGAGAGAAAAAGAGTAAGGAGAGGAGGACCGGGGAGGGAAGGGACCCTGAGGAGAAAGACAGCAGAGCCGGCGCGATGACCAAAACGACGGCGAGGACGGGTCGCTGGAGCGGCCACGATTATCTTTCATGTCATATAGCATTTAGACTCTGATACCCCGGGCATCGTTGTATAGTTGTATTTAGCCACGTTCGTATTTGAATTGCATTCTGTAGACACTCCACAGCAAGCTTCTTCCTGTGGCGATTTGACTTCAACCCCACCGCCCCACCATCTTCATTCACCATCTCCATCCTCCATCGCCATCTCCATCGCCATCGCCATCGCCATCTCCACGGTTGGTGAGCAGCTCCCGTTCTTGTCCTTGTTCGGCTAGTTATTAAGTAACGGCTTGCAGCTAGCTCCTTGGCCACAGCACCCCTCTTCGACTGATCGAGCCGCCCCGCCAGCCGCGGTACAACCGACACAACCTTATCGCCATGCAGCAGGAGAACGAGCCCCGTTCCCCGCCGGAGGACTCCTCCTCCCCCTCGCCCCCCGCCCTCACGATCAATCTGCTCCCGCCCGAGCTCCTCTACCGCGTCTTCGCCGTCGTCGACGACCCGCAGACTCTCTGTCGCGCCGAACGCACCTGCCACCTCTGGCGCTCCATCATCAACAGCCAGCCCCTCTGGCGCTGCCTCGCCGCAAAGCTTGCCAGTCCCCGCATCCTCCCCGAGCGCCTCAACCAGCTTGGCAAGGGCTCCCTCATCGCCGGCCGCTGCACCGTCCTCAGCGACGGTTCGGCACGATGGGACTACCTCTACCGCGACCTCGTTCGCGCCATCCACGCCTTCGACCGCATCTCCGCCGACGACTACTACCGCACCCTCAGCTATCAGCATGCCCCCGACAGCCCCACCATCCAGGCCTTCGCGACCGGCCCACCCGTCGTCAACGTCTCCCCCTCCATGCCCGAGCTCTCCCCGCTGCCGGACGACTGCGCTGGTGCCAGCTCTGAAGCCTACGTCACACGCAAGATAGACTTCACCCTATCCGCCGTCGAGGGCATGCGGCTGCAGAACCGCCCTCTGCAGATATCCAAGACCCCGCCGTTCACCGACTGCCTGTGTCCCGGCGAGACTACTGCTGAAGAGACCGCCTGGGTCTTCCTCGCCGACCAGGTGCCCAATTGGCCGCGTCTGGACTCCAACGCCATCTTTCACGAGCAGCCGCAGAACCAGTTGCATACAACCATCCAGCGCGGTGTCATCAGAGCCGGCACCAACGGCATTTTCGGCGAAGGTTGGTGGCACCAGCCGCCTGAAGACAGGTCACTCGCACCAGCTGAGGATTCCCATACCGGCGATAGCAATAGTGATAATGAGAATCCAGCCGGCACGTCGGAGCCGAACGGAGAGCTGAAAGACAAGTCTACAGATGATGATGATGATGCGCCGAAACGCTCCTGGAAGGTATTTACCACTCGAGCCAGATCCGCCGCCCTCTCTTCCAGCTCGTCCACAAACTCCTCCGCACCTGCTAATCTTCCACAGGCTGCTTCCGATGAAAAGAAGGACGAGACACCAGCTCCTCCGAAGCCCAGGCTCCCACCGAAACCCATCAAATGGGCGTCCGCCATCGACACCGCCCGCTCGCTGCCCCACGCCCGCCGCTGGGACCCCAAACATTCCGTTTATCACTCCTTCAATCGCGCTTTCAACCTGTCCGAAGACGAACAAGATCGCTACGAGAGCTCTATGGACTCGATCGCGAACCTTACAAACTCGCTGTACCGCCACATGAGAAACCAAGCCCACTCGGATCCCAACCTACGCATCGTCCACCGCCGCGTTAAGAACTCGTTTCCGGAGATAGTTGCGGCACGGGTCGAGCGCCTCGCCCTCCCGCCCAGTGGCTCGTTGAAGCGCGATGAGGCCTACCCGAAGCAGCCAGCCGCCGTCGTCAACCAGACTTGGAATCTCTTCGGCAAGGCCAAGTGGAGTCTCAATTCAGTGCCGTTCCTCGACGAATTCCAGGCCACGGAACTCGATGGCGATCCTGATACACCCTCCCACAGCAACGACGACCCCCCGGACCCATGGTGGTTCCACGAGACTGCCTACAGTTTCGTCGAGGAGCAGACGGACGAGGAGGCATTCGAACATAGCAACACGTGGGAGCTCCGTAGCTGCGGCGACTATTTGATTATTTCGGACGACATTGGTATGTCAGGCCCTAGCACCATCAGCTGCTTCAAGGCCGGCTACCACAAGGAGAAGGCCGACATCAACCCGCGGAGCTACCTGCGCGGCGCGGCACTACGCAATTACCTTGCCGCCGGCCCATCCTCGGATCTCGTCTGGCAGCGGTCGATGCGCGTGCCCGGCTACGTCTTCGATCGCGCCAGCGCCTCGCCGGTCCGCCATGTGGAAGATCACTCCGCCACCAATGCTACCCCGGGACAGCAGGCCACGCATCCGTGCTACTTCCTCGACCAAGACGGGCTAGCCCTCAACTCCAAAGTAGCAGTGTACGCGACGCGCAAGAAGGTCTTCTACACGCTGCAGAAGGACTGGCTGATGCGCGACAACTTTGGCGACAACCTCAGCTGCATGGAGTTCCACGTCATCTCGCTGGAGAACGGGCAGACGCTGAGCATATTGGACCTGGAGCACGAGACGCGCGTGCTGACGGCCGGCGAGCCCTGGTACGGCTGGACGAGCTTCGTCGTGAGCGACACCCACCTGCTAGCGTACGTCGGGGGCAATGTGCATGCGAGCGAGGGGGCGGAGAACCAGACGGATGTCGTAGCGCGGACGTGGAAGGAGGAGCGCCGGTACGGCCGCGAGGAGATATTCGTGTGGCCGCTGGACTCCGTGGGTGGGCAAAACCTGTCGTTGCCGGCTGAGGAGCGCAAGATCCTGCCGACGGGGCGGCTGGGCGTCGGGTTCAACGCGCACAAGTGGTGGCGGCGGGATCGATTTCTGAGCTTGAGCCGCGACGGGCGGTTCCTGTGCGTGATGGCAAAGTACGACCTGATCGTTTGGGATCTGTGGGACACCAAGCGGCAGCCCGTGCACTACTTTTTCGACAAGGAAGGTATGTCGTATTTTTACTTTCAAGGATGACATACAGCACTCGCGTATTGATGCGGCTGACTAACGACCACTGTTTCTGTAGAGGGACGGTTGAAGATCGGTGCGGATGGATCCCCTACGACGACGGCAGACAACGTCGCCTGGAACGGTCTCTGGCTGCACTTTCGCGACGTGGTCGTCGACCCGGCGCAGAAGAGCCTTACGGGGAGCAATCCGCCAGTGGAGCGAGAACTGCTGCGCCAAACAATCTTCATCCCGAACAGCGAGTTGCGCGTGCTCATCGACGGCGCGGACTATGTCTATCAATCATCTGCTGCCGGGCAGACCGCCTCGGGAGATCTAGAGCGGCTGTCGCGTCGACGGTACCACCCGGGCCTCGGCGACGCGGATAACGACCGCAGCAGCGAGAGCGAGTGGGACAGCGACGATGACGACGATGACGATATGGACGACTCCGATTGGGATTTCGATGACGGTGCGCCGATGGTGTGGACTGGCTTCTCGGACGATGCGGACTACGATGACGAGGAGATGTATGGCGAGGCGGGGACTGACGATGGCAGCTACGATAGCGATTTGGACGAGATGCAAGTTGACGTTGAGCATGTGAGCAGCACGCGTGTCGCAGCGGCAGCAGCTGGCGACACGGGCGGGGAGACGAATGCTGGCGGTGGTAGTAGCAGCTCAGCACAGCAGCAGCAGCAGCAGCAGCAGCAGCAGCAGCAGAACATCGTCACAAACAGTGGCGAGGATGGCGGGTGGGGCCCAGATGTCAGTGCTGATACGGCGGACAACGGCGGTTGGGGCGTGGAGGACAATACTCCCAACTTTGAAGACGGATGGTGACTGACACCTTCCTAGATTTTCTGCCAGCCCTTTTTCGGCATGATAGAACTTTACAACACTATATTTTCCACTGTCTGTCAAGTCTGGATAGAATCGCGGTTCCATCTGCCCGCATTGCGCAGTATCGAGGATAGATCTATATTCAATCGGTTGACTCACAGATAGGGAAGCGTGTACATACGTACGTCACGTATCCGTATACGAGGAAAGCCTTGCCGCTCTTCCCATTTGACAAGTACTGTCATAATGATGCAACCCGTTGTCAAGGTGGAACAAGACTTTTATTAGGACATTCGAATTAGATAGCGGTGATAATAAAAGTGCCTTCTCGGAACCGATCCGTGAGCCCTCATTTCCATAAGGCAAGACGCTTGGAACGGCCCACCGAAAAGAAAACCCCAACAGATTCTTGGGGATGCTAAAAATTTCAATCCACTTTGTAGAGCAGCCAGGCTTAAGAGAGTACGGGAGGTAGATGTTGATTGTCCCGCATGCTGCTCTCGATATACATACACTCTCAATAAGGAGATATCAAGTCACCTTTCCTGCCGCTACCATGCCTCCACTCCACTCGAGGACCTCCTCCACTTGCAAATACAATTCGGTTCGGGGGTTTTTCAAATGTAAGAAAATGTAGAATAGAAGTTGTTCACATCCCAGGAGCCCTCTCATAGAGCCCGACGTATCGTTCAACTTTCGCAGGCGAGTGATCACCCGGCGGCTGCTGTGGCTGGCGGGTTAAATATCCTCCCGGTTCCCCTTCCCCGCTGCTACCACGAAAATCACTGGCCTGCACGACTCGGTTCTACCAGTAAGCTGGCCGTAATCCCCCCAATCCACTCATTTCGTCGCCATCGTCTTTCTTTCGTTGGCCGGTGATCTGTAGGTAACAACAATTAGATGGATTCTTTTTTGCTAATAAGGCATGAGCTAAACATTTGATTTGTGCTCAGATATAACCTTAAAAAAGTGCAAAGCTCTTCCCCTCCGCCCCCGCACTCACCTCAAGCTGCACATTACGATGCACGTTGACCAGCCAATCGACATAGCTCTGTGCTTCATTATTGCGGTCTTCCACAAGCAGACCTGCAAATTCGAATTCGCTGCCATCCAATCCCTGCCGCGCCAATGTAACCGTGATTTGTCGCCCTGTCCGCCGCTCCTCCAGCCATCGTACAAGATTGCGTGTCTGCGCATTGAGGTGCGTTTCTAATACTGGGATGACATCCGCGGCGAATGGGTCCAGGCTCTGCAGGCTTTCGCGTCCCTCACCAAACAAGTCCTCAAGTAGGTTCGGTGACACGTGTGCGTGCAGCCACAGGAGGCACGTTTGACCATTGTCCACAATGTAAGCCCCGCCTTCTTCGATGCGTGAGAACGACGCGCGAACCTGCGATGGCACCAGCAACAAACCAGTGTTTGCATCGGGAAAGCCTTGCTCCGGCGAAAGGGAGTGAAGAGGGAGGATGCGGGGGTAGAGATAGGAGAGGAGCTCGGAAGGCGGCATCTGCTTGAGCAGACGCATTGCGTGTGTTCTCATGTCGCTGGATATCGGGCCGGCTAAGCAGCATAGCAACATTAGCGATATCGCCGGATCAAGTAATTGAAGAGCTATCGTGGCATACCTCTGAAAGCGCGACACTTGACCAACGACAGCAAGTACATGGCAAACTCCTTCATACTCTCCGGCAGAACCAGTTGGCCGGGCGGTGTTCCTGTTGAGAAGTGCTTGCGGTAATTCGCCAGGATATCTATGCACTTTTCGGTGATACTTTGACGAATATCCTTCAGGTTCCTGTCGACCATTTTGTTGGCAGCTGTCTATTGTCAGCAGATAATTCCTTGAACTTGAGACTCGTATTCTGAGCTCACCTTCTTTCGCTATTATCGAAACCACTGCTTCCTGGTCCACAAATCTCAATACCTCCCGCCCCAGCTCCGTCACGGCAGTAACAATATTCTGCACCCTGACTCTCCTCTCGCCGGACGCCGTTGTGTACAAGCAGGCACTCTGGAAATGGGCATCCAACTTCGGGTCGAGCTTGCCATCATAAGTAAACATGACTGCAACGCTCTTATCAGAGTCGATAACACCCATCTCAAGATCTGCACCAAAGGTCTTTTGCAAAAAGTTCCCGTGGTAGGAGTTTACTTGCAGTCCGTTCGAGCAGCGGACTTTCATCAACGCCTGGAAGCCACTTTCTCGGGTGATGGCATGCGCAACCTCCTTCATAATCTTGGGGCCGTCTCTCGACGCTACAAAATTCGGAAAGAAGAAGGTGTCACCACCTGAAATGGCAGAAAGGTGGCCCAGTGTTGCAACGTCAATGTACGTCGATGGGCCTAGCATCATATCGATACCAACGCCAGCCTCCACCAACTTCTTTCCCAAGCTGGTGTAGATTGGGTTCTCCGTCTTGAAGAGCTGTCTCTCTTTCTCGCCGGAATGTGAGTTCGGGTCATCTCGCATAGTCAAGCTTCCGTTGATTTTGAGTGTCGGTAGCGTGGTCATACAGCACACTATCCGGCCGCCAGTCGCTTCCAGCGCAGAGAGAGCGGCAGTGAGAACAGGAACAATGGCTGTTTCGGTGACTCTGGTGTGCTGATGGAGCGAGGGGAGCATATCGAGCAGTCCTTCGATTTGCGATCTAAGGGGACATCAGCGGACAGTCGTGGAGCAGCATACGACAAGATCTCTTCATACCTAGACTCGTATGGGTCGACAAAAAGCCCATCTTCCAGCGGCACGAAGGGCTCTTCCAGATCGGTCATCATTAGGAGCTGCGCGGTGTCTAGTTTCGGCTGTACCAATCACAGTCAGCCAAACCATGGATCTGCTGCACATGCTTCTGCGGGCAGCCTTACGCTCAGGTTGTAGAAGCCAATATCCTTGTCAAACGTGACAATTCCAACCTTGCAGCCCTTCGGTAGCTTCCTGCCCTTGATTTCAACCTGTGCCTCGTCATTCTCCTCAGAATCAACCCTGACTTCCTCCACGCCGTCATACAGAGCTGCTTTGATAGCTTTAGCAACAACATCCGTCCATCCCTTGTCTACCGCTTCACGACCAGTCTCAATCAGGAAAAGCCATCGTAGCGGCGTTGGTGGTTTCGCCCAGTATTCCTTCGGCACTACAAACTCGACCGTCCCTCTAGACAACTCGGGCCTTGAATCACGGTCCAACCGTCGGCCCTGGTTATCTATCGGCGAGAAGTACTCAGGTGCGACTTCGTTATTAGGGAAGAGGCACATGTTACAGACGAATTTGGCACCGGAACCGGTGAACTGCATGAACGGGTTGATATATGTGCGGCATCGGTGACATCGAGGAGGGCCGGTTTCGCCAAAGTCGAGGACCGGAACGGGTCCTTCCTCAGCCTTTTGCGAGGCGAGCGGTGTGAGTATGAGGGAGAGGGGGAGGCCGGTCATGGCCAGGAGTTCTGCCGTTGCGGGGACATTGTTGAGCGTCATACGAGCGAATTTGGGCGACGAGTTGCCCTGATCCCGGGCGAGGAAGTCTGCAGTAGCGGGAGGGGGGAGGTGTCGTTCTAGGGTAGGATAAATCTGGGTGTCGGCGTATCTCTGAGCTGCTTCTCGGGCTTCAGGGACAGACGGTATCTCGTCCGGGTCAACCCGATTCTGCGCACCAGGACCAGCGCCGGCAGATGGCTTGATCGCAGCGCTATATTCCCCAAGGTTGCCACCAGCAGGAGCGCCGAAAGGTCCGGCGGCGGGCGGTTGACCATAACCAGGCGACAAGGGGACGCCGAATGACGGTTGCCCCAGGCCTGGTGAAGGTTGTCCCTGCAATCCAGGTGTAACGAAACTCGGACCAACATCATGAGCCATCATTGGTGGCGGTGCAGCAAAGCCAGCAGCTGGAGGGACGTCCATCGCGCCCATTGTTGCTGCAGAGTCGACTGTATGGTACGCCCTGGCCTTCTTCTTCCTGGCCCCTCCATGATGGCTAGCCACATGTTGCTCGGGAGCACCACCTAGACTCATCCCAGACATGCCAGCTGACAGCCCTCCCATATCTGGCGCCCCTGGCGCACCCGGACCGTATAGCATCCCCGGGGTATCGGGCGGTTGCATAGGAGGACTTGGTTGGCCGTAGGGCGACTGCGACGCACCGTGCCATCCCGGTTGCGGGGCACCAGACGGTTGATATGGAGAGGATCCGTGTGGAGGAGGTCCACCAGGCTGCTGGTAGCCACCTGGTGGAGGTGCAATTGGGGGCCTGTTTGCTGCATTGGGGTCGTTTGCGGGATGCGAATTGGTGTAGTTGTAGTTTTGATACATGGTGAAGCAGAGGATGCCCTAGCAAGGGCGACGAGCGTGGAATCAATCAATGCCTGGAGAGCTGAGATGGACCTGCAATTAGTTGCTGATAGCGGAGCAGCCACGGGCATTTGAGCGGAACATGGACATACCTTTTCCCACGTCAACGGAGCCAGAAGATGCTGGTGGCGATGCCAGGTTTCAAGATACCAGAAGGGTAAGAAGGTGGGATGCCGTTTGGATGCTAGCTAAGATTTTGGGCCACCGTAGCTCTCCACAACGCCGCCGCCTGCCCGCCCGCCTGTTCGGGAAGATGGCGTAGCGCCACCAGCCACTGTCAACCAGTCAAGCAAGCCACCAGCCACACCCGCCGGCAAGCCACCGCGGTCTGCCACGATTGCCGCGCGCCTGGCTAGACGCCCAAGCGCCAGGTACATCTGCTCTTCAAACGGTTGTGAGCAACCGTTGCAGGCCGTTACAGATACGCTATTCCTATCTTGATAGTAAAAAGTCGGAAACCGAATTGACACAAGAATATCCAGAATTCCACCAGGATATATACACGGACTCGCTAAATCATCACAGGCTGTTGACAAAACACCGCCCAAGCCGGGCTTAAATGACTGCGCTACTACCTCCTCCAGCTCATGAGCTCATCTTCTTCCCCTTCAGAACCAGATATGCCACGATCCTGTAGCTCACCGTCACGACGGCCAAATACACTAGGTTCATGCGACTGTCATAGTGATATCCGTAAAGCCGTAGCACGTCGTCCCCAGTTTGCACAGGGCACATTCCATCCGGTAGCTCCTGATACTTCTCGCAGGTGAACTTTTGGCCTTCCATCGAATAAGGAAGCAGATTGCCGACAGCATACCCGAGCGGGCTCAGGTGGTTCATCGCCGCGAGAAATCCCGGCACGTTGTAGGACATCAGCCCGGCCATGGACATGCCCAACGACAGGATCGTGCTACAAACATTTATCGCAAATCCGGTGGAGGCATCAAAGAAGGTATTGAAGATGATTCCCAGCGATTCGCCGCAGCTAACGATGCAGAAGACATTGTACGAGACCGCAAAGTACATCTTTGCCGTCCTGTTCAAGCCCACCGCCATGACCGCGAAGACGGCATGGAGCAAGCCGGTCACAATCTCAAACGGGATCTCGTTCGTCGTGTAACTGAGTATAAAGGCTTCCACCGAATAAGCCCTATCAGCGAATTCTCGGTAGAAAACGTCGCGTTCATTCGGGTACAGAGCCGCATTCTGAAGAAGCCCGACAAAGTAAACCGGCAAGATTTCGTTAATATATCCAAGCCGCGTTTGAACCGAAGTATAATCGTTCTTCAGCGGCGCAAAGAAGAGCGCGAGGATAATTCCGAGCCCGACGACTTGCATTATCCGTGCGAAGACGAGAGGTGGCTGACGCCATATGTTGATCAGAGACCTTTCGACGAGAACGGGGTACGATACAAACAGGGGTGCTTGTTCGCGTTGGAGGCGACCCAGTTCCGCGGGTAGCGTGATCACACGATGGTCGGAGTAGATTGTCGAAGTCCGTTTAAAAGAGTCTATCAGAGATGTCACTTTCTCACGATCCCGCTTCTCCTTCTGTTCATACTGTAGGTTAACAGTCACCAAGTCCAGCGCGAAATCCGCAGGGTTGGTATGGCTCGGACAAGTAAACCCCAGAGAGCTAAAGTAGGACAGCATGTTGACCGAAGCCCCAGAGTAGACGACATTCCCGCCGCGAGCTAAGAGAAGGACATTGCCAAACCGGTCAAACAAGTCGGAGCGGCTTTGGTGGATTGTGCAGATTACTGTTCTTCCCTCACTGGCCAGCCCTTGCAGGACTTCTAAGATACTGGATGCCGTAAAAGAATCCAAACCAGAAGTCGGCTCGTCCAATCTAATAAACCTCTGTTAGCACGGCTCTTCGGGCGACACTCTACTTCAAAGGAGAGACCAGGACTCACAATAAGACCCTAGGTTCAGTCAATACTTGGATCGCAATAGACACTCTCCTTTTCTCTCCCCCACTTATTCCCTTCAGAAACTCGCTACCAATTAGTGTGTCGGCGCAGTCCTTCAAGCCCATCTTCAGAAGTATATCCTCCGCGCGCTGAACCTTCTCCTTCCTACTCATCCATTTTGGCAATCGCAAGCAAGCGGCGAAATGCAATGTTTCGCGAACCGTTAACGAGGGTAAGAGCGCGTCGTCGTCCTGCGTGACATACGAGCACAGTGACCTGACCACATTGTCTGAAACTTTGGAGCCATTGAAGAGAATGTCCCCATACTGTCGATACCTTGTCGTCAGAGTGTTGTGCAGGCGCTGAGCCATGGAGTTCAACAAGGAAGATTTTCCCGATCCACTCGGACCCATTATTACATTGAGGGTGCCTGCTTGGAATCTTGCTGTAATATCTTTCAGAATCTCCAAGTCAAGGGTTGTCTTTCCGTATAGGTTGTTCTTCTTCAGTCCCAGCTGGTACTGGTTGAGGACAACATCGATTTTTGTGATGTCTGTGGGTGGATACTCTTGCATCCGCTCTTTACCTGCCGCAACATCGCCTCTCGGCGTCCGCCTGCGAGAAACATTGACTTCAACTTTGAGAATCATCAAGGTTGCCCCTGCTATGGTGTAGAAGAAAAATACAAAAGTGAGAGCTGCGAGGATTGCTTTCCAGATCCAATCATCTTGAGGCAGATCGAAGCTGTCGAGAACAAAATTTCCTAGATATTCAATGCAGGCTGGGTCTTCCGGTCCTCCGTACGGACAGTTGTAAAAATTATCCTTCAACTCATTATTTGTCAGAGCAACAAACATATAGTACTAATATCATGCTAGTTAGCAACTACGATCGAGCAAGTTATTGTAAGAGAAAAAACAAAACATAGTCACCTACCACATAACTGATCCATTTGGTCCATCTGACGTATACGGGCATCTGAGAGGACTGCAGGAAATATCCACAAGCAAAGCTTTGCACCGTAAAGTTCAAATTTGAGACTAAAGATGCCTCCGCAAAGTTCCTAGAGATAGCCACCGCCAGTGTCGCAAATGTGACAGCAACGAACTGCCCAATAAGAACGACTGAAAAGAAGATAAAGAACCGCTCGGTATCTCTTTCAAGTCCCACCCTGCAAAGACGCGTTGTCGTCGTTAGTATCTGCGGATTGTAGCATTCCACGCCCAAAGGTGCCCTTACATGAAATAGAATATTGAACTGAAAAGGAGCGGGACCGGCAGATCCTCGAGCAAAAATTTAGCCAATCTCCTCCCAAGAAGAAACGTTGTGATAGTAGCCACTCCTTCCGCCTTCTCTCTGTCGAATACGTTGATATCCACAACAGATAACCGCCAAGTCTCGTAGAGCATGACGAGATACCCTTGCAGGGCAGCAGCAGTATACAGGGACCCAATTCTACTCCGAATGCCGATGAGTGACCTGTCAGACTGATAGAAGATCCAGCCGGCAACTATGGCTAAGGATATTGCCTCAAAGAGACTGCCGGCCAGGCCATACGGGTCCCTCAATGTGGTCACCCAAGACCTGCTCGTCTGCACCATCAGCTTTTGCGTAAAGCACGCGGCCTGGCGGACCAGTTTGTCTTCGCTGGGTACTTCCGGGTTCTTCTCGGCCGGTCTGCCGTCGCGCGTAAAGTACGAGGTAGACAGATCTCGCCACGAGGCGACCAGTGCATTCACCCGCGATAGCGATGAAACTTCTGCTTCCGGCGTCCTTGAGTCTATTGCTGAGGTATCGATGATAAAGTCGGCAGGGTTGAAGTGCTCGGGGAGATCATATCCGAGAGAGGAGAAGTAGGGTAGCGCATTGGCCTGGGTTCCGCAGTAGACGGGCTGCCCACGACTTAGCAGAATCACCCGGTCAAAAAGATCCCATATCTCGGATCTAGGCTGGTGGACTTGGGCAGCGTCAGCAATCGAGAAGACAAAGCTGCTGCAGTGCATGCTGTAGGTGGACTCACTGGTGGTTATTATGGTCCGGCCCTTTTTAGCCAGGTTCTTCAGCGATATCATCAAGTGGTGGGCGGTAGCTGCATCCAGGCCGGTCGTCGGCTCGTCTAGGTACAAGATGGAAGGGTTCGCCAGAAGCTGGACGCCGATGCTTGTCCTGCGCTTTTCTCCACCCGAGCATCCCTTGTGCTCGTTGTCGCCTATCCTTGTATTGGCGCACTCCTTGAGCCCAAGCTCGAGGATAATGCTTTCGACAATCTCGACCCGCTCCTCTCGCGATATGGTAGACGGCAACCTCAGTCGGGCCGCATAGCTAAGAGTCTCACGGACAGTGAGAGTGGGTATCAGGATGTCCTGTTGGATAACGTAGGCGGATGTGACCTTGTTGCTGGAGTGCACGCCGTTGAAAGTGATCGAGCCGGTCTTCGCCATCGCAGTACCAGACATGCGATTTGATATCGCATTGAGCATTGACGTCTGTCGCACCAGTGTTCCTATCAGCCTTTTCGTCCTTCTCGTTGTCCCCGGCCCACGACGAACATCAACCCCAATGAGATCGCTGGTTTCCAGCGCATCGGTGGAATCAATACCTTTCCAGAGCCGCTTGCGCCGATGAGCGCCGTCAGCTGGCCGCTGGGCATATCGGCGTCGATGCCATCGAGAATCTTTGCGATCTTCTTCGGGTCTGGTCGCAACAGCAGAGTTGAGACCAGGTCGCGCCCGAGGGCGACAGAGAGGCTTAGATTTCGCACATTGACGTCCACTCTGTCAACTGGCCTGAATGAGAGGTCGCGCTCGTACTGCTCTGTGCAGTGACTAGCCTGCTGTTGCAGTTCGCGGCTTCGCTGGCGTTCGAGCTTTCGAAACGAGCTCGGAGTCAAAGTCGATTTCAGCGGCGCGAGCTTGGCGATCTCCAATTCGGTGGTCGAGGTATCGTCGTCGTCGTCGTCGTCGTCCTTGCCATTGCCACCGCCGTGGTTCTCGACGACCTGCAGTCTCTCCTTGTCCAGATCAACTGCGGCTGAGGTCCGTTCTGCGTTCGCATCGTGATTGCGATCCGTCATGGTCGTAGCGCAATGGACTGGGCCCGCGGTGGGCTCAAGACTGGACCGGACAGACCATTAATTATGACAGATGGCGACAGCGCGGACGGGTGTCTCATCTCGAAGAAGACGGGCGCCAGGTTTGGGCGCAAGATACGAAGAAGCTACTACCTAGGTACTTTTCCTCGTATTCAACCAACCTATCCGGCTCTCAGGATAAGAGCGCCCGAAGGCTCTCCGCCAGGCATGCAGCTCAGCGACTGCCGGTTGGGCGCCTTACGGGCGACAGCTCTGTCCGCTAAGCCCATCTCGAACATGGCACGTCAGCCATACGCCAATGGAATGTTGCAGCGGCTGCGAGCACGTTAGCGAGGGGACGAGGGTCCTTTCGTATTCAGCCGATGAATTTGGAACTTCCAGAATGCCGGCTTACGCCATGTAAGCTGTTCCTCGTAAATAAATTTTATTTGAGTATGCTTTACCACTTGCGGGACTATATAGAGTATAACTCAGGTGCAAATAACCCATTCGAGCGACGGAATAAGTTGTTTCCGGCCGCAGGTTCTAATTTTAATGAATCTGAAGATCTTGCTTGGCCTTGGGTCTTTCCTACATCCTACGCGAAATCAAAGAGCCGTGGCTAATTTTGAAACTGTGGCAATTAACCTGGTCGCAATTTCCGGCTTTAACGTCGGATCACGGAATACGGAAGAAAATTTGCATCATGAGATCTATAATTCAGTAAGTGGTAACACCTACAGGTGGCGCTCCTTCATTTACATCCCTCACTCAAAACACCACATTTAACACCCCACTTTAATTTCCCAGCATACCGCAAAATTATTCCAGATCATCCTGAGAGGAACGCGCATTACTGGCAGCAGGAATGGACGCTCGAAACCTGTCCATTTGCATCAACCTCCGCCTCGACCGCACCGCCTTGATGATGCGCAGTGCCACCCACAGAAAGCAAGACTGACTTGTTGATCTCCTGGCTGCAAATGCAAGAATTTAGTTAGCAAACGGCACCTTCCTATATCTCATGTTGGACAAACTTACGTCGAGGGTGGTAGATCCAGTGCCGGATTTCTATCGAAAAAATTCACAGGCTTCATGTGAACTTTAACAGTTTCGACAGGCATCACCGGGCTATACAAACGATAGGAACGTCAGCACTGCTCCGCGCGCAGAAACGATTGCAGAAGAAGGTTGAACTCACAAGTCTTCGATCCTAGGGATATGATTGATTCCAAACTGGACCCAAACAACCACATCGTCGCCTTGTGTTGTATCAAACTTGGTATTTCTCTTGCACCATTCTCGCACACCATGGCCGCCTCTGCTTTGGTTCGTATAGTCTCCACCGGCGAATAACTCGTAGTCATGGTACTTGGTCACATAAATCGCCTTATCCGCAAACTCTGCCCGCTTATGATGCCAGCTGCCCTCCGACGCCATCAACTTCTGGAAAGGAGGCGCCTGGATTTTGTAGCCCACCGGTTTGTTGTTGACGGGGTTAATATGCTTGGGGTTCTGGATCTTGAAAACTCGGTTGTTTTCCGGCGACTCGAGTAGCCCAGTTTCGGTGTCAACAGCAGTCTCCTGCACAAAGTACCCGATTCCGAACGGGTTTGCACCGTCTTTAGGGTCCATGGGCTTCGCTTCTTCGTAAATCACTTTGTTACCAAAGCCATCGATGGCTGGGTCGATTCTCAATGAGAAAATATGCTGGTGATGTTGAGCGAGAACACCAGGGTGGACGATGGTGCCAAAGTTAGGACAATCCTTGATGCTTTGGTCGATCGGGGCAGTCGATAAGATGCCGGTGGCCTTGACTTCATATGTGAGTTCGCCCGCAGTATTGAATACGAAGGCGAAGATATACTCGTAATTCGCGACTGTGATGATACTCTGCAGGACGAGCTCCCTCATTCGAGAGATCACGGCGTTGCCAGTGCGATAGTTGGTATGTTTGAACTGAATACCAGCGTCCTGCTCGTGGACACAGATGCAGTTCTGCATCATCATTGGTTCACCCTTGTCATCGGCAACGGGAAAACTAAGATAGGCAATTGTCCCCAAGCAGTCGCAACCGAGCTTCAGGTTGTTCGCCATGACGCTGGATAGCGTGTGTTACCACGGTTAGCAAGCAATGCCTCCGGTTACACATGCACCGACCCAAAATCGGAGAACCTGGTACATACCCTGCTCCGGCATCGCCAAGATCGAACGCCTGCTTTCTGTGATACGGTTTTCTTGGATCGCCGTACGGAACCGCCATATCGGACAACGACAACCTGTAGAAGAGATCTCGACCATCGTACGTGACATTGTAGAGCACCATCCCTTCGCGATGGTTGAACCCAACTCTGAGTTTCCACTTCTGCCACTCGAGCTCCTCGCCGCTCTTGGAGAACCGGAAGGAGACACCTTCGGGCTGAATGACATTGAGCGGCTTCAGATCCGTCCTCAGTTCTTGGTCCTCAGGCATGTAATCGTTGAGGGTCGGGAGGGTGTAGGGCTTCGGGTCTTCCAGCTTGTCGTCGACGCCCAAGGGAAGCCTATCGATCCTCACGACCTTCATTGTAGCGACATCCACAACCGGCGAAATTGGAATTGGCGAGGCATAGTGATTGCTATCGGGCTTATCTTTGGGCCGGGTGTAGAGGTAGCATTGCCACTGCTTTCGCTCGTCATCAACACCATCAGATCCTGCGATGGATATCTTCGAGTGAGCCGCATTCCTGGATAGCTAGCGGGAGAAAACCAATCACATACCGTATATCCATGGGTCAGATCTAAGCCGCAGCGATCGAGCTTATGTCAGCACCGATATATATAGAAGTGTAGGACCAAGCCGGCTCATTGTACAGAAAGATTTAGGCTTACAGGACGACTGTGCCCTCCGGTAGCTTCAGCTTTTCTATCTCGGCCTTGACACCCTCATCCTCGAGACAAGTGCGCTCGACCTCCAATATCTCCTCCCCATCGGCACACGAATGGAAGCCATCGAGCTTATTCTGGAATTCGATTGTCTCGCTGGCCAGGTTGATGACGCATTCAAAAAGGTCGGGCTGATCGAACATACACAAACAGTTAGCTCGAGCTCTCATATATGAAAGTGGGGAAAGTCTGGAAACCCTTTGGGGAGGTATTCGCATACGGTTCTCCTGTAGTAGAACACCACGAAGGCTTTTCTCTCGATATTGGGCCTCGAACTCTCAGGCTCATGCAGCCAACTCTTCATCACCGCCTTCTCCGGCTCCCGCAGCGTGATGCATTTGAACTGCAGGTCGAATTCTGGGTGTTCTTTCCGTAACAGGGTGGCGGCTTGCCTGATTTCCTGCTCGGTAAGCGGGGAGAACGGGTGGAGGACCCGTTCCGCCTTCACGTTGAAGATCCGCTCTACCTTTGCGGGAAGGGTGACGGAGCCCGGCATGGCGCTGTTGCAGATGCAGGCAGGTATACGGAAGCTGTAAACGAGAGAGAGTACGGGTAACTGCGCTTTGGCAGATGGGAACGCGATCGATAGAGCTATAGAGCACTGGGGGCAGTACCGTAGTCGAGGTCGAGGGAGCAGGCGCTACATATACACGCTACACTTCTTCGACCGTTGGATGTTTCGAATGGACCACCTATATATATCACGCGAAAGAGAAGCTTTTCGACTCGGCGGCCCGCGTGAGACTCCGGCCTCAGACTGGAAGGTCGCGAGATATCCAGATGTGCGAATCGCGAGAGATAGCGATGGCCCGACGCCGCACCTGCCACTTGCCACTGCGAGCGCCTCTCGTTTCTCGCCTCGCCTATCTACATCTGTCGGGACGGCGGAGGTCCTTCCCATTCGGCTGGACTTTCCCGAGCGAGCTAGGATCAGGCACAAGGTTGGCGGTCGTGGCATGCACGGTGACAAGGCGCTGCCAGCGGATGTCCAGTCCGGCTCCTGCACCTGGAGCATCCGTGACTTGTGCGGCACCTTCGCTCGACCCGCGGTGGGGTTCTTTTTGACGTCCAGCTGCTCTCGCATGCTCCCGAAGTGGGGCCGGGCTGTCATTGGGCGCTCTGGTCAGACCATTGATGCATTACGGCGGTCGTACTCCAAGTACAGCTCCCGTGGCCGCGAGCATCGCGACAGCTCGCGGACAGACATCCCCGACGTCACTTGCACTTTCATCTCCTCTTCTGTGACTGCCGTTGCGTCGACCGTAAGGTTCACTGATGCCATGCGGGTCCATTCGATTCACCGTACATGCGCACATGCATACATACGTACATAAGTCAGTACCTATATATGGGCCGGTGAAGTGTGTGCCTACATACCTCATATCTGAAGAACATACGGGCCAAGGGGAGAGAGGTGGGTTCACGTTTCCTGCGGCGACAAGAACATAAACTGCCTCCCCTGGTGTCACCCGCCAGTCCGGGTTTCGGCCAAGCGCTGGCCACCTGGGAAGTAGTATTTAGATCGTGGATCCGCTGTGTTCTGCTGGGGGACGCAACGTTGTACATACATACAGAGCATGTTGTACAGGTGCGCACAGCTGGAATACACGCGACATGCATCGAGTTATACACGCAGAAAGCCCGTGCACGATGGTGGCGTCAGGCCCTCGACGTGCATCCTAGTCACTCGGGCAATGTAAGTAAGCATGTATATATGTACTTGATTGATACAAGCAATAAACGATATGTAGGGAGGTATATGAGTAAGTACTCAAGATGAGTATAAGTATACTATGTGCACACCATATTCCAAGATAAGAAGAGTTACAGGGGCAAAAGACACCGACTTGACCAAGTAGTAGTGACATGTAGTTAAAAACACTAAAAAAAGCTTTTCGCTCCTGTCCATGCAGTTGTCATGTATGCAGCCCAAGAACATGTGTTTTAATGCGACTCGATATGCTGGAACGGTCTCGCTATCCAATTCAGGTCATCGTCGAGAGGGGAAGAAAGGGAAAACGAAATAGAAAGGAAAGAACAGTGTTCCCTTGCACGCTGCCAACAAAAAACGAGACGGGGAGTTCGTCGAATCGCAAGATAGAAAGGCCCTCTTCGGTTTAGATTAGTTATGGGAAATCTCGGTCCCCTCCCCAACGGATTTTCTCGTTCGATTTTTTTTCTTTTGTTCTTTCCTCCGATGCTCCAAACCACTAACTCCAGTTTTTTGATCGAAAGGATGTTAAACAGCGACAGTGTTAGGCAGGCGAACGCAGTAAGCATGGATCATTGCAGGTCCGACCAACCGGCTGCAGTCAAATTCGTAAAGCATAAACATCCAAATCAACAGGAACAAGGGAACAAGAGAAATGGCTAGATGCAAACAAGGAAAAAATAAAAGTTTGTTGCAATCGAGGGCATCGTTACGCATGGCGGGGCGCGATATGGGTGGCAACCAAGTACAAGATATCAAACAACAGTCTCACGCAAACGCCTTCTCTGCTCCGCCTTCTGATTTGATGCTGGAAAACGAGAACCAAGATGAAGACTAAAAAGGAATACCGCACAAACAATGTTACATTCGGAATCGAAGACGCACTGTTGTTCGCACTGTCGGCCCTCGCTGAACGGCTTCTGGGATACCAAAGAAAGAGGGCCTCGAATTCCGTCCGATGCTCAGTTTCGTCCAAGAAACCTTTCACGGGTGCTCAGGAGAGCAGGAAGTCATATCCAAAACCTTGGATGATCCGTTCCCAATCCCAACTCGTTTCATCCTCCGCATCCATAAGCTCCCAGATCTTATTGACAACCTTTTGAGCATGGATGGCATTCTGCAAGCCAGCTTCCCTCATTTTGTCCAAGGTCTTGGTGATCTCGGGCCGTTGCTCCACATCGAATGCGGCGCAACCGAGGAGAAACACAGGCATCAAGAGCATGCTGTAGCTGCTCTCTTCCAATGGCAAGGCAGAAAGACACCTTAGGCCTTCGTCAACGGCATTGCGGATCTTAGGATCCGGAACTGAGCGCTGCACCGTGCGGAAGAGATATATCCAGGTAACTTGCTGGTACAACACAGCATAGTAGTACTTGCAAGAATCTTGACCATTCTGCACCGCTGGCTTCCAAGATCGGACTTGCTCGTCTATTCCAACAGCTTGACCGAGCATAAGCTCGTCAATGGTGGGATATATACTCTCGGCCTTCCGTTTCCGGATGTGGACTCGAAGACTCGTGATGCGGGAAATATTAACGAAAAGTTCGTGCAAAATTCCGATCAATGTAGTGGCCACAATGCCATCCTCAGGGTCACCCTCGAGCGGAGCATGCGAGTTGACGGAAGCATTGGACTTGGGCGGCATAAATGGCGGGGCAAGTGCGAATGCGTTAAGATCGAGGCTTGGCCTTCTGCCCATGCTTGTAACGCCGTCTAGAATAAGATGGTACCGGAAGAACTCGATGAAGAATTTGGCGAACTCGAGCTCGTGCGGTTCTGTGTCCTTCGCCCGAGCTCTCTCATTCATTTTCTGTGCTACCGAGTTAAGGGCACTCATATGGTGGCTGTGGGCTCCGGTGTTGTCCCCTTCGCAGATGGCTTCGAGACAGAGGACGATGGTAGTAGCAACAGTGGAGTCATCGATGACTGAGCCTTCTTGGTGGGTTAAACTGTTGATGCCTTGCTTCAAGATCTTGATCGCCACGTCCTTGTGATGGTATTGAGCATTCCTCACCGAGGGATCGGTTCTAGCCAAGTGCGAGGCAGCCAAGCACAGCATAGAATGCATGAGGCCGCTGTTGTCGATGGCGAGAGGGAGAAGGAGTTCTTTGAACGGGTTCTTCTCATCTCCAAACTTTGATAAAACCGAGCTCACGGTCACGACAAAGTGGTTGAGTAGTTTGCGATCAAGGTGGGACTCGACACCTTCTATGAGGGCAGGTAGACTTGGTCGGAAAGATGGTAGTCGATGATTCGAATCTGGTTCCAGGCTCGAACAAAACGATTAGATGCGAACCGATAGGTTAAACTGAACCCGGGTGGTGGGAGACAAACCTCTGCCATGACCGGGCTTCCAATACATCTTTGGACTGTAGCCCTCACATACGATGCCATTCTTACCACAGTTATTACCTGCACAGCTTTGTAAGTTCCAAAGCCAATGATTGCGAGCCATGGTTCGAATCCAACTTCAAGGAGTACTTACAGTCGGGCTTTCCCTCGTCGCACTTCTTCTTTCGTTTCCTGCAAGTCAAACATCCTGTTTTGGATCTACCTTTGGTAGCCTTCGTCTTGCTTTCAGGAGGGTTGGGAGGATTCTTTCTTGGTCGCCCACGAGGTCGTTTTATCGGCACCTGGGCTGCGGACGCGGACGACGAATTTTCCTCCGACTTGACCTCTACCTTAGGTTCCACACTTAGTTCAGCCTTCAGTTCATTCTGAGGAGGAGACGATTCTGTGTCGGCAGAGTCGCCGTTCTCTTCAGCATCATCACTCGGGGTAAATAGGCCTGGGGTGGACGGTTCCTCTTTCACCGAGCTTGAGCTCGACGCCGCATAGTGAGAGGCGGAATACGTAGAGAATGGCAAGTTTACGCTCAGAGATGAGGTTGGTGAGACGGAGAATGTAGTAGTGGCGGATGACGGAGTCACGGACTCGGCGGAGAAATCGCCATTAGATGAACACGTCGTCGAACAGATGGACAATCTCAAACCCCGTGGTTTGGTTGACCTTGGTGACATGGCTATAATCCCGCAGGATGTTCTCTTATTTCCCTGATATCAAGATCCAGCCCGTCAATAACGATGCATGAAGGGTAACAGCTGGCGGCGGGTAGGACCAGTGGCAGAGCCAGAAGGTTTCCTCGAAGCAAGCAGCTTGAAATGGGGCAGAGTGCTGCGAATGGGAGGGCCGGGAAGCTGAACAACCGAGCCCAGATATCAAAAGGCTTGATACCACACGGCAAAGGCAGACACAGGCCGGGAGTGGGTATGGATGGGTGATTTAAAAGACGGGACAGTATTGTTTCTGGAGCATTATCCTCGGACGAGTTAGAGCATTGTTCAGGGTCCTCAACAGCGCTAACAATGCTTCTAAATTCTACGGATGAGAGAAAGACGGGTGCATGCTAGCAAGGAAATATTGCATATACTCACGGCGGCGGGCCTAGATAGAACTGTCGTATGAAGAGATGATCTGATATGGCGATAGTCGGCCGGATGGCTTCTCAAGTTTCCGAAGGTGTGTGTGTGGTCTTGTTGTGTTGTGCCTGGGCAGGCGGGCGGGTATGATGGGATGGAAAAGGCTGTTGAAAAGTCGCTTTCAAGCTTGCAGGCTCGAAAGGCCAAGGCGGCAATCCGGTTGGTGATTTTCTTATATGAATTGAATGACCTCTGTTAAGAGGCACCTTGGCTAGTGCCGATTGTGCGTCTGCAATTGAAGCCGCGAATCCTTGGTGCTGTCGTCTTCCTGCATAACGGATGTGCGCTTGCCGGCCGGCTCGAGTGCTGCTGATAGTTCTGATCTTTGTCCAGCGAGGAAAGCAAAACAGGGAAAAAAAAAGAAAATTTTATATCACCGCGACCCGCTGACGAGAAAGATGCACCAAAAAGTCTGGAAGAGATGAAGAAGACGACGACGCCGACAAAGAGACTCAAGCCGACTCAGGAAAAAGAAAAGCCAATCGGAGACGAAGACGACGGAGCGGTAGAAGCAGACCAACGCCCAAGAGGCAACCGAATTGATTCGCGGAAATCGCAGAGTGAGCAGAAGAGTTTTCGACCACTGGGATGTAACATTCACGCAGCCTGGGTATGCGGGTTAAAAGGGAAGCGAACAAGGGCAAAGATGCTGGTGCACAGCGGGGAGGCTGATAGATCGTCGGAGGGTGGGTGGTGATGTCTGCGTCCGCGGCTTGGAAAGGGAGAGAATCGGCGATAGACGGCTGTTGTGGGGTTTGGGGAGAGGAGATCGTCACAACGTGGTGGGCGACGAGAGGGACATGGCAATAAGCGTCTAGCAAAGGAAGGGGAACGAAGAAGGGAAGGAAGGGAAGCGCAGCTCGTTGACCGAGCTGGTAGCACAGCCAGTGCCTAGATCGGTGCTTAAGTAGTTCCTCAAGCAGTATCCCACCTTGCCCTTCTTCCAGTGAGGCTGGTTTGGGGGAAGCTGCAGGCTAGCTCGCCCGCCCGTCGTATCTTACAGGTGGTGCTCCCAGCCGGGCCAGGTGGTAGGTCAACTGTGGTAATTTAAACGCATTGCTGAAGACGCTGGCCGGCCTGGCGATTGGAACTAGTCCGCTTTTTGTCGTCGTGGAGTCGCAAGCCGGTCTGGAGTTTCGATCACAAAATATTTTTCTGCTCGGGCTGAGCAGCGAGCTTTTGTTTGCTTCCTACTGGCTGCTCGGGGCCCCTCATGCAAGGACGAACAGCCTGGCAAACGGCTGGCTGGAGGGATCGAGCAGGGCGTGGCGGGGATATGTGACTTTTCCATTAACTTTGACACGAGAACAAGTTGAATTGTACCTTGTACAAAATTCATGGTACCCCCCTCCTGTGTTCGTGGCCCTCGAAAACGAGCACCCGTTGTGCCATCGTCTGAGACTGGACTACTGCAGTGCGCTGCGCTGGGATCGACTATGAAAGCAGTTAGTGTAGTTGCTCGCCAGCCAGTTGGAGGACGAGCCTCGAAAATCTGCAAGGGGGGATCCCGGTCCGCTTGCTCCCATTCTTTCGTTAGTTCGGGGAGCGAGAGCTAACGCGGCTGCCCGTCAAGGCCCAGGTCAAGTCCCAAGCCTCGACGTTGCCCGTAAGATAGATCGTCGCGAGCATGAATCTGAGAGATGTCGCTCTCTCGGTCTCTGGTTGCCGGTTCGCAAGATGCAACAGCTCGCTTGATTTCCTGGGGGGGGGAGGCCTCGTTCCCGCCCTGTCTCCAGACGAGAGTGCTGGCAAAGCTAGCGCAGGAGGCACGCTAGCGTTTCGTTCTGTATCTTCAGCACTAGAATGTTGTAATCGAGTCAAGTATCGAGCGCGAACGGCTCGCTTTCGGCCTCTAACCAAGCGAAGGAGAAGGAAAGTTCCAGAGCTTATCTTCCTTTTTCAGTACTGAGTAAGTCAGGAAGTACATGCACTTAGTGTAACTCAATTGCTCCGACCCCGGATTTTCTTTCGCAGCGACCCAAGCGAGCGACCCAATGACAGACTGGCAGTTCAGACTCCTCAAATCCAGGGACAGGAAACTCAAGCGACCCATTCGGAATCGCCGGCGAGGTTCCATTTGGCTCCTTACTGCAACCAAAGGAAACCGAAGGGAAAAAAAAAAGTAATTCTGCCGCTTTCCTCTAAGCTGTCAAAGAGCCCGAATGAATATTGCAGAGCACAGACCGACGCTACAAGCTCGCCGCTGGTATGTAAACGTGCGGCGCTCAACCATCATTGAGGAGAGCGAATAAGGATACCATGCAAGCTTGCACGTATCCCGGTATTCGCCTGGCAGATCTTGTTGTCCCGGCGCGTCTTTGCGTCATGTCTTCGAGACAGCCGAGGGCATGGATAGCTGCAACTTGTAACATGGAGACTGGTGGGAGACGGCAGGATCCAATGCTTCGTGGTCCACTTTCGTGGCCCTATAATAGATCTGGATTAACATCAGCGGTTTTTAGCATCCGGGTTAGGCCTCTGAACAAAGCCCCCAAAGACACGCGAGGAACAATCTCATAACTCCCTATGACCGACAATTCTCGTGCAGTAACGCATCGTTAGTGCCTGAGCGATAATCTGCTAGAAAGCCACAGTCATTTGTGTGTGGGTGTGTGGACATCATTTTCTCACCTCCTTGGCCACGGCCGAATCATTGATGATGGTTCAAAAGTTGCTCGACCACTCGCTAGTGTCAATCCTCGAGGGCAGGGCTGCACGACACGCAGCGGCCCCCACATGACATGGCAGCTTGCAACCTAGGTTCGCTGACCAAGGCCGCCGCCGTTGGGCGCTTAAGGAGGTGCGGACGGATAGAGACGAGGTCAAAGGGTCACCTGCTGGTCTGACTAATGTGCTATCCTCAGGTCAGGACGGGCCTGCAGTCTAGCAGAGGACAGACGGAATGGTTTCATCTGAAGTTGACATCTTCTTTCAGGAATTCGAACCTTCGGCGAGCAAATTTTTTGCAGCGCGTTAGCGTCGTGGAACGAGGAGCCGAAACCTGCCAACATATGGGTGGCCCGGGTGGTGCGGTACTCGAGCGATGGCGGGCAAGATGCATTGGAGCAAACGGCCGGGATGCAAGACCCGCAAGCCAACAGGTTCTGTATCCGTCGTCCTGCAAGCGACAAGCAAACAGGCATGACAGTTCAATGCATGAGATGGTGTGGTTAGCTAGCTTCTTTCATCGGGATGGTAAGGTGTGTGGTGTGGAGAACAGTACGATGCCGTTGTCTCCTTCGCAGACCTGCCGGGCTGTTACAACAACAAAGCTGCAGAAGGGAAGCAGACGGACGCAACATCCGATGCCGATTACTGCGCACTGCATTTCTGCTCTCTTCGCCCTCGGAATGCAACCATCGACGCCCACAACCATCGAGGCTAGAAGCACTTGTTATATTCCTTGCCTTTCACGGACGCACGTCTGCATGCATGGACCTGTATCAAAATCTCATACAGCTGTTAGGAGGGCTCCAATCTCCTCTGGAGGGCCGAGCGTGAATCAAGGGTTCCTTCTGGCCGCCGAGCCATCTCGCAAAGAGTGTACGGAAAGCACAGACCGAGAATTCACCCAAGCTGAGCTTTCGACCTTAGCTCTCTGACAATCTTACCTGCCTGCCTTTTTACACAAGTGGCCCGGCACGCGCTCGGGTTCGGCCCGGCCATGGATTGGATGGAAACTAGCAAGCCATCCGCATGTCCACCACAATACAGCTTGAAGTTTCTTCTTTGACTAGACGCTGGACAGAGTATCACGTCTGTGTTATGGATACTATACCAGACTGGTTGTCCCAGCATAGCTCCTTCCTAAAGAATTGCCCGCTAGCTGCCGGCTGACCTTCATGTGTCGATACCTATATAGGTCTGGCCTATACATATATGCCGCCGCCTTGCATCTGCCCAGGACGTCAAGGTAAGGTTTCCACCATGTATCTTTTTGATGAAACATCGTCAAGTTCGTTTCTTATTCGTTGACAGGCATCAGGATTACCGACGGCTCCACACTGATAGCGATCCGTCTTCCCCGGGCAGCAACTCGATCAGGCCATCGGCTGATTGGTCTGCTTGATCGAAAACACCCGCCCCCACAGATGCTTGAGGGCCCGGCGAATCACACGACCTTTTATTTTTCTGTCTCTCTTAATTTAAAAAACGAAAAAGAAAAATGCGAGCCACGATCGGAGCAGGTGGGAGGCATCTGGTTTTGTCGGCTCAGCGAGGCAAGTCTGATATCTACAAGTTGAGCCGATGACGGGCAGCTGGTCACTTGTCGACATGCATGCAAGACTCCGTGTACCCGATTATGGGAAGTGGGAACCCACCTTCTGCTGTTTCTCAGCCGTTAGTTCCCTCTCGTCAATTCACACTTTCAGACCCATTTGGATGCTCACCGTATGCCAGATCTCGGGCCAACGTATACCGAGGAGTCAAGTCAATTGCGAACAATTGATATTTGGAAGGAGAAAGATCACCCGTCCGGATATTTTGGTCGTGCATGCAGATGTCTTTTTCTTACGCATCAGTGCATGCGTGTCTTTTGCCCGAGGCTCTCTACCCGTTACCCACAGCGCGGGTGTGTCACCATTCATGCAGGATCGAAAATGCAGAGTGCGCTTCGAGAAAGAGGAATCTGATATCACAAAAGCCAAAAATCCGATTGAAACGTCTCCAAGGTTCGCTAACACCCGCCCACTGGCCACCACGGTACTCTCCCAGCTAGCATGGTTGTGGCCATTTTTCGTGCCCATCTTCCCAGCTACGGCACAGCTGTGATGAAGCGCGCATTTCATGTAATGCAAGAGCCAGTCAGCCAGCCAATACCCAGTTCGCCGGGTCTCAGAATTGACTGTTCCCTATCTCTTACAGGTCAAAAACATCAAAAGGAATCGTGCGTACCCTAGCGAGATGGCACTCGCGAGATTCCAGCCGAAGTCGTGCCGCCGTAGCGAGCCAGGCGTCAGAGCAACAAAAGTAACCATTAGCTAAGAATGGTGTATGATAACACCCGTTACCTCCCAACCAATAATAAAGACTTACGAAGCTCGATTTACCCTTGATACACGATATTCCATCATTTTCAGTCAGTGCATGCGGCTGAACTAGCGAGAATCCGGGGTACTTGCAAGTTCTGTAGCGCTGCAACTAACCTCAGGGGGCCCGCAAAGATTCCTTTCGTGTGGTTCGAACACCTGTGGCAATCTCGTATGCATACGGGGGTGCATTTTTAGTTTGAGTAGTATTGCATTGGACCGATTCCATTTTGAATACAAATTCCACGAAGAGTGTGGTGGGCAGATACTTGGAGGGAATGTGTCGCTGCATGGTGCATGATGCAGTTCCTGGATTCACCATTCACATCAAGATGGGTGGACGTATGAATACATTCCACCGAATCTAAAGAGCTCTTCAAAGTGGTAGCAGCCAGCATACAGGCGCATCCCTTTGACATCCGATGTCAAAGCCGGGAAGATTACGTCTCACGGTCGAAAAGGCTTGCTGATCCACAGACTCGCGACTGGTCTGTCACACACCTCTTGAGCATCGGCCTCAACATGCATCTGCATCCACTTTCTAGCGCCTGCACCTCAATCACACCCAAACTCGGCTTGGCGAACTTCGAAGACCAATTTTGTGCGTGCACATCCACTCATCCAATTAAGGCTGAAGCCTTTTTATTTAAAAACAATGGAAGCTATTGCATATGTTGCAAGCTGCAAGCTCAGCGGAGCCATCACGTCGTCCTCCAGCTACCAGAATTGATCGATCGAGCGGTGGGGCACCGGCAGGCATATATATATATTTACTGCGGAGGCACAGTACATGTACCTGCGTACCCATGTACAGATACAATGTTAGGATGTATCCGAGATTACGTCTGATGTCTGGTGTCTGGTGTGACTCCGGAACCATTTCACCTCCTCGTCCCAAAGCGTCCGCTTACATCGGAGTGCAATTTTCGACATGATGCTTCTTTGTGAAGTGGGGTCACGGTTGGTGCTTAGGATGTATTGTCTTCGGAGTGAAATTTCCGGATAGAGATAACGGAACGTTGAGGTTTGCAACGTTATGGAGCGCCGCGTCTACGACGTCAATCGGGCTCTTGGTGTAAATCTGTCCCCACTGACTTAAGGTCTTGCGCTTGTCTTGCATGGAGAACTGTACGTCGGGCAAAGTAACAAGCTGATCCTGACATGTACCGGTCGATGCTCCGTGACAGCATCGCCTGATTCTCCATCCCCTTTCTCGACACCTTGCCCAAGTTGGACCGCAAACCAAACCCACACGGTTCACAAGGGAGATTTTTGTATACGAGACCAACCCTAATGCATGTATTGCATGCAATACAGACTTACAAGAAAATGATAATATGCATCCATCACGAGATCCTGACATGCACTCGGCGGTTGTCTCTGAGTAGTGACTTCTCTCACTTGTATTCACTGAACTTAGATAATTGCCTACTCGATGTCCCCCAAATATCTCAAAGTAGACTCCTGAAGCATTTATCAGGTATTGGTTGGTGTGCCTTCTAGGTGTTTTTTTTTTTAAATATGTATGTGCATAGCGTAGCATTTGCCCACTGCATGGCGGACGGCCAGACTTCCTCAGGAATTCTGTCCCACAAATCGTCAGTGTACGGTTGAACACACCAGCTCGTATGCGGCGCAAAGGTGAAGATTAATGATCGAAACCCATTCACAGCAGTTGGAGTACTCATTGCATACAAGGACAACTATTCACAACGTGGAATCAACTTGATATCTTAACCGCCCAGTGCTAGCATGCTAGGTTTTAAAATGAAAAAGGATGTGGGGGAGGCTACGAGACCGCGGGCCGCGGGTATATCAGATATCACAAAAACCAACAATGCCTGCTCCGTCGCTTAATTTTCCACATAGTTCTTGGAAAAGTGACCAACGGGAGCTCAGCCAGCAGCTGCTGTCTGGAAACACCTCTTATTTCTTTTTCTAGGAAACGCTGTACACCAACAACATTGCCAGGGCCCGAGAGTCGACTAGATCGTTGAGTACTGCTTTATGTCTGTAGCTGAAGGGTAGAGAGGGCCCAGTGTTCCGACTGGAGACCGAGCACCCGCCAATGAATCCCCCCTTATCTATACTCGACCTCTGGCACAAGTCCTGCTTATGGCAAAGGGCGATAGTCAGTATTCATGCAGACCCGTACTGCATTACCATCGGCGAAAATCTCATATCACAATGAGACATGTAACTTATCCTGTTGCTATAGAATAGGATGTACACATTCGTACCATTCACACAGGCACGGACTGAGCTCGAAGTTTCTTCTATCTTTTCGTATTACGCTGTCGTATTCGGTATCTTTCGCTGCAGCGCCATCTTCATGTGCAGTCCACGAAAAAGCAGGGCCCAACTTTTCCAACCTCCATACGCCCCCGATCTGGATTTCTAGTTCTCGGAAAGTAATAGGCTTGGAACAATCAGTCTAGGGAAATCGGCAGAAACACTTAGCGGTCCGCGGCTGGGCTTTGTCCCGTAGTGGGTATATTTACGTCAATCGGGTCAACAAGTGGTATACCCGTGCATCCGCATAATAATCCTATTTGGGATATCGACACAGGAATGCGTAGCATTTCAGCAGCAGCACCGGCCTCTATGGATACTTGGCCAGACCAGGCTGCAAGCCGAGTCCCATTTGATATGCATTCCAAGTTGTCACATTCAGGCAGTCTGGAGCAGCAGACCAGGTGAAAAGGTACCTGTAACCTAGAGTGAAGTAGAGCAAAGCTGATACAGGTACAACTACCAGATGGCCGCTGTGAGAGCGCTGAGTGGTCTGCCGTTCGACGTGCAGTTCTAAAAGCACGTTGCTTCATGGTCCGTCATAGCTGTCAGGTGTGTTAGTCGCTGCTACGCCAATACAGACCATCCAGTCCGCCTCTTCACCAGCTTAAGCCTGCTCACTTGTCTTGAAGCAGCATCCACAAAGCTGTTCTAGCGCCGTGGATGTTGCATTTGTCATTGTGTTCTAAAGTTAAGTACTGGATGCAGTGGACACTGCGCCCAGATTGTGTTTTTTTTATAGCTCCATCGCTTTGACACTCGAGACCAGGTTCACCATTGACTTCTTATATTGGATTCCAAACCTCTAGTTACGGGTATGGTTCCCGGCCTATCACACACAGAGGTGGGGAAGCCACCAGGGTGTTAAGAGATCGAGCGTCTGCCGCTTTTGTTGCTTTTGTTTGGTCCTTCGAACCGCTCTTGCATGCGTCCTTGGCGCTGCGTGTAAGTTCCTTCGGATGAAATCGGTGAATGTTCAGTGAGTAGCTAGAGGTGTCGGAAGGATACAATCGTAATACTAAATTTCTACAATTCTTGTTCCATTCTGTTGAATGGACAAATCGCTGCAACGTCCGTTCATACTCACAGACTAGAGCGGTACTTGTCACAGATTCATTCTCTGAAGAGGAAGGCTCATATTCTACAATTGCGGAACTGAAGAAATTCCGGTACCTGACGATGACGTCTTGCTCGCTGGGAGGTTGATCAGCCCATCCTAGCAAGATTCGGTTTTCTCAGGACCTCTGCTCGTAGACCTGGGTGAGAAAACTTTGGCATGGCATCTGAGAACTGAGGAGGAGGACGCAGAGGCACTGATCAATCAACTCATCATGTCCAGAAGCGGAGCGGGCGGAACGAGGCTGACGGAAATAAAAGGGAAAATCAGGGTCCGCCTCAATTTTGTGCGCTGGGAGTTGTGCATTTGCAGAATGCATGTTTGTTGTTGAGAGCACACGGCAAACACTGACATGTGCACCCTTGCAAGCACACAGACATCCAGCCCATGCATTGACGCACACAAACAGACATGCACGTATACGTGGGCCGAAAGCCGCGAGCTTCAATCGATTACGTGAAGAGGTTGTGCCGATCTCTCGTCGTACGAATGGAGCTCATACGAGTCATGACTTACGTTCGTGTTTGAACATACTGGGTCTGAGCCATGCGGGACCGGCAAGTTCTTTTGCTTGCGCATCTCGAATCAGTCAGCGCGATATGTGTGCCTGTAAATGTGCGCATGGGACCATCAGATATATGCCTCAGCACGAATATGAGCCGCGTCAAAAACCGTATGCAAGAATTCAGGAAGTTTATTCCACGAGCTCTCGGTCGTGTCTCATCCAGGTTTGGCAGTTACCATTTCGAGTAAATGCAGAAGGACCAGCAAGCAGGATGGAAAAGCAATATAAAACACTGTCACAGTGCGGCTCCAACAGCAACTGGACTAAATATCACACAATGGGTCTAAAAGTGACACGAGATGGCTGGGATGGCACTCAAAGGCTTCGCAGCTTCGGATCTCGGCTACTGCCTAAGGCAAAAATTCACCGAGGGTTTAGCCATGCTGCATGAACCTACTGATCCTGAAACATCAACCGCCCGCACTGTCCTAGGGCAGACCCGCACGTTGGTGCGGGGGTTGCAAGTGTTGATACCCGTGTTGATATAGAATCATTGGCTGTGGTGCCGCCGACGGTACCCAAGCCCGGCAAGACACGGCTGCCGATTCGCTCAAGGCAGCTGGATTCTAGGACCCTGTTTCAGTTCCGAATGCAATTCGGGAATGCTTTATCCGCTTATCATTAATATTCTAGTGGCTTGTATTTGGTCATGTTCTTAGGATATCGGGAGGCGGCAGTAGGTACTTTGTTGCATTTTCCGCGTTGTTGTCAGCTCCACACACATTGCGAAAGGCAGCTGTCGACGACTTTTGGCCCGGACTTAGGTATTACCGGGCTTATCGCCGATAGTCTGTCGTGCGTCTTCGGTGGAGCGCGACGGGGAATCCGATTTGTCGGCTTATAACAGTGAGGGCATTCGGGACGGTGGTCTCGCGAGAGAGAGGGGGCTCTATGCTCCACCAAACAGCAGCCGTCTGGTAGGGCTGCAGGCGAAGGAGGTCTTACTCGGAGACGTATCGTCAGGCTTGCGGTGATAGACATGTGGCCGTGCTTCATGGTATGCTCCAACAGCATACGCGCTTATCATAGAAGCTTGTACTGAGAAATACCGGAGTTCCACAGCTTCGGTGAAATGATCCGATACAGGCGGAGGCGTAGTTCATACTCTCATGCTCAGTCATCGACCCGACCGATCGGATATCCACTCGCTCGCCTTCTGAGCCCATGACGACCGTTACCTTCAAGACCTGGCACCCAGCGTGCATGCAACTAGCTAGGACCCACGCCGTGCCGACTTCGCCGTCAACAAGTTCGCTATCATTGCTGTGACCTTTGATAAACTCGGTGGGCACTTTCTCCAACCGCCACACCCCACCTCCCAGATCGTAAGTCTCCCCCGACCAGCTGTTCGCCGCTGGCACGTATATTCGTACGTATTGGTCGTAGGAACCTGTGAGGACATACTCCTTCCCCGCAATTTCGAGGGACAGGATTGCTGTTACGCCGGCGGTATGTATTTTCCGGTTTCTGTACACTTGGGTGATCGGCAAGGGTTCTTCTATCGCGGCGTGGTTCCAAGAATCAGAACTCAAGAGCAGCGTCACATCGTTGACATCCCATGCTGCGAAGCTAGCGTCGTCCCCACCAGAATAGATCCTACTTCCATCCGCGCTAAATACCGAGGTCCATGCCTCCAAGGACTGGTGCGCGTTCTCAATTTCGGCTGCGAGCTTGAGGCTACGGTAGCCGTCATCCAAGAACCGTAGCAGCAGTAATGTGCTCTTGCTGGTTGTCGCAGCTATCGTGAGTCCATCTATTGGGCATATCGCTAGGCTGAGCACAAGCGTGCTCTCGTCCGTAACACTGTGGCAGGAAACCGGGTGTAACGATGGCGTTGGCGCTCCAGCAATAGCGTAGACGAGTATCTGACCGGTCGAGGATGCTACGACAAAGTTTGAGCCTAGGGGAAACGAAGGGTTACTGGAGGCCGAGACGATGCGGATGTCGAGGACAGAGCCAGAGGCGAGAGGGATGCCATGATGGAGCTTTCTAGAGCAGATGAAGTCACAACTTAGTCTCGGACAAAGGATTTTTGTTTTTTGCGGACGGGTCATCTGCAGCCCTACGAGAGAAAGGAGAACGGGTACAGGAGCGGACGAACAGCTGGACGGCATGCTCCGGGACTGGTTGGCCTCCCTCGTGGAAGACGGCCTCGTGGAGCAGCAGCGAGCCATGGCGTAGCGAAGTTTCCTTGTCGAGGGTGTAGGTGCCTGTCACGAGGAGCATGCGCAGGTCGTGAAGGCTGCCAGCTGATCCTCCACCGCCCGGACCGCTGCCCACGCCAGCATCGTCATCAGCGCCAGCAGCCCCGCCGGTGCCTGCATTTGACTGGTCCTGGCCGCTGCCGCGAGAGAGAAAAGGCACGGAAATGCAGGCTGCGGGTGGGGCATCGAGGAAGGTAGTATATATGCTAGAAGTCGCCTGGGACATACCGTCCTGTAGCAGCCGTGGGCTTCGCCGATAGATCGTGTAAGATGATACTGTGATGCGTACTACTCTCCAGTCCTCGACATTTCTCGTCTTCTCTCTCCGAAATCTTGGTCGCGATCGATAACAGCAGGTCAGGTCCGAAGATGGCGGGCTTGGACGTGGTCTTGAGGGTGTTGAAGTGGCGCTGGCTGGCCAAACGCGTCCTCTCGCCCTTTTCCTCCCCAACAACCACCATATCTCCTACATCACCACCACCACCACCACCACCAGAACACGCATCAACAGCATCATCATCAAAGCAGCGGCTGGTTTCACCACCTTCGAATCCGTCATCGTCACCATCATCATCGTTCTGGCCGTTTAGCTATACGTTCTGGTCCAGATTCCCCCGCCGGGCACTACCACCACCTCCTTCGGCCCTCGAATCCCCATCGACGAAAGAGCCACCAGAGGTGCCATCGCCATCGCTACCGGCTCCAAGAGGCATCAACGATAGCCCTCCTGTTATCGTAGCTCCTGATAACCAGGTGCATCCTGCTCAGGCTACTCTTGCCGCTCCTCCTCCCGCTATTGTAGCACCCACGCCCCCGGCTTCCGCAGCTCCCGTCCCGATTCAACTGCCTACCCCTCCTGCGACTCCAGAGCTCGCCCCCTCTACCCCGCCAACCTACCGTCGCCAGATCAAACGACAACATTATCTTTCGCATCTCCCTCCTCTCCCTCCAATCGCGATGTCCGATCTACCGACGCTTCACGCCAAAATCATCAATTCCTTTACCTCTCGGACCCACCAGTCGTCCTTACCCCTCCTCGCCACCGCCAAACTAACCCTCCTGAAGGCAAACGCCCTGATCCCGTCACCTTCCACTTCTCCTCAAACACTATCCCAAGCTCGCGACATCCTCGAAATCGGCGCCCTAACATCCATCCACCTCTCCGACACTGAGTCGTTCAGCCGTTACTACAACTACTTGCAGCCATTCTACAAATTGCCGGTGAATGTCATCCAGCCGAGCCAACAGGAAGCCAAAATCCTGGGACTATATCTCCTGTTTCTACTTTCACAGGGCGATGCAGCAGCGTTCCACACTGCGTTAGAAGTTCTTAATCAGGAAGGCACAGGAGACAGTGAAAAGGGATGGCAATGGGGCGAATATGTACGATATCCGGTCACGCTGGAGAGGTGGTTGATGGAAGGCAGCTACGACAAGGTCTGGGAGGCAACGCGGAAGAGTAAGACACCGACGGAGGAGTTCGATGTTTTTACAAAGGTATCTCCCTGTTATCCAAACTGTCCCCACAAACGGTCGGATAGTGCAGAGTGCTAACGCAAGGCCCCGGCGAAACAACGGTATAGATCCTAGTATCAACATTGCGGCAAGAGATCGCGACATCAGCCCAAAGAGCATATCCTTCGCTGCCTATCTCAAACGCTAAGAACTTGCTTTTCTTGGACACGGAAAAGGAGGTGTTACAGTTTTCACGAGAGGTATATATGAATGATCCACATCTTTACGGCCTGCAATCGATGATGTATGCTGACTCTTGCCCTTTGTGCAGAGAGACTGGGAAATCCGAGACGGGAGGATATACTTCCCCGCGGAAGATGAGTATGACGGCGTGGCAGACATACCTGACAGTGCGTCTGTCGTAGCCGCGAAAAGTGCGCTCCACAGCGGCACGATTATCGAGAACACGATTGGATATGCAAATGAGCTAGAGCAGATCGTTTAATCTTTCGCGCTTGTTCTTCTTCCGAGCACAAATACCCCGTAGGACAGATTCCACAAGCCAAGCTCTGACACGCCTCACAAGCGACCTTTGACAGAATCGAATATTCTTGTCCGCCGGCGTCGGAGACATAGATACATATCTTATGACTGTCCATTCATTCTCGCAGCGAGACAGGCATTCGAATCATATTCCACCAACCCTAGACAAGTGCCAATCTGCCAAAGCGCAGCAATAGATAAGACTGAATGTGTCTCGGGAAACCAGGAGACTGCATCAAAATAATATACAGATACACATATTGTCGCGACCAGTGAGAACGGCGATCAACAATGCTAACATTATACTTTTGATGTGCATACACGGACTGGCTGGGCGACTGCGCTGTATAATCAAACAACGCCTTAGAATCCAGGTCCTCACTCCCGATTTGTGTCAATAATTCCCCTAAGTTCGAGAGCACCACCATGCAAGGTAATCAGTTGAAGCGGCATAGCAAAGCATCGCCGTCGATTTTCTAGGTTTCATGATTAGTGGAACCTGTTTCTTGACCGGACGCCAGTCTCAGCTCATTGGCATTTCGCTCGAGCTGTCGTTCTTCTGTTCTGGCGCGCTTGTTGGTTGGAAATACAGTATCCTTTGTGATTATATCGTGCTCTTCAGATCTCGCACGTTTGCCAACAACCTCGGCGTTCTGCTTGGGGCTCGTCGTAGGCTGGACGGTGTGAGGGTGCTTCGGCAGCGACTTCGGTGTTTGTTTAGGCGTCCGGGCTTTTGGCGGCGGGGTCGGTGGCGGCGGTGGCCTGGATGTGATTGATGTCGGCGGCGACTCCGAGGCGACTTGCGCCCCGGATTTTTGTTCTGATCGGAGGCTTTCGGCAGCTTTACGTTTTCCTGGTGGAGTTGAGGCTCCAGCTGTAGCCTTCGGTGATTTGCCAGAGCTGTTTCCTGTAGAACTGGCAGTCTTGGTGCGTGATACTGGTGACTTGGTTGGCTTCGACTTTGGTGTCGGGGCTGCCTCGGATGGCTTGGAATCCTCGTCCTGGGGGGTCTTCACTGCAATTTGCGACCTTTTTCTGGATGAGGCTTGTGAAGGCGCGATTGCTGTAGATTTAGGCTTCTTGCTACTTTGTGGAGTAGTCTTTGGTGTGACTCTCGTTCGTGGGGTTTTCCTTTCGACTCTTTGCGACCCAGCGAGAGACCTGCTCTCTTCTTTGGTGTCTTTCACCAGCGATTGAGACTGGCGCTTGCGAGGAGTCTTCTCTGGGACTTTGTCCGCGGGCGCTGGTTTGTCTTCCGCGCTCTCGATTTGTCGCCTGTTCCGGGTTTTTGACGATTCTGCAGGTGTCTCCTGAACACTTTCACTGGCCGGTCGTCTGCCCCTCCTACCGGGCGTCTTGGCTGGCTCTGCCCGAGTCTTGTTCTTGCTAGATTCTCCGTCTTTAGCTGCGCGCAAGGCCTTTCCGATGATCTGACTTTCCCCAGAAGGTAGGGCATGTTTGCGCGGCCTCCCTCGCGGTTTGCCTCCTGTAGCGGCCACTGCATTGGCAGGTCTCCCTCTTTTTTTCAAGACCGCACCAGGGGTTGAATTGACATTCGGGTTCTTCGGTGGGCGGCCGCGGCGTTTAGGTTGTCCGGCGGGTACTTTGGATGGCTTTGGTTTAGGACCCGGTTTGGATTTCGGCTTCGGCTTGGAAACGCCGTCTCCAGACCCAGCAGTTGTCTTGCGCTTGCGAATATGGGCGGTGTAGTCTGGCTTTGGCTTCGAGCGGGTGCTGCTCCCCGCAGAGCGCGTCCTGGGAGCCATATTCTTGATGCGCCGGCGAACCGAGGGAACAAGTATTTCAGAGAAGTTAGACGACTGGATGCGCGCCCTTTCGTTGGAAGGTACCTAGGTAGAAAGATGGAGTATCGATGTGTGATCTCAAGGCGAAAGCAATGCAGCAAATATACGTACTGGGGCGGCCGTACAAACGATATGCGCAAGGTGGCGAGGTGAACGGGTGTTATGAATGCCCTCCATGCGACCAAAATAAATACACGCACAGGCCGCCTGCCACACGCGTTCTGCGTTGCAGAAGCCAAGGAATGGTGGCGGGCTCAACACACACATTCGGGTCCCGACACCTACTCGAAGGCAAGATGGCCGAGTGGTTATGGCGTGTGACTCAAGCGTTTGCTTCGCTGGCTACCACCAGTGTATTCTCATGGGCGTTCGCCCGCGGGGGTTCGAATCCCCCTCTTGTCATCAGATTCTTTATTTTTTTTTTTTTTTTGTCCTCTCAGATTGGCAGATTTGTCCCTCAGAACCCAGTGACAAAATGCCACACGTAGATTTGTTGCGATGCATGGTGACAAAGAACAGTACGGCTATGTGAATTCTACACACCAGTTCCGAGGTCAAGATAGCAAGTACGTGAGAATCTCAAATAAGTACATAACTGCCGATGTCTCTTTCATTTGAAGCGCACGCAGGGGCGAACGTCATCACAAAATCGCAGGAACCCTGGAGCAGAGCCTGTAAAGTCGACAGGAGAACGCAAGGAGAGTATCGGAAACTTTGACCTTTTTTAAAAAAAGAAAGACCCACTCAACCTTACCCGCCCCACAAGGTAATTACGTATCTATCCGCAAACTTGAATGTTAAGATTATGCGATAGATGGAGTATTAGTCGATCAGATCTGGAGTTGACAGGGTCCTTTCCCAACGGCACCAGGCGGGTTCCCGAAAACGGTGTTCTTAACCCCACTGGGGCACATTGGAAATGCTGGGAGACTCGGTGCCGGGTTCTCTCTCAACACTAAGCAAATTGTTACTCCATCGGCTATGGTGTTTGGGTACAAGTTAGCAATCTTGTAGCGCGAAGGGATCGATGGTAGCGGACACGAGATGAGTAAGACGTACACATAGGCCACGCAGTCAGAGGTTAGATAACACCGAAGACAGCATTCCGGAGTAGGTAGATTGCCAACTTCGGTCGGATCGTAGTTCCCAAAGCTGGCAGGGCGGAGGCCGTTGTAAAGTACTATGTTCTTACAGAGATCTGGGTAGGGAGCCCCAACCGTGACAGCGGCGGAGGGGCCTACGATTTTCGCGGTGGAATTCGTTGTCGTCACGGTTACTGTGGCATCGGTAACCGTGGTTGATAATATCTCGACTGTAATTGTCTCGATTTGAGTGGAGTATGTGACCGTTGTAGGTATAGTCAGAGTCGTCGATGGAGTCGGAGCTGTAACTACGATCGAGCCAGTGACTGCGATACACGAGCAAGCGCTGATATACCGGTCCGCACTACGACAGGGTGAAGCATAGGCAGGAATTGTAGATGCCGCTTGTCTTTTTTTGAGAGCAGGATTGTACGATGTCTTGGTTTTCGTAGAGCCAGGCACCTCGATAGTGGCAGTTTCCTTGATCACTGAGGTCAAAATTTCGAAGACAGTGTCAGTCCGCGTGGCGAACTGGCTTTCCTGCGCAAGCTCTGAAATGGTACTGTAGTCTGTGTAGGTCCTGGAAGAACGATCACGAGTTAGCAGCCGATAAAGCGGGAAGTTGACTCCAACATGTGGAGAAGTGATTGGATCTTACTTTGTCGCAGGCGTGAACGTGCTACGGAGATATGACGAACAGTCCATCGATGCTTGCGGCAGCCTTGCAGTGGCCCTGACAGCTGTTCAGAGGGCATTGAGTAATCCAGACGGTCTATAATCAGACCTAATACTATCAGATCGGGGTAAACCCACCTCGTAGACAATTGTCTGCGTGGCAAGATATCGCCGTCGCAGCACCTACCAGTCCAGCGACTGGAACAAGGAGGCTTGGTCCACACATCTTGTTTGTGGGATATCGTCGAATACCGATGAAAAGCGAGGAAATGTTTTTCTCTGGAATTCTGAGAGACCTTCTTGAATTCGATCTAGACGTCTGGATCCACACGTATTTATAGGAAAGCCCACCCTTCTCCTCACCAAGTTTGCCCTTTTTATTCCTTTGATTTAGGCTTCATCGCATGTCTCCATATCAGGAGAGCCTGTCCGCCAACGTGCAATTAGCCCAGGCTGAGGCCTCAGAGATTGCAGAAGCAACAAGGACACACACCGCTCCACGTCATAGATCTGATGCCAACCGTGCGGTCGAGCCATGCATTCCAAGATCGCGATCAGGATCCTAACTGAGCCCAAATTGGAACCCCAGAACATTGGCACGAACTTTCAATGTTACTCATTCGCCGTGCGGAGCGAGCTCGATGACGAGAATGTTTACAATTTCAGCCGGTAGCATAGCGTATGAAGAGAAGTAGGCTCACCGGGATGCAGAACGTCAAGAATTGAAACAACACCCTAGCGTTCTTCCCTCAGCATTGCCAGAATCAAACAAAGGAACGATATAAGGTCACATTAGAAGATATCAGCCTCTATACACATTTGTCTCTGGCCGATTCGTAGATATATATATAGTTGGTTGGTTGCAGTCTCGGGTTACCTAAGTATGTTTCTGGTTGCATGGATACATGTTGTAAATGCAGACAGCAAGACAGAAGGACCAACGTTACAGTCAACCTTCTGGCAGTCGCGAAGAGCAAGACATCATTATCATTCGGTAGGGAAATAGTCCTTCTTTTTCTTTCTGGGGTATCTTAGAATGCAATGCACATATACACTTGCCAACTAAGAGAGTTTTACTCAATCATATCTCCCAGAGCACGTAAGTGTCGTAACATTTACCATTACCTCCAAGAAATATTATCATTAGCGAGCCGAAGCACCTCCTTGCTTGAACTACAAAGGCATTATCTATCTAATGGAAATAAAAAACTTATTCATTCAATACACATACACTGTCAAGGGGCATAACCACTTGTAGCGACTCATCAAGAAAATAGAATAAAGATATCAGATTATACATATTTATCTAAGTTAAACGCTAGCAAATTATTCTATACCCGACTGAATAGGAGGGGATTATTACTGGGCGTACACAACCCGGCTGCACACCAGCAATCGCTGGTATTCATGCGGACCTGAAAATATATTACCAAACGCACACTCAGCCCCCCCACACACACACATATATATAACGTTATGCTGTGGGTTGCAAGCTGCTGTATATAAGCAAACCAGCAAGATTAAAAGTAAACTTATTATACCCTATAATATCCAAATAATGTTTATTTTTTTAATTTGTTTATTTAGTATAAGTTTAAAATATACTTAAAATTAAATACAAATTATAAAATTTAAATCTTTAATACTATTAATATATAGGAGGATATATTAAAATTATTATTAAATACTATCATAACTTATTTCTATAAAATCTTACTATTAACTTTAAAGTATTATATCAATAACCATATCTTCAACACCTTCTCTAAATAAAGTAATAAATATTGGTGTTTATTTAAAAAAAAAGTTTATTTCTAAATAAATTATTTGACTAGAAGGCTGCTGGCGCAGCACTTAAACCCGACTGAAAATGACTGTACTGTCTTTTCCTTTTAAAAATTATATAACGTATTCCACAAGCGAGCGGACCACACAAGCGAGCGGACCACCCCATATAAACCAACACCCTACCAAAACACTTTTTATTGATAACTTAATCAATAATTAATTTAAAATTAGAATAAAATTAATCTTGTTTATATAAACTATTACAAATCTAAAAATATTTTTTTAAATTTTTTTTATATTAAATTAAAGAAATATACAAGGGGGGTGGTCCGGTCGCTTGTCTGGTCCAGTCGCTTATTGTTGACGTTATAGCTAAAACTTTAATAAATAATTTAATAAACACCATACTAATTTATAGTAGTATTAATAATATTAACAATCTTATAACCTAATATATAAAAAAATATCTTTAGATTTTAGTCTTTAGAGGATAAAATATTGAAAATTTTTAAATCAGTAAAAAACAATATATTTTTTCTAGTTTACTATCTTGTAGATTTTGGTGTGGGTGCCCCTCGCGCACTAGGGAGCTTAACTAGTTCCCTCCTTTTCAGTCGGGCATTCTATACTTAAGTAGTTAGAATTATTTATTATATTATAATTGTATTAAAAATATAACAAATTTTTTTATAAGTAAATAGTTAAATTATAATTACTTAAATAGTTAATACATTTTTTTAAATATAGATTTAAATTATTTACTATAATATCTTAGATATTTAAAAATAGATATAGTTGTATCATAGAATTAAAAATAATTATTAATTTTTTGTTTAATATATGTTACACTTCAGCCCAGGACCAGGTCAAATATACTTCACTCTAAAATCTCTGACTCTTAATCGCTACTATATGGATTCTTACTAATAAAAGATAAATATATATTAAATATAATAGTTACTATTGAAATAGAATATATAATAATAATAGTAAATAGGCTAACTATTAAAATACTATAGTTTAAGTATTGACTAATGGTTTTTAAAAAAAAAACTATTAATTTTAAAATAAAGTATACTAATTATATATATAATATCTTAGTATATAAAATAATAAAAATGTATTAATGTGTTGTTTAGGTGGTTTATAGCTTATAGTTCTGCTAAGAATTAATTTATAATCTATAATCTATAATTTATTATATGTTTTTGATTTATTATAATAGCTATTATTTTAGAAGAAAAATAATAAAAATAATCTTTTTTTATAGTAGTGTCTGTCTATATAATTTAAAATCCTATATAATTCTATTATTTATATAATCCCATCTTTTATATAATAGGGTATATTAAGTAGATTAATAATTTATATAAAATGAATTTTATATAGACCTATATCCTATATAAAAACTTATTCTATATAGTATATCTTATTATATAGACTAAATATCTATATGGGAATTAAGTTTATATAAGATATTTAGGTACTATATTATTATTTTATAATATTATTCTCCCTTTTTATAAGAATTAGTGGTATACTAATTTAAATATAAGTGTAAATAGTATAGGAGAATGTGGTATAAGATTTTTATATATAATATAATTATATAATCTAAATAATATAATTTTTAGTTAAATGATTTTTTTATTATATTTTCCTTTTTTTTTATAATTAATTTTTCTTAATACAATCTTTTCTATCAGTATATCTGCTGATTGTTATAAGAAATTTTCTTCTGAATATTATTATAAATAAATTTATTTAATTAAAAAATGTGGTAGTTGTTTTGTTGTTATATATAAATTCTATAATAAATATGATTCTAATTATTTTATTTTTTTTATATAAAGTCAGAAATATGCTAACTATATATATCTTAGTATTAACTATATTATGATTTTAGAGTGTAGGTTTTGTTTTTCTTATTTAAAATCTTATTATTAATTAGTATTAATATAACTTATAACTGATTAAATTCTTTGTTAAATCCAAAAAAAGAAAAAGGAGTTAAGAATTCTAGAGATGGAGTAAGTTAAATTATTAAAAATAATATCTAAAACTACTAAAATATTTTCTTAGATTTTTTATATTAAGAAGGAGATATCATTTTTAAATAATAAACTAGATAATGTAATGTGTTAAGAAAAGAAGTTTATAGAGAAATAAAAAACTTTTAAATATAAGATTAAGGTATCTTTTTCTATAATTAAAGATTTAAAATTTTTTAATTTTAAAGCTTTTCTGAATAATAATAATATAAATCTTAATATTTAATATAATATCTTTTTAATATGTGTATGTTGTTAAATATAATTAGTACTGGTTTGTACTGTATTGTGTATATATTTCTAAGAATTGTTTTGTAGGGTTCTGTTATATAGAAAGGGGTAAAATAAAATAAGTTCTTTTAGCATAATTATTATGATTAATTTTTTGTATTTTGATGTTTTTTTCTAGGTTTTTCTTGGGGTTGTTGTGGTGGTGGGTCTTACTTTACTTGGTGAGTATTAGATTTATCAAAATATTGTTTGATAAATTCCAGTAAGATATTGTTTTCTGGTTACTATAAATCTTCTTCTAGTAGGTAGTCCTTCCATCTAATTAGAAATTTATTAATTAATATTTCTAGATTTTTTTTATAGTCTAAGATTTTTTTAATTTTATATTTATTATAGTTGTTTTTTTTAATTTTTAGATTATTTATCTTTTCTCTAAGCCTATTTAATATAGGTTTAAGTAGAGTAATATAAAATATTTTATAGATTTTTAAATTTCTAAGAATATAGAATTCAAAAAAATATTTATTTAATTTTTTGATTATAATATATGGTCTAAGTTTTTAGAAGTTAAGTTTTTAGTTAAATCTTTTTATTTTAATATTTTTTATAAATAGGTATATTTTATCTTCTTTTTTTAGAAAAGGTATCTTTGTTTTTTTCTTGTTATAATAGTGGGATATAGTTTTAGTTATAAAATCCAAATTATTTTTTAGGTGTTTATATAGTTTGTTTATGGATTTAAAATATTTTTTAGTATTAGGTATTTCTTTTTTTGGAAATAAGATTGGTTGTGTAGTTTGTGGGTTCCAACCTTATAGTGTTTTATAGGGTGTGTAATTTGTTATTGAATGTTTTAATGAATTATATATGAATTCTGCTATGGGTAGTAGTTTTATCTAATTATTTTATGTATAATTAAGGAATAATCTAAAATAAATCTTAACTATCTAAATTACTTATTCTAATACTCTGTCAGTTTGAGTTCTTCCCTTAGTTGCTATATTAAATTTGGTGTTTAATGAGTTTATAATATATTTCCAATATTTACTGTTGAAGAAAGGGTCTTTATTATAGATATATTTTTTTTATAATTTATATTAGTTAAATACTTGTTTATTATAGATTATCAAAAGTTATTTTGTTTTTTAAGAACTATTCTATGGTTCTAGGATAATAGTTTTGGTAAATCTATAGGTGATAATTAAGATTTTGTTATATATTTAATTTATTAAGGGATTTTTTAAATATAGTAATCCTTGTATAAAACCATAGATTATAATTTAGAATGGTTTGGTTGATACCTTATTTGGTTGTAAATATCTGTATAGTATATATTTTACTAATTTATTTCTTAAGTATAAGTTGTAGGTTTTAACATAATTTTTAATTTGTTATCTTATTTTAGGCCAAAAGTACTATTGTATAATAAGTTCTTATATTCTTTTAATTTCTAAATATCTATGTATAGGTATATTATAATATAGTTATAAGATTTTCAGTTGTATTTTCTTTTCTGGAATATAAAAAAGATTTTTTAAAAAAATATACCCATTTTCCATAGAAAAAGGGGTAATAATTTTTTTAAAGTTCTGTAGTATTCTTTTTACTATTACATCTTTCTAGTAACTTTTCTTAAATTAGATAACTATTTCTAGTTTTATTTTATAAATAGTAATATTAAGTTTCTTATTAATGGTAATAATGTTTCTTTATTATTCTAAAATTACTCCCTTATTTGTAGAGATATCTTTCATAAAATCTAGTTATTAATTAATAACATTAGCTCTAATATTTTCTTTTTTTTTAAAATAGATAATCTTTATATTATATTTGTTAAGTATTTTCTATTATTAAATTTAACATCTACTAAATTCTTTTATTATTAGAAAATAAATAAGATTTTTATAATTTAAAAATATTTTAAATAACTCTATAATTTATAAATAAATTTTTTATTTCTTATAAACATATAAGATAGCTATAAGTTCTTTATCATATATGGGGTACTTTGTTTCTATAATATCAAATTTATATAATAAATAGGTAACTAGGTACTATTTCTAGTTAGGTTGTTTCTGTAGTAGATAAGCTTTTAAGGCTATTATAGAAGTATTAGTTTTTATTTATATTAATAATTCTAATTCATAAATTTTAAAAATAAATACTAAAATAAATATTTCTTTCAATATTTAAAAAGTCTTGATTTTTTTCTTTATTATTTTAAAATAAATGTCTTTCTTTGTTAATTCTGAGAAGGTAATTGCTAGATAGTTGTATTTTTAAATAAATTGTTGGTAATAGTTGTATAGTTTTAAAAAGGTTTGTATTTCTTTAAGCATTTTCAGTATTGGTTAATCTTGTATGGTTTATATCTTCTTTAGATCCATTTTTATACCATAAGGAGTAATAATAATTCTTAGAAATTTAATTTTGGTTACTTTAAATTTAGATTTCTCTAGTTTAATCTTAAATTTATATTAATTTAAGGTTTTAAAAATTTAGTTAACATATTTTTAGTATTTTAAGGGGTATTTACTATAAATAAAAATATCATCTAGATATATTATATATATATTGTCAATATACTTTTATAAAACATAATTCATAAATATTTAAAAGATTACAGGTGCATTAATCAGTCCAAAAAATATAATTAAGTATTTAAATAACTTATATCTGGTTTTAAAAATAGTTTTTTATTCTTCTCCAAAATTAATTCTAATGTTATAATATATATTAGTAAAGTTAAGTTTTATATAAATAATAATACCTAATATTTTATTAAAGGATTCACTAATAAAAAGTAAAGATTCTCTATCTTTAATAATTATTATATTAAAGATTTAGTAGTTAATACAAATTCATAATTTTTTAAAATTTTTTTTCTTTATAAATAAGATAGGATGTTTTGCTAATAAATTAGAAAATTATATATATTTTATTCTAAGATTTTCTTTGATATATTTATAGAGTACTGCCATTTCTTAATCAGTATATCTATATATTAGTATAAATTTAGGCTACATTTCTTTCTATAAAGGTATCAAGTATTTAAATAAATTAATTTCAAGTAAGGTTTATTCTTCTAATATAGGTTAAAAGATATTTCTTACTTTTTTAAATATTCATTTAAAGATTCTTACTATTTCTGAGATTATATATAGACTTTTAACTTAAATCCATACTTTTTGTAAGATATTTGGTTTATACTTGTATCTATTTTAGATTTCTTTATAAAATAGATGGGTAGTAAGTCATAGATACATTTCTTTATAGGTATTTTTGTTATTTAGTAGTTTTTTGGTGATTTTTTGGTAGTTACAATCATTAAAAATAATTTCTCCTTTTTTTCAATTAATGCTAGGGTTATATTTCACTAACCATAAGAATCTTAGAATTAATAGAGTATTTTCTAGAAAATCTAAGATATTAATAGTATATTCCTCCAAATATCCATTAATAAATAGTTTGAGAGTAGTCTTTTAGATAACTTATCCCAAGATTTGATATAAAAAAACAGTTACTCAGTAAATATTAGATTTTTATTATATTTTAAATTAGTATTTTTATACTATTATAGTAGAGATATAGTTTTCTTTGGCTCCACTATCAATTAGGATTTCTGTAGGTTTTTTAAATATAAATAAGATAAGGGTAAATTTTCTATAAAAACTTAGGTTTTTTGTTTTAATATACTTCTATTAATTCCAAAACACACCTAGTTTTTTGATTTGTAGTTTAGGCCATCAATTACTTCTTATCATATTTTTATAGAGTATTATTCTATGTGTTTATTTTCTTCTTATTAGTTGGTAAAGTTATTTCTAAAACACTTCCAACAAAAATAATATTGTTCCTTCTTTTTATAATATTACCTAATATATTGTTTATAAGTCTTAAATTTGTTGAAATTATAGAGATATTTTAGATAATAAATCCATTCTTCTTCTAGATAGTGATAGTTATAATGTTGTCTTTCCTCATAGGTCTGGAAGTATTATATGTAGTTTTTGTAAAAGTACCTAGTTTTGGTTTCTGGGGTTTTATTATAGTATTTCTGGTTGAAGCAGTTTTCTAAGTATTATTCCCATTCTTTAAACATTCCAAAAGTTAAGGTGTAGATAATATAAGGTATATATAGTAGTTTATTAGGCTTATTATTAATAGTATATTCTATTTTTTTAGAATTATTGTTCTTATTTGCTGGTTCTTTATATATTTTTTTATAGTTTTGATATATTTGTATAAGTTCTTTGATTTAGACTATGATATATTTGTTGGTTTGTTGTGTTTTTAGGATTTCTTTCCATTCTTTTTGCTTAGTATTGTTGTAGATGTGTTTATAGTATTTAAACTATGTTCTGAAGTATTTTATATAATAAATATACTTGAAAGTGTTAAAAATTTTTTGTGGTAATTTTTCTTTAATATAATCTAGATATAGGAAGTAGTGATATTAATATACCTATTTATTGTGGTAGTTGTTATAAAGATTAAAATATTTGTATAATTGTATGTTAGTATTATTTTGTTGGTAAAGCTGATATTTCTGTCTAGTATATAAAAGGTATTTTATACTATTAAAAAATTATCTTTTGTTTTTAAGGTTGTATTATAATAGGTTTTTATTATTTTTAGCTTATAGCTAGTATACTTTTTATTGGTTAGCAAAAGGTTGTCTATATTTTTGGATTATATATTGGTAAATGATTTTTTGATATGGTTAGTAGATGTTTTGTTATTTTTCTATAATATTTTGTTGTTTAATGGTATCTATTTCTTTGGCCTATTTATAATTTTAATAGATATTAGTTTCTAATATTCTATATATTATTTTTTTTTTGATTAGGATAATAAGTTTATATATTATACAACTTTGCTATTTGTATAATTAGATGTACTATTAGGAGAAGACTACCTATAAGATAGTTCTTCTGGTATTTTTATTAATAATTTCTGATTTTTATCTTTATTTTATATAGTATTTTCTATAACAGATTTTGGGGTTTTTGGGGATTAGTTTTTGTTATAACTGATTAAATTATTTGGAGGGTGTGATTAAGATAAATAATATCTGGATTGTTTTTATGGAGATTCCTTTATTATTTTGATATTTTTCTTACAAATATTTGTTTGAGCTTTTTTTATATGCTAAATGGGATTTTAATATTAGGTTACTTTATAATTAGTTAAGCTTATCTTCCTCTAATTTTATATCCTTAAATAGGACAGGGTTCTGTTTAATAGTTGTATTGATTTTTTAAGTAATATTTTGGTGCTGGATAAATTTGGTTCCAGGATATATATATTTCTAAATTTTGTTTGTGACTATTTTAAAATCTTCCAAGGTAGATGATTGTCTTATTATTCTAAATTTTTGTTTTTACTGGGGATATTTTTAAAAGTTCTTTTTCTCTTTATTCTTAGGACAATCTCTCTTGATATATTCTGCCTTATTATATTAATAATAGAAAGATGTATTGGATTTTTTTGGTTTTTGGTGTTAGATCATATTGAGATTCATAGGTTCTGGCCTATATGTCTTGTTTGGTTTCTAAAAGGATTTTCTAACCTTGGTCTAATTTTGCTAAGGTTTCTTAGTATACTTGTTAAGATTATATTTATTTGGGTTATAATATAGTTTCTTCTAATAAATATTCTTTTAAGATTGGTAAAGTGTATTATCAAGTCTAATTGCCATAGTTTATATATTATAATAGTTTATATTTTTATTAATAAATTTTTATTTAATAATCTTTATTTTCAGGTTAGATTTGAGTTTTTTCCTAGTTTTGTAAAACAGAATATTGTTATTATAATTAGTGAGGGGTGTGTATTAATTGAATTGTTAAAAAAAAGATCATATAGATCTAGTTTGTTTAAGTTGGTCAAGTTTCTTGAGGGTTTCTTTAGTTTTATTTTTATATCCATATTTTTATTTAAGATAATTTATGAATTTCTAAAAATTACTAAAGATTTTTAAAATCTCCAGGATTTTTGTTTTGTGGTCTTCTTTTACTATTTTATTATATATTTGTTTATATGATAAGTAAATATTAAGGGTATTCTTTTTCAGATATATTTTTATAAAAAAAATCTTATGCTAGTCTGTAAAAAATCACTTAAAATAAAAAAAGAAATAGTTATTAAACTAATTAAGAAATTGATTAAATTTTTTAAATTGTTTTTTATATTTAATTAAATTTTCTATTTTTGGTATTTTGTTAAATATTATTATGGAGGTAGCTGAGTTTTTTATTTCTTGGGTTTCTAATTTACTGGTTTATATAAATCTAGATATAATAAGTAGTAAGGGTTTTTAAATAGTGATATTGTTTGTTTGGGTGTTAGTTAAAATTTCTTTATATTTTATTATTTCTTTAAAGTTTTTTAATATGATTACTTTAATATTGTTAACTATTTCTAAAACCATTTGAATATATTATTGGTATATTACAATGGTTTCTTGCTGTGCTGTTTTAAGGCTTTGTTCTAACTTTTATTTAGTATTATTTTCTAATATAGTACTATTTATTTCTTCTAAAACTTATATTCTGATATTTATTACTAATTTATCTTAATATTCTTATAGACTATCTATATATTTATTGGTTAATTTAAGAAGATTAGGTTTTATACTATTATTTTTTTATATATATAATATTGTTTAAGTTGTTACTATAGTTATTCTTTATTTATATATTCTTAGAATATAAAAGTTATTAATAGATTTTTTATACTTATTGTTTTTACTATTTAATACTGATTTAAAATTATTATTATTTATAAGATATTTTTATAATTCTGTACTATAGAATTCTATTTTGTTTTTATATATTAGAGAGAATTTGTAAGTTGTATTAAAAATTATTATATACTTATTATTTCTCCTTGTTTATTAAGAGTGATTAGTTAAAGTATTATATTTTGGTCTAGGATTGGATTAAATATATTTTATTTTAAAGTTTCTAACTTTTAGTTATTATTGTATGGGTTTTTACTAATAGAAGATAAATATATATTAAGTACAATAATTACTATTGAAATAGAATATATAATAATAATAATAAATAGATTAGTTATTAAGATATTATAATTTAAGTATTGATTAATAGTTCTTAAGAAAGAAGCTATTAATTTTAAAATAAAGTATGCTGATTATATATATAATATCTTAATATATGAAATAGTAGAGATATATTAATATATTATCTAGATGGTTTGTGACTTATAGCCTTGTTAAGAGTTAATCCACAATCCACAATCCATAGTTTATTATATGTTTTTAATTTATTGTGGTAGCTGCTACTCCAGGAGAAGAATAATAAAGGTAATCTTTTTTTGTAGTAGTGTTTGTCTACATAGTCTAAGATCCCATGTAGTCCTATCATTTATGTAGTCCTGTCTCCTATGTAGTAGGGCATACTAGGTAAGTTGGTAGTCTATATAGAACGAGTCTTATATAGACCTACATCCTACATAGAAGCTTATTCTATATAGTGTATCTTACTGTGTGGACTGAGTATCTGTATGGGAATTGGGTCTGTACAGGATACTCAGGTGCTGCGCTGTTATCCCATAACAATATAATCAAATTATTAAAAAATATTAAATCTTATTATAAAATTATTAAAATATAAATAAAACCAGTTTTATAATCAATGATATAACAAAAATTAAAATAATATTTTTAATATTTAAAAAATATAATAAATTTATATTATATAATAATAACTATAAAAGAATTATTAAGATTGAATATAAGTTTACAATTTTATTTATTAAAAAAAAAATATAGATTTAATAATTTAAGCTATACTTTTATTTAAATCTTATAACATTAGTAGATTTAAATAGTATTTATTGTTATTAGATGGTTATTGTCTCGTAAACCAGAATGCCGACGGCGAAGCCGGAGGCAGTCTAGGTCATAATATCTGCGACAAACAAGAAATCAGCATCAGCTTTTATATTTTTATCAACAATTTTTTTAGTGTTAATAAAAAATTTTATTATATAAAATTTATTTTTATATTAAATTAAAAATAGTTAGGATTTTTGTTAGGATTTTTTCTAATATATCAGAAAAAACCAATAATTTTTTTTATTATATATGTTACAATATGTAGGTCGAGATCTCATACATATAGTAGTATATATTATAATGATGACCTGTAGATTGTATAATAAAATATTATAAGGTATTTAAATAATAATTTGCAGATTATATGATTGTATAGTTACTTAGAGTGTTTAGTTATTAGTTATAATAAAACATTCTGTAGTCTATAAATTACTGTATATTAAATTATTTGTTAATTATAACTTAGATTATTATATAATTTAATAACGTCAACAATAAGCGACTGGACCAGACAAGCGACCGGACCACCCCCCTTGTATATTTCTTTAATTTAATATAAAAAAAATTTAAAAAAATATTTTTAGATTTGTAATAGTTTATATAAACAAGATTAATTTTATTCTAATTTTAAATTAATTATTGATTAAGTTATCAATAAAAAGTGTTTTGGTAGGGTGTTGGTTTATATGGGGTGGTCCGCTCGCTTGTGTGGTCCGCTCGCTTGTGGAATACGTTATTCTAGTTTAATTTAAAATAAATTATAAAATAATTAGTTAATATAGATTATTGGTTATACTATTATAATAATCTTACTATAGTTTTTATTGTAGATTATTTTATAAGATTAGAGCTCGAAACGGTTCCGGGTTAACCCGGAATCTGTAGGTTATATTGTACCAAGAAACTGGTCCATTTCAACCCAGAACCTATTATAAAATAAGTTTAAATAGATAATTAGAAAATAGGTTTTTTTCCAGATTAATTTATCTTTAAACTAGGTTATTTGTTTTTAAAAACTAAATATATGCCAAAACTAAAGTATATATAAAATAATAAATATTTTTAAAAGAATCTAATAAATTAAAATTTTAAAAATAACTATTACAATATATATAGAATAATGTTAAAATAAAATCTATTTAATTATTTATTTAAATAATTTATTGAAGTTAGGAGCTAGATTAATTAGAAAATAATAAAAACAACTATATTAATATTTAGATATTTAAAAAAGAAATTTAAAGAATAATAATAAAAAATTTCTTTTATTATTAATTATGGGATTAATGGTTTCTTTATTAAAAGAAGGTTTAAAAATTAACTAAATTATTCTAGAAAAATTAAAAATTGGTGTTGTTGGTATTGGTGTTGTAGTAATTGATATTATAGTTGTTGTTGAGGTTTTTAATATAGTGGTATGGTGGTTTTGTTTTTTTTAAATTATATATATTAGATCTATCTATACTGGTTTTAAGTCTAAGATAAGTAATAGCCCACTAGTTTTATAGTAAAGAAGAGAAGAAAATCTAGCTATATATATAAAAGTAATAAGTTTTTCTTGAAAGTATTATTTAACCTTTATTATCTTTATTGAATTAAGAAGGAAAGGGTATATAATCTTATATTATATATTTAGGGGAAAAAACAGCTTTAGAAATTTTATAAATTATTTTTTAATAAGAATAATAGGATCTTATTTTTTAAAAAAGAACTAAAGATTAATTATAGATAAAAGAATCTATAATAGAAAATTTAGAGGGGTAGCTTATGGGATAATAAATTTTTTTTTATATAAGGTGGTTTTTGTATATAGAGTAATAAGTAGAGTAATAAGTAGTGGGATTTTAAGATTATTAAGAAGTAAAAAGATAATTTTTTTTTTAATTAATGATAAATTAGTGTTATTGGTAGGTGGTGTGGAGGATTTGTGAGAGAATTAGTTGAAAAAATTTCTTAGTTTTCTTAGATTGTTTTTTGGGGGTTTTAACTTTCTATTATTAAAAAAATCTATTAATAATAGTAAGTTTTTGGGATAAATACTAAGATTATTATTATTATTAAGAATAATTAGATATTAGTAGTGTTTTGTTAATCTAATATTATTATTATTGATATTGTTTAAAAGAAATTTTTTATTATTATTAATATTTTTATATACTTTTTTATATTCTTAACACCATTTCTATTTTTTTTATTTTTTTTTAGTTAAGAACTTTTGTTTGTGTTTATTTTTCTCTTATTTTTTTTAAAACCAGATATATAGATATTTAGTTTCAAAAGTTAATATCTTGTTTAAATAGATCTTATATTTATAAATAATAAAAAAAAAACAATAATAAATCTATATATTTTTTGGTTTAATTATTTAATATCTTTTATATATTATATATATATTTAAAATTATAATAAAAATAAAAATATTAATAATATAATTAAATTTAATAAGATAAAATAAAAATATATTTTTAAATTAAGTAATTAAAAATCATTCTATTATTTTTTATAGAATATTAAATATATTAATTATAAAACAAAGATTTAGAATATTACTAACATCACACACAACATTTTAGATTATTTTTACAAATAGTAATTTTAGTAAAACCATATCTATAAACTTTTATTACTAGATAATAAAAAAAATTATAACAAAAAGTTTTAGGATTTTAAAAAATCTAAAATAAAAATAAGATAAAGTTTTATATATAAATAATAAAGAAATTATAAATTTAGTTTATTTTATAATAACGTATTCCACAAGCGAGCGAACACCCCAAGTGAGCGAACACCCCAACACCCCACCAAAACCTTTTTATTAATATTCTAATTAATATCTCTTAAAAAATTATAAAAAAAATATCTTTCAACTAATATAAATTAAAATCAATTCATTATATTTTTTTACATTTTTTAAATATAAAAATAAATTAATAATAATTAATTTAAAATTTTTAAAAAACAGCATATAATCTTAAGTGTTTGCCAGTAAATATCTTTATTATATATAAATAAAAATCTTTAAAAATAAGAAATCTATTAAATAAATATATAATCTAGGCCTGTACAAAACCTCTATCTATTATATTAAAAATTAAGATTTATAGATTTTGCTAAAGTTAGCACAACACACTGACTACACACTAGCTATTTTTTATTATAATTATATATAAAAATATAATAAAAAAAATCCTAAAATTTTTTTTTAAATTAAAGTAAATTAATATTTTATTTTATAATTTTTTTTAAATTTTTTTAATAAAAATTCAATTTTTTATAAAATTTTATTATAAAAATTAAAAATATTGATATTAAATTATATAATATATAAAAAAAATTAAAAAAATAAAAATAAAAAGTTTTAATATATTAAATTCAAATTTATTTTTTTAATTTTTTTAATTATATTTATGTATAATTATTTTAAAAAAATAGTTAGTGTGTTGTGCCAACTTTAGCAGAGTTTCTAGAACTTAATTTTTATTATTATAAATAGTAGCTTTAAACAGGCCTAGATTATATCATTATTTATTAGATTTTTAATTTTTAAAGATTTTCGTTCGTAAATTATTTAGATATTTAGAGTCAAACAATAAAAAAATGTGTTGTTTTTAACAATATTTAAAATAATTATTATTAATTTAATATTAATATTAAAAAATAAAAAAAAATACTAATTAGATTATTTTAAACTATTATTTAAAGAAGTAATTTTTCTATAATTTTATAATAAATATTTATTAATATATTAATAAAAAGGTTTTTGGTGGGCTGGGGGGGTGTTCGCTCGCTTGGGATGTTCGCTCGCTTGTGGAATACGTTAATACTTTTGTTTAATAAATTTGTATTAAGATTAGATTTAATTTTAAAATCTTTTTTAAATAAATTAAATAAATTATTACTAGATTCTATACTATAACTAAATAAAATTAATTTAAGAAAGTTAATAATTTATTAATTATAATTAGAATTAATATAGATATTTTTTTTTATATATTATAATTTAATATTATTTTTAAATTAAACTAAATAGTAAATATATAAAATCCCTCTTCTATTAATTTTAATAATATTAAAATATATATAATATTTCTAAATATATTAGGTTTATTATGTAGATAGATAAAATTATTAAAAAATATCTTAATAATAAAATAAAAGAATTTAGTTAAAATAATTATTTATTATATCGATTTTTTGATTTTTTTATTTATTGTAAGATTTAATTATAATTTGGTTAATCTATAAGTTAATGAATTATTTAAATTATAAGGATTAAATATAATTTATATAGTAGGGGGGTTATATTTAAATAAAAATAAAAATATTTTATAGTATATTTATTATGGGATAACAGCGCAACACCTGAGTATCCTATACAGACCCAATTCCCATACAGACACTCAGTCCACACAGTACAATACACTATATAGAATGAGCTTTTATACAAAATACAGATCTATATAGACTCATTCTATATAGACTATTAATCTACCTAGTATACCTCATTATATAGGAAACAGGACTATATAAACAACAAGACTATATAAAATTCTGGACTATATAAACAAACACCACCACAAAAAAAGATTATCTTTATTATTCTTCTCCTGGAGTAGCAGCCACCACAATGAGTCAAAACCATATAACAAGCTATAAATTATAGTTTATAAATCAACCCTTGGCAGAACCATAAACCATAAACCACCTAAACAACACATCAACACATCTCTACTATTTTATATACTAAAACATTATAACGTCAACAATAAGCGACTGGACCAGACAAGCGACCGGACCACCCCCCTTGTATATTTCTTTAATTTAATATAAAAAAAATTTAAAAAAATATTTTTAGATTTGTAATAGTTTATATAAACAAGATTAATTTTATTCTAATTTTAAATTAATTATTGATTAAGTTATCAATAAAAAGTGTTTTGGTAGGGTGTTGGTTTATATGGGGTGGTCCGCTCGCTTGTGTGGTCCGCTCGCTTGTGGAATACGTTATATATAATCAACATACTTTATCTTTGGATTGATGGCTTCTCTCTTAAGAACCATCAGTTAATGCCTAAATTATAGTATCCTAATAGTTAGTTTATTTACTATTATTATTATATATTTTATCCTAATAATTATTATTATACTTAATATATATTTATCTTTTATTATTAAAAACCTATACAGTAGTAATTGAGAATTAGGAACTTTAAAATAAAATACATTTGACTCAGTTTTAAACCAAAATATAACACTTTAACCAATTACTTTTAATAAATAAGAAAAAATAATAAATATATGATAACTTTTAATATAACTTATAAATTCTCTCTAAATATATAAAAATAAAACAAAATTTCATAATACAGAACTACAAAAACACCTTACAAATAATAACAATTTTAAATTAGTATCAAATAATAAAAATAATAAGTATAAAAAATTTATTAATAATTTCTATATTTTAAAAATATATAAATAAAAAATAACTGTAATAATAACTTAAATAATACTATATAAATAAAAAGGTAATAATATAAACCTCAATCTTTTTATATTAACTAGTCAATATATAGATAATCTACAAAAATATTAAGATAAATTAGTAGTAGATATTAGAATATAAATCTTAGAAAAAATAAATAATACTATACTAGAAAATAATACCAAGCAAAAACTAGAATAGAGCCTTAAAATAATATAATAAACAACTATTACTCTATATTAATAATATATATAAATAATCTTGGAAATAGTTAACAATATTAAAACAATCATATCAGAAAATCTTAAAAAAACAATAAAATATAAAAAAATTTTAATTAACACTTAGATAAATAATATTACTATTTAAAGACCCTTACTATTTACTATATCTAGATTTATATAGGTTGGTAGATTAGGAATCCAAGAAATAAAAAACTTAATTACCTTTATAATAATATTTAATAAGATATTTAAAATAGAAAATCCAATCAAATATAAAAAATAATTTAAGAAATTTAATTAATTTCTTAATTAATTTAATAATTATTTTTTTTTCTACTTTAAATGATTCTTTATAGACTAACACAAAATCTTCTTTATAAAAATGTATTTAAAAAGAAATACCTTTAATATTTATCTATTATATAAATAAATATATAATAAAATAATAGAAAAAAACTATAAGATAAAAATCCTAAAAATTTTAGTTAAAAGTTTTTAGTAATTTTTAGAAATTTATAAACTATCTTAAATGAAAGTATAAATATAAGAATAAAATTAAAGAAATTTTTAGGAAATTTAACTAATTTAAATAAATTGGATTTATATGATTTTTTTTTTAGTAATTTGACTAATATGTATTTTTTACTAATTATAATAACAATACTCTGTTTTATAGAATTAGGGAAAAATTTAAATCTAATTTGAAAATAAAAATTATTAAATAAAAGTTTATTAATAAAAATATGAATTATTATAATATATAAATTATAGTAATTAAACTTAATAATATATTTTATTAATTTTAAAAAAATATTTATCAGAAAAAATTATATTATAATCTAAATAAATATAATTCTAATAAATATATTAAAAAATCTTAGTAAAATTGGATTAAAATTGGAAAATTTTTTTGGAAATTAAATAAAATATACAGATTAGAATTTATAAATCTTAATATAACTTAACACTAAAAACTAAAAAAATCCAATATATTTTTCTACTATTAATATAATAAAGTAGGGTATATTAAAAGAGATTGTTTTAAAAATAAAGGGAAAAAAAACTTTCAAAAGTGTTTTTAGTAGGAATGAAAATTTAAGATAATAAAATAATTATTTATCCTAGAAAATTTTAAAATAATTATAAATAAAATTTAGAGATATATATATTTTAAAGCCAGATTTATTTAGTACTAAGATATTGTTTAAAAAATTAATATAACTATTAAATAGAATTTTGTCCTGTTTAAGGATATAGAACTAAAAAAAGACAAGCTTAATTAATTATAAAATAATCTAATACTAAGATTTTATTTAGCATATAAAAAAAGCTTAGATAGATATTTATAAAAAAAATACCAAAATAATAAAAAAATCTTTATAAAAGTAATCTAAATATTACTCATTTTAATTGTATTTTTTAAATAATTTAATCAGTTATAATAAGAATTAATTTTTGGAAACTCTAAAATCTATTATAGAGAATACTATATAAAATAAAAATGGAAATCAGAAATTATTAACAAGAATACTAGAAGAACCATTTTATGGGTAGTCTTCTTTCAATAATATATCTAATTATGTGAATAATAAAGTTATATAATATATAGACTTTTTATCCTAATCAGAGAAAAAACAACATATAGAATATTAGAAATAAATATTTGCTAAAGTTATAGATAGGTTAAAGAAATAGATATTATTGGATAATAAGATGCTATAGAAAAATGACAAAATATCTACTAACCATATTAAGAAATCATTTATTAATATATAATTTAAAAATATGGATAGCTTTTTACTAACTAATAGAAAGCATACTAGCTATAAGCTAAAAATAACAAAAACCCACCATAATACAATTTTAAAAACAAAAAACAATTTTTTAATAATATAAAATATCTCCTATATGGGTAAAAATATCAGTTTTATTAACAGAACAGTGCTAACATATAATTATATAAATATTTTAATCTTTATAACAATTACCACAACAAATAAGTGTATTAATATTGCTATTTCCTATACTTAAATTATATTAAAGAAAAATTGCCATAAGAAATTTTTGGTATTTTCAAATATATTTATTATATAAGATACTTTAGAATATAATCTAAATACTGTGGATATGTTTGTAATAATACCAAGTAAAGAGAATAAAAAGAAATCCTAAAAATATAACAAACTGATGAATATACTATGGCTTAAATTAAGGAATTTATACAAATATATCAAAGCCATAAAAAGATATATAAAAAATTAGTAAACAAGGATAATGATTCTGAAGAAATAGAATACATTACTAATAGTGAGCTTAATAAATTATTATATATATCTTGTGTTATCTATAACGTCAATGATAAGCGAACGGATCAGACAAGCGACCGGATCACCCCACTCAGTCAAACACCCCACCAAACACCTTTTATTTAATATTATAATAAATATCTATTATAAAATTATAAAAAAAAATACTTTAAAATAAATATATATTCAAAGAGATTAATTATCATTTTTTTAATTTTTTAATATTAATATTAAATTAATAATAATTATTTTAAATATTATAAAAAACAACACAAACTTTTAGGTGTTTGACTGTAAATATCTAAGTAATTTATAAATAAAAACTTCTAAAAATTGAAGATATAATAAATTATTATATAATCTAGGATTATAGAGAGTTCTAGCTTATTATATTAAAAATTAGGCTTTATAAAGGTGGCTAAAGTTGGTACAATACATCCAACTATTTTTTAAAAAATTATATATAAAAATATTATAAAAAATTTTAAAAAAATTTAGTTTAATTTTAATATATTAAAAATTTATTATTTTATTTTTTTGAAATTTTTTTATATATTATATAATTTAATATTAATATTTTTAATTTCTATTATAAAAAATTAGAAAAAATTGAATTTTCGACAAAAAAAATTAAAAAAAATTAGAAAAATTATAATTTAATCTTATTTAATCTAATATTAATTTTTTTAATTTTTTTTATAATATTTTTATATATAATTATTTAAAAAAATAGCTGGTGTGTTGTTGGTGTGTTGTACCAACTTTAACCACTTTTATTAAGCTTAATTTTTAATATAATAAACTAAAACTCTCTATAATCCTATATTATATAATAATTTATTATATCTTCAATTTTTAGAAGTTTTTATTTATAAATTACTTAGATATTTACAGTCAAACACCTAAAAGTTTGTGTTGTTTTTTATAATAATTAAAATAATTATTATTAATTTAATATTAATATTAAAAAATTAAAAAAATGATAATTAATCTCTTTGAATATATATTTATTTTAAAGTATTTTTTTTATAATTTTATAATAGATATTTATTATAATATTAAATAAAAGGTGTTTGGTGGGGTGTTTGACTGAGTGGGGTGATCCGGTCGCTTGTCTGATCCGGTCGCTTATCATACACGTTATTTTAATTTTTGGAATGTTTAAAAAATGGGAATAATACTTAGAGGACTACTTTAACCAAAAATACTATAATAAAACCCCAGAAACTAAGACTAGGTACTTTTGTAAAAACTATGCATAATATTTCCAGATTTATAAAAAAAAAGAATATCATAATTGTTATTATTTAGAAAAAAAATGGATTTATTATTTAAAATGTTTTTATAGTTTTGATAAATTTAAGACCTGCAGACAACATATTAAATAATATTATAAAAAAAGAAAACAATACTACTTCTGTTGGAAATATTTTAAAAATAACTTTACTAACCAACAAAAAAAAAACAAACATATAAAACAATATCCTATAGAAACATAACAAAAAACAATTAATGGCCCAAACTACAAATCAAAAAACTAAATATATTTTAGAATCAACAGAAACATACCAAAACAAAAAACCTAAGTTTCTATAGAAAATTTACTTTTATTTTATTTATATTTGGAAAACCTATAAAAACCCTAATTAATAATAGAATTAAAGAAAATTATATCTCTACCACAATAATATAAAAATATTAATTTAAAATATAATAAAAATCTAACACCTACTAAATAACTACTTTCTTATATTAAACCTTAAAATAAGTCATTTAAAAAATCATTCTTAAACTATTCATCAACAAACACTTAAAAAAATATATTATTAACATCCTAAATTTTTCAAAAGATATTCTATTAGTTTTGGGATTCTTATGGCTAGCAAAAGATAATCCTAATATTAACTAAAAAAAAAGAGAAATCACTTTTAATAACTATAACTACCAAAAAGTCATTAAAAAACTATTAAATAATAAAAATACTTATAAAAAAACACATCTACAACTTATTATCCACTTATTTAATAAAGAAATTTAAAATAAATACAAGCATAAACCAAATATCTTACAAAAAATATAGATTCAAGTCAAAAGCTTATATATAATCTTAAAAATAATAAATATTTTTAAATAAATATCTAAGGAAGCAAAAAATGTTTTTCAACCCATATCAAAAAAATAAACCTTATTTAAAATTAATTTATTCAAATACTTGATATTTTTACAGGAAGGAACACAGCCCAGATTTATACCAATATACAGATATACTAATTAAAAGATAGTAGCACTCTATGAAAATATTAAGAAAAATCTTAAAACTAGATATATATAATTTTCTAATTCATTAGTAAAATACCTTATCCTATTTATAAAAAAAAAAAACTCCAAGAAACTACAAATTTATATCAACTACTAAATCTTTAATACAATAATTATTAAGGATAGAAAATCTTTACCCTTTATTAACAAATCTTTTGATAGGATATTAAATGTTATTATTTATATAAAACTTGATTTTACTAATGTATATTATAATATTAGAATCAATCCTAAAGAAGAATAGAAAACTACTTTCAAAATTAAATATGGGTTATTCAAATATCTAATTATACCTTTTGGACTAATTAATGTGCCTATAATTTTTTAAATATTTATAAATTATATTTTATAAAAGTATATTAATAATATATGTATAGTATATTTAGATAATATCTTTATTTATAGTAAAGATTTTTTAAAATACTAAAAATATGTTAATTAGATCCTCAAAACCCTAAATTAACATAAGTTTAAGGTTAAACTAAAGAAATCCAAATTCAAAATAATTAAAGTTAAATTTTTAAAAACTATTATTATTTCTTATGGTATAAAAATGGACCTAAAGAAGGTATAAGCTATATAGGACTAACTAATATTAAAAATATTTAAAGAAGTATAAGTTTTTTTGGGATTATATAATTACTACTGATAATTTATTTAAGAATACAACTATCTGGTAATTACTTTTTTAGAACTAACAAAGAAAGATAACGTATTCCACAAGCGAGCGGACCACACAAGCGAGCGGACCACCCCATATAAACCAACACCCTACCAAAACACTTTTTATTGATAACTTAATCAATAATTAATTTAAAATTAGAATAAAATTAATCTTGTTTATATAAACTATTACAAATCTAAAAATATTTTTTTAAATTTTTTTTATATTAAATTAAAGAAATATACAAGGGGGGTGGTCCGGTCGCTTGTCTGGTCCAGTCGCTTATTGTTGACGTTATAATGTTTTAGTATATAAAATAGTAGAGATGTGTTGATGTGTTGTTTAGGTGGTTTATGGTTTATGGTTCTGCCAAGGGTTGATTTATAAACTATAATTTATAGCTTGTTATATGGTTTTGACTCATTGTGGTGGCTGCTACTCCAGGAGAAGAATAATAAAGATAATCTTTTTTTGTGGTGGTGTTTGTTTATATAGTCCAGAATTTTATATAGTCTTGTTGTTTATATAGTCCTGTTTCCTATATAATGAGGTATACTAGGTAGATTAATAGTCTATATAGAATGAGTCTATATAGATCTGTATTTTGTATAAAAGCTCATTCTATATAGTGTATTGTACTGTGTGGACTGAGTGTCTGTATGGGAATTGGGTCTGTATAGGATACTCAGGTGTTGCGCTGTTATCCCATAATAAATATACTATAAAATATTTTTATTTTTATTTAAATATAACCCCCCTACTATATAAATTATATTTAATCCTTATAATTTAAATAATTCATTAACTTATAGATTAACCAAATTATAATTAAATCTTACAATAAATAAAAAAATCAAAAAATCGATATAATAAATAATTATTTTAACTAAATTCTTTTATTTTATTATTAAGATATTTTTTAATAATTTTATCTATCTACATAATAAACCTAATATATTTAGAAATATTAATATATATTTTAATATTATTAAAATTAATAGAAGAGGGATTTTATATATTTACTATTTAGTTTAATTTAAAAATAATATTAAATTATAATATATAAAAAAAAATATCTATATTAATTCTAATTATAATTAATAAATTATTAACTTTCTTAAATTAATTTTATTTAGTTATAGTATAGAATCTAGTAATAATTTATTTAATTTATTTAAAAAAGATTTTAAAATTAAATCTAATCTTAATACAAATTTATTAAACAAAAGTATTAACGTATTCCACAAGCGAGCGAACATCCCAAGCGAGCGAACACCCCCCCAGCCCACCAAAAACCTTTTTATTAATATATTAATAAATATTTATTATAAAATTATAGAAAAATTACTTCTTTAAATAATAGTTTAAAATAATCTAATTAGTATTTTTTTTTATTTTTTAATATTAATATTAAATTAATAATAATTATTTTAAATATTGTTAAAAACAACACATTTTTTTATTGTTTGACTCTAAATATCTAAATAATTTACGAACGAAAATCTTTAAAAATTAAAAATCTAATAAATAATGATATAATCTAGGCCTGTTTAAAGCTACTATTTATAATAATAAAAATTAAGTTCTAGAAACTCTGCTAAAGTTGGCACAACACACTAACTATTTTTTTAAAATAATTATACATAAATATAATTAAAAAAATTAAAAAAATAAATTTGAATTTAATATATTAAAACTTTTTTATTTTTATTTTTTTAATTTTTTTTTATATATTATATAATTTAATATCAATATTTTTAATTTTTATAATAAAATTTTATAAAAAATTGAATTTTTATTAAAAAAATTTAAAAAAAATTATAAAATAAAATATTAATTTACTTTAATTTAAAAAAAAATTTTAGGATTTTTTTTATTATATTTTTATATATAATTATAATAAAAAATAGCTAGTGTGTAGTCAGTGTGTTGTGCTAACTTTAGCAAAATCTATAAATCTTAATTTTTAATATAATAGATAGAGGTTTTGTACAGGCCTAGATTATATATTTATTTAATAGATTTCTTATTTTTAAAGATTTTTATTTATATATAATAAAGATATTTACTGGCAAACACTTAAGATTATATGCTGTTTTTTAAAAATTTTAAATTAATTATTATTAATTTATTTTTATATTTAAAAAATGTAAAAAAATATAATGAATTGATTTTAATTTATATTAGTTGAAAGATATTTTTTTTATAATTTTTTAAGAGATATTAATTAGAATATTAATAAAAAGGTTTTGGTGGGGTGTTGGGGTGTTCGCTCACTTGGGGTGTTCGCTCGCTTGTGGAATACGTTAGAATAGTTGTAAAAATAAATAAATATAGATATTAGTTATTATTATTTTAAATAGAAAAGAATATAATATTATTTTAAAATACCTTAGTTTTTAATTAATATTAACTTCATTAATGATTAAAATAATATTAATATCTGAAGAGTTGAAGATTTTACTATTTTATAGAATTTTATTATTATAATTATTAATTAATATAACTAATTATGATTTCTCTTTTTTATTTGTAAAAATTAAATATTTAATATTAATCTATTATATTATAAATTATACTATAAAAATTTAGTAATTAATCTATTATATTTATATAATTATATTATATTTATATAATTATATATATTATATTATTAATTTTAAAATAATAAATAAATAATAAACTAAGATTCTAAGAAATAGTTATTAATAAACTAAGATACTAAAGAATAATTATTAATAAATTAAAATACTAAGAAATAATTATTACTATGAATTTTAGTATATAAAAGCCAAAATATCCTATAAAAACTTTATAATTATTTGGGTATAATATATAAGATATTAGAATCTAAGATTGTTTTAATTATTATAAATAAGTTTGAAAAATATTATAATAATTAATTTATTTTTATTATATATTATAGTTACTGTTTTTTATAAAATAATAAAAATTTTCTTACTTCTTTTAGCTGTAAATATAGAAAATTTAAATAAAGGTAAAAAGGATTTTAATAAAATTGTACTATAGATTAAATTATCAAAAATAGTATTTAATTAATCAAAAAATTATAAATATTATAATTAAAAATTTAAAAGATTTTATCTATACAATTATAAATCTTTGGTCTGCTAAATTAAAAAAAAGAATAAATTATATAAAATTAACTTTATAAAAGATTATAATAAGTATAAAAAAATTTAAACAAAAAATACTTTTAATAATTAAAATTTTTGATTTTTATGATACTATGCCCGACTGAATAGGAGGGGTTTACTTAGAGCTACCGGGTGTACAAGACGCATTCACAGCAAGCTACAGTGGGTTCATGGCCTAACAAAAATGTGTTGCCGAGCGCACGCTCGGCGCACACCCCACCAAACTTATATAGGCGTGCTAGGCACGCTCAGCACACCCCACCAAACTTCTAACAGCACGTTCGGCACGCTCGGCGCTCCACACATACACACACATATATATATATAAAAATTAATTATAAAAAATAACCAATTAAAATTAATTATAAAATCATGCCTTCAGGAGGGGCCGGCGTAGGCGACGGAGTCGCCGAAGCCGGGCCTGACTGAAGGCTTTATTCAATTTATATAATATATTAAAACAGCCCTATTATACAGCTCAGTTTCAGTCGGGTTTAAGTGCTGCGGTAGCAGCCTTCTAGTTTTATAATTATTATGTAAGTTGTTTTAGTAGCTGTTTTACTAACTGCTTTAGCAGCTACTATATAGGCTGTTTTAGTGGCTACTATATAAACTACTTTAGTAATTACTATATAAACTATTTTGGTGGTTATTATATAAACTGTTTTGGTAGCTATTAAATTAGGCTGAATTATTTAAGAATATATCCTTAGATATATAATTAAAATTAATATAATCTATAGTTTATAGGTTTTTTTTAAATATATATTTACTTTATTTAGTAGCTTATATATAGTATAATATAGTAATTTATTTATAGTTTACATATTTTTTTTATTTTTTAATTTTATTATACTAAAGTATTTATCTTGAATTATATTAAGTATTTAAATTATAGAATAAACTTACAAAATAAATTAAACTGTAGAATAACTTATTCTATAAATAATAAAATAAAAAAATTAAAAAATAACTTAATCTATAAAAAAATATATATATATTTTTTCCTTTCTTTTCCTTCTTTATCATACACATCCCTATCTTCTATATACTATTTTATATTATAATCTATCTTAATTTTTATTATAAATTTTTATCTATATTTTATTTTATATATTTAATTTTTTTTTTTTATATATTTTATTTTTTGTTTTATTATTTATTATCATATTTGTTTTTTTTTATTAATATTTTATTATATATATGGTACCTCTTATTATTAGTACTTTTTAACTATATATTAGGTCTATTAATATAAAATTAATAACTATAATTAGTAATATTTAAAAATAAGATAAATTTATAACTTAAATATATATTAATTTAGGGATTTATATTATTATTATGCTTTATAATTACTGTGTTAATTAGTTAAATTTTTCTTATATTTATTATATATATTTATATTATTCTTAAAATATATACTTAGATTATATTACTAAAAATATAAATAACTATAATTTTAATAATAAATAATTTAATCTATATTTCTCAATCTATTTTTATAATTTATTAATTTAAATATATTTTATAGATAATAATTAAATTTATAACTATATATTTTAAATATTTAAGTTTATTAAAAATTTGGTTATTTAAACTATTAAAATAATTATTAGCCTAATTCTTGTTTATATATAGGGTATTTTTGTTATTAATAATATATTTATTTTTCTGGTTATATTATTTTTTATTAATTTACTAGTAATTTATGTATCTTTTTTTTGGTTAAATTGATTTTATTATTTTTATTATTTCTATTGTTTTTACTATCTTCTCCTTTAATTATAATAGATAGTATTTTATTTATTTTTTTGTTTGATTTAATTTACTTAATTATAATTATTTAAAATAATATTTAAAATATTAATTAAAAGTTATAATAATAAATTTTCTACTCTAACTATATAAATTATATATATAATATATATCATAAATTTATTTAGAAATAGTAATAACGTCAACAATAAGCGACTGGACCAGACAAGCGACCGGACCACCCCCCTTGTATATTTCTTTAATTTAATATAAAAAAAATTTAAAAAAATATTTTTAGATTTGTAATAGTTTATATAAACAAGATTAATTTTATTCTAATTTTAAATTAATTATTGATTAAGTTATCAATAAAAAGTGTTTTGGTAGGGTGTTGGTTTATATGGGGTGGTCCGCTCGCTTGTGTGGTCCGCTCGCTTGTGGAATACGTTATATATATTTAATTTATTTTTTAACTTATAAAATATTTTAATATTTAAATAATAAATTTATTAATATATTTTATTATTTAAATTAAGAAGATATTTATAAATTATTATTTTAAATTATGGTTTATTTTTTATAATTTATTAATTATTTAGTTATTTTTATTAAAGAAGAAAATATTAAAATTTTATAAATATTTAATAAAGTGCGCAAACAAAGAGCCTCTCATATCATTTGACGAAATCGACGAAACACAATAAAAATTAGATCATTCAAAAACACTTAAAAAACTTAATAAAATATATTAAGTGTGCAATCTAATTCATGATTGTGATTTTATAATTATAATAGCAATAACGTCAATGATAAGCGAACGGATCAGACAAGCAAGCGGATCACCTCACTACCCCATCTTAACAAAAATACTGATTTTACTATCATAATACTATAGCTTTAGATTAAATATATACTAAATAGTTTATTTATATACTTAAAATACTTCTTAATATATTTAAATATTATATCTAATTTTATTATATTAACTGTAGTATAATATTTTTTTAGAGCCTTCTTCTAGCTGTATATTGTTTTGATAGTTTTTTAGTTTTATCTATTTATATTATTTATTTATAGTATTTTAATCCAGTATATTATTTGTTTGGTGTATGATAAATATGTTTTTATATTATATATACTGTTTTTTTGTTTGCTGCTGTTTACTTAATACTTTATTAGTAGAGTATAGTATTGTATTTTCTATATATATAAATATCAATTAATATATTATAGTTTGTATTCTTTTAGATAATTAGTCCACAGCTGCTAATAGTAATATAGAAAAGTTATTTTAGTATTAGATGATCTGGTTTTTGATTAGATCTGTTTGTAGGCTAGTTTTTAATAAGTTTAATAGTGTTTTTGTAGTCTAAATAGCTACTATATTTACAGTGCCTGGATGTGAATTTACTAGAATAACTATTAGTAACTGTATATCTAACTTTAATAAAACTCTATTAAGATTATAAGGTATAATATTAGTTCTAGTAAAACTACTATATATATTTTTAGATATTATTATAGTAATAAATATTTTATAGAATCTAGTAAGAAACTCTAGTTTAAAGATATAATTAATATATATATGTACTAAATTCTCCACCTTATAGCTATATATCTGTTTTAATAACCCAAAGCAGTTAATATCTAGTAGTTAGAAGATATGCAATAAATGTAATAATATATAGATTATAATAATCTTATATTTCTAATAGTATAGTTTAAAGGTAATAGAATAGTAATTTTTATAACTATCTAGGATTAATAGTTAGTAATCCAAAATACAATGTTGTGTTGTAAACTTATTAAAGTACTTTAGTTATTGTAGAATAAGTTCATTTATTGTTTAATTGTTATTAGAAAGTATAATAACCCAATTTATTGATAATTTTATTATTATATACCAACTAGTTAAATAGTATTACCCAGCAAAAACAATAAATAACAGCACTACCCAATTTTCTACACTTATCCTCTAGATAATTATTACCTATTTATGATTCCTAGACTGTACCAACTTAGTTTTATCATGTATTTTAGCACCTATAACAACAGTAGTTGTAGATACTATATCTATTGTAAAACTAGTCTTATTAAAATTATAGATATCATTATCTACAATACCATACTTGGTTTTTATAGCTTTTATTAACTGAAACTACTTATTAATAAATATAGGATTTTTATATTTTGCTTACTAGTAGTCATATTTTCTAGATAGATGTATTTATAGCTCTAGGTGGCATTTAATAAAGTTATCAGTTTATCTTTTACTAATATATTGTGTATTATTGTTGCTATGCACTAGCAGTAGTTGGTTGGTCATATCTTCCACACTACTTAGCCTAGGATAAAAAGACTATACATATAGTTTAAATATATATTGAATAATAGTATCCTCCTCTAATTTTATAAGGTTTTATAATTTAAAGATACTGTCATATTGTGAAAAGTAGCTATTATATTGGCAGACTAAGGTGATATAAAAGATATTATAATGCTTAATAATAATTTAAATACTTAATTCTTGGTTTTTTTTCATAGCTTCAATAGCTAAAAGAACTCTAGATTCGGTCATAAAGGCAGGTATTACAGTAGTTGTGGAGATATAAGGTATAGGAGGAGTGGTGGGTGCGTAGGTATGGTGAGGTGATCCGCTCGCTTGTCTGATCCGTTCGCTTATCATTGACGTTATATCAAAAATTTACAATTGTCTATATATATAAAAATCAGGGGCAACACTAAAAATGCTAAAAATGCTACTTTTGGGTAAATCCATTTTAATTGATGGATTTACCCACTAGCTTGTCATTGGATGAAATAAATCTAATAAATACTACACCCAAACTAAATAAGTGATATTGTATGTAATCAGTCGAATCTATATAAATAGAAAAAACTAAAACTGAATTAATTCAGGAAAACTAAGATTTAATTATCTTGGTCACAAAATAAAAAGAAAAAATAGATAACCTAGAAAAGCAACTAAATAAAATTTAAAATGAAAATAAAAACTGAATAAATACATTAAAAACATATGTACAAGCTGTAAATACGCAAATAAAAACACTAAAAATATTAAAAACACAAAAAACACCAAAAACAATAAATCTACTGATTAAATAACAAAGATTAATTATTCTATGAATGACAAATGATAAACTGATAATAGATCTAAATATCTATCAAACAAAAATAAATAATATTTTTAAAAAACAAGAGAAATCCCAAAATAAAATAATTGTGGGAATCTTGATAAATGAAAAAGGTAATTTAATATTAATTATATATTAAAATACAAAAAACAAAGACATTCTTAAATATAAAGAAGAAATATATAAAGAATTGGTTAAAATAAACCAATATATCTAAAAACCGGCAAAGATAACAAAATAAGAATTTATAATAATATATAGAATCTAAATAAATTAATTTTAAAATAAAGAGCAATTAATTGTTCTAAAAAACAAAATAAAAAATAATAATATCTACAAATTAGCAAGAATATTAAGATAACTAATATTAGAAAATAGACAAACAAATAAATTTTATTCTTCTATGGTATTAACAATAAAAATAATGGAAATAGTAAAACAAATATTACATAATAAAAAATTATTCTTAAACAAAGAATTCTTAAAAATAGAGAAATATTACTTTATATATTTAAAAAACTAATACATAAACTACCAAAGTTTTAGATATTTGGCTATAATATATATATTTATAAATATATGTAGAATATGCTTTTTGGAGTATAAAATATACCAATATAAATACAATAAATATAATATAAAAGGTAGAATATATCTATATAGTATTTTAAAATATATTTATTATAAAGAAGAACATATAGTAAATTCACAAAATTATAAAAAACTAAAAGCATTAAAAATAAAATTTAATACAACTTAAAAATAAAACCAAAACCAAGACCAAAACCACAACCAAAATAATAATATTTAAATTATTTTAATATAGAATAAAATAAAATACATATAATATAATTATAATACATCATCTAATATAATGCAAGGCATTTTAAATTCTACAATAAATAAAATAGATATTTTATTTTTATAAAAACCATGGATCTTAAAAAAATCAATAATAATAAATATTAATAATTTTATATTATTAATACCAAATATAATAAAAAAACTAAAAATAATTACATATTATTTTAATCTACTCTTATATAAAATTAATAATTAAACAAACTTAATTAATAATAAAAATTACTAAATTATTAATATTAAATTAAAAGAATTTAGTGAAATTTAAATAATTAATATTTATAATAAAAAATACTAAATAAACTAAAATAATAAATTATATATAATAAAAAAATTATTTAATAAAATAATCAAATTTATTAATAAAAGGTGTTTATTAATTAGAGATTTTAATATTTATTATTATTTATAGAATTCTAAGTATAGGAAAAGTATCCAACATAAAGAATTAATAAATATTATTAAAAATAAAAATTTATATTTAATAAATAATCCTGATATTTTAATTTATTATTTTAATAAAAGGAAGAACTCATCTATTTTAAATTTAATATTCACAATAACTCAAATAAATTCATTTATTAAAGAATGGATAATAAATAATAATTTAAATGTAAAATTAGATTATAAAATTATCTTATTTAATATATATTCTTAAAATAATAATTATTTAGTTGATAACCCATTATTAACAAATAAATATAATTAGAATAAAATTAATTGGGAGAAGTTTCAAAAAATATTATTAAATTTAGATAGAGATCTAGATTAAAATAATAACTGGGATAAATTATTATTTGCTTTAAATAGTGATAATAATAATTTAGAACAAAATTTGGAGTAGGCTGTAAATTTATTTTAATAAAATATAATTAATGTGGTGGAAATATTAATACTAAAATTAATTATAATATCAAAATCAAAGGTTTGGTAAAATAATGAAATAAATATACTAAGAATAAAAATGCAGTAAGTAAAAAGGTAATGGAAATAAAATAAAATCTAGGAATAATGGAATTTATTTAAATTTAAATAAAATAATTATTTTAAAGTAATAAGAAGAGTTAAAACTGAAAAGTGGACAGACTTCTTAATAAACATAAAAAATAAAGAGATTTTTAAAATATTAAATTATATAAAACCATTTAAAATATAAAGAGTATCAAATTTAAATTTTAAAAATAATTTAATAATAAGTTTTGATAAGAAAATATAAATATTTTAAAAAGTGTTATTTCTAAAGTTATTAAATTACCTGGAATCTAATAATTTATTTAAAATAAAAGAACAAATAATCAGAAACATAATTAAATGGGAAAAAATTATAAATAAAGAAATTAAAAAAGTTATTTTTATATTAAATTTAAAAAAAGTACTAGGTCCAGATGGAATTAATTTTTTATATTTAAAAGAAGTATATAAAATAATACTAGAGAGATTTAATAATTTATTCAAAAAATTATTAAACTATGGATATTACCTAATATACTTTAGATAAGTAATTGGGGTAATTCTATTAAAATTTAATAAACTGGATTATAGTATTCTGAAAGTTTATAGAATTATAAATCTTTTAAACTATTTAGGAAAAATATTAGAAAAAATAATAGCTATAAAATTAGTATATATTTTAGAAATAAGAAATATTCTATATTATAAACAAATTGGGGATAAAAAATAAAGATTAGTTATAGATACTACATTATCTTTAATATATAATATAGAAAATATAAAATTAGAAAAGTTTAAAACCTCTATATTATTTTTAGATATAAAGAAAGTTTTTGACAATGTTTTAAAAACAAGATTAATTAAAATTATTAAAGATATAAAATTTTCAAAACAATTAACTAATTAGATTGAGAATTTTATATTAAATAGACAAATTAAGCTTGCTTTTGATAAATAAATAGAAAAATTAAAATTAGTTAAAATAGGAATATCTTAGAGTTTACCTATATCTTCAATTTTATTTTTATTATATTTAATATTGTTGTTTAAATAATTAAAATAAAAATATAATAATATTAAAATACTAAGTTATATTAATAATATTACTATTATTATAATTAATAAATTAATAAAATTAAATATAATAAATTTAAAAAATATGTTAGAAACTGTATTTAATTGGGTAAAAAATAATATAGTAACCTTTGATAATATAAAATCTGAATTAATACATTTTTATTTTAATTCAAAGAGAAATAATAATAATAGAAAATATAATTTAATTTTATTAAATAAAATAATGATTAAATTATCTAATATAATTAGATAACTTGAAATTTATTTAAACAAAAATTTAAAATTTAAATTCCATGTTTAAAATAAATTAACAGCTGTAAACCAAATATTTAATTATATTAAAGGTTTAGTAAATTCAAAAAAAGAATTAAACTTAAAAATATTAATATAATTATATAAAAATTATGTTTGCTTTATTTTGGATTTTGGTGCTGAAATTTAGTAAAAAAATTAAAAATCATTTTTAAAAGATTTTAATATTTTATAAAATAAGATGATTAGAAAAATTAATAAAATATATAAAATAATATTAATTTATTTATTAGAAGTTGAAGCTTTTATTTTACCATTAGAAATTAGGTTTAATAATCTATAAAGATAATATACCTTAAAATCATTAACGTATTCCACAAGCGAGCGGACCACACAAGCGAGCGGACCACCTCAACACCCCACCCCAGCAAAAATACTGGCTTTATGGCTATACTGCTATTATACTGGGCTATATATATGCTAGTTTGCTTGGTTATATGCTTAAGATGTTTGCTGGTATGTTTGAATGTTATGTTTAGGTTTACTATAACTGCTGTAGTGAATTATTTTTCTAGAGGTGGTTTTTGGTTGGGGGCTGTTTTGATGGTTTAGATGTTTTACCTGTTTATTTTGTTTATTTATAATATTATTATTTAGGATTTTATTAGTTTGGTGTATGGTAAATATATCTTTATGTTGTATGTGTTGTTTTTTTGTCTGCTGGTGCTTGCTTAATATTTTATTAGTAGAGTGTAGTGTTGTGTTTTTTGCTTGTATAAGTGTTAGTTGGTGTATTATTATTTGTGCCTTTTTAGTGAATTGGTCTACAGTAGCTAGTAATAATATTAAAGAGTTATTTTGATGTTAGATAATCTGGTTTTTGATGAGTTCTGATTGTAGGTTAGTTTCTGAAGGATTTATTGGGGTTTTTGTTGTCTAAGTGGTTGCTGTATTTGTGGTATTAGGATATGAATTTATTGGGGTAGATATTGGTAGCTGTATATTTAGCTTTAAAAAAACCTTGTTAGGATTATAAAATATAATATTAGTTTTAGCAAAGCTGCTGTGTATATTCTTAAATGTTATTGTAGTAGTAAATGTTTTGTGGAATCTAGAAAGGAACTCTAGCTTGTTGATATGGTTGATATGTGTATATATTAAGTTCTTTATCTGGTGATTATACACCTACTTTAATGGCCCAAAGTATCTAATGTTTAATGGCTAAAGAAAATATAAAGAATGTGGTGGTATGTAGATTGTAATAATCTTGTGTTTTTAATAGTAAAACTTAAAAAATACTAAATGGTGGTTGTTATGGTTATTTAGGATTAATAGTTGGTAGTTTGAAATATAATACCATATTATAAAGTGATTAAAATACTTTAATTATTTTATAGTGATCTTATTTGTTGTTTAGTTATTATCAGAAAATATAATAACCTAGTTATTTAATAAATTGGTCTCTATATATTAACTAGCTAGATAATATTAACCAACTAGAATAATAAATGGTGGTATTGTCTAATCTTTTATATCTATTTTTTGAATGACTGTTGTTTATTTGTGATTTCTAGGTTGTACTAGCTTAGCTTTATTATATATTTCAGTTCTTATAATAACCATAATTATAGAAATCATATCTATTACAAAACCTATTTTATTAAAATTATAAATATTATTGTCTATAATATTATATTTTGCTTTTGTTGTTTGTAAAAGCTGAAACCATTTTTGAATAAAATCCAGATCTTCACATTTAGCTTGCTAGTAGTCATACTTTCTAAACAAACACATCTAAAGCTCTAAATAGTATTTTACAAAATTTGCTACCCAATTCTTACCAACACATCATATACTATTGCTAGCACACATTGATAGCAGCTAATTAACCATATCTTCTATACTATTTAACTTAAAATAAAAAAACCATGTAGATAACTTAAATATATATTAAACAATAATGTTCTTTTTTAATTTTATAAGGTTTTGTAATTTAAAAATACTGTCTGCCTTCAAAATACAGCCATTATACTAGTATAATAAAATAGTATAAAAGATATCATAAAGCTTAATAGTAGCTTAAATACTTAATTTTTGATTTTTTTCCAGAACTTTAATAGCTAGAATAACTCAGAATTCAATCATAATAACAGCCATAATAATAGTTATGAAGATAATATAGTACAAAAGAGGAATAGTCACACCAGTGTTGAGAGGTAGTCCGCTTGTTTGTGTGGTCCGCTTGTTTGTGGAATACGTTATATCTTAATAAAAATTATCCAATTAAATTAAGAACACCAGAATTAGTCCTACTAAAATTTTATTTTAATAAAAAGGACGATGTTCAATATTTAAAATAATATAAAAATAAAAAAGATAATAATGGAAATAAGATATATTAAATTTTATTAGATTTTATTCTATTAAGAATAAATTATTTAATTACTCTATATACTAAAATTGAATATATTAATATAGAAGTAAATTTTCTGTGGGTTGAAAATAATATTAATATAAATATTAGTAAAAAACTAAAAGAAATAGAGGTAAGATAACATATTATAAATAAATTAAAATTAAATTTAAAAAAAAATTAAATTATTTATATAGACAACTCTCTATTAAATTTAGAAGGAGATATTAAATTAATAAATGCTAGTATATATGGTGAAATTGATAATAAATCAATTTTTGAAATAAAAATTAGTCTAGGAGATTTAATAGAAGTATATAATACTGAATTAATTACTATACAAATAGCTTTTAAAAAAGTATTAAAAATATTGTTACAAAATAAAAACATAAATAATATATATTTATATTCAGATAACCAAGCTGTAATACAAAAAATAAAATTATTATGTTTTGGATTAGGTTAAGATATTATTAAAGAAATATGGGATATTAGTGGAGAACTAAATACTAACAAAATAAAAATATATATAAATTGGTGCCTCGGGTATAATAATATATATGGAAATGAAAAAGTAGATGGATTAGTGAAATCAGGTGCTAAAATTTTTAAAAAAAGCTTATATAATTTTTTTGTATATCTAAAAAAACAAAATAAAATAAAAAATCTAATAGAATGGTAAGAATAATAGCAAAAACATAAAAAAAGGATAGATTATAATAATTTACTAAAACTTAAAAGAAATAAAATATTATAAAATAATAATATTAAATTTATTTTGTTAATAATATAATTAAGAATAAGATATGGTATGTTTAATAATTATTTATATAAAATATTAAATTCAGGTATTCTAAATAAATATTACAATTATAGTATTATAATGTAAATACTAAAATATCTTATTATGGAATATAAATATTATAAAAAAGAGAGAGGAGAGATAAAAAAAAAATTAAGAAAAATATTATTTAATTTTAATATATTATTATTTATTAAAAATAAATTAATATAAATGGAAAAATATTTTAATAATATAAAAATACTTTTTAAAAAAAAAACAATTATAAAGTTAATATTAATAATAAAATTAGATAGAATAATCTTAAAAAAAATTAAAAGTTTATTAATTAATATTATTAATATTAAGTAAGATGAATTGTGATAAACAACAAAAATAAATATTATAAATAATGTAAAACATATTTATTTAAAAAAAAAAAGATAAAACAAAAAGAAAAGACTAAAGAAGATTAGAAGTCTTTAAAATAATATCTAAAATTAATTAATTAATTAATTAATTAATTAATTAATAATAAAAGAAATAGGGAAAACACACATATATGTTAATTTTTATTTATACACATTTTGTATTTAATTTTCTTCTATCTGCCATAACCGAAAGGTTGCATGCAGTATGATTCATAATAATAATAATAATTAAAGAAGAAAGTAGGTTTAGGTCTTTTTTTTTTAATTTATTTATAGATTATGCTTTAATTTATAGAAGATATTTTATATAGTTTATATTATTTTTATTATATAATATTAATTTAAACTATATTTTCTTTTTATAAATAATTTATTTAATATATAACATTATTACCTAGCTAAATAGTTTTTTTTATATATTTCTATTATTTTGTTTTATTTTTTAGCTTTTAAAAAACCTAAAAGATATTTTATTTTAGTAGATTACTGTTTTAAATTATTTTATAGATAAAGAAAATGTTTAATATAAGATTTATCTTATAATTTAATTTATAGTTTAAAATATATTATTAAATATTAAAATTTATTTTCTAAATCTTTTAATTAAGATATAAGCCTAGTAAAATAATATATATATTATAAAATAACTTAAAAAATATCTTAGTAAAAATATTTACTATTATTTGGTTTATAAAAAAATAGATTATATTGAGTTTTTTATTAATAAATTTTTTTTTAATCTAGAAATATTGTATATTAAAACGTTTTATATATTATTAATTATTTAGATTTTTATTTATTTTGATAATTTCCTAGTTATTATAAAATAAAGAAATTATTAAAAAAATATTAATTATCTTTTTATATCTTGTATTTTATAATTTTAGGCTAGTAAATAGCTATAGTTTAGTTAATAATTTATATAATTATATAATTTTTTTTTAATATAATTAACAACTATAATCTTTGTTTTTATACTTAATTTCACTATAATAGTTTGTAGTTTATTTAATTAGGAGATAATTATATTTTTTATATAAAATATATAATTTAATATAGATTTTCTAATTATAATTTTATTTATTATATTTTATATCTAGTTAGTATCAGTAAATTCCTTTAAATTATAACTTATTTTATTATATATAATTATTATTTATTTTATATTAATTAGATATTTATATATATAATTTATAGCCTTTTACTATTCTTATATAAAATAGTTTACAAATTAACTAAGCTTTGTATATAAATATATTAGATCTAATTTTATATATTAAATTAAATATATAAAACTACTTAATATATTTTAATATAAAAAGATATTTTTAATAAAGAAATATTTATTTTATTATTTTATCTATAAACTAATTAATATTAATATAGGTATTATCTTATAATCTATATAATTAAATTTATTTAGGATCTTATTTATATATTTAATCTAATTTATAAAAAAAAAAAATTTATTTTATTTTTTATAATTTATATTTTATAATTTTTTTTTAGCTTTTTTTAAATTTATAATTATATAACGTCAACGATAAGCGACCGAGCAGGACAAGCGACCGAGCAGCCTCCCCACCCCACCCCAACAAAAGTATGCACCACCATCATAGGTATTGGGTTTCTTACCTCAGGGGTAGAAAATCCTGTTTACTTAGATTCTAAAGATTCCTACTAGTATATTCAAATATTATATCTATATTTATTATACTTACTACAGCAGTATGTATTCCTAGAGGTGGCCTCTAGCTAAGGGGTATACTGATATTTTAGAAGTATTGACCACTTAACCACTTTATTTGTAGTATTACTGTTTAGGATTCTGTTAGTTTGGTGTATAGTAAGTGTGCCCTTATACTATATTCATTATTTTTTCAACCACTAGCACTTATTTAGCATCTTATTAGCAGAGTAAAATATTATATTCTCTATATGTATAAATGTTATTTGGTGTATTATTATTTACACTTCTTTAAATAGCTAGTCCACAATTGTTAGCAATAATATAGAAGAGATATTTTAGTACTAGATAATCTGGTTTTTAATTAAATTTACTTATAAACTAGCTTTTAATAGATTTAATAATATTTTTATAATTTAGATAGCTGCCATATTCACAGTACCTAGACATAAATTTACTAAAATAGTTGTTGGTAATTATATATCCAATTTTAATAAAACTCTTTCAAGATCATAAGACATAATACCAGTTTTAGCAAAACTGCTATATATATTTTTAAATATTATTACAATAGTAAATATTTTATAAAATCTAAAAAGAAACTTTAGTTTAAAGATATAATTAACATATATATATATTAAACTCTCCATTTTCTTACTATATATTTGTTTTAATAGCTTAAAGTAATTAATATCTAATAATTAAAAAATATGTAATAAATGTAGTAGTATATAGATTATAATAATCTTATACTTCCGACAGTATAATTTGAAGATAGCTAAATAGTGGCTTTTATAATCATCTAGAATTAATAACTAATAATCTAAAAAATAACACTACACTATAAATTAGTTAAAATATTTTAACTATTTAAAAACCAACTTATTTATTATCTAGTTATTGTTAGAAAATGTAATTACCCAGTCTTTTAGTAGCTTTATTTCTATATATTAGCTAGCTAAATAGTACTATCTAGCAAAAATAATAAATAATAGTATTATCTAATCTTTTATATTTATCCCCTATATAATTATTACTTATTTATAGTTCCTAAATTACACCAATTTAACTTTATCATATGCTTTAGCTTTTATAATAATAATAGTTATAGATATTATGCCTATTATAAAGCCAGTCTCATTAAAATTATAAATATTATTATTTATAATATTATACTTGGTTTTTATAATCTTTATTAACTAAAACCACTTACTAATAAGCACAGGATTTTTACATTTTATTTATTAATAGTTATATCTTTTAAATAAACACATCTATAGTTCTAAGCAACATTTAATAAAGTTATTAGCTTATTATTTATTAATATATTATATATTATTGTTACTATATATTAATAGTAGTTGATTGGTTATATCTTTTATATTATTTAATTTAAGATGAAAAAAGCATATATATAGCTTAAATATGTATTGAACAATAACATCCTCTTCTAAATCTATAAGATTTCACAATTTAGAGATACTATCACACTTTAAGGTACAGCCATAATAGTAGTAGCTAAGAGTAAATCAAAGAACATTATATAGTTTAGTAGTAGCTGAAATACTTAATTTTTTATTATTTTCTAAAATTTTAATAGTTAAAATTATTTGGGATTTAGTTGTAAAGGCAGTTATTATAGTGGTTGTAAGTATATATGGTAATGAAGTTGGGATGGGGATAGAGGCCAGGCGGGCTGCTCAGTCGCTTGTGCTGCTCGGTCGCTTATCATTGACGTTATATTATTTTAATAGTTTATTTTATTATTTAAATAATCTTTATATCCTTTAAAAACAACAATATATTATTTATATAAACTTCTATTAAAATATTACTTAAAATAAAAAACATTTATCTATATTTAATTATTAAAATTTAATTAGAAAAATAATATTAAATAATTTATTCTTCAAATTTTTATTCTATAAATTAAAAGTTTATTTCAAACTATAAAATAATTTATAAAAATATAAGATAATTATATTTTAATTTTTTATTAACTATTTAAATTTTGGAAATAATTTTATATAAATATACTTCTTTTCAAATAGTTCAACATTAAAAAAAACTATTTTAATATTTATTTAATAGATTTTTAAATTTAGAATAGTAACTATAATTAATAAAGTATATACTATCCTTAAATTAATAATAAGTATATAAATTTCTATAAAGTAAATCCTATATTATTATTCATATCTTTTAATAATTAGTTATACTTTATATTATAAGCTATTTTTTATAATTATCTTATATTTAAATATTTATCTAATTTCTATTATTTTAACTTTTTTTAAGATTTAATTTACAACTTCCCATATAAATTTCTATTTTAAAAATTATAGTTTATTTTATACTATTAATAATTATTCTTTTTTATTAGATAATTTAAAAATCTATTTAAAAGTCTAAAATTTAATTAAAATATAGATCTTCTTATTTTTTATTTTATAATTTAAGACTTTTATTACAGCTATTCTTATATATTATAAGATTTTTACAAATCATCTATAACTGAAATCTATTTTTTTACTATAGTTTATATATTAAAATCTATTTATATTTAAATTTCCTAGTAGAACTATTAATTTTTTAAAATCCTTTATTATATTAATCTACAATTTAATTAATAAGATCTTTTAATTTTTTTTATTAAATATAAAAGATATTTTTTAAACTACTATTAGCTATAAATTACTTTACAATTACTTCTCTAATTCTAATTAAAATAATATATTATTTATTATTTTATATACCAGTAGTTTTTTCTATATTAAAAATATTTTATAAAGTTTTCTTTTATAAAAAAAAAATCTTCTATTATTTTAATATTATAAATTATATAAATTATATTATAAATTATATTCTATATTTTAAACTATTTTATAATTTATATATATCTAATAAAAATACTTTTCTAAACTTTTAGTTATATAGTTTATTTAATTTTTTATTATTTAAATAGTATTATAATAATTAAATAAAAGAAAGTTATATATAAGAATATTTTTATAAAATAATTTATAAAATATTTTAAAATATATATTATCTTCTACTCTAAAAATAACTAATATAATTAAATTAATTTATTTATTTTTTTAAAAACTTTAAGTAAGTATCTTTCTTATTAAAAATAACCTATTATATAGATATATTATTATTTAACTAATTTTAGTTCAAAACATCTTAAAAAATCCCAAATTAATTAATATAATAAATATTTTATAATTAATTATTTTAATTATTTATTTTATAATCTTATTTTATTCTAAATAATAAAATATATTATTTTTGATTTTTATATTTTTTACTTTATAAATTATTTAAATCTTTATTAAAACTAGTATTATTAAAATAGATTTTATATACTTTAAAATATAAATAACTATTCTTTTGTTTTTTAATAAATATTTTAAATAATAGATTAAAGTATTTCCTATTTTTTATAAATATAACCTATATAAATCCTATTTTATTATATATAAAATAAATTATATATTAAAAGAATTATAAAATCTTATTAATAAAATTTATATAATATTTATAAAATAAGGGTATTTCCTATAACCCACTAAAATTAATATATATTAGTTCTAGTAGTTCTTTAGCACACTAAATAGACTATATTTTATTATATATTATTATAATTTTCCTAAATATATATATTTTATAATTTAATTTATTAACCTTTAATTTAATATCCAGTTACTTTAAGATTTATTTTATAATTTTTTAATTAAAATATCTTAGTTTCTTATACCATTTAGCTAAATTACTTTTTTTTTACAAATTATTAAATTTTACAACCTCTATATTATTAAAAGAAAACAATATAAAAATAGCAATAAATTAATCTAAAGATTAAATTAAATTACTAAATATATTTAGAATCTTTTTTATAATATATAAATTATATTTTATATCTTATTTTATTATTTTAATTAGGTTACCATCTATAATTAATAATTTATAATCTTTTTTAAAAATAATATATTTATTATTTATATCTAATAAACTATTAGTTAAAAAAAGGTTTATTCCTATTTTTAAAATATATAACGTATTCCACAAGCGAGCGAACACCCCAAGCGAGCGAACACCCCCCCTAGCCCAACACCCCACCAAAAACCTTTTTATTAATATATTAATAAATATTTAATATAAAATTATAGAAAAGTTACTTCTTTAAATAATAGTTGAAAAAAATCCAATTAGTATTTTTTTAATTTTTTAATATTAATATTAAATTAATAATAATTATTTTAAATATTGTTAAAAACAACACATTTTTTTATTGTTTGACTCTAAATATCTAAATAATTTACGAACGAAAATCTCTAAAAATTAAAAATCTAATAAATAATTATATAATCTAGGCCTGTTTAAAGCTACTATTTATAATAATAAAAATTAAGTTCTAGAAACTCTGCTAAAGTTGGCACAACACACTAACTATTTTTTTAAAATAATTATACATAAATATAATAAAAAAAATTAAAAAAATAAATTTGAATTTTAATATATTAAAACTTTTTTATTTTTATTTTTTTAATTTTTTTTATATATTATATAATTTAATATCAATATTTTTAATTTTTATAATAAAGTTTTATAAAAAATTGAATTTTTATTAAAAAAATTTAAAAAAAATTATAAAATAAAATATTAATTTACTTTAATTTAAAAGAAATTTTTTAGGATTTTTTTATTATATTTTTATATATATAATTATAATAAAAAATAGCTAGTGTGTAGTCAGTGTGTTGTGCTAACTTTAGCAAAATCTATAAATCTTAATTTTTAATATAATAGATAGAGGTTTTGTACAGGCCTAGATTATATATTTATTTAATAGATTTCTTATTTTTAAAGATTTTTATTTATATATAATAGAGATATTTACTGGCAAACACTTAAGATTATATGCTGTTTTTTACAAATTTTAAATTAATTATTATTAATTTATTTTTATATTTAAAAAATGTAAAAAAATATAATTAGTTGATTTTAATTTTTTATTAGTTGAAAGATATTTTTTTTATAATTTTTTAAGAGATATTAATTAGAATATTAATAAAAAAGGTTTTGGTGGGGTGTTGGGGTGTTCGCTCACTTGGGGTGTTCGCTCGCTTGTGGAATACGTTAAGATATTTTAAATTATAATCTAGGCTTATAATATATTAATTAAGACTATATCTATTTCTTATATTATTATTTTAGAGTTATTACCTAATGTAATATACTTTTTTTATTTTACTAACTTTAAATTATTAAATCTTTTTTTTAAAAATAAGATAACGTGTACGATAAGCGACCGGGTCAGACAAGCGACCGGGTCACCCTCCTGGTCAAACACCCCACCAAAAACCCTTTCATTAATATTGTAGTCAATATCTATTAGAAAATTATAAAAAAAAATATTTTAAATAAATATAGATTAAAATAATCTAATATTATTTTTTTTAATTTTTTAAACCTAATATTAAATTATAAATAATTTTTTTAATTTTTTAAAAAACAACACATTTTTTAGATGTTTGACTCTAAATATCTAGATAAATTACGAACGAAAATCTTTAAAAATTAAAAATTTAATAAATTATTATATAATCTAGGCCTGTGCTAAGCCATTATTTCTTATAATAAAAATTAAGTTCTAGAAAGTCTTCTAAAGTTGGCACAACACACCAACTATACACCAGCTACTTTTTAAATAATTATATATAAAAATATCATAAAAAAAATTAAAAAAATAAATTTTGATTTAATATAAAAAAACCTTTTTTTTAGTTTTTTTTTTTAATTTTTTTTATACATTATATAATTTAATATCAATATTTTTAATGTTTATAATAAAAATTTATAAAAAATTGAATTTTTATTAAAAAAATTAAAATAAAATTAAAATAAAAAATCTTAATATATTAAGATTAAAATAGATTTTTTTTTAATTTTTTTATTATATTTTTATATATAATTATTTGAAAAAATAGCTGGTGTGTTGTACCAACTTTAGAAGACTTTCTAGAACTTAATTTTTATTATAAGAAATAATGGCTTAGCACAGGCCTAGATTATATAATAATTTATTAAATTTTTAATTTTTAAAGATTTTCGTTCGTAATTTATCTAGATATTTAGAGTCAAACATCTAAAAAATGTGTTGTTTTTTAAAAAATTAAAAAAATTATTTATAATTTAATATTAGGTTTAAAAAATTAAAAAAAATAATATTAGATTATTTTAATCTATATTTATTTAAAATATTTTTTTTTATAATTTTCTAATAGATATTGACTACAATATTAATGAAAGGGTTTTTGGTGGGGTGTTTGACCAGGAGGGTGACCCGGTCGCTTGTCTGACCCGGTCGCTTATCGTACACGTTATCTTATTTTTAAAAAAAAGATTTAATAATTTAAAGTTAGTAAAATAAAAAAAGTATATTACATTAGGTAATAACTCTAAAATAATAATATAAGAAATAGATATAGTCTTAATTAATATATTATAAGCCTAGATTATAATTTAAAATATCTTAACGTATTCCACAAGCGAGCGAACACCCCAAGTGAGCGAACACCCCAACACCCCACCAAAACCTTTTTTATTAATATTCTAATTAATATCTCTTAAAAAATTATAAAAAAAATATCTTTCAACTAATAAAAAATTAAAATCAACTAATTATATTTTTTTACATTTTTTAAATATAAAAATAAATTAATAATAATTAATTTAAAATTTGTAAAAAACAGCATATAATCTTAAGTGTTTGCCAGTAAATATCTCTATTATATATAAATAAAAATCTTTAAAAATAAGAAATCTATTAAATAAATATATAATCTAGGCCTGTACAAAACCTCTATCTATTATATTAAAAATTAAGATTTATAGATTTTGCTAAAGTTAGCACAACACACTGACTACACACTAGCTATTTTTTATTATAATTATATATATAAAAATATAATAAAAAAATCCTAAAAAATTTCTTTTAAATTAAAGTAAATTAATATTTTATTTTATAATTTTTTTTAAATTTTTTTAATAAAAATTCAATTTTTTATAAAACTTTATTATAAAAATTAAAAATATTGATATTAAATTATATAATATATAAAAAAAATTAAAAAAAATAAAAATAAAAAAAGTTTTAATATATTAAAATTCAAATTTATTTTTTTAATTTTTTTTATTATATTTATGTATAATTATTTTAAAAAAATAGTTAGTGTGTTGTGCCAACTTTAGCAGAGTTTCTAGAACTTAATTTTTATTATTATAAATAGTAGCTTTAAACAGGCCTAGATTATATAATTATTTATTAGATTTTTAATTTTTAGAGATTTTCGTTCGTAAATTATTTAGATATTTAGAGTCAAACAATAAAAAAATGTGTTGTTTTTAACAATATTTAAAATAATTATTATTAATTTAATATTAATATTAAAAAATTAAAAAAATACTAATTGGATTTTTTTCAACTATTATTTAAAGAAGTAACTTTTCTATAATTTTATATTAAATATTTATTAATATATTAATAAAAAGGTTTTTGGTGGGGTGTTGGGCTAGGGGGGGTGTTCGCTCGCTTGGGGTGTTCGCTCGCTTGTGGAATACGTTATATATTTTAAAAATAGGAATAAACCTTTTTTTAACTAATAGTTTATTAGATATAAATAATAAATATATTATTTTTAAAAAAGATTATAAATTATTAATTATAGATGGTAACCTAATTAAAATAATAAAATAAGATATAAAATATAATTTATATATTATAAAAAAGATTCTAAATATATTTAGTAATTTAATTTAATCTTTAGATTAATTTATTGCTATTTTTATATTGTTTTCTTTTAATAATATAGAGGTTGTAAAATTTAATAATTTGTAAAAAAAAAGTAATTTAGCTAAATGGTATAAGAAACTAAGATATTTTAATTAAAAAATTATAAAATAAATCTTAAAGTAACTGGATATTAAATTAAAGGTTAATAAATTAAATTATAAAATATATATATTTAGGAAAATTATAATAATATATAATAAAATATAGTCTATTTAGTGTGCTAAAGAACTACTAGAACTAATATATATTAATTTTAGTGGGTTATAGGAAATACCCTTATTTTATAAATATTATATAAATTTTATTAATAAGATTTTATAATTCTTTTAATATATAATTTATTTTATATATAATAAAATAGGATTTATATAGGTTATATTTATAAAAAATAGGAAATACTTTAATCTATTATTTAAAATATTTATTAAAAAACAAAAGAATAGTTATTTATATTTTAAAGTATATAAAATCTATTTTAATAATACTAGTTTTAATAAAGATTTAAATAATTTATAAAGTAAAAAATATAAAAATCAAAAATAATATATTTTATTATTTAGAATAAAATAAGATTATAAAATAAATAATTAAAATAATTAATTATAAAATATTTATTATATTAATTAATTTGGGATTTTTTAAGATGTTTTGAACTAAAATTAGTTAAATAATAATATATCTATATAATAGGTTATTTTTAATAAGAAAGATACTTACTTAAAGTTTTTAAAAAAATAAATAAATTAATTTAATTATATTAGTTATTTTTAGAGTAGAAGATAATATATATTTTAAAATATTTTATAAATTATTTTATAAAAATATTCTTATATATAACTTTCTTTTATTTAATTATTATAATACTATTTAAATAATAAAAAATTAAATAAACTATATAACTAAAAGTTTAGAAAAGTATTTTTATTAGATATATATAAATTATAAAATAGTTTAAAATATAGAATATAATTTATAATATAATTTATATAATTTATAATATTAAAATAATAGAAGATTTTTTTTTTATAAAAGAAAACTTTATAAAATATTTTTTAATATAGAAAAAACTACTGGTATATAAAATAATAAATAATATATTATTTTAATTAGAATTAGAGAAGTAATTGTAAAGTAATTTATAGCTAATAGTAGTTTAAAAAATATCTTTTATATTTAATAAAAAAAATTAAAAGATCTTATTAATTAAATTGTAGATTAATATAATAAAGGATTTTAAAAAATTAATAGTTCTACTAGGAAATTTAAATATAAATAGATTTTAATATATAAACTATAGTAAAAAAATAGATTTCAGTTATAGATGATTTGTAAAAATCTTATAATATATAAGAATAGCTGTAATAAAAGTCTTAAATTATAAAATAAAAAATAAGAAGATCTATATTTTAATTAAATTTTAGACTTTTAAATAGATTTTTAAATTATCTAATAAAAAAGAATAATTATTAATAGTATAAAATAAACTATAATTTTTAAAATAGAAATTTATATGGGAAGTTGTAAATTAAATCTTAAAAAAAGTTAAAATAATAGAAATTAGATAAATATTTAAATATAAGATAATTATAAAAAATAGCTTATAATATAAAGTATAACTAATTATTAAAAGATATGAATAATAATATAGGATTTACTTTATAGAAATTTATATACTTATTATTAATTTAAGGATAGTATATACTTTATTAATTATAGTTACTATTCTAAATTTAAAAATCTATTAAATAAATATTAAAATAGTTTTTTTTAATGTTGAACTATTTGAAAAGAAGTATATTTATATAAAATTATTTCCAAAATTTAAATAGTTAATAAAAAATTAAAATATAATTATCTTATATTTTTATAAATTATTTTATAGTTTGAAATAAACTTTTAATTTATAGAATAAAAATTTGAAGAATAAATTATTTAATATTATTTTTCTAATTAAATTTTAATAATTAAATATAGATAAATGTTTTTTATTTTAAGTAATATTTTAATAGAAGTTTATATAAATAATATATTGTTGTTTTTAAAGGATATAAAGATTATTTAAATAATAAAATAAACTATTAAAATAATATAACGTCAATGATAAGCGACCGAGCAGCACAAGCGACTGAGCAGCCCGCCTGGCCTCTATCCCCATCCCAACTTCATTACCATATATACTTACAACCACTATAATAACTGCCTTTACAACTAAATCCCAAATAATTTTAACTATTAAAATTTTAGAAAATAATAAAAAATTAAGTATTTCAGCTACTACTAAACTATATAATGTTCTTTGATTTACTCTTAGCTACTACTATTATGGCTGTACCTTAAAGTGTGATAGTATCTCTAAATTGTGAAATCTTATAGATTTAGAAGAGGATGTTATTGTTCAATACATATTTAAGCTATATATATGCTTTTTTCATCTTAAATTAAATAATATAAAAGATATAACCAATCAACTACTATTAATATATAGTAACAATAATATATAATATATTAATAAATAATAAGCTAATAACTTTATTAAATGTTGCTTAGAACTATAGATGTGTTTATTTAAAAGATATAACTATTAATAAATAAAATGTAAAAATCCTGTGCTTATTAGTAAGTGGTTTTAGTTAATAAAGATTATAAAAACCAAGTATAATATTATAAATAATAATATTTATAATTTTAATGAGACTGGCTTTATAATAGGCATAATATCTATAACTATTATTATTATAAAAGCTAAAGCATATGATAAAGTTAAATTGGTGTAATTTAGGAACTATAAATAAGTAATAATTATATAGGGGATAAATATAAAAGATTAGATAATACTATTATTTATTATTTTTGCTAGATAGTACTATTTAGCTAGCTAATATATAGAAATAAAGCTACTAAAAGACTGGGTAATTACATTTTCTAACAATAACTAGATAATAAATAAGTTGGTTTTTAAATAGTTAAAATATTTTAACTAATTTATAGTGTAGTGTTATTTTTTAGATTATTAGTTATTAATTCTAGATGATTATAAAAGCCACTATTTAGCTATCTTCAAATTATACTGTCGGAAGTATAAGATTATTATAATCTATATACTACTACATTTATTACATATTTTTTAATTATTAGATATTAATTACTTTAAGCTATTAAAACAAATATATAGTAAGAAAATGGAGAGTTTAATATATATATATGTTAATTATATCTTTAAACTAAAGTTTCTTTTTAGATTTTATAAAATATTTACTATTGTAATAATATTTAAAAATATATATAGCAGTTTTGCTAAAACTGGTATTATGTCTTATGATCTTGAAAGAGTTTTATTAAAATTGGATATATAATTACCAACAACTATTTTAGTAAATTTATGTCTAGGTACTGTGAATATGGCAGCTATCTAAATTATAAAAATATTATTAAATCTATTAAAAGCTAGTTTATAAGTAAATTTAATTAAAAACCAGATTATCTAGTACTAAAATATCTCTTCTATATTATTGCTAACAATTGTGGACTAGCTATTTAAAGAAGTGTAAATAATAATACACCAAATAACATTTATACATATAGAGAATATAATATTTTACTCTGCTAATAAGATGCTAAATAAGTGCTAGTGGTTGAAAAAATAATGAATATAGTATAAGGGCACACTTACTATACACCAAACTAACAGAATCCTAAACAGTAATACTACAAATAAAGTGGTTAAGTGGTCAATACTTCTAAAATATCAGTATACCCCTTAGCTAGAGGCCACCTCTAGGAATACATACTGCTGTAGTAAGTATAATAAATATAGATATAATATTTGAATATACTAGTAGGAATCTTTAGAATCTAAGTAAACAGGATTTTCTACCCCTGAGGTAAGAAACCCAATACCTATGATGGTGGTGCATACTTTTGTTGGGGTGGGGTGGGGAGGCTGCTCGGTCGCTTGTCCTGCTCGGTCGCTTATCGTTGACGTTATATAATTATAAATTTAAAAAAAGCTAAAAAAAAATTATAAAATATAAATTATAAAAAATAAAATAAATTTTTTTTTTTTATAAATTAGATTAAATATATAAATAAGATCCTAAATAAATTTAATTATATAGATTATAAGATAATACCTATATTAATATTAATTAGTTTATAGATAAAATAATAAAATAAATATTTCTTTATTAAAAATATCTTTTTATATTAAAATATATTAAGTAGTTTTATATATTTAATTTAATATATAAAATTAGATCTAATATATTTATATACAAAGCTTAGTTAATTTGTAAACTATTTTATATAAGAATAGTAAAAGGCTATAAATTATATATATAAATATCTAATTAATATAAAATAAATAATAATTATATATAATAAAATAAGTTATAATTTAAAGGAATTTACTGATACTAACTAGATATAAAATATAATAAATAAAATTATAATTAGAAAATCTATATTAAATTATATATTTTATATAAAAAATATAATTATCTCCTAATTAAATAAACTACAAACTATTATAGTGAAATTAAGTATAAAAACAAAGATTATAGTTGTTAATTATATTAAAAAAAAATTATATAATTATATAAATTATTAACTAAACTATAGCTATTTACTAGCCTAAAATTATAAAATACAAGATATAAAAAGATAATTAATATTTTTTTAATAATTTCTTTATTTTATAATAACTAGGAAATTATCAAAATAAATAAAAATCTAAATAATTAATAATATATAAAACGTTTTAATATACAATATTTCTAGATTAAAAAAAAATTTATTAATAAAAAACTCAATATAATCTATTTTTTTATAAACCAAATAATAGTAAATATTTTTACTAAGATATTTTTTAAGTTATTTTATAATATATATATTATTTTACTAGGCTTATATCTTAATTAAAAGATTTAGAAAATAAATTTTAATATTTAATAATATATTTTAAACTATAAATTAAATTATAAGATAAATCTTATATTAAACATTTTCTTTATCTATAAAATAATTTAAAACAGTAATCTACTAAAATAAAATATCTTTTAGGTTTTTTAAAAGCTAAAAAATAAAACAAAATAATAGAAATATATAAAAAAAACTATTTAGCTAGGTAATAATGTTATATATTAAATAAATTATTTATAAAAAGAAAATATAGTTTAAATTAATATTATATAATAAAAATAATATAAACTATATAAAATATCTTCTATAAATTAAAGCATAATCTATAAATAAATTAAAAAAAAAAGACCTAAACCTACTTTCTTCTTTAATTATTATTATTATTATGAATCATACTGCATGCAACCTTTCGGTTATGGCAGATAGAAGAAAATTAAATACAAAATGTGTATAAATAAAAATTAACATATATGTGTGTTTTCCCTATTTCTTTTATTATTAATTAATTAATTAATTAATTAATTAATTAATTTTAGATATTATTTTAAAGACTTCTAATCTTCTTTAGTCTTTTCTTTTTGTTTTATCTTTTTTTTTTTAAATAAATATGTTTTACATTATTTATAATATTTATTTTTGTTGTTTATCACAATTCATCTTACTTAATATTAATAATATTAATTAATAAACTTTTAATTTTTTTTAAGATTATTCTATCTAATTTTATTATTAATATTAACTTTATAATTGTTTTTTTTTTAAAAAGTATTTTTATATTATTAAAATATTTTTCCATTTATATTAATTTATTTTTAATAAATAATAATATATTAAAATTAAATAATATTTTTCTTAATTTTTTTTTTATCTCTCCTCTCTCTTTTTTATAATATTTATATTCCATAATAAGATATTTTAGTATTTACATTATAATACTATAATTGTAATATTTATTTAGAATACCTGAATTTAATATTTTATATAAATAATTATTAAACATACCATATCTTATTCTTAATTATATTATTAACAAAATAAATTTAATATTATTATTTTATAATATTTTATTTCTTTTAAGTTTTAGTAAATTATTATAATCTATCCTTTTTTTATGTTTTTGCTATTATTCTTACCATTCTATTAGATTTTTTATTTTATTTTGTTTTTTTAGATATACAAAAAATTATATAAGCTTTTTTTAAAAATTTTAGCACCTGATTTCACTAATCCATCTACTTTTTCATTTCCATATATATTATTATACCCGAGGCACCAATTTATATATATTTTTATTTTGTTAGTATTTAGTTCTCCACTAATATCCCATATTTCTTTAATAATATCTTAACCTAATCCAAAACATAATAATTTTATTTTTTGTATTACAGCTTGGTTATCTGAATATAAATATATATTATTTATGTTTTTATTTTGTAACAATATTTTTAATACTTTTTTAAAAGCTATTTGTATAGTAATTAATTCAGTATTATATACTTCTATTAAATCTCCTAGACTAATTTTTATTTCAAAAATTGATTTATTATCAATTTCACCATATATACTAGCATTTATTAATTTAATATCTCCTTCTAAATTTAATAGAGAGTTGTCTATATAAATAATTTAATTTTTTTTTAAATTTAATTTTAATTTATTTATAATATGTTATCTTACCTCTATTTCTTTTAGTTTTTTACTAATATTTATATTAATATTATTTTCAACCCACAGAAAATTTACTTCTATATTAATATATTCAATTTTAGTATATAGAGTAATTAAATAATTTATTCTTAATAGAATAAAATCTAATAAAATTTAATATATCTTATTTCCATTATTATCTTTTTTATTTTTATATTATTTTAAATATTGAACATCGTCCTTTTTATTAAAATAAAATTTTAGTAGGACTAATTCTGGTGTTCTTAATTTAATTGGATAATTTTTATTAAGATATAACGTATTCCACAAACAAGCGGACCACACAAACAAGCGGACTACCTCTCAACACTGGTGTGACTATTCCTCTTTTGTACTATATTATCTTCATAACTATTATTATGGCTGTTATTATGATTGAATTCTGAGTTATTCTAGCTATTAAAGTTCTGGAAAAAAATCAAAAATTAAGTATTTAAGCTACTATTAAGCTTTATGATATCTTTTATACTATTTTATTATACTAGTATAATGGCTGTATTTTGAAGGCAGACAGTATTTTTAAATTACAAAACCTTATAAAATTAAAAAAGAACATTATTGTTTAATATATATTTAAGTTATCTACATGGTTTTTTTATTTTAAGTTAAATAGTATAGAAGATATGGTTAATTAGCTGCTATCAATGTGTGCTAGCAATAGTATATGATGTGTTGGTAAGAATTGGGTAGCAAATTTTGTAAAATACTATTTAGAGCTTTAGATGTGTTTGTTTAGAAAGTATGACTACTAGCAAGCTAAATGTGAAGATCTGGATTTTATTCAAAAATGGTTTCAGCTTTTACAAACAACAAAAGCAAAATATAATATTATAGACAATAATATTTATAATTTTAATAAAATAGGTTTTGTAATAGATATGATTTCTATAATTATGGTTATTATAAGAACTGAAATATATAATAAAGCTAAGCTAGTACAACCTAGAAATCACAAATAAACAACAGTCATTCAAAAAATAGATATAAAAGATTAGACAATACCACCATTTATTATTCTAGTTGGTTAATATTATCTAGCTAGTTAATATATAGAGACCAATTTATTAAATAACTAGGTTATTATATTTTCTGATAATAACTAAACAACAAATAAGATCACTATAAAATAATTAAAGTATTTTAATCACTTTATAATATGGTATTATATTTCAAACTACCAACTATTAATCCTAAATAACCATAACAACCACCATTTAGTATTTTTTAAGTTTTACTATTAAAAACACAAGATTATTACAATCTACATACCACCACATTCTTTATATTTTCTTTAGCCATTAAACATTAGATACTTTGGGCCATTAAAGTAGGTGTATAATCACCAGATAAAGAACTTAATATATACACATATCAACCATATCAACAAGCTAGAGTTCCTTTCTAGATTCCACAAAACATTTACTACTACAATAACATTTAAGAATATACACAGCAGCTTTGCTAAAACTAATATTATATTTTATAATCCTAACAAGGTTTTTTTAAAGCTAAATATACAGCTACCAATATCTACCCCAATAAATTCATATCCTAATACCACAAATACAGCAACCACTTAGACAACAAAAACCCCAATAAATCCTTCAGAAACTAACCTACAATCAGAACTCATCAAAAACCAGATTATCTAACATCAAAATAACTCTTTAATATTATTACTAGCTACTGTAGACCAATTCACTAAAAAGGCACAAATAATAATACACCAACTAACACTTATACAAGCAAAAAACACAACACTACACTCTACTAATAAAATATTAAGCAAGCACCAGCAGACAAAAAAACAACACATACAACATAAAGATATATTTACCATACACCAAACTAATAAAATCCTAAATAATAATATTATAAATAAACAAAATAAACAGGTAAAACATCTAAACCATCAAAACAGCCCCCAACCAAAAACCACCTCTAGAAAAATAATTCACTACAGCAGTTATAGTAAACCTAAACATAACATTCAAACATACCAGCAAACATCTTAAGCATATAACCAAGCAAACTAGCATATATATAGCCCAGTATAATAGCAGTATAGCCATAAAGCCAGTATTTTTGCTGGGGTGGGGTGTTGAGGTGGTCCGCTCGCTTGTGTGGTCCGCTCGCTTGTGGAATACGTTAATGATTTTAAGGTATATTATCTTTATAGATTATTAAACCTAATTTCTAATGGTAAAATAAAAGCTTCAACTTCTAATAAATAAATTAATATTATTTTATATATTTTATTAATTTTTCTAATCATCTTATTTTATAAAATATTAAAATCTTTTAAAAATGATTTTTAATTTTTTTACTAAATTTCAGCACCAAAATCCAAAATAAAGCAAACATAATTTTTATATAATTATATTAATATTTTTAAGTTTAATTCTTTTTTTGAATTTACTAAACCTTTAATATAATTAAATATTTGGTTTACAGCTGTTAATTTATTTTAAACATGGAATTTAAATTTTAAATTTTTGTTTAAATAAATTTCAAGTTATCTAATTATATTAGATAATTTAATCATTATTTTATTTAATAAAATTAAATTATATTTTCTATTATTATTATTTCTCTTTGAATTAAAATAAAAATGTATTAATTCAGATTTTATATTATCAAAGGTTACTATATTATTTTTTACCCAATTAAATACAGTTTCTAACATATTTTTTAAATTTATTATATTTAATTTTATTAATTTATTAATTATAATAATAGTAATATTATTAATATAACTTAGTATTTTAATATTATTATATTTTTATTTTAATTATTTAAACAACAATATTAAATATAATAAAAATAAAATTGAAGATATAGGTAAACTCTAAGATATTCCTATTTTAACTAATTTTAATTTTTCTATTTATTTATCAAAAGCAAGCTTAATTTGTCTATTTAATATAAAATTCTCAATCTAATTAGTTAATTGTTTTGAAAATTTTATATCTTTAATAATTTTAATTAATCTTGTTTTTAAAACATTGTCAAAAACTTTCTTTATATCTAAAAATAATATAGAGGTTTTAAACTTTTCTAATTTTATATTTTCTATATTATATATTAAAGATAATGTAGTATCTATAGTTAATCTTTATTTTCTACCCCTAATTTATTTATAATATAGAATATTTCTTATTTTTAAGATATATGTTAATTTTATAACTATTATTTTCTCTGATATTTTTCCTAAATAGTTTAAAAGACTTATAATTTTATAAGCTTTTGGGATACTATAATCCAGTTTATTAGATTTTAGTAGAATTACCCTAATTGTTTGTTTAAAGTATATTAAATAGTACCCATAATTTAATAATCTTTTAAATAAATTATTAAATTTCTCTGGTATTATTTTGTATGCTTCTTTTAAACATAAAAAATTAATTCCATCTGGGCCTGGTGTTTTTTTTAAATTTAATATAAAAATAGTTTTTTTAATTTCTTTATTTATAATTTTTTCTTATTTAATTATATTTCTGATTATTTGTTCTTTTATTTCAAATAAATTATTAGATTCCAGGTAATTTAGTAGTTTTAAAAATAACATTTTTCAAAATATTTGTATTTTCTTATTAAAGCTTATTATTAGATTATTTTTAAAATCTAGATTTAATATTCTTTATATTTTAAATAGTTTTATATAATTTAGTATTTTGAAGATCTTTTTATTTTTTTATATTTATTAAGAAGTTTGTTTACTTTTCAGTTTTAACTCTTCTTATTATTCTAAAATAATTATTTCATTTAAACTTAAATAAATTCCATCATTCCTAGATTTTATTTTATTTTCATTATCTTTTTACTTACTACATTTTTATTCTTAGCATATTTATTTTATTATTCCACCAAACTTTTAATTTTAATATTATAATTAATTTTGGTGTTAATATTTCCACTACATTAATTATATTTTGTTAAAATAAATTTATAGCCTATTCTAAATTTTATTTTAAATTATTATTATTACTATTTAAGGTAAATAATAATTTATCCTAGTTATTATTTTAATCTAGATCTTTATTTAAATTTAATAATGTTTTTTAAAACTTCTCCCAATTAATTTTATTCCAATTATATTTATTTGTTGATAATAGGTTATCAATTAAATAATTATTATTTTAAAAATATATATTAAATAAGATAACCTTATAGTCTAATCTTATATCTAAATTATTATTTATTATCCATTCTCCAATAAATAAATTTATTTGAATTATTATAAACATTAAATCTAAAATAGATAAGTTCTTCCCTTTATTAAAATAATAAATTAGAATATTGGGATTATTTATTAAATATAAATTTTTATTTTTAATAATATTTATTAATTCTTCATATCAAATACTTTTCCTGTACTTAAAATTCCATAAATAATAATAAGCATTAAAATCTTTAATTAATAAATACCTTTTATTAATAAATTTGATTATTTTATTAAATAATTTTTTTATTATATATAATTTGTTGTTTTGGTTTGTTTAATATTTTTTATTATAAACATTAATTATTTGGATTTTACTAAATTTTTTTGATTTAATATCAATAATTTAGTAATTTTTATTATTAATTAAGTCTATTCAATTATTAATTTTATATAAAAATAAATTAAAATAATATGTAATTATTCTTGGTTTTTTTATTATATTTAGTATTAATGATGTAAAACCATTAATATTTATTGTTGTTAATTTTTTTAAAATCCATGATTTTTATAAAAATAAAATATCTATTTTATTTATTACAGAATTTAAAATGTCTTGTATTATATTAAATAACATATTACAATTATATTATACATATTTTATTTTATTCTACATTAAAATAATTTAAATATTATTATTTTAATTATGATTTTAATCTTAGTTTTAATTTTGTTTTTGAGTTATATTAAATTTTATTTTTAATGTTTTTAACTCTTCATAATTTTGTAAATTCACTATATATTCTCTTTTATAATAAATACATTTTAAAATATTATATAAATATATTCTACTTTTTATATTGTATTTATTGCATTTATATTAGTATATTTTATACTCCAAAGAACATATTCTACATATATTTGTAAATATGTATATTGTAGCCAAATATCCAAAATCTTAGCAGTTTGTATATTGGTTTTTTAAATGTATAAAGTAATATTTCTTTGTTTTTAGAAATTTTCTGTTTAAAAATAATCCTTTATTATATAATATTTGTTTTGCTATTTCTATTATTTTTATTGTTAATACTATAGAAAAACAAAATTTATTTATTTATTTATTTTCTAGTATTAGTTATTTTGGTATTCTTACTAATTCACAGATATTATTATTTTTTATTTTGTTTTTTAGAGTGATTAATTGCTCCTTATTTTAAAATTAATTTATTTGGATTTTATATATTATTACAAATCCCCATTTTATTATCTTTACTAGTTTTTGAATATATTAGTCTATTTTAACCAATTCCTTGTATATTTCTTCTTTATATTTAAGGATGTCTTCATTTTTTATATTTTAATATGTAATTAATATTAAATTGTTTTTTTCATTTGTCAAGATTTTTGTAATTATTTTATTTTAGGATTTCTCTTGTTTTTTAAGGATATTATTTATTTTTATTCAATAGATATTTAGATTTATTATCAATTTATTATTTATCATTCATAAAATAATTAATCTTCATTATTTAATTGGTAGATTTATCATTTTTAGTGTTTTTTATGTTTTTAACATTTTTAATATTTTTATTTGTGTATTTACAGTTTGTGCATATATTTTTAATATATTTATTTGGTTTTTATTTTTATTTTGGATTTTATTTAATTGTTTTTTTAGGTTATTTATTTTTTTTTTTTTGTTTTGCAATTAAGATGATTAAATCTTGGTTTTCTTAAATTAATTTAGTTTTAGTTTTTTCTATTTGTATAGATTTAATTGATTATATACAATATCATTTATTTAGTTTAAGTATAATATTTATTAGATTTATTTCATCCAATAATAAGCTAATAGATAAATCTATTGGTTAAAATGGATTTATCTGAAGGTGGTGTTTTTAGTGTTTTTAGTGTTGCCCCTGATTTTTGTATATATAGACAATCATAAATTTTTAATATATTACTATTGTGATTATAAAATTATGATTGTGAATTAGATTGTGTACTTAATATATTTTATTAAGTTTTTTAAGTGCTTTCGAATGATCTAATTTTTATTGTGTTTCGTCGATTTCGTCAAATGATATGAGAGGCTCTTTATTTTTCTAATATTTTTAAATGCGGTCTTGTTTGTAAATGTTAATATTATTAATTAATAATTAGATTTAATAAAAAATATTCTTATAGATAAAAAAATAATCCTGGAATAATATGAGAATATTATTATTATTAATAAGGAATTTAATATTATTATCTATAAAATTAAACTTAAAATGGCTATTAAATTTAAAGAAAGTTATTAAAAGGATATAATAGTAAAAAAAATACTTTAAAACTTTGAAGAAATTATTATACTATTTACTATAGAGAATAGATATATTTTTTAAAAATTTTTTTTCTATATTCTAGATAAGAAATTGTAATTTAAAATCTTATAATTATATTATATTATTATTATTATTATGAATCATACTGCATGCAACCTTTCGGTTATGGCAGGTGGAAGAAAATTAAATACAAAATGCGTACAAATGAAAATTAACACATATGTGTGTTTTCCCTGTTTCTTTTGTTATTAATTAATTAATTAGTTAATTAATTAATTTTGGATATTATTTTAAAGACTTCTAATCTTCCTTAGTCTTTTCCTCTTGTTTTATCCTCTTTAAGCGGATATGTTTTGCATCATTTATAATGTTTATTTTTGCCGCTTATCGCAATTCGTCTTGCTTAATATTAATAATATTAATTGGTGGACTTTTAATCTTTCTCAAGATTACCCCATCCAATTTTATTATTAATATTAACTTTGTAATTGTCTTTTCTTTTAAAGAGTATTTTCGTATTGTTGAGATATTTTTCCATTTGTATTAATCCATTCTTAGTGAATAATAATGTATTAAAATTAAATGGTATTTTCCCCAATTCTTTTTTCATCTCTCCTCTCTCTTTTTTATAATATTTACATCCCATGATGAGATGTTTTGGTGTTTGCGTTATAATACCGCAATTGCAATATTTATTTAGAATACCTGAATTTGGTATTTTATATAAATAATCGTTGAACATGCCGTGTCCTGTCCTTAATTGCGTTATTGACGAAATAAATTTAATATTGCTATTTTGCAATATTTTATTTCTTTTGAGTTTTGGTAGATTATTGTAATCTATCCTTTTTTCATGTAATTATATTATAATATACTTATATCTAGAAATTAAAAGAATATAAGAATTTATTATATAATAATATTTTTAGTTTAAAATAAGACAACAAATTAAATAATATATTAAAATATATGATTTATACTTATAAAATAAACTAGTAAAATATGTATCATATAGATATTTATAATCTAATAAGATACTTAGTAAGTTATTCTAAATCATAATTTATAATTTTGTATAAGGACTATCCTACTTAAAAAATCTTTTAATAAATTAAATTTATAATGAAATTTTGATTATTATTTATAAATTTATTAAGATTATTATTTTGGAATTTTAAAATAATTTTTAGAAAATAGAATAACTTTTGATAATTTATAATAAATAAATATTTAGCTAATATAAACTATAAGAAAAATATATCTATAACAAAGATTTTTTTTTAACAATAAATATTAAAAATATATTATAAATATCTTAAATATTAAATTTAATATAGTAATAAAAGAAAAAGCTCAAACTAATAAAATATTAAAATAAATAATTCAAATAGTAGAAATTTATCTTAGATTATTTTTAAATTATATATAGAATAACTAAATAAAACTACTATTTATGATAGAATTTATTTATAACTTATCAAAATATTTAGTTATAAATTATATATTTTATAAAATATTATAAGACTGGAACCTATAAATTACATAACCAACCTTATTTATAAAAAAAGAAATATAAAAGAATATTCCAAATTTATAAATAAATTTTATAAATATTTAAAAAATAATTTGGATTTTATAGCCCAAACTATATCCTATTATTATAATAAGAAAAGAACAAAGATATCTTTTTTAAAAAAAGAAAATAAAGTATATTTACTTATAAAAAATATTAAAACAAAAAGATCTAATTAAAAACTTGATTTTTAAAAACTTAGATCATATATTATAACTAAAAAATTAAATAAATATCTTTTTGAATTTTATATCTCTAAAAACTTTAAAATCTATAAAATATTTTATATTACTTTACTTGAACCTGTATTTAATGGATTTAAAAAAAAAAAAATAATCCAAAAATTAAAAAAAACAACTATAATAAATATAAAATCAAAAAAATTCTAAATTATAAAAATAACCTAAAAATATTAATTAACAAATTCTTAATTAAATAAAAAGATTATTTATTAAAAAAAGATTTATAATAATTAAAAAACAATATTTTACTGGAATTTATTAAACAATATTTTGATAAATTTAATACTTACTAAATAAAACAAGACCCACCACCACAACAATCCTAAGAAAAACTTAAAAAGAATATTAAAATATAAAAAACTAATTCTAATAATATAATTATAACTAAATAAGTTTACTCTATCTCAGAATTACATCCTCTAACATCAAAATCACTATTAAATATAAAAAACTTATATATATACAAAATTTACTCCTTTTTAAAATATAAACTAACTCATTCACAAATACTATCCTAACAACAAAAAACCTTATTCAAAACATCAGCATTTATCTAAGCCTTAAAATAAAAATGTGGTATAGCTAGCTTAAAAGCTAGCATCCTCTAATAATTAGAACAAACAAAATATACTATCACCATTATCAAAATATAAAAAATAATAAAAACAATAAAAAAAATAGATAATAATAAACTTATTTATCCTACCCCTTTTTATATAATAGAATTCTACAAAACAATTCTCAGAATTATACACATCATACAGTATAAACCAGTACTAACTATATTTAATAATATATATATATTAAAAAAATACTATATTAAGTATTAAAACTTATACCATCACTATTCAAAAAAGCCTCAAAATCAAAAAATTCCAGATTTTTAATCAAAAAAAAAAAATACCCCAATCTTGTACTCAAAAGCCTCTTATTCTTTTATAAACTTTTCCTCTTAATATATTATATCACCCAATTTATTATCTAAAAACAATATCTTCTTTTTAATATAAAAAATCCAAAAAAACATCTCAGTAATCTTAGATATTGTTTTTAATAATTCAGCCTGCTTTATCTTTAGAGTTTTTAATTTTTTTTTTTTTTTTAGATTTAATAGAAGATCTAATCAACTATAAAGTATATTAACATTAATCAATAATAAAACTCTAGATAAAAAAAATAAAACCTACATTTAAAAATCATAATATAATTAATACCAAGATATATACAACTAACATACTTCTAATTTCACACAAAAAAAATAAAACAATTAAAATTATATTTATTATAAAACTCATATATAATAGTAAAACAACTACCACACTTTTTAATCAAACAGACTTACTTATAATAATATTCAAAAGAGTTTTTCTTATAACAATCAGCAAATATCTTAAAAAACAAAATCAAAAAAGATATATTACACAAAAAATAATTTACAGAAGAAAAAGAAACCTAATACCACCTAAATATTAAAATCTTATATTATATTTAATTATTTAATTCTATCACATATAAAAAAAACCTACACTACTTTATTCTATACTACTCATACTTATACCAAAATTAGCATACCACTAATTCTTATAAAAAAAAGAATAATATTATAGAATAATAGTATAATATCTAAATAACCTATATAATCCTGGTTTCTATATAAGCACCCTTCCCATATAATACACAAAGTAATAATATATCTATATATTATATAAAATAAACTTCTAACGTATTCCACAAGCGAGCGAACATCCCAAGCGAGCGAACACCCCCCCAGCCCACCAAAAACCTTTTTATTAATATATTAATAAATATTTATTATAAAATTATAGAAAAATTACTTCTTTAAATAATAGTTTAAAATAATCTAGTTAGTATTTTTTTTTTATTTTTTAATATTAATATTAAATTAATAATAATTATTTTAAATATTGTTAAAAACAACACATTTTTTTATTGTTTGACTCTAAATATCTAAATAATTTACGAACGAAAATCTTTAAAAATTAAAAATCTAATAAATAATGATATAATCTAGGCCTGTTTAAAGCTACTATTTATAATAATAAAAATTAAGTTCTAGAAACTCTGCTAAAGTTGGCACAACACACTAACTATTTTTTTAAAATAATTATACATAAATATAATTAAAAAAATTAAAAAAATAAATTTGAATTTAATATATTAAAACTTTTTTATTTTTATTTTTTTAATTTTTTTTTATATATTATATAATTTAATATCAATATTTTTAATTTTTATAATAAAATTTTATAAAAAATTGAATTTTTATTAAAAAAATTTAAAAAAAATTATAAAATAAAATATTAATTTACTTTAATTTAAAAAAAATTTTAGGATTTTTTTTATTATATTTTTATATATAATTATAATAAAAAATAGCTAGTGTGTAGTCAGTGTGTTGTGCTAACTTTAGCAAAATCTATAAATTTTAATTTTTAATATAATAGATAGAGGTTTTGTACAGGCCTAGATTATATATTTATTTAATAGATTTCTTATTTTTAAAGATTTTTATTTATATATAATAAAGATATTTACTGGCAAACACTTAAGATTATATGCTGTTTTTTAAAAATTTTAAATTAATTATTATTAATTTACTTTTATATTTAAAAAATGTAAAAAAATATAATGAATTGATTTTAATTTATATTAGTTGAAAGATATTTTTTTTATAATTTTTTAAGAGATATTAATTAGAATATTAATAAAAAGGTTTTGGTGGGGTGTTGGGGTGTTCGCTCACTTGGGGTGTTCGCTCGCTTGTGGAATACGTTATACAAAATACATATCTATACAAACTTATTTTATATAAACTACCAACTTATATAATATACTTAACTATACTAGTAATAAAACTATATAAATAACAAAACTACATAAAACCCCAAATTATATAAAAGAATACTACCATAAAAGAATATTACCTATATTATCCTCCTCTCAGAATAAGAGCCACTACAATAAATCAGAAACACATGATAAAACTATAAATCATAAATCATAAATCAATTCTTAATAAAACTATAAACTACAAACCACCTAGGTAACATATTAATACATCTCTACTATTCTATATATCAAACATCATATATTTAATTAGTCTACTTCACTAATTAATTAATAATTTTCTCTTAAATTTTATTAATCAACACCTAAACTATAGTATCTCAATAACTAATCTATTTACTATTATTATTATATACTCTATTCCACAGTTACTATTATACTTAATATATACTTATCTCCCTCTATTAAAAACCCCATACAATAGTAACTAAGAGTCAGGGACTTCAGAGTGAAGTACATTCAACCCGGTCCTGGGCCGAAGTGTAACACAAAAGTAAATATATAACGTGCGCGATAAGCGACCGGGCCGGACAAGTGACCAGGCCACACATACTGTCTATGCACCTTTTTTCTCCATTATTAACATATACCACCATTATTATTGTAATGGCTGTTTTTATGACTGAATTTTGTATTATTTTAGTTTCTAAAATTTTTAAAAAAGATAAAAATTTAAGTATTTAAGCTGTTATAAAACTATATAGTATTTTTAAAATCATTTTTATCTACTGGTATAGTAGTTGTATTGTAAAAATAGATAATTATTTTAAATTATAGAATCTTATGTAGCTAGAAGAGGACATTATTGTTTAATATATATTTAAGTTGTGTATATGTTTTTTTTATCCTAAGTTTAATAGTATGAAAAATATGGTTAATTAGCTATTATTAATAACGTCAACGATAAGCGACCGAGCAGCACAAGTGACCGAGCAGCCCGCCCGGCTCCTACCCCCATTCTAACTTTATTATTATATATATTTATAATTGTTATGATGATTGTCTTTATAACTGAATTTTGAATAATTTTAGCTATTAAAGCTTTAGAAAATAATAAAAAATTAAATATTTTAGTTACTGTTAAATTATATAATATCTTTTGATCTATTCTTAGTTATTATTATTATGGTTGTATTTTAAAGCGTGATAATATTTCTAAATTGTGAAATCTTATAGATTTAGAAAAAAATATTATTGTTTAATATATATTTAAATTATGTGTATACTTTTTTTATCTTAGGCTAAATAGTGTGGAAGATATGGTTAATTAGTTGCTATTAATATGTAGTATAGTATATAATATATTGGTAAATAATGGGTTAATAATTTTGTTAAATGTTGTCTAGAGTTGTAGATGTGTTTGTTTAGAAGATATGATTACTAGCAAATAAAATGCAAAGATCTTATATTTATTAGTAAATAGTTTTAGTTAATAGAGGCTATAATAGCTAAGTATAGTATTGTGGATAATAATATTTATAATTTTAATAAGATTAATTTTATAATAGGTATAATATCTATAATTATTGTTGTTATAGGAGTTAAAGCACACAATAAAACTAAGCTGGCACAGCCTAAGAACCACAAATAAGCAACAATTATATAGAAGATAAATGTAGAAAGTTGGGCAGTACCACTATTTATTATTTTTGTTAAATAATACTATTTAACTAGCTAGTATACAAAAACAAAACTACCAAAAAATTAAATAATTATATTTTTTAATAATAGCTAGATAATAAATGAGTTGGTTTTTAAATAGCTAAAGTATTTTAATTAATTTATAGTATAGTACTACTTTTTAAACTACTAGTTATTAATCCTAGATGGTTATGAAAGCCATTATTTAACCACCTTTAAACTATACTATTAGAAATATAAGATTGTTATAATTTATATACTACTATATTTATTGTATATTTTTCAACCACTAGACATTAATTGCTTTAAACCACTAAAACAGGTATATAATAAGAAGGTAGAGAGTTTGATATATACATATATTAACCATATCTCCAAGCTAAAGTTTTTCTCTAAGTTTCATAAAATATTTACTGCTATAATAATATTTAAAAATATATATAACAACTTTACTAGAACTAGTATTATATTTTATAATTTTAAAAAAATTCTATCAAAACTAAATAACGTATTCCACAAGCGAGCGAACACCCCAAGTGAGCGAACACCCCAACACCCCACCAAAACCTTTTTTATTAATATTCTAATTAATATCTCTTAAAAAATTATAAAAAAAATATCTTTCAACTAATAAAAATTAAAATCAACTAATTATATTTTTTTACATTTTTTAAATATAAAAATAAATTAATAATAATTAATTTAAAATTTGTAAAAAACAGCATATAATCTTAAGTGTTTGCCAGTAAATATCTCTATTATATATAAATAAAAATCTTTAAAAATAAGAAATCTATTAAATAAATATATAATCTAGGCCTGTACAAAACCTCTATCTATTATATTAAAAATTAAGATTTATAGATTTTGCTAAAGTTAGCACAACACACTGACTACACACTAGCTATTTTTTATTATAATTATATATATAAAAATATAATAAAAAAATCCTAAAAAATTTCTTTTAAATTAAAGTAAATTAATATTTTATTTTATAATTTTTTTTAAATTTTTTTAATAAAAATTCAATTTTTTATAAAACTTTATTATAAAAATTAAAAATATTGATATTAAATTATATAATATATAAAAAAAATTAAAAAAAATAAAAATAAAAAAGTTTTAATATATTAAAATTCAAATTTATTTTTTTAATTTTTTTTATTATATTTATGTATAATTATTTTAAAAAAATAGTTAGTGTGTTGTGCCAACTTTAGCAGAGTTTCTAGAACTTAATTTTTATTATTATAAATAGTAGCTTTAAACAGGCCTAGATTATATAATTATTTATTAGATTTTTAATTTTTAGAGATTTTCGTTCGTAAATTATTTAGATATTTAGAGTCAAACAATAAAAAAATGTGTTGTTTTTAACAATATTTAAAATAATTATTATTAATTTAATATTAATATTAAAAAATTAAAAAAATACTAATTGGATTTTTTTCAACTATTATTTAAAGAAGTAACTTTTCTATAATTTTATATTAAATATTTATTAATATATTAATAAAAAGGTTTTTGGTGGGGTGTTGGGCTAGGGGGGGTGTTCGCTCGCTTGGGGTGTTCGCTCGCTTGTGGAATACGTTATATAGTTATTAATAGTTATTTTAATAAATTTATACCTAGATACTGTGAATACAGCAGCTACCTGGATTATAAAAATATTATTAAATCTATTAAAAACTAGTTTATAAGCAAACTTAATTAAAAACTAGATTATCTAATATTAGAATATTTTTTTTATATTGTTGTTAGTAGCTGTAGACCAGCTGTTTAAAAGAGTATAGATAATAATATATTAAATAATATTTATATATATAAAAAACATAATACTTCACTCTGTTAATAAAATACTAAACAAACACCAGCAGTTGAAAAAGTAGTAAATACAACATAAAAACATATTTATTATATATTAGGTTGATAAAATCCTAGATAATAATGCTATAAACAAAATAATTAAGTAATTAACATTTTTAAAACATTAGTATACCCCCCAATTAGAGATTATTTCTAGAAATATACATTATTATAGTAAGTATGATAAACATAGATATAATATTCAAACATACCAGCAGGAATCTTTGGAATCTAAGTAAATGGGGTTTCCCACTTCTGGGGTGGGAAACCTAATACCTATGGTGGTGGTGCATACTTTTGTTGGGGTGGGGTGGGGAGGCTGCTTGGTCGCTTGTCCTGCTCGGTCGCTTATCGTTGACGTTATATAATAATAATAATATATAATATATTAATAAAAGATGGGCTGGTAATTTTATTAAATACTACTTAGAACTATAAATATGTTTATCTAGGAAATATGATTATTAGTAAGTGAAATATAAAGATTTTACATTTATTAGTAAGTGGTTTTAGTTAATAAAGGCTATAAAATGTAAATATAATATTATAGATAATAATATCTATAACTTTAATAAAATAGGTTTTATAATGAGTATAATATCTATAATTATTATTATTATAGATATAAAAATATATAATAAGATAAAGCTAGTATAGCTTGGGAACTATAAATAAGTAATAATTATTTAGAAGATAGGGGTAAAAGGTTATGTGGTGTTACTATTTATTATCTTTACTAAATAGTACTATCTAATAAGCTAGTATATAGGAACAAAATTATTAAAAAACTAGGTAGTTATGTTTTTTGATAATAGTTAAATAATAAATGAGCTGGCCCTTAAATAACTAAAGTATTTTAATAAATTTATAGTATAGTGTTGTATTTTGAACTACTAGTTCTTAGTTTTAGATGGTTATGAAAATTATTATTTAGTTGTTTTTGAGCTTTATTACTAAGAGTATAAGATTATTATAATTTAACGTCAATGATAAGCGAACGGATCAGACAAGCGAGCGGATCACTTCACCACACCTACATACCCATTACTCCTCCTATACTTTATACTTCTATAACTATTGTAATGCCTGCTTTTATGACCAAATTCAGAGTTCTTCTAGCTATTAAAACTATGAAAAAAAATTAAGAATTAAGTATTTAAGCTGCTGCTAAGTATTATGATATCTTTTATATTATCTTAATCTACTAATATAATAGCCGCTTTTTATGATACAATAACATTTCTAAATTATGAAATCTTACAAAATTAGAGGAGGATACTATTATTTAATATATACTTAAACTATGTATATAGTCTTTTTATTTTAGGCTAGATAGTATAGAAAATATAACTAACCAGCTACTGCTAATATATAGTAATAATAGTATACAATATATTGGTAAAAGATGAACTGATAACTTTATCAAATACTATTTAGAGCTATAAATATATTTATCTAGGAAGTATGATTACTAGTAAATAAAATATGAAGATTTTGTATTTATTAATAAATAGTTTTAATTAATAAAGGCTATAAAAACTAAATATAATATTACAAATAATAATATCTACAACTTTAACAAAACTGGTTTTATAATAAACATAATATCTATAATTATTATTATTATAAATACTAAAATATATAATAAAACTAAACTAATACAACCTAAGAATTACAAATAGACAATAATTATCTAAGAAATAGACATAAAAGATTGGGTAGTACTACTATTTATTATTTTTACTAGGCAACATCATTTAGTTAGTTAATATACAATAATAAAGTTATCAGTAAATTAAATTATTATATTTTTTGATAACAGTTAAACAACAAACAAACTTACTTTACAGTAACTAAAGTATTTTAACAAGTTTATAATATAATATTATATTTTAGATTATTGGCTATTAATTCTAGATAATTATAAAAACCATTATTCTATTACTTTTGAGTTATATTATTAAAAGTATAAGATTATTACAATCTGTATGCTACTGTATTTATTACATATCTTCTAGCTACTAGATATTGGCTACTTTGGACCATTAAAACAGATATATAGCCATAAGGTGGAGAGTTTGGTATATATATATATTAACTATATTTTTAAACTGGAGTTTCTTACTAGATTCCACAAAGTATTTACTACTGTAATAACACTTAAAAACATATATAGCAGCTTTACTAGAACTAGCATTATACCTTATAACCCTAATAAAGTTTTATTAAAATTGGATATATAGTTGTTAGTAGCTACTCCAGCAAATTCATATTTAGATACTGTAAATACAGCAACTATTTGGACTACAAAAACATTATTAAATCTATTAAAAACTAGTTTATAAATAGGCCTAATCAAAAACCAGATTATCTAGTATTAAAATAGTTTTTTTATATTATTGCTAGTAGCTATGGACTAGTTGTCTAAAAGGATACAAACTATAATATATTAATTAGTATTTATATATATAGAGAATATAATACTACACTCTACTAATAAAATATTAAATAAACAGTAGTAGATAAAAAAACAATATATACAATATAGAGATATACTTACTATATACTAGACAAATAATATACTAGACTAAGACACTAGATAAATAATATAAATAGATAGAACCAAAAAACTATTAGAATAATATACAGTTAGGAGGGGGCTCTAGAAAGATATTGTGCTATAGTTAATATAGTAAAATTAGGTATAATATTCAAATATATTAAGAGGTATCTTAAGCATATAAATAAGCTATTTAGTATATATCTAACCTAAAACTATAGTATTGTAGTAGTGAAATCAGTATTTTTGTTAAGATGGGGTAGTGAGGTGATCTGCTTGCTTGTCTGATCTGTTCGCTTATTATTGACGTTATATGTCATTGTATTTTTTATATTTTCTTCAGTTATTAGATATTGGCTGCTTTAAGCCATTAAAATAGGTATATAGTTATCAAATGAAAAACTTAATATATATATATATATTAACTATATCTTTAAGCTGAAATTCCTTTTTAAATTCTACAAAATATTTACTATTGTAATAATACTAAAAAATATATATAATAACTTTACTGGTATTAGTATTGTATTTTATAATTTTAATAGAATTCTATCAAAGCTAGATATATAGTTACTAGTAATTATATTAGTGAATTTATATCTAAATATTATAAATACAACTACTATCTAAATAATAAAGATACTATTAAACCTAACAAAAACTAGCCTACAAGTAGACCTAATTAAAAATCAAATTGCCTAATATTAGATTAATTTTCCTATATTACTGCTAGTTACTGTAGATCAGCTATCTAAAAGAACACAAACAATAATACATCAAATGATACTTATATATACAGAGAATACAACACTCTACTCCACAAATAAACTACTAAATAAATACTAAAAATTAAAAAAATAGTATATATAATATAGGGGTATACTTATTATATACTAAACTAATAAACTAATAACGTATTCCACAAGCGAGCGAACATCCCAAGTGAGCAAACACCCTCCCTACCCCACCCTAATAAAAATATCACCTTCACTACTATACCATTGTTAGGATGGTGCAGGAAATTTATGCTGTGTTAACCTTAATTTTTAAAATATCTCTTGATAGGTTTAGATATTATGACTAGGCTTACTATAGTAACTATAATATAGTATTCTTCTAGAAGTAGCTTCTAACTAGGGGTTATTTTAATAATTTAGATGTTTTATTTGTTTATTCTATTTATTTATAATATTACTATCTAAGATTTTATTAGTCTGGTGTATAGTAAGTATATTTCTCTGTTATATACGCTGTCTTTTTATTTATCAGCACTTAGATAGTGTCTGGTTTGTAGAATATAGTGTTGTATTTTTTGCTTATATAAGTACTAATTAATATATTATTATCTATATTTTTTTAGTAAATTGGTCTATAGTAGTTAGTAATAATATTAAAAAACTATTTAGATGCTAGATAATCTGGTTTTTAATAAATTTTAATTATAAACCAGCTTCTAAAGGGTTTATTGGTGTTTTTGTTGTCTAGATAGCTATTGTATGTGTAATACCAGAATATAAATTTACTAGGGTAGGTATTGGTAACTAGATATCTAGTTTTGAAAAAACCTTATTAAGATTATAAGGTATAATCTTAGCTTTAGCAAAGCTACTGTGTATATTCTTAGGTGTTATTATAGTAATAAATACTTTATGGAACCCAAAAAGAAATTCCAGCTTGTTGATATAATTAATATCCATATATACTAAGTCTTTTATCTGGTGATTATATGCCTGTTTTAATGGTCTAAAATACCTAATATCTAATGGCTAAAAAAAATATGAAGAATATGGTAGTATATAGATTGTAATAATTTTATATTCTTAGTAGTAAAACTTGAAGGTAACTGAATAATAGTTTTCATGGCTATCTAAAACTAATAACTGGTAATTTGAAATGTAGTGTTGTGTTGTAAATTGGTTGAAGTGCTTTATTTACTCTATAGTAAGCTTATTTGTTGTCTAGTTATTATTAAAGAGTATAATAATCTAGTTCTTTGGTAAGCTGGTCTTTGTATACTAGTTAGTTAGGTGGTATTTACTAGTTAAAATAATAAATAGTGATATTATCTAACCTCCTATATATATCTTCTAAATAATTATTGCCTATTCATAGTTCCTAGGCTGTGCCAACTTTATTTTATTGTGGGTTTTGGTATTTGTAATAATTATAATAGAGAAGATTATGTCTATTATAAAATTTGTCTCATCAAAATTATATATATTATTATCTATAATACTATACTTAGTCTTTATAGCTTATACAAGCTATAACCAATTACTAATAAATTTATAATTTTTATATTTAACCTATTGGTAGTTATATTTTCTGGATAGGTATATTTAGAGCTCCAAACAGTGTTTTATAAAATTTACTATTTAATTCTTGCTAATATAATATAAGTTATCACCAGTATATATTAATAGTAATTGGTTGGTTATATTTTTTATACTATTTAATCTAGAATAAAAAGATCATATATACAGCTCAAATATATACTGGACAATAGTATCCTCTTCTAATTATATAAGATTCTGTGATTTTAGTATGCTATTGCTCTGTGAAAGGTGTTTATTACACTGGTGGACAAGAGTTATTTAAAGAATATTATATAATTTAGCTACTACTATAGTACTTAATTTTTGTTTTTTTTTAGAGTTTTAATAGCTAAGATTATTCAGGATTTAGTTGTAGAGGCCGTTATTATAGTGGTTGTGGATGTAGGTGATGGTAAAGGAGAAAAGGGGGTGAGGTCGCTTGGTGGGGTGTTCGCTCGCTTGGGGTGTTCGCTCGCTTGTGGAATACGTTATATAATAACACTATAGATAACATAGTTATACTATCAGTACCCCTAAAGTACTAGCATATCCCCCAGCCAAAGGCTATTATTGTGTATATATACCATTATAGTAATTGTAGTGAGTCTGGCTATAATATTTAAATATACCAACAGATATCTTCAGAATCCAAATAAATGATTTTCTGGTCCTGGGCTGGGAAACTAAGTGCTGGTAGCAGTATAGCTAGTAATTTTGTCAGGGTAGGGTGGCAAGGTGGCCCGGTCGCTTGTCCGGCCCGGTCGCTTATCGTGCACGTTATTAACTTTTAATTTTAAATACTAATTTATTTAAATTGAATAAAAAGAATAATATCTTTAAAATTATTTACTATTTTTATTTCTACTAATTTTAATAAACTTATTTTTTAATTTACTATTTATAATAACATCTCTTTTTATACTATAGAATTATAGAAAGTTAAAAATCTTATTAATATTTTTTAATTTATAGTTTTTATTTTTTCCCACTATTGGTTATAATTTTTTAAATAAATAAATCTTATACTCTTAAAAAAAATTATAATAAAAATAATTAATATATATAAAATATTTTTGTTTTTTAATATTTAAATATTATTAAATAATTTTACTTTTTTAATAATTATTACTTATTTTATATTAAATAATTAATAGCTTTAAAAAATCTTTATTAAATTTAAATTTTAAAAGATTAATATACTAAAAATTATTTAATAAATATTATTAAAAATATTGTTTAAAAATATAAAATTAAAAATTATTTATTTACTATTATGCCCAACTGTAAAGGCTGAATGAACTCATATCTCCAAGCCAGTTTTTTCACTAAATTTTGCAGGAGCGATAACCTAACAAAAATGTATTATTTCTTAGCAAAGCTTAGCACTAGCACAACTACAACCACAGCTATTATATAAAAATAATAATAAACAAATAGATAAACAACATAACACAATAATACACAATAAATTAAAAATAATTTATAGATTATTATATAATATTTCAGATTTACCCCACAACACATAATTTAATTAAATAGTTAAGAAGATAATCCAGATTTAAATTCGAAAAATGAGTTTTGATAAAAAAATCCTATATAAAAAACAACTTAGAAAAAATCTATAAAAACTAATAAAAAATTAATAAACAAAATCATAAACAAAATAATAAGCAAAATAACACAAAAAACAATAATAAAAACAATAATAATAAAAATTAAGAAAAAAATCAATAAAAAAATCAATAAAAAATTATTAAAAATTATTAATTAAATTAAAAATAATTAAATTAAAAATGCCCGACTGAATAGGAGGGAGGTTGATTAAACTCCCCCCTATCTCCGAGACAGATTTTACAGCAGATTTCTGCCTAATGGTAACCTACAAAAAATGTGTTATTTCTTAGCATTCTTAGCAATTACAACCACAACTACAGCTAGCTATATATAAAAATAATAATAAATAAATAAATAAACCTATATATATAAACAACACAACAATACAAAATAAATTAAAAACTATTTATAGATTATTATATAATATTTTAGGTTTACCCCCACAATATATAATTTAATTAAATAATAAAAGAGATATTTCATTTTTAATTTCGAAAAGTGAGTTTTAATAATAATCTCCATATAAAAAACAACTTAGAAAAAATCCATCAAAAAATTAAATAAATTTAATTAAAAAAATTAAATAAATAGACCAATATATATACAAAATAGCTATTCAGTCGGGTTTAAGTGGTGTGACGCACCCTTCTAGTTTAATTCTAAAATCTTGAAAAACACACTAGTTAAGGTGTGGGTGTGTTGTTATAGTTGTTGAGAAGCCATCTGTCGTCCAGCGCCAGCCAACTGTCATCCGAGGCCAGATTTTTTTTGCTGATGTATCTATCCTTATCATGATTACTAAATATAGAAGAAAAAGAAAGATTGTATTAATAGAAGGAAGAGACTTGATTGTTTTAGTAGGTTTGGACTTGCTGAGTTTATATACTTGTTTGTCTTGGCACTGCCGAGCGCACACTACTTAAGTAATTTTTAGAAAATTTAGATTTTAGATTGGTTTTTAGATCTATTTTTTTAGGCCAATCCAATCCAAAGCTTTCACTACTATTGGATAAGAGTGACAACAATAAGAAAGAATCTTTTATCTTGTGATATTTGCTGGTAACTACTTACATATAATAGCCGAGGCTTGGCGTTGCCAGCAAGCTATATCCGGTCTGCAACCCACAATACAGGTCCGCTTTTTGCTGAAATATTTATAATAATCGTACTTTAGGTACACCTAATCCGATTAGTCAGCACAATTATCGGCAAAAGTTGATCTTGGTGAGATACTACTATAATATGCCGGTTCTGTGTTGCAATGAAGCCATATTCTAAGTTATACAGCATGATACTTGGCCGAATATATACTTTGCTTGTCCATCTTTGCGCGTCATATTGAGCGTCAATTTTGCTGCGCAAACAGTGTCCGCCGGCAACAGAAACAACTTGGAATATTCTTCAAGTGTTGGGAAACATCTTTAACCTCCGATTCAGAGTTGTATATCCCCATCACATCATCGCCATCATTCACAAACCCGGACCTGAATCCTCCTCTAAACCCCCGATGGTCGATCAAAATGCAGAACCAGATACAATTCCACCCACGACCACATAACGGTAGCGATGCGCCGCTATTGAATCTGCTTCCTAACTCCGGGCACCAGACCGACCTCAATCACCTGTGGAGCCAGCTCCAAGAGCTGTCGCAGGTGTTATCATCGAACAGGGACAGCGCAGCCAAGCTTATTCAAAAGGCGGATGAGGTTAAAGTGAGTATGGCATCCCCCAAACCCTTGCGGTTCAATCCCTACTAATATGATCCGTAGGCGAAAGTGGACCCTGACACTTTGAACATTAACTTGCACCCTCGGGATTCCACTGATGAGCGTCATGGTATGGGCCCGTCTGGATGCTATCGTTCTGGTAGAGTCTTATCTCATTTATTCCCAGGGAACATTGATATTCAATCTCAAAACCGCGTCCTTCGAAGAGAGAATGCCACTTTGTTAGCTGAGAACGAAGACCTTTCCACATTGGTAAATGATTATGAATCGGTTTTGGAAAAGGTCCTAGAGGGCCTCAGGATTTTCGTGGTAAGTCTGCTGGTTTGTTTACTGTGGCTCTTATCACGTACTGATTGGGGCTGTTACATAGCACGAACAATCGATTTCCACGATCAATATACACCAGAGCTACGCCAGTCAGCTTGCTATTGAGCGGCAAGTGAACGCTGACCTCCGTCAGGATGCCGCGGATTTCCAGGCGCGCCTGGCCAAGCTCGGGGCGATTCTGAGAACGGCCCATGAAAACGAGAATGCACTGGGCCCTGATACCCTAATAGAGGAATTAAAGGCGGAGAATGCGGCTTTGCGGGATGCTTTGGGCATGAGGTCCGGTGACGCCGCGCCACTGGCTTCCCAGGAGTGATGCCGCACAGTTTTAAGGGAGTTTCATGGGTGTATGAAACAGCCAATGGCAGCCACGTACCAGCCGCCCAAAACCGCCCACCCCTTTTCATACTTTCCCACAACCTTCCAAGCTGCGAAATGCTGTATTCTTGCCCGGCGCCCTCACAAGGGCTAGCCAGGTTTGCTGACGGGAGCACGACCCACGACAACGAATGTTACCCGGGTCATTCGTAGGCGCGATCTGTAGTTAACACCGATGTCGGGTGCTCATACAAGTACGATTCCTCGCCGCATTGCGATCGGAGCATCTAGCTAGTGAATATCAGGGCAATGCATGCATGCTTACTGCCGGCTGTGAGCCGGGTGACTCGACAGAACGGTACGATCGGTTGTGAACTGACGATGCTTCAGTCCCAGACATGCATGTCCAGCGTTTGCCCCTGTCCCTCCAAGGTGGCATGCCCCTGGCGTCCGGTTCTGGCCTGGGCTGGGCTCGCGTCCAATCAGTATGCGTTGGCCCGAATCTGGCGAGGAAAGTGCCCCCTTAAGTCTGGGCTCGTTTTCGTCCGCTCCGCCAGCCAAGCCAACCGCATATTATTCTTGCCATCCTCCCTCCTTCCCCCTTCCCTCCCGTCCCTTCCTCCCCTCTCTGCTCCTCCTTCCTCATCACCACCACGTAGTGACAAACCGCCCGAATCGCCGCCTTTCGGTTCTCTTTCTTTCACTGAAAGCGTGGTTTTCGTTCTATTTCATTCTCATATAAATATATATTTTATTTCTTTTCGTTTCGCCTCTGGATTTTGCTCCTTGCTCTACTCTTCGTCACATCTAATCCTTTTTTCCCCGGCGCTCCCGCTCCCTCGTTCTCCCCGTTCAAAAAGACAACGGTTTGGCTTCGCCGCTCGCCGCCGTCCCATCCAGCTTTAACAGCCTTTCCCCCAGTCTCTTCAAACCTCGCTACTGGTTCATTTTTCTTTCTTTTCTTTCTCGTTATAAAACTGCTTGGGCTACCTCGTACTACATTGAAGCATTTTCCGGAGTTCCCACTGCGATCCTTCCTTCGAACAACGATACACAACATCTCTCCTTTGAAAACAAATGGACTTTGTTTCTTAATCATCGGTCTAACACTAACACCAATCTGGACCGGATCTTTTAAACTTTTCTTCTACAATATTTCGTGACAACAAAACAGGCATTGTCGGGCCATTTTTTTAGTTGAGACGGGATATCAATTTCGTGCGTGCACGGCTGTCACAAACTCCAAACTTACTGCGGAAAGTCGTTGCAGACCGGGCTTTTATCGAGTCTACGCATCTACTCACGTCTATAATCTTCGGTCCTCTCGTTTTATATTTATTCCCTCTGGTAGCACGCATCCGCCGATATCAATCCGGATTTTCCGCCACGAGTAATTCATAAACCATTCAGCAGTGCCGCCCTCTGGTCCATTATAAAATCTGAACGAACCTTTCGCATCTAAAAGGACAGGAGCCACCAAAACAGGCTCGGACATCGGGAATCGCAAGCCGCAGCAACTTGTGCGCTCTGATCAACCGAGTCAAATCACCGCCATCTATCTTTCACATAGCCTGCACCTGTGTCTCAGAAGACAGCGATCGAAGCAGGATATAAAATGCTGAGCATTGACGCTGGACGACCTGCAAGGATGCCATACACGCTGCAGCAATCCTACCAACCCGCCAACGGTATGGTCGGGAACGGCTTCGCTAGTCGAGGCATGGCAGATAGCAGAAGAAACATGGCCATCCCAACCTTACCGACTATCTCGACCTCCCTATATGATGATTCAAAAACTCATCTCCTCTCTCCTCTCCCCACGTCCCGAGGCAGCAGCCGAGCCCAGTTGCTCGCAGGCCTCCGCACAGCGCCGAAGACGCCTATGGGAGCGGAGCATGTTAATGCCCTTGACGGAAGTCACCACGATGACCCCTCACAAGTAACACCAGTTGATCTGAACTCGCCCTACAAGAATCAGCGCATGTTTACCCAAGGTGGTAGAGGCCCGATCTCTCATGGAAACATGCCAACGAACATGGCCAGGTCGCTCCTTTTACAGGAACAATTCCAAGATATGAACCTCGGGGGCTTTGCTTCCCCTCCAACGCCTCCCGCATCGACAGGATTGTCTTATCAGGGAGATGTTGATTACGAAGCCAAGCTATATGCAGATTTGCTTGCGCGGAACATTTCTCTGGCGCAGCAACAGCAGCTTCTTCAGCAAATGATTGTATCTCAACAAGCGCAGCAACTTCAGAAAGCGAATCAACAGGTGCATGCTGTTCATGTCCAGCCATCCGGAGTTCCGTCTTATAGCGCGCCACTGATGAGCCCGACTGTGTATTCGCCCTCGGCGGCGAGACATCAACCCTCGCATCCACATAATTCGTCCAACAGCCAACATTTCTACCTCTCGCAGCAAGCTAGGAACATGCATGGCGCGCCCCAGGGATACCCTGCCTCAGATTCGATGTCTGTTGCCACTCTTGCATCTGGCTCTCAGGTGTCTTTATCTTCTTCCCCTGCAACTGAGTCACCAGCAAGGACCTCATCATCTCGGTCATCGCCGTCCCCAACGCGAGGCTCTCCTAACGGAGAGCGGCCTCGCATGCAGAAGACTCCGAGCCCTCCGCCGGTGTCTCTCTCGAAGTTCCGTCGTGGTCATAAAAAATGCATATCTCTTTCTGGATGCAACAATATGAACCCAGCCCTAGCAGACAGTGGTCCAAAAACGTCTCTTCCAAGATTCTCGAATGTTCCATCCACCCCCCTCAATTCGACATTCGGGGGCCGCGGCGATCATCCAATTCGTCAGCCTCGAGGACCCCCAGCGCTCGAAGAGATCGTGTCCAAACCCAGCTCGAAACACGAGGGGAGCAAGAACTTTTCGTCACGGCAACGCAGAAGAGCTCTGACTAAACTGGTCAACGCCGGGCTCGAACGTCGTGGTACAAAGCCTCTAGGCCAAGGCCCAGGATCTGATTCTGACGTTGCGAGTCATTCGTCTCTCAACACCCCCGTTGATAACATGGGGAGAGGCGGAGTTGACGGATACGCTACTGCCTCTGCAGAACCGCCCAACACAAAACGAGATTGCCTGATCACTCCCTCGTCGAACGGTGACAGGGCTGATAAGAGGCGAAGTGCTATTTTTTAAAACAACTTGTACCTTTCTTTCTTTCTGGGTTTATGGGTGCGATTCAAATCCACCTAATGATGGTTTCGAACTTGTTCGTTCGCTCTCGAATATATCAGAGCTGGTATCTACAATTTACGCCCGCCCGGGCCCCTTCTTTATTCGACAGATGACTTTTTTCTTTATATAGTAGGACATTATTGAACGTCTGCATATTTGAAACATACTTGCTATGTCTGGCATGAAGACCAAACTTAAGATGTTCAGTATGGTTTGCTTTAGCTCGCTGGTATTATAATGGCATGGTCTTTCTGGGTTTTATTTTGCTATGTTTCTGCGAGGGATCTAGGTGGTGTACGGGCACGGAGGAAACGCGGGTTTATTCCGCCTCGGTATGCACTCGCTGTCAGACCCAGGCTACCATTTATCAATCTTCTCTGTCTGATTGCTTGTGGTCCTTGGATTTAAGCGCCACCTGGGTCTGTGGCCTTGCATTTGGTTTGCTTGTTCAAATTTGTCTAGTTGATAGGTACTTCCTTACTCATTTATATAATGCTCCGCCGCTCACTACGTACTTACTTACCCACCGGGTACTTGATGTTCGCTTTGGCGTAGACGCATGTGCAAATACTCAATGGTTACCCGCAAATTGTCACTCTGATGATAGTAATGAAAGAACATGGTCTTCGCGCAGGACACCTGCAGAAGAAGCAGGTTCAGGTTTCCATCTCCTTGTGCCCGAGAAAGTTCCCAGATCACTGGGTCCATCGGGGCAGATGATAGGCATAGACACGTCCATGCACATCGGGACATCGAGGAACTCGTGCCAGGATTGACAGAATAATAGGACCCCGAACACGGACGGGAGAGAGCGATTCGTACATAAGCTACTGCGATGACCAGATGGTGGTCGCCTGTTTTGAAAGCCCACTCCAACCCCGTGTTCTTATTCCCACCCCTCTGGCCGACTTGATAGAATCGTTCCATTGACCAACGCTAAAAATACCACACTCGGCTTCGTGTAAGGATACTACACAGTGAAGATACCGCTTCCTCCCCATCTCAGACAGGCGGTCATGTCGTCTCCAAATGATGGTAGAATGAATACTATCAACCCTAGCTCGGTGCACGACCATAGGAACAGAGGCATGAGGCGTGCTCATACTCACCAAGGTCACTTTGGCCCTGTGCTCTCAGGACTAGTGACTACTCGGCCGCAGAATACGCAGCAAAACCAGCCGCTGTCCAACTCCGAACAAGATGGGGGCCAGGGCGAGCAGAACGGGCCGGAAACTACTACGACTCAGGATATGGTCATAACCCAGGGCCCTGTCCCTTTTTTGCCCGCAGAAAACCCCTACATAAAGAGAGGAGAATTCGACGAGGATGCAGCACCCTTCAGTGGAGGTTCCAACAGCAACTATACACTAACAGAAACATCAGCACGGCAAGTCAACAAGAAGCCCTCGATCCCGAGAAGTAAAAACACTGCACACGATGCACGAGATACACATACTGGTTGTCCACGAGCAGCAGATGGATCTAGCTGGCCCCGATCCGGCCTGCACACGCCATCGCGGGAAGAATACGACAACAGCCGGCCCGTATACAAGTCTGGGGCCCTTGCTACGCTTTTAAAACTGGGGCGAACCCCCATATCTGCATTTCCCATGGCTTTCGGAGGGCGTTTCCGACGCGCGAGTGCGCCAGAGACTACCTCGCTGGGTTCGGGTGCTAGGACCCCTCTCAAATGGTACAAGTCAAGCCATATGAGTACCGCCGCGCTTCTAGCTGGGACTTCAGCACAGCTGGCAGACGCCTATGTCGGTCTGAGTGGTGGTGACAACCAACCCACAAGACTAACAAAGCCAAAACGAGGATACCCCAGTGGCGTTGCCGATGTCCTAGGCCGATTTAGCAGGGCTGGAAAGGGTGGCGAGATGAAGGCAAGCCTGATTTTCCTGGCTAATGCGGATAGGCTCGATAGGCCAGAACGCTGATATGGCTGTATCCGGATACCTAGCTGCGCTTTCATGTTGCCCACCCCCTCGAGAAGCAAAGGTACTTGCTCCAGCTGTGCAAAGCCTTGATGCTCTACGGTGCTCCAACCCATCGATTGGAAGGTGTGCAATGTGCGGTACTATCGCCTCTATCACTTTTCGGACACAGCCCTAACCGTTGCCTTAGAATACCTTAGGATGTCTGCTAGTGTTCTCGGCATACAAGGTGGTGCTATCCTCCCTTGTAATCGAAAATCAATGCTAACGAGACCAAAACCTAAGGACAATTTCTTTACCTGCCGGGGTGTATGTTAATAACATTTGATGACTCTTCTACTAATACGAGTATCATGCAGCTTGTCCGAGTCACGTCAATATTGGACCTGGGCAAACTTCAGGATGTGCATTTGACATACAAGGAAGTAAGAGCCAGCGATTGTACAGCGCAGCTTCCTTTGTCATACTTCTCGGAAACAAGCCTCGCACGATGCTGTGGTTTGAACAACGTGTGTTGATTTATATGCCACCGATCTAGGTTGTCCACGATATTATAAGCGTCGAGGAAGGTGATTGTAAACTGCAAGCACTGTAGGTTCCGATGTCCTTAGAGATGACTCGATCCATCACTGATGCTCGAGGCATTCTGAAGGTTTGGCCAAGGTCCGCGCTTTCCTCTTTGGTATGCCATTAGACCTGTGTTCACCAAGAGGAACGGTTGTTGTTTGGATATGCTGATAAGTGGAAGGCTGCGGGTATTGGGATACGGGGCTGCAAGTGCTGCAGTCGGCCCGCTGTTCTCGGGTTTGTAGCAAGATACGATACTCCTTCGAAAAGAGGTGCCGCCGTTAACTTGTTTCAGCTCGTCTCGTAGATCTTCCTATATGTTTCATTCTCGGCACGATTCTGGGCATCCTGGCTTTGATGGTTGCGCCGAAATCGACACTCTATGTAAGTATCTCCTTGGCTGTGTCCTGTCAATACTTGGTGGTGTTTCCGGTCAAGGGTCGTGAGATGAAAAGGAAAACACAGATATAAATACTGACCAAATCAGTCAAATGTCTTCGAGATCGTAGCGTGCGTGATAATTTGCTTTCTTGCTCGAGCATTTGGTTCCATAAAAGGTGGACCGTTCTGTTTCTCTGGGATTGCCCAGGCTTCAATTGCACTGATTCTGCCAGGGTACATCGTCCGTAAGTTTCCAGCCCATAGGATCCCGAAATACATTTCAGGAAATAGAGATCAAGGTTATCTTTTTATTGCTGATGCAACCTTTAGTCTGCGGAGCCCTGGAGCTGCAGTCAAAAAATCTTGTCGCAGGCTCAGTGCGCCTTTTCTATGCGATCGTTTACTCGCTGTTGCTCGGATTTGGGCTGACAGTGGGAGCAGCAATCTATGGCGCGATTGACAAAAATGCTACGTCAAGCAAGACGTGCTCGAGCATGATGTCGGAATACTATAATTTTGTTTTTGTCGCGATATTTACGGTCTGGTAAGCGCTGCATATGTTTAAACCCCCACGAAGATGATCGAGGGCTCACGAGTGCTGGCTGTAGTCTCAATGTACTCAACCAGGGCAAATGGAGACAGCTACCTGTGAGCTTGGGAATCAGTCTCGCAGGGTACACGGCCAACTTTTTTGCAACAAGACGATTTCCCATGAATGTTCAACTTGCGAATGCGCTAGGGGCGTTTGCAATTGGCGTTGCGGGAAATCTATATTCCAGACTGGCGCATTCGATCGCGTTCACTTCAATCGTCCCTGCAATCTTGAGTGAGTTTGGCTACACTCGATGGGTTCTCAACGATAGGGTCTGACATGCTTGGTCAGTCCAGGTTCCGTCCGGCCTTGCTGCGCAGGGTGGATTTATTGCAGGGCTTGATTCAGCAGACTATTTGAACAACAAGACCCGTTCCGTAGGCGCCGAAGCCGTGCAAAGCCAATTCAACAGCACCATAGCGAATGTTGCCCTTGGCATGATTCAAGTGGGTATTGGGATCAGCATTGGTCTGTTCTTCGCGGCGGTAGCCGTCTATCCGGTATGGACCGCGCGATAGACCGAGAGAATCGAGCATTGCTGACTTGAAGCCATCCCCAAAAGGTTGGCAAGCGGCGGTCAGGGTTGTTTACCTTCTGAAATCCCTAGCAGGGAGTCTACAGAGTCGGGCCAACAGAAGTTGGGCAGGAGAGTGGGACGATGTCGCTTCGGCAAGCAGGGTATGATAGATTCAGGGTGCGTCTACGGGACAGAGAGTCCCAGGGCTCATGGGGTACGTATGCTTGTGGGAGGAAGGCAGGCCCTGGGCGCTTGCATGTGCATGTGTATGCGTATGTACGTTACATGATTGTCTGGGAAGTACTAGTAGATACCCACCCAGGTTTACTGGAATTGCCGATGGGATGGCCTCCAGGTCCATGTTATCGGCGATGTGTTGCAAAGCACCGGGTTGCGAAGACTGGTGCAAAACAACGAAGCACTCGAACGGTGTGCAGGTGCGGACATTCACTCGATGCGGGCCAGCTGGATAAAAGCTGCCCTTCGCAGAGAAATAAAATAGACACCGATTAAGCTGCTTTTTTTATGTACCCGAGTAGCGTCAGTTGTTCAATACCATTACTGCTGGTACTATTAGCAGCACTTGAATCAAGTCAATAATCGGCGCGGTGCTGGTTTGTTTTTTATTTTGCGGCCGCCGTCGACTTTGCCTTGGTGTCCCTTTTTTTGGGGCGGGTTTTTTGGGTGCCAACGCAGAGCACAGGCGCCAAGGCAAAACAAACACAAAATAAAGGCACGCGTGCGGTGTTGATATGGCGGGCGAATTCCCGGACTACAAATAGTTGGCCCCTCCCACCGCTTTTGCCGCCTCCTCCCCCGCTCTATTCTTAGGCTGTCCCCCAAATCTCCCATAGGTTTTGTTTTTCTTCTGTCTCCCGACAACCACTTCCTTATCATCATCATCATCATCTCATCATCTATTTCCCCGATCGGTTCCCGTATCGCAGGCACTCGAAACCTCGCACTCGCACCCTTGTGACATCCGTCCCATCGCACATCTCGTAACAATGCCTCCAAAGAAAGCCACCGGAACCACCACTAAGCGGGCATCTGCCCCAGCGGACCATCCTCCATACAAGGGTATGTATCACACTATCTTATTTAACGCAAAGCGAAGGCTCTGTGGCTAATCAAACATTCAGATATGATCAAGGAGGCAATTCTGCAGCTCAAAGAAAGAAACGGTAGCAGGTAAGATCCACAGATTGCGGCTTGCATGGAAGTCACGGACTGACGTGAAGTAGCCGACAAGCAATCAAGAAATATGTCCTCAACAACAACAAGGGCATCAAGGAATCAAACTTCGACACGCAATTCAATGCGGCCATCAAACGCTGCGTCTCTTCCGGTGATTTTGTCCAACCGAAAGGTAAAACCTTCCAAAGCTTCCGCATTGAAGAATGAACCGTTGGCTTATCCTTGCATACTATAGGACCGTCTGGCCCGGTCAAACTCCAAAAGAAGGACCCTGCCAAGTCTACAACCAAGACCGCCAAAGCTTCCGGAGAAAAACCAGCAAAGGTAATAAATCCTATCCGGTATCAGAAAACCGTGAACGTCCAATTTGCTAATATATGCATTCAGAAACCCGCTGTCAAGAAGGCCGTCGCTCCAAAGAAAGCAACAGCAACTGGCACCAAGGCTGCAAAGCCCAAAGCGGCCAAGCCGAAGAGCACAACGGCGAACTCCAAGAAGTCGCGAAAGGTATGCACAAACCCATAGAAAACTGATTCGGTTCATCCGAGCTAATAACTTGTAGACTGCAACCGAGAAGCCTGCTGTAAACAAGACAAAGACCGGCAGGGTATCGAAGGCGACGAAACCAGCCGCAGCCAAAAAGGCGGCAGCTCCGAAAAAGACAACCACAAAGAAGAAGGCTGCAGAGCCAGCGGCTCCGGCGGCGGAGTAGGCGTAGCTGAAGATAAGCTCATTGAAATGAACTATATTGGTAGACTCTGATGAATGCGCTGGCTCTGTTTCCTCTGTGTATTTTTTGGTGCCTGACAGACTTTCCTTTTTTTTGCTTCTCTGTTCTGGATAGCGGTTTGCCGGTGGTCTCATTTGGGGCGTGCTCGTTTTATGTTCTCCATCTTTGATATCGCTGTCTTCGAAGGTTGGAGTTCGGTTGGAACTGGTCTTGTTTTCAATGGCGTTGTATGTCGATTCCTTCCGTTAGGATTTAATCCTGTTGATAAATTACGAAGCACATTTTGCACCTCGCTCGCACATTGACTATCATTGTGACTCGGTGCTTACAAACTGAGCCCAAATCTGGGTTTCGAGACTAGTACTCAAGGGGATTGTCAAGGGACCGTCCTTTTTAATTTGAGTGGCCATGCTGAGGATGTAATGGGGAGGGGACCCTGGACGGTTGGACGTCGTTCTGTCGGTATCAGCCGCTGGTCCTTGCGGAAGCCTGGGGTGGAAGGAGGGGCACAGATCCATGGGTGCCTGGCCTCTCCCTCTCCCTTATCGATGTGAACTTCTCTCATAGCTCGTGATACTCTGGGACCGGAAAACAGAGATGGTATCCTGTGGACGCAGAGAACGGACACGCTGGCGGGCAACTCCTGAGTCGAATCACGTCCTTCCTGGTGGCGTCTGCCGTAGACATTGATTGCATCATTGACACTTGCTCGAGACCGGTAACTCTTTTGACGGTACTGCTAGTGCCATCGGGGTGGGCGGTATCATGGCCTGACGCTCCTTCGTCTTTGTGTGGCTCTACCGCCGCCTTGTATACGCGCTATGATCTACCCCGGGCCAATGATCAAAAATACCGGGGACGGAACCAAGCGCAGGAAGGAAGCAATGCACTTACCAGGAGGCCGTAAATAAGTAAGTACTGACTACGGCACGTCCGGATCCTGGACACAGGACTCTGGTGCCTGCTTTACCATACCCTGCCTGCATGCTTCACGTGTGTATCGCAGATATAGACCGGATATTGTCCCGCAGGTTCCTGGCGTGGGTAATTGGTGTGGTGTGGGGATTTTCAGTGACGGCCCCCAAAAAAAGGGGGCGCGTTACATCTCTGGTCCCGTCTGCTCTGCCTTCACCCCTTTCCCAACTCACATCCGCTTGTCCACACTTCCACCTTGTTATTATGTGCGCAGGCTCCGGCTTTGGTCCAGCAGCCCTATTCCACATTATCCAGTTCGATAGTACATGTGTATAGTTCCATCGCCATCGTTCTTCGGGCTATCCCCGTGTTGATGGGTTTCCGGACAACCCTCCGACGACTGCCATAATATCGCGAACTAGCGTCTCTCAACAATCTCGACCACGCTCTGATATGCCTGCGTCGCCGCCTCAATCTCCCGCGCCATCGGGCATCGTTCGACCATCGACAAGAAGTGCGAGCAGGATGAGCATTGGTAGCGCTAGCCGGCAGCTTGTTTCTAGCGTCTTGAATGGCGCCGGTCGTGCACCTTCCAGGGCATCGGGGGAGGACGACGACGGCCTTCGGACTGCTGTCCGTGTCGGTATGCAAGATTATACTCCCATCCTCTACGGTCTCCCGTTGGATAAATAAAAGTAAACTCAAATAACCTGATTGGCTTTTGCACCTCTAGCTGTCCGTATACGCCCACCACTGCAACCCTCGGATCCCGGATATGACCTGATTCCACAAAGGTTCCAGCGGCCTATGGTCCAGACCATGACCGATACTTCTATTGCAATCGACAGTCCACAGGGTCGTAAAGTGTTTGTTTTCGATAGAATATTCGGACCAGATGTTCAACAAGACGGCGTCTGGGATTACCTTCAAGACAGCATAAATGCTTTCGTACAAGGCTACAATGTATCCATTTTGGCGTACGGTCAGAGCGGTGCTGGTAAATCATACACAATGGGAACGTCGGATCCCAACGAACGAACGTCACACGATGCATCGGGTAGGTGGCCTATTACCGCACTAACTTTCCACGAACCTCCGCTTACAAACTGTTTCTTGTCTAGGTGTCATACCAAGAGCTGCACTGGCTCTATTCGAACGTCTATCGCCTGTTGCACGAAATCAGTCATCGGGGATGAAGATCCCATCGCGGTACTCCACACCATTGCCAACTTTGCAAAGACAAAGTATTTCTCAAGAGAAACCTTGGTCGATGAAAGCCACATATGTTGAAGTACGCCATATCTCACAGTCGCAAGTCGGATTTCCGCTAACGTGCTCTCCTTGAAGATATACAATGAGCAACTCAGGGACCTCTTACTGCCCGAGAACACCCCACCAAGTGATAGACGCCAGGTTAACATCAGAGAAGATACACGTGGGAGAATCCTTCTCACTGGCCTCCAAGAGGTGCCAATTGAGAACGTCGATGATCTGCTTGCAGCCCTCAATTTTGGATCGTCAATTCGTCAAACCGATTCGACCGCCATAAACGCAAAATCATCACGTTCGCACGCTGTCTTTTCTATAAATTTGATACAGCGAAAACCTAGATCATCTCTAGGAGGGGTTGTCAAAGAAAAGCGCTACTCAGCTCCAGCGGACATACTGGCCGCTAGTTCAGACGGGTTTGTGACTGTTGATAGCAAGCTGCATTTTGTGGATCTCGCTGGGAGCGAGAGACTGAAAGTGGGTGCAACCTTTTTTCTGCGCCTATCACCTTGATAAAACCCTCATTGACATCAATCCTTTCGTTTAGAATACCGGGGCTCATGGGGACCGGGCGAAGGAGGGCATTTCCATCAATGCTGGATTAGCAAGCCTTGGGAAGGTCATTTCGCAACTCTCTTCTCGGCAACCTGGTTCTCACGTCTCATATCGCGACTCTAAACTTACACGCCTTCTACAAGACTCCCTGGGTGGCAATGCCGTTACATATATGGTGGCTTGTGTTAACCCTGCCGAGTTTCACCTTAGTGAGACACTCAATACAGTCCAGGTAGGCGTTCTTACATCAGTGTTCTTCATTATAATATTCCGGCATCCCTATCTAATAGAACTACATAGTATGCCCAACGAGCGCGTGCCATACAGAGTAAACCACAGATCCAGGAAGTTTCCGTGGATGGCGACTTGCGAGCTCTTGTCGAAAGACTAAGAACCGAGATCGCCTTCTTGAGAGACCAAGTTCGCAACTCTGAAGGCGGCTCAAATAATCTCTCGAATCGGCATTCCATCGACCGGTCGACGGAGAAGCAAGTCGAACTTCAAAATCAACTTCTTGATATTCAAGAAAATTACTCGGCGCTGAGTCAAAGGCATGCAAAACTCATCTCAGAAATCACTAAGGCTAGGGATGGCGACGTGAATACGCAGGCCGTTAGCCAGTCAGACGCGGCTGAGGATAGACTTGCTCGGTCCAATTCGTTTGCCGAAGCAGTCGAGCAGGTAGTTCTGGGTATGTCTACCGATTCATTGACTAGATACCGCAGGTCATTTAATACTGATTGAAACTTTGACAGAATACGAGAAAACTATCCAGAGTCTTGAAGCATCGCTCTCGAGCACGAGATCAAACCTCTCGGTTACTGAGGGTTCGCTTCTCGAGAAGGAATCACGCCTCGTTTATTTGGAGACAATAAATTCTCAACTCCAGAATCGTGTGCAGAAGCTGTCTGACCGTGAGTCCAGCACGGAGGTCTATCTTGCTGACCTAGAAAATCGACTAAACGGCCACACGTTTGGTGAGGAACGCAGCTCCGCAGTCATTTCAGAGCTTCGAAAAGAACTCAGCCGAGTCCGAGAAAACGAGGCAAGCTGTGAAGACTACATTTCAACCCTTGAAGAGAGGTTGGCGGAAGCAGATCAAGGTATGGAGATCATGCAGCGAGAACTGGAGAGATTGGAGAACGTGGTTGATAGGCAAAGAAGTTTGGGAAAACTTGACAACCTCCTCCACGAGCTCGATACCTTGACCCATGTACCCTCTCAACCAGGGGCCCCCGTTGAAGCGCGCCCGAGCGATGAACCAGATGCTCCCAGCGACCTTGAGGACTTGACAGTCAAGGTGAACAACATGTCCAACGACGGCACCATGAATGCCGTCCCGCAATCGTCTCCGGAGTTGACGAGCGCAGTGGATTCTACGAGAGATATTAGCGAAGAGCAGCGTATCTTGACTGTAGATTCTGCTCCACATGAACTCGTCACCCCTGCTAGTGAAGCGGACTCTGCGGAAGGCCAACAGGACGGAGGCACGAAATTGAAGCACAAATTAGACCGAACTGCCCAAGAGCTAAATCACTACAAGGGGCTGTATCATTCCACGATGAGCGACTATACCGAGATGAATGCGAGATATGAGAGAGCATTGCGTGATCTACACGAGCTGCAAGATCAGTTGGACGAACACAGGCACGGTAGGAACAGTTTAATGCTCTCTAACGCGGACGAACTACCGCCTCCGTCTCCCCAATCAGTTTCGACTCCGATCGTATCGACTCCTTTAGTTCAACAAATCAGCGCCCATCCCGCAAGCCGCATAGACAACGCACAAACGGATACTGCGAATGCTGCCCAGAAAGCCTGGGTCAAGCTCCGTTCCCCTGAGGGTTCACTGAGTTCTGGCGAAGCTGCTCAAATCGAGCTCAACGTTGAGGGCCTGGTTGGCAATGATACATCGGATCTTGGTGCCGAGTTCAACGATCTGGAGGCAAGGTACCTCAACCTCCAAGAAGAACATCGATCTGTACTCGAATTGGTAGACGATCTCAAAGCCACTATATCAAAGTCGCGGTTAGACGGCGTAACGTCGCCGACTGGAGCCCAAATATTACGCCGGAAATCAAGTCAAAATCTAATCGCTTCAGATCGAGCCAATAGGGCTTTCAAAGGCCTGCGGTCTGTTGCCATTCAGCACCTGACTGGAAATGAGGATGCCAAAGAGGTATTTGACATGAATATCAACGCGGCAATTCATGAGTTGCAATCAAGATCAGAACGCATCCAGGAACTGGAGCACGAAGTTACTGGACTTCGTAAGGATGCCGAGGCCAAGACCGCAATGATTAATGGTTTAGCTCGCGAGCGATCCAGGTGAGAATACGCGATAACATCTTATTTTATCTTCGGCGGCTAATCATATGGCAATCTAGCATTACCAGCTCGCCGATGGATATATCTGTCGTTTCATCGTTGCAAAGTCGCCTTGCAGAAAGTGAGGATGAGCTTCAGAAAGTGCGATCAAAACTGAAAGCACAACAAGAAGAATTTCAGCAACAAGTTACGAGCCTCAAATCCAACCTGAAAGAGGAGCCACAGTTTTCCGATTCACAAGTGGATAGCAATGCGCGTCTGGGGGAACAGCCGGATCTCTCGACAGCGAACGACGGTGTTGAGTCGAATAAGGAGATTTCAGAGCATATTGCTCGGATAGAGAAACTATTGCGGACAACAGACGACGAGGATATTCCTACCCTTCCGACACGTCTTGACAGACTTATCGTCTTCGTTGACCAACTTATCCAGATCCCTCCTCAATTCCGCAACCAAGATCTTGACTTTCAGTGGTCTTCAATCCTTTCTCGCATGAGAGGCCGTTTGGAGGTTGGTCGGGATTCTGCCCTTCTGCAACACCAACAGCTTCGCGATCACGAAGATAGGTCAATGGTGCAACATGAGCAGTTCAAACGTCTGCTGGAGATTTTGCCAACAGATTCGGAGCAAGATGTCCACTTCGGTGATCAGGGTATCTTCATTCCGGATTCCACAAGCCTCTCCCTCTATTTCGACGCCGTCACTTCCAGGATTGAAGCCCTTATACGTCATCTCGAGCAAAACCGGGCGGATCAATCCAAGCTGCAATCTGCATTAGATTCGGGAAAGAAAGAGACGGCGCACTATGAGACGATTTCTCGAGGCCTTCAAGAGCAACTAGAAGCAACCCGAGAGAAGTTAGAGGCAGAGTTTAAGAATTCCGAGAAAGCTTACAGCAATAGCACGATGCTGCAAGACAAAGTTCAAAAATTGGAGCACCTCAATCTCAAACTGCAGTCAGAGCTCGACGAGTGTATGGCCAAGAACAAAGCACTGGAAGAAGATATCCTGGTTCAAACAAAAAATCTCGACGCGCAGAAACTTTTGGTGGTGGAGTTGCAAGAGTTACATACCATGTCCCAAAAGGAGTTGGATGACCTTGTAAAGAAAGAGGCCACTCACGCTGGTGTGATCGACCAATTGGAGCAGCAGTTAGCAACTACTTATGACCAGCATCAAGAATCTCAGAAGCGGCTCCTGCAGACCGAGGAGGAACTTCGAGCGTTAAGATCAGATAGAGCTAACCTGCTAGCCAGTCACGAAGCCTCCGCTCATACCAGCGCTCAACACATCGACAATTTAATGAACGAGCTCAGTTCACTGCAGGTACGTCGACACGGATGGATGTTGAACCTCACGTCGATTTTTGGTAATGCTAACCACTTTTTTTCTCGATGACACAGCTTAAATTAGCGGATGCTCAGCTTGAGTTGAGTTCCGTCCCACCTGGCGGAGTGAACCGAACACAAAGGTCCAATTCCGTCTCATCTACCAATCTGCGGAAGAGTGCTTCTGCCGCATCTCTCCCCTCTCCACCTCCAGTGATACCTCTTCCTCCTCTACCGCCCAGCCAGATCTCGAACACAGCGATCCCAAGCGCGACTACGTCAACACAACCGATAGCCCCATCGACCCCTACTGTTTCGCGACGCCCTAGCAAAGATTACGTTGTAACGCATCTCGAGGACCAGGAAGCCCGAATTAAAGCTCTGGAGAAGCAGCTACAAGCCGAGAAAGCTCTGACAGCGACTCTTGAGGAAGCGCTCACCGACTGTGAGAAGACAGTGAAGAGGCTTAACTCCGACAAGGAAATGTATCAACGGAAAGCCAACCAGGCACAACAAGAACTGGACCGAACACGCAATGAATCTCAGTCCAGTAGATATTCTACGCAGGCGATGGAGGACGAGCGGCTGGCAAGGCTGAGAGCTGAAAAGGCGATGCAACAGCTCGAAGAGCGGATGCATGACGTTACGAAGAAGAGTAGCCGGCATAAGATGCTTTGTTTCTAGTGTATTTTATTAGACCATGTGGGCGGCCTCAGTTTTCATACTGAGCAACTGAATCCTTATATCAGCATATGACTTTAGGTTTGGTGACGGCGAATGGATGGCCGGGCCGAGATCCAATATGGTACTCGGCGGGTCCTTGGTTGGTCTTCAATGTTGCGATCGATTGTTCGAGGCGTTGCGATTGAGATGCCTCTATTTGATTCTCTTCTCCTTGCTTATTTTTTCCCTTTAGTCCTTTTCTCGATTCTCTCACTTTTCTCATTTCGTTGAGATAATGCTCTGTTCTTTTTTGGTTTATTGTTTTTTTATCTTCTTGCTTTTTTGGTGTTTTTTTCTTTTCAATCTACGTTCCGTTTTTGGCATGTTACCCCTTGCCCTGCCGCGATTTCTTTTTTATCCCATTTTATCGTCATGACATTGCACACTTTGCTTTCAAAGCACTTTTTAATGCTAGACTAGACGCGCCGCATTTCCGCTCTCTACAAAGCAGCAGGCACAAAGCAGTGAACTAAGCTGGCGTCAATATGAAATTGTATCAACCAATATTTTAGTTTCCCAGTGTATTATCCGTAGCTCGAGCTGATTGTGCTCCGGACACTTGTATTCATGACCGCGTACATACTTCTACACAAAATGCAAACAAATAGTGACCAAAGTACTCAAGTGGCAAATCCTTACTTGAGTACTTATTTTCTATCGGTCGTTTTACACAAACACGCCACTTCTCTAGTTCTTGTGGCATAAGTTCTTGGGCATACTAGCTAGGTAAAATATCGCGACAATCGCCGTCCTATCGCCTAACAGATACCGTTCTGCTAGCTACCCTTAACCTCCGCCTTCCCCGCACCCATATTCTTGGACCGGAGCAAGTGTGCTACCGTCCCCGTCGCCACCCATCTCAAACTATCGCCGAACCCAAATTATCTGACACGCAATGGCCGATAACGACGGCAGTCAACAGCAATCGACCGAGAAGGCAGAAAAGCTAGCGGCTGCTAAAAAGCGCGTTCGTGACCATAAAACACCATCGTTCTGAGGTTCGAGATCGCTAAACAAAAGCACAAGATAGTTCGAAGAGCTGAAACGCAAAAAGCACCCCACGAAGAAAGGTACGACCGGCGCATCTCAAAAACAGCCGCAAGGGGCCGCAAGCGTAGACGAACCAGAATCTGAGCCGCAAACTACAAAGCATCCACAAACCGATACATCCGATATCTCAAGCAAGCAGGCAGATAGCATCGAGCGAGCAGACGGCGTGGACGCATCAATTCACGCCAATACCCATCGCCCCGATGGACCGGAATCTATTCCATCCGACTCGGCCAGAGGGACGAAGGCTGCTGTTGGAAGCGGCCACGGACATCGACAGTCTATATCAATTTCAGATATTCCGCGGCCTTTAGAACCAGGTGCTTCTTCCAACGAACTTTTCGAAACTCTCCCAGAAATATATCGTAAGCAGGCACTTGTCATCGACGAACTACGGTTAGAAAAACAGCGTCTTCTAGATGAAAACTTGGCTCTCAAATCAAAAAACCAGGAATCCAGTAAAATAATCGTAGAAAGGGACAAGGCCCTTGAGGACCTTGCCTCTCTATCCGAAGAATTGACAGTCCTGAAAGAAAGGACAGGCGTGGAACAAGCAATCCTCCGAGAGGGGGCTGGAGAGGTCAACGCTCAAGTATGTCGGCTACTTTTACCGATTCGAATCGTGCTAATTGTCGATCTTAGAAAGTCGAAATAGTCAGACTAAATCGAGAACTGGCACACCTGCAAAGTCAGTTAACACAGAAGGACAAAGTTATCACGGAAATGCGTCGAGACTCGGCCTCGGTGCTACCACAAAGCTTAAGGACTAAGGAAGAACAGCTAGAAAGCCTTTCTGTAGAACTCTCCGAGTTGCGTGAATCGCTTCAGAAGTCGCTGTCATCCACAAAGGAATTAACATCAGAACGTGATAACCTTCGAGTCAAAGTGAAGTCTATGGAATCAGACCTCCATCAATCGACACAAGCAGCAGATGACCTTAACCACAGGCTTAACACCGCTCTGGAGTCGCTGGCCACCGACACCGCGAACAGATCTGCTTATGAGGTAAAATTCCAAGCTCAGGAACGAAAAATAGCGGAGCTGGAAAAGGCGCTTGGGGAGATGACAGCGGAAGCCCGCAAGTTGAGGGAGTCGAACCAGGAACTATTGGGATCCGAAAGGAGTGCGGAAACTCGGCGACGAGACATGGAGAAAAAATTGAACATCGCGCAACGGGAAAACAGCGGCCTCCAGATGAGATTGGCGGAGCTTAAATCTAGTATGCAACAGGACAGGACATCAGCGGAGCCTATGATATTCAATGAAGGTGTCGATTCTGCGTGGGAGCACAAACCCTCTGACTTGCCGGGGGAAGACGTCCAAGATCCATTTTCTGACGTCAACTTGCGTGCTGGAGGAAGACAAGGGAGCGTTACCGGTATCATGGGCCAGACGCATTCGATAAGAGCCTTGTTACCAAGTGGCATATTTCCGGGAAATTCGGAGCATCGCCCCACCGATGCAAGCAACCCAGAGCTACAAGTTATAGCCCGAAAGGCCAAGGAAGAACTTGGGAGATGGAGAGGCTACACTTTGGACCTCGTCGATGTGTATAAGGGCTACGACAATGCCTACACTGGTATCTTTGAAACTTAATATACTGTGGGGTAGATGAATTCGCTGGCGGCAAAGTAATGTTTCATGTTACTGGTTCCCGCTTCCACAAACCTTACGTACGGTGGACGCGATGATGCAAAGTTGGTGTTTAGTTATTGGTGCCGCTGCGATGATACTATATACCCGTAAATAAGATTTAGTATTTGAGCCAACTGATTGTCGCCATAGCGGGTACTGCTGGTGTTCTCGAGTGAAAAGTTTGATATATTGCGTGGCCTGTTCTTGTGAGACTCCCTATTCTGCCTTTTCGAATCGTGAAACCCCAAACAATTTATCTCCACACTCCAACATGGCCCAAAAGAGCGAATACATACAAACAGAGACCGGTCGGTACAATTCCACTATGTCCTGCCATTAATGACTGCCGGTACCTGACAAGCTCGTTATTCATCTTCGTAGGCAATAAGGTTTCCCGGAAGTCCCTAATAATCGGGAGTCAGAACATCATCCTAGGTGGCAAGGTCTGCAGTCCTGCCCATGGCTCAAGCAAACGTGCGCTGTATGCTGATCGCTTCTGTGTCATAGACGATTATTCAGGCTGACTGCTGTATCCGAGGAGACCTTCGCCGGTTAGTTCCACAAGGTCAAAATGCGACAGCGGTTGCAATCGCTGTTGGTCGGTACTGTTTCTTGAGCAGAGGGAGTCTCCTTAGGCCTCCTAGCAAAACGTATAGAGGGTAAGAGGTTTGGGGCAATGAAGGTCTCACTTTTTCAGTTAAATGCCAAGCGATCTTGCTACACAGCTAAGCATAACTCTCTGGCTCTCCTAGACAGTTCAACTACTACCCAATGAAACTTGGTGATCACGTCTTTATCGGCGAAGGGAGCGTCATAGAGGCAGCAGTGATCGGCTCCTACGTCAGCATCGGAAAGAACTGTGTGATCGTATGGCAGCACCAACCCTGGCTGTGTGTGCGCACGCGCTAATGCACAAATCTCCCGAGCAAAGGGCAAGTTCACAATCATCAAAGATTGTGTTCGTATAGAGGATGGGACTGTGGTTGCACCAAATAGTGTGATACCGTCGTTTTCATCTGTCGAAGGACATCCCGGGCAAGTCGTTGAAGAGCTGCCCGAAACAGCAGCAGAGATGTTGGAGTGTGAGTTAAATAATGCAAGACTTCACAGGGGAATGCAACTACTGACACAAATCACCGAGCATAAAAATAGTAAAAGAATTATACAAGACTGTGTAGTGCAGGACTAACGAACGCCCCGAGGTATTGGCGTCTACCTTGTAGCAGTGATATTTTGTCTATCCTGGTAAGAGTAGGGAAAAGGTCAAGTCATTCCCTCACACGGACTCCTCCTTCCGCAAAGTATATTTTGCGAATGCTCTCGCAAGACTCTTTTTGATGCTCAGTTTCTGGGCCCCGATAAAGCTTTCGACTATCACTCCGATCGCAAGGTCAATATCTCGTGCCTGTACGTAATCAGAAAGCCTCATTTTTGCGAACGCCTCGGACAGTCGAATAATGGATTCAAGGTGACGGACCTGTAAAATAAGGGGTCAGTAGGGGTTCGGGGCCATGTGGAATTTATAGTTTTACAACTTACGGTTATGGGAAACGACCCGGTAGCCAGTGATTCTCGTCGCATGTCTGAAAAAAGTCTGGCGAGCTTCTCTTCGTCTATATGATGAATTTTTGGTCGACACTCCCGCCTCGCGAAGAGTATATACTTCCTGAGTATATCTTGTGGAATCAAATTGGAATGCTCCGTCGTAGATATCTGTCTATTCCCCGCCCCATTGGAGAGAGGGTGTGAGCGTCCGTGAGAAGAAACCACAAATTTGGCTAGAAGCTCATCTGCATCTGGGTTAACGGTGTCTCTGACGACACAGAGGACGTCGAAGCGGGAGAGAATGGGTTCTGTTAACTCCACGTTCTGGGCAAACGGAATTGTGGAGTTATAGCGGCCGCCGATAGGGTTCGCCGCTGCAATGATAGAGCATCGGGCCTGCAGGGTTGTCACGATACCCGCCTTGGATATAGATATAGACTGTTGTTCCATGGCTTCGTGGAGGGATGTCCTGAAAAGATATCGCTTTAGTTACTCCAAAGAGAGACGTATATCGGACGAGGGTGAGTCGGAATAAATGCTATGCTTACCTATCCCGATCGTTCATTTTGTCAAACTCATCAATTAAACATGTCCCTTTGTCGGCCAGAACCAATGCACCGCCTTCTAAAGTCCATTCGTTTGTTATAGGGTCCTTCCTGACACTCGCTGTGAGGCCCACTGCACTTGCACCCTGTCCGGTTGCGAATACGGCGCGGTGAGCAACTCGTTCCACGTATTTCAAAATTTGTGATTTTGCTGTTCCCGGGTCCCCTAGGAGTAGCACATTGATATCGCCCCGGAGAGTGTGCTTTCCCTGTATATTCTTTGGAATGCCGCCAAAAAGGGAAGCCGCCACGGCCGTTTTGATGTCCCGGTGTCCATATATTGAGGGAGCGATGCTGTTTATGATTTTGTCGACAATCTTGTTTTCCTTGGCTAAGTGCCTGATTGCGTTTTCGTCCTCCTCTGTCAGCTGGAACCCAGCGAGTTGGTCGTGCGCTTTGATGACATTGTTGGCTTCCAATATAGTTGCAAAGACGGGAAACCCGTTTCTATTATTCAGTTGAGCATCATAGTTGTTTCGATAGATGCCTGTTATTTCAACCTCTTCGCCAGGTTTGGCAGAGTCTATGAGATCCCAGAGCAAGATGACTTCTCGATGTCGCGGTAGTCTTCCAGCTGGTACTGTTCCCGGTGATTCCTGCAATGTTAACTTCTGGTAATTGCGATAAACTGTCTTTTCTGAATTGAGAGTAAACGGGCCCCTAGATTGGCAGTTTTGGCAGTAGGAGATTTTAACTTCGACGTTTGATTCTTGTTGAAAAGGCCCGATAGTAATTCCGCATTTGGTGCAATCAAACCTGACAATCTTGAGTTGAGGAAATACACCAGTCCGACGGGTTACGACCCCGGAAACGCGGACCAGGGCATTTAAATGCGACTGTCGGAGGTCGCGAAGGGTAAAGACAGCGGGGACGTCCGATACGCGAACGTGAATCTCGGGATGGATACGGTCGTAGTCCTGATAGTGGAGGAGCACAGCATCCATAGCCACTGCGTCAAATATTGGAAGAATTTCTGTCGGGGCATTGGCGAGAAAGTATGCTAGGACTGCTTTTGTGTCTGCCAGATGCCGGTACGATATCTCCAGTGATTCGGCGTTCACTTCTCCCAAATTGCGAATTCGAGTTCCGTAAACGGATTGATTCGTACTTGGGTCTACGTACTCGAGAAGAAAGCTCTTGAACTCCCGCGCAATGGAACGCTGAACAGCAGGAAGCGCGATCCATTCTGGGAGGGACGAATTTTTGACATCGGCCAATGCCTCGAGGCTTAGTTCTTGATCCCAGTTGTCATCGTCATCCGGTGGCTCGTCGTAGTTTGTGTATCGGTGCCGCCGCCGGAGTGGCTGGCCGAGCAAGCTCATGTTATCATCGTCGTCATTTAAGAAGACTGCTGGCATCCTACGGGCACGAGCGGCTTCCTTATCGCGTTCCGTCATTCGCTTATCAAGTAGCCTTCGTTCGGCCAGGCTTATTCCTTCGTAGTCTCCATCGTCGTCGAGACCTTCAATTTCGTATTGGTCTTTCAGAGGATCGGACCGATAGTCACTGGTGACAATTAGCTTGTTTGAAGGTGGGTCTCTAGTATTAGATAGGATGCATACTCTTCGGCGTAGGCCATCAAGTCTATGCCATCCTCGTCCTCCGCCAACTCGTCGAGATCCTCAATGTCTTGTATTCCATCGTCTTCCTGGACCAGGTCTTCCTCGTCGTCGGTATCATCGTTTCGGGGCGGGGAGCTGGGGGGGAAGGCGGATAGCGCGGGGGATGCTGCCGAGGAGATAATGCTTCTCTCGTCCTCATCCTCTCGAATCCGCTTCCTATTCGGATGCGACGAAGCCATTTTATCACTTGCTGATTCCTGTCCTGCTTGGACGCGGATGGCTGATTGTAGGCGGGGCTTAACTCGAAGGTTGAAGGTGGTGGGCGGCAGCGCGTCTTGTGCTGAAGTGGGACTTTGAAACGAAAACGCGACGCCGGGTTGTGGGAGAGTTGACTGCAACAAAACCGGCAGACAAACCATGCCATCCTCCGCCTCTCCTCACCTGACGTTCGAAGCCAAGAAGGGCTTTGTTCTTTCGCAGATCCGAATTCTATCGCAGGATATCCCATCGCGTGCAGAGTGGGACTACAATGGCAGCAGCGATGACGACGAGTCCGGCGGGGCTGACTCGGCGGAGCCTCTCACGGATGCTGCGATCGAAGGCGTGCTTCAGAAAGGTACCGATACCGAGCTGCCCGATGGCATTCGAATTCGCATCTGGCTGACAAAGGATCGGGCTTCACTTTGATCCGTTGCAAGCAGTCAATCGGCTCTTGAGACGACACCATCAAGTTTTCTACAGCTCTCCGGCGATAGACCACGTGTCCGAGCAGGTCAATATCCTCAGCTTGCAGCGGCCGGGTTCCACACATGAGACCGAAGACGAACCGGACGTTCTCAGCGGCCGACTGGACTTGTCGGAGTTGCAGTGGGTTCTTCCCGTCCTATGAGTCGAGCACGTCGGCAATTGGTTTCTCACACAGCGGTTAGAAACATTGAGCGACTTCCGGAGTCGTGGCCGGTCCGTAGCGGGAGCGCTGAGGAAGCCAACGTCATGTATAAAGCGCTTGTTGGTCGCGTCTCCGGCATGGCCGCGGGCGTCATCAATCTACGGTTGAAACACAAGCGACTGCTGGCTATCAGGAAGAAGCTTGGGGTGCTGGAAAACCCGCAGCAGACCATCCAGCCGAACCTTGTTTTCAAAGACGGCGAGCTGGCGCTTGAGCTGAAGAAGATGCGGATATTGGCAGCCCGGTTGGCCAACGAGATGGAGACCTCCAAGGCTGTGGCGACGACGGAAGGGTGATGGGCGTGTGCCGTGCCTGCGCCCGTTGCGCACGAAGTTGCGTCGGCGTTCTGTTTCGAGAACGTGAGAAACGGTCGAGAGTTCGTGTAACTACTTACTTACTTATCTACAAACTTGCTTCGGTGCTTGACTGCATCCATACTCGAGCGCATGCTTTCCAAGCCCGGGCATCGGATGCTTGATCCATGCAGCTGGCCCGAGACCGTAATCGAAGCGTGATTGGTAAGGGCGAATCTGGGAAAGGGGCGACACCACGGCGCCCAGGCCAGCGATCTCCCTGCTGATTTCGAGCGCCAGGCTGGGCTGGACGGATCCAAAGCGCTTTGTCTGAAGACAGCAGGTACACACATTTGCGGTAAGAGCACGTAAATTGTACATTGCATTTGCACGTCTTGCGAGTGTGTACTTGCTCGCTTTCTCGACCAATGCCTCTTGTTTTCTTTGATTGTTCGTTTGCCCGGGTGCAGAGGAGTTTGCGAGACGCTCGAGCGGTGGCTCCGTAAGGTGGTCTTCCGCTCCGGGTTTGATTCCAATTCCAATTCCAATTTCAATTTCACGGTGAGGCTCGCCACGCCTCATTTGGCACAAAACTCGCTCCTCCTTCGCTGCAGTCTCGGCCCGTCGTCGATACACATCTCCAACCTTCAATCCACCGCTGCAATTCCCCCGCGAGCATGCTCGTTTGCGAGCGATGCAGGCCGACCTCTCCGTGGCTCTCCCGCTAGGCCACTAGCGACTCGTTCATCCCGTGCACGGCCCGTAGACCCAACTCTTCTTGCCTCCTACACCACCACCGCTACCACCACCACCACCGCCAACCAGCCAGTCGTTCCGCTACGGCCTTCATCTCAGCTTATGCTTGTGCATGCCCCTGGGTTCTGTCCCTTCGCCCCTCAGACGCAGATTCCACACCAACTGAGTGCGGCAGAATCCGGAGTCGTGATCCTCCCAGTCGTCATTCCGTCTTTTGCATCCTTCATCTTAACAGGTACGAGGTCGCGACGTTGGCTTCTTTGATGCATATGCTCCTTTCTGGACCGCTGGCCCTTGTGGCTGTATCCATGCATGCCTACTGACCCTTTACCCGCTCTGGCCCTGCCAGCCATAGCCGACTCTTGAGAATAACCAGCTGTGCAGGAAATGTCACCAGTTCCCGTGCTCCTGCTTACCAACTGGGCCGGAAGCACGTCCACCTAGCCATATCGCGCCGCAGAGCTCCAGAACACGAGTCCAAGTCCACCGCATCATCCGCCACGCCATACGCCGTATCTGTGCAACGCTGGAAAGAGTGAGAGAAAAAAAAACCCCCCCCGCCCAACAAAAAACAAGAGATACCTTTCGGCTGCTCCTGCGACAGCAAGCGACAGCGATTAACCTCCACGCTAAGGGGTCACAGGAGGGAGGAGGGGAGGAGGAGAACAATTTACGTCTACGATACGACTTGGATGCATTCGGGGATGAACAAACAGAAGCAGCTGGCCGGGCGCCCAGCCCGTGACGGGAGCTTGCTGTCCCAATCGGCGGCCGAGAAAACAGGCATGCGTCAAAGCCTCTCAGGTCATAGCGGCACCTCGAGGAAGTCGATGACCAACAGCGACAGCGGGAACTCACCATCCCATCGACAAACGAGCTCCATTTCTCAGACTTCAATAAAGCAAAGTATCCGACCAGCTGAAGCAAGAACTCTCGCGCACTCGGGTGACATATCCCCCGTAGCCAGTTTGAGGAGTCTCAAGGCAAAGTCGCTACAGCCACCGTCCCATGGGAGGATGGGAAAAGAAGACCAGACGCTTGAGGAACAACCAAGGGCGTTATCCGCGTCCAATTCTTTAGCCGCGCCCTCGGGGCCCCGGTCCCCCAACTCCAATGGGTCGAAAATATCACAGGCCAAGATCAACCGCCGTTTATCAACATTCGGGCATACCCATGCCACTGGCTTGGGAGCCAGAACGGTCAGTCCTACGGATACTCGTCGAATGAAACGACTATCTGTGATGCCTCCGCCTCCGGTGCCATCAAAACGGGGTTCGCAACCACCGTCTCCCAACGAACAGTCGCCTTTGCATCTGGAAAATTCTGTGTTTGCACGAGTGACGCCGGATACTAAGCGGAAATCTGTATCCTCTACCGTATCTCTAGCTTCTACCGGTTCTTCGGTCAAGGCCCCGAACATCCCTTCACAACCTCGAGTAAGCCAAAGCTTCATGGCGTCAAGGCTTCCAACGCCAAAGACGAAATCCGGGGAATCGGTTGAGGACGAGGACATTCCACCGGTTCCACCAATTCCAAAAGAACTTGCCGCAGAAACCGACCAACCGTTGCACAACACTAGGAAATCCAGTCTACCAGGTCATCCTACCACGCCAACGGCCAGAAGCCTAAGACAGTCGATAGCCGGAGGGGGAATACCAGAAGGTGTCAACAAAGTTGATTCGGACGTTCGACGCAAACGGGGCCTGACGATGGGTCCGACGCCGGATACCAAATCCTCCTTCTCGCCTTTGAAACAAAAGAGTCTGCAGCCGCTTCGTTTGCCACCATTGACACTTCTGCCTCTTAGTGCTCCGACTATCAGCCGAGTAAACGCTCTAGAAACCCAGAAAACGGAGATGGACGAGTTGACACCCATAAAGACCGCGCAACGAGCCCCAAGTACGCCATTAACAGCTTCCAAAGCCACCTTTGGTGAGAGCCGTAGGAGTGGGAATACGCAAAACCTGATCGCTCGAAGCACTAGCTCAACTCAGCTTGCACATTCGCCCTCCACCTCCTCCATACGGGCCTCATCGTCGAATTCTTCGAGTATGCCAAACGTCAATGGAAATTCTCGGCACAGTAGGTCTGCTGCTTCGCCTCTTGTTTCTTCGGGGTCTAAAGTGATACCCGCTGGGAGTGACTTGACGTCTGCCGCTTTGGGTACAAAAATTTCCAGGAGACCAAACTTGCACATAATCGCTGGATCAGGGCGCCGGAAAAGCAAGGATGAACTTGCATCTGCATCTCCTTCCAAGTCGCCTGAGACTCCATCCAGTGGATCTTCAATCCGCCGGAAACTTAGTATGAGTTGGAAACGAAGCTCAAGCAAGGCTTCACAGGCAAAGGAAGATCGGGAACATGATCATATAGCAAAGCATGATGCTTTGCTTCCACCAAGAATGCCCAATGCAATGCCTTGGTCAAATGGCAGCTTGGGACCCGACTCACACCCCACGAAAGCCACGAACACTGTTACAAGGAAGCAAGGATCCGGCTACGGATATTCTGCAAGCGGTCATGATCGAACGAAAAGTGAAAGCTGGAGCTCTAGTGGATTTCCAGCGCATTCACATGACGGTAGGAGCCAAGATGCCCAACAGCAACACCATCACGACGCTTCGGCTGCCAGGAAGTTGCCGTTGGCTCAAGTGCCGCCCGCTCAACGGCCTTTGAACAATAAATCTTCTATCTCATCTATAAGATCCTCAAGGCTTGAGCCCACATTAGACGCGGATGATGTTCTAGCCGATGAGGAAATGCGAAAACTTGCAACGAAGCGCAAAGGCCTCGAAGCTGCCGCAGCTGAAGTAGAAGCGCTGCAAGCTCGCGCCGGCCCAAAAGACAGACTCTCCGCTCACCAAGCTCTCAAGATGTCGAACCTGAACATATACGAGCGCGGGGAGATTGTCGATTACAAGGATATATATTTTACAGGTGCTAGTGAAGCAAAGAAGATAATCGGCGATCTCAATGGGGGTGCAGCTATATGCAATTTCGGCTATGATGACGAAAGAGGCGACTACAACATCGTTATGGGAGACCATCTGGCTTATCGCTACGAGGTCATCGATGTTTTGGGCAAGGGAAGCTTTGGGCAGGTAGTTCGTTGCATTGATCACAAAACTGGAGGGCTCGTGGCTGTTAAAATCATTCGGAATAAGAAAAGATTCCACCAGCAAGCTCTAGTTGAGGTCAATATTCTCCAGAAACTAAGAGAATGGGTAAGGACTCCCTTGATTCTAAACGTAATCAGTCTATTCGACAGTATTGACGCATCGTGCTTTTAGGATCCTGGCGATAAACACAGCCTCGTAAGGTTTACGCAATCATTCTATTTCCGGGGCCATTTATGCATATCTACCGAACTTTTGGGGATGAATCTCTATGAATTCATCAAATCGAATGACTTTAGAGGATTCTCTTTGCGGTTGATCCGTCGTTTTACCAAACAATTATTGAGCAGCTTGATTCTGCTCAAAGGTCACCGCGTCATCCACTGCGATTTGAAGCCCGAAAACGTCCTTCTCGCGCATCCGACCCAGTCAGATATCAAAGTAATAGATTTCGGTTCCTCCTGTCTCGAGCACGAGAAAGTCTACACCTACATCCAGTCTCGATTCTATCGATCACCGGAGGTCATCCTCGGTATGACTTATGGTCTTCCAATCGATATGTGGAGCCTAGGCTGCATTTTAGCAGAGCTTTATACTGGATACCCGATATTTCCTGGAGAAAACGAACAAGAACAATTAGCCTGCATAATGGAGGTGTTCGGGCCTCCTGAGAAGCATCTCATAGAGAAGAGCAGCCGGAAAAAGCTCTTTTTTGGTGAGTCTATCTAATTATATACACCTGATCCCCAATATCACCCAAGTATATCAAGGGTTGTCTGTTATCCCGCTATAATTGTCCTCTGCTAACATATTCGGATGGAGAAGATTCTTTCGGGAAGCCCCGGATGATAGTTTCGTCAAAAGGACGAAGACGCCGCCCAAGCTCGAAAACCTTACAACAAGCTATAAAGTGTGATGATGACGGCTTTTTGGATTTTCTTACTTGCTGCCTCCGTTGGGATCCCGACAAGCGAATGAAACCGGAAGAAGCTATCCAGCATGAGTTTATAACTGGGAAGAAGCTCCAGAAATCTCGTGTGGACTTAGTACTGGAGTCGCCTGTCAAACGAATAGGATACAACCCCCGCCCGCTCCCAGATCTGCCGACGCATGCTCGGAGTACAGATACGAAGGGTCCTGGAACGAACAGTATCGCGAATCCAAAGACTCTGACAAAGCGCCATTCGTTAATTGGGCCTCCCCTCGCCACAATTAATGGGCCAAAGCGGGGGTCAAATGGAAATACATTGACAAGTTCATCTATATCTGGCCTGCCGAGGGTCACGGGCCGCACCCCATCTATATCTGTGCTTCGGACAGAGCCCTCCGACAACAGCAGCATAATGACGGCACGTTCTCTCAGGAATTAACATCACTGACGTTTTGTCAAGGTCGATTTGTTTCCCCCGGGTCTTTTCTCCCTCTGCCTACGTGCAAGATCCGGGAGCTTACATTCCCATTTTTCAGTCGAGATATGAATGCCTCCCGTCCTCCCTAATTTTGTGTTCCGACATCTTAGGCCTGAGAGATCACTTCGGCATTTGTCTACCTTATCCTTCCTGATCCTTCCTGATCCTTCCCTCCGCCTCCTCCGCCTCCTCCGCCTCCTCTTCTTATTCTTCTTCTTCTTCTTCTTACATTTATAGCCTTCACTTCACTTCATCTTCTGCCTCATTTTCTAACTCACAGCCCTGAGTGTTACCTGCATCCTGATAGCGCAAACATGTTTATAGAAGCGAGGGGTTATGACTTCAATTAATGGCGTAAGCACGTTACTAATTTGTGCGGAAAGCAAACAAGCATGAGAGACACAATTATCGTAAATTTGATTATCTCTGGTCCGTCTTGCAGTCAAAAATGGAGAAACCAGAGGTAAGTTATCGCGCGGAGCAGTGCGTATGTATGGCCGTGATTCCGCTCAACTGTCCGCAGTGGCTACCAATGGCAGATACCTCCAACATCTTCGCTGTCCAGCCATTGACCAGCGAGTCCTTGTATTCTAACCGTTTCTGTGTCCCGCGGGGAGAAGGAGTTTCTGGAATTCGTGAGCAGCCTCCGCGCCCAAGCCCCGATGGAAGGATCCCCAGTTTCGTCTCGGGCTTGTTTGAGAAACGGAATCAATGCTGTTCCGCCTGTCCCTCTTAGATCTGGATGTTGTTTTGGTGCCCGTGCAAGCCCTTGGGGTGCCACTTGGGTATTCTGCAGAGTCATCCTGATTGAAGGCGGGGATGTTGCTTTGAGTCTTGGTATTGCTGATCCATTCACAACTCGTTGCTCTTTTGCTGGTAGAACGATATAGCGGCTAACGATTTGTATGTGCTTGTCTCGGAAGCCTCTGAGCATATGAAGACAAGCGTCATATGCAACTGTAAGAGCTCCATGCGATGAATGCTGCTCGACGAAAGCTCTTATATTTGACACCCTCGCAAGGTGCTCGAGAAACCGACGATGTGGCCCAGGCATGTATTTCCTCATTTCCTGTTCCATAGAAGTAAACGTTTTCCGTATCAGAATTCGTACTTCTACTTTCATATTTTCAAGAGAGAAACTTCCAACGTACCAGTATAAAGTTATGAGACTTCGGTTGATAGTCAGATGGTGTGTTAGCACTTTGCGGTCCCACTTTTCGGTCTCCGGTGGGTCGGTGCTCGACACCTAGAAGAATATCAAATGCTTGTATTAAGGAGCTTTGAGCATTGCTGCCTCCGGAATACTGCATGAAAGGTTCATTCCCAGTGCCATCCAGATATTTAACTCCTCTGGGCAATCCAGCTTCGCTCATGTTCTTTGATCCTGCAAGATACGGTCGGATTCGGGTGTAGAAAATATGAGGATCGCAGTTCTCGTACATGCGACTCAGCAGATAAGTTAGTTCTTCCAGTCTCTCCGCGAATGACTGCAGGCTCAAAATAACACTATCGATGTTGCTTTCCCGAGCGTTCTCTATGGCACTTAGCATTGTCGGGAGGATAGCAGCGCCCCGTGCTTCTATAGCAATAGACACTAAATAGAACCATGATTCATCTAGTGCGCCCGTAAATGTATGCAACGTCGCAAGATTGTTGAGATTGTCGAAAAGGTCATCCTGAAAGATAGGTCTGAAATTCCAGAGACATAATGCAGCGTAAGATGCAACCGGGGGCACTTCCAGCCTAGCGCTCACAGCTAGGTATGGTATCGAGATTGCTGGTGGCAGAGTCTGGTGGTGATATCGCTTCTGTTAGATGATTCGAAGAAGACTGAAATGGAGAAGCTACGAACCTCGGCAGGGGTCTTATCTCCCCATATATAGGAATGAGATAGGAAAGAGAGGATAACATAAGCCCTCCTCCATTCTGGCTCGGTTTCTAGGCGGACGGTTGATAGGACAGGCAGCCTGCTGATTTCCTGGCGGATTTTCTTGCTCAGGATGAGAGCCTGGAGGTTGGATATAGTTGCTTCCCAAGGGCCATAGTAAGGATCCTGCAGTCCTGTTAGAGGGGGTACGTCAGGCAGAAACCCTGTTGTGGCCGAAATGGAATAATCCTCCAGTCTGGGAATCAGTGGATGCACCATGGTCGGATATGGATGAGGCCGGCAGCACCAGAGTAAGTGTATATCAGATATGCGGCGATGCCCTGTGTAGCCGAGAGATTCGATGGAATCTAGGTGTATTGGTCCAGGGCTGAAATGGAAGGTATACTGTTGCTACAAAGAAGATACCTGAGCGGGCTTGTGGTCGCTGGCTGGCATCCTCAGACATTTATGGCGGCAAGCATGGTGGTTGTGGTACTGGTGGTACCCGGGGGGCGATTAATAACCCGACGTCTCGGTTCGGATGAGCTGCGGAACAAAAATGCTGACTAAGAGGCATTGCGCGGAAAATTACAATATCGCGGAGTCCCGCCGGAGACATGTTTGTAACAGAATTTGAGGCGAAACCCGGCTTATTCCGTAGCCAAGCTAGTCCCCTTGAAGCGACGGAGTTCAACCGCTATGGGTAGTCTCGGAGACGCTACCTCCGAGCTTGCCCTATGGGATTTCCAGGAGAGATATTAAAGACACCGACACTCGCGGGAGATATCTGGATACGAAGATCTTGCTCGAGAGAAAGCAAGTTGGACGAGTAAACGAATACAGTGATTAACCAAAGCGACAGGGCCCGTAGAATATGAGAGAAAAAAAACCCAATCACGGCGCAACAGATAGGGCTGGATTCCCACGACAACGTATGCACGTGTACCCAGCTCGGTCTGCCATCTACACAAAATCTGCTGTGTACGAGAAGCCACGGAACTCTTCTTGCATTGCTTGGGTGAGAACTATCGACCCAACGTCAGCCTGTGCTCTCAATCATACATCAAATAGAAGGGTTTGTTCGTTTTCTGAGAAGGACCTAAGACGGGAAGAAATGGAAGGAGATGGGAGGGCAGGAGATATTTACCTGACTGAACCGGTGTGAGAACTGGAGTAACACTCGTGAATTCTTGGTCAAAGTTAGATGTATCGGTTGGAGAGCTTATTTGAGGCAAGAAGGGCGACGGGACACGTTTATGGTATATGTCGTCCCAGTTAACGTTCCTGAAGAATGCATGAGACATGATTTCTTGTGCATCCGTCGGCCCAGACCCCAGACGCAATTCAGGTTCGCGTGTAAGCAGCTAAATTTAGATAAGAATGACCAAGTGTCGTCAGCGACCTCCTGCTTGATAACCTTCCATAGGTACTTAGTAATGCTGACCTTTTGTAATATGGATACTGAATCGCGTGGCATGTGGATCGGGTAAAGAGGCTCGTCAGATAGAATGGCGTCATAAATTTCGTCCTCGTCTTCGCCCCTGAATGGAGACTGTTGCAAGAGCATTTGATATATCAAGACACCAAACGCCCACCAGTCTACTGCACGCCCGTACCGTTTGTCAAGCAGAATTTCTGGAGCCATGAATTCCGGCGTTCCACAGAAAGTGCTGGTGGTTGAACCATACCACATTTCCTCCTTGCACAGCCCGTAATCACCGATTTTGATGTGTCCATCCAACGTCAGGAGAATGTTGTCTAACTTCAGATCCCGGTATATGACTCCATTCTCGTGAAAATACTTCAGGGCGAGACAAACCTCGGCAGCATAAAATCTTTTGGAAGGTTAAATTAGTATCATAGCAAAAAGACCAATGTCCCTTCAACCCAGTCCGTGCTGATAAGAATGGTAACAACTTACTGTGCTCGCTTGGTCCCAAACTGGCCACGCTGAATGTGTAACATCAAATCACCACCACTGATATATTCCATTACAAAATAAACGCGGGTTTCTGTTTGGAAACATGCGTGTAAGTTTAGTAAAAATGGATGACGTTCCTTATTAGCTATCAAAAACACCCTCTTTTCTGAACGGATGCTCTCTACTTCATCGTTTTCAATGATAAATTCTTTCTTCAGAACCTTGATAGCGTAGAGTTGCTTTGTAGCCTTCGTTTCGGCAAGCATGACCTTTCCAAAGTTCCCCTTCCCAAGCACAGCAAGGAAATTGAAATGATCTAAGCCGATCTTGCGAGCCGACTCACTACGAGGAGCTTTAGAGACTGGGTTTGGCGGTGGTGGTGAGGTTGGTGCCGGAACCCCAGAGTAAAGCGCTGGCTTTGGAGGACCAGTTGCTCCCGGCGGCGCATACTGTTGCATTTGAACTTGGCTTTGCATGGGATTAGATTGATTCATCTGTGGAGGTGGAGGTGGAGGTGGCGGTGGCGGTGGAACATAGCCCATGGACATCCGTTGTTGCAGATCAGGATTCACAGGTGTGTTCATGGCGACCGCTTGATGCTGCGGGTAAACTGGAGCCGTGGACGGCATCAACGCAGGATTGTAAGGAGCTTGTTGAGCTGGGGGTCGGTACCCTGCATCTGGACGCCCCCCAGAGCCAGGCCGAGATCCTGTAAGAGCGGTGATGGCAGCGGCGGCGGCGAAGCTATTTGACGGCGATCTTGGAGCGGGCTGAGGCCGCTGTTGATTTTGTGGGGGTGGTGGAGGCGGTGGAACGGGACTGTATGGCCCGTACGCTTTGGCCGCTGCATTGTACGCACCTTTGCCGTCAAAGTTTTGAGAGCCCGGGTCATACAGCGTAGATGTTGTCGAGATAGACGAGACGGGAGACTGGGCCGATTGCGGCGCTAGAGGCGGATTACGCTGATCAGAGATTTGCGGATCCATCAAAGACTCGCCAGCTGCGCTTTGCAGCGACGTTGGCCTTGTGTTCGTCGGGATATTTTGGGAACCACGGAGTGTTCTGTCGGCCATACTGGTGCTCGGAACTCCATTGCGTTTTGTTTTACCGATTTCACTGAGTATGCGATTGGCAACTTCCATCGACATACCACAAAAGTCCGGTACCAGATGCGCGCATTGAGCGTGGCAAGTTAATTGGCATTCTGTTGATTTGGAATTAGTATCGTTATCGGAGGGTCGCCAGTTGCACATGGCTTATAGAAAACAGCAATAGACCAAAACTCGCCGAACATCGTTTCAAGGAAACCAACAGGGCCAGCAAAACCGTACACCTGGGATACCAAAAAAAAGAAAAGATGATCGACGGGTATCGGAAGCGTGATAGTATTTACCTGAGCATTTCCTTGCGTTTCTCTTGCCAACTGGTAGCATGTAGCCACAGTGACAACACCAGTTGGCACCGAAATTTGTTGTCGGTTCAAACCGATGCGGAATCCGATGGTTCAGCTTTTCCTCTTCAGGATCTGTTTCCGCGTTCGATTTCGAGATACATTTTGTCACGACCTTTGGATAGCATTTTTTGTGGCATGTGTACTTGCAGTCTGCGCACTGGTATCCAACGCTGTACTTGAGAAAGTCACCGCATAGCGCACATCGCATGATGTTGTAAAACTGTTGTTGCACGAATTTGTGGCCGTATGTCTCGTGAATCTCTTCCTTTTGCTTCCTGACAGCACCCTTCCGATTTAAGCCAACATCGAATGGCCGCTTATTTTTATTATATTTAACTAACAGTTAGGTTAGCATGCTACCAATGACCAGACGAGCCTTGTCAAGTTAGAAAGTCAACTTACCGAAGCTCAACTGGAGGTGAATCTGGCCTACAGGCTCGAGGACAAACCAGGCATCAATGAAAACCGGTCTCGGCTCCTCTGGGCCTTGACCCATACCACCAGACGCGACTTGCGGTGGCATGCCTGCATTAGCAGGAGCGGGTGGCAACGCGCTCTGGGCACGAGAAGAGGATGATATTCCGGTTGCGCCTGGAGAACTTGCCTGGTTAGAAGCTTCCATGTTGTCGGCGCTAACCCAACCAGTCGCGGATATGTCTTGCTCGATGCGTTTTCGCCTTAGTTCTTCGACAATATCGGATAACCGAATCCACATCATGCCAATCGGAAGGTGGTGGTCCCCTGATCTGTCATACACAGTTATTTCAATTTCGTTGGCTTTATCGACGTCGATTTCATTGGATTCATCCGCCCATCTTTCATTTCTTGAAGGTTTTGTTTTGGCTCGAACGACATCTTCCACCTTCACGGTAACAAACGTTTCAGGCGCCCGTCCAAATCTTGATGTGGCAGCGTGGTCGACATCCTTGACCGCCAATATCTTGATATGTAACCTGCCAGTTAGAGGTCGACGGATATTGGGTGCATTTATACTGTCGTCTGATATAGTGGGCATTAGCAATTCGTAAACTCGAGAACGGGATCAGAATCGAACGAAGGTACAGGTGGGCATAAACAAGGTCTCACCATCTCCCTGGGCATCACCCTCAATGTCAACATGTAGATCTTCATATCGTTTGAGAGCTTGTTTAAGAAGGTGAATTTTTTGATTGCTCTCGACTCGTTTTGAGTCCGCGTCTGCCCTGCTCCGGCGATCCCCCTCCATTTGGTAGAGCTTAGCCATTTTCTCAATTCCTTCCTTATACTGTTTCTCAACGCTCAATTTGAACTCCAACTGAGATAACATCAATGTTATTCGTGGACCGAGGTATGGTGAATCATATTTGATAAGATCTGGGAGATAGAGGTATCAATTGTCTGATTCTTTGGTTGCAAATAACTCAAGAGGCACAACAATCAGACGCCCAGGATATTATTCTCACCTAGCTTGGAGTAGTTCGGTCTACTTTTTGGTACACCTGGACCTGGCTGTTGGGCAAAAGGCGGTCGAGGACCACCTCCAGGAAGTGGGGCATAGCTTGGGTCAATCTCATGACTAGCATCCTTTGGATTCTTTGGTGGAGGAGTTGGAGGACTCTCCGAGTAGGGGAGGTTTGGTGTGATAGCCATGGCATCGACGCCAGATGACAAGTTTTGCATTCGTTTATTCTGAAGGTTGCGTATAACGCCCTCCAGGTAATTGATGTTATTTTGCGATTCTCGAATGCTAGAGTCGAGACGTTGTTGGACGCTGGAGTTGTCTGTTGACTGGCGCATAGAGCGGGCAGCTGTTATCAGTGCCCTTTCGCGCTCAATTTTGCGATAAACAGACATAAGAACTTCGTCATCAGCCCCGCCACCACCGCCACTGGGTCCAGGGTTTGACGTCTGCATCTTGTCGAACACGGACCGATGGAGGTAGCTGGAATATTTTCTTTGTCTTTATTCCTGGCTGCTTTTCCGCTCTCGGTGGACCCGTCGAGCGTCTAGTTTCACGGCGATGTTAGGATGGAGGGTGAGTCAAAGGACGGGGGTGGAGAGCTTCGGGTGTCAGGGAGGATTATATTGGACCGAGCGACGGATGAGGGCGACTGAATGGGAGCTGGTTCGAATAGATACGCGCCGACCGGAGGGACTAGCTAGTCGCCATGTGCACCGCGGTGTCCTGGCTTTCGAACGAGACCCGGGCGTAGATCGAAGCTTCCGCACCTATCTTATCAGACAGCGAAAGGTACGAACGGTCTGGCGAACAAGATAACGGAAGGAAGTGATCCGGCGAAGGGATATGTCCAGGGAGATTAGCAGTCAACGAGCCGGGAGACTGGTGATGAGAGGGAAGAAGAAAAACGGAGGGAGAAGGAGGAGGAAGAGGAGGAGTGGTAGTGGTGGTGGTGGTAGTTGTGAATGTGATGGTATCAGTGATGATGGTGGTGGTGAGTGGCAGGGCGGGGCATGCACGTTAGGAGCAAGCTTGACCTCAGGCAATTACAGTCGCCGCTGCGCCGCTGCTTCTACGCCATCCAATTACGGGCTCCTCTAGTAGCTGACTGCTATCAGTGCTTCAGCATCAAGGACTCAATCCTTCTCACCTCCGACTTGTCAGTATTGCTAGTATCTACAGCTCCGATGCTGCTTGCTCGAACTCGCCCGCATTTGCATAGATCTTGGCTCATCTGCTCGGCTCTCGACTCGTCGGGGCACGCCTCTAGGATGATGGGTTCCCGACGCCCGGCCGAGCAGCCCAACCGTGCCAAGCCATCTCGCTTTCTATCGATACCTAGTTGGTACCTCAACACTACAAGGTTTTCAAATTTCAACTCACCCTCTCGCCGGAAACTGCCAGCCCGCCTGACATGAATGCTTCAAAAACAGCTTTCAGCAGCCCTTCGTTAACAGCGCTCGTGTATCGCGCGGCGCGGTAGGCCGAATTATACGCTCTAGAAAGCCGATCTCTGGCCCGTATGTGTCGAAACGCGACTCCAATACAACATCCCCACCGCTTGATGTCTGCTTGCCCGCGTTGAGCACGCCTCTCATCTCCCGCCAACAACTTGTCAAGCCGCGATGTCAGTCTTATCAGGAGTGCCTAGGGCAGCCCGAGCGCTGATCTTCCGTCCTGGCTGCCGGAGCCACGCATTGCATAATCGACAAGGCTTCTGTCATACCCCAATATCATCGAACTCGCAACCACCCAGTCCGCCTTCGCCTGACAAACCGGAAACATCCTCTGAGGTGAAAGCTCGACTTCAACCTTACTATGAACAGGAGCAACTTTCTACTCTTCTCGGTGCCGAGAGTCAAATTGTGCAGACAGATTTGACACGGTGGAAGCCGCGAAGGAAAGACACATTTGATATACCATATTTTACGGATCTGTCTCGAATCGACCCCTTTCTCGATAAAGCGCCTTATGGTATACCAAAATCGGGACGCTGGCCAAGCCAGCCAATTCCACAGATGAAAGACGTGCAGTTTAAGCAGGGCGAGGAAGATGACGAGAACAAATTGAGAGATCTTTCCAAATTGACAGGGCTGCCGATATCATATCTAGAAACGTTGAAAGTCCGTCCTCTTGTCTCCCACCGCGTCACCAACCAGACCAGATTGGGGAAGATCGCAAAGCTTTATATTCTCACGGTTGCTGGAGATGGCAACGGCATGGTCGGGATTGGGGAAGCCAGTTCCACAGTAACAGAGCTGGCAAGCCGTCTGTCCCAATACCAAGCAATAAAAAATCTGAAGCCGATTGCTCGCTATGAAGATCGTACAATACATGGAAACGTGAGCGTCAAAGTTGGAGCTGTCGAATTGCAATTGATGTCACGACCACCGGGTGAGAATCTACACGACGTTCCAGCACAATGCAAGCTTACTGACCAGAGGAAAGGCTTTGGAGTTAGATGTTCGCAATACATATTCGAAATTTGTCGGTGTGCAGGAATCTCAGACCTTGCTGCAAGAGTAACAAGGTCAAGAAACCCTATGAATGTTATAAAAGCTACTATGCAGGCATTGGCAATGCAAAAGAACCCAGGTCAGTTTATATCCCCATTTCAGGGATCTTGAGACTCTGCAGTGGTTCAGCCCATCCGTGGGTTTGGGACACAGCCTTTTTTTTGAATGCCTCTTATGTCTAACTGAGCTGACTAATTATTTCTAAAGATACTATTGCCAGAGGCAGAGGGAAAAAAATGGTTGATGTCCGGAAAGCCTACCACGGTAGGTATATCTACTAGATAGATTAAACTAATATCATGGACGTTGGATAGTCATTCGCCTTCTAGATAGTTTCCATCGATTCCCGTTAGAGCTTCAACCTCTCAATCTTCAGGTTTCGTTCAAGGGCTCTCATCTATGCTGAAGGCATACTCTTGAGCAACCACATACCTGTTCTGTAATTATCATTGTGTAGTTCCTGTTGGAGGACAATGCTATAGACTGATGCTTTCATCAAAGTACTGACTAAACCCGTCTTTCGCTCCAGAAGCCTGAGTGAGTCGATCGTTTGTGAGGTTGGCTGGTTGGCCATTGTACCAATAGTCTCTGCAAGCTGTGTTCAAATCGAAGCCAGTACGATGAACATGTTGTATTAGCTACTGCCCTTTTCTGCGTCGGTATCAATCTCGCCGTGAACGGAGGCATACGTCGTTCAGGTTCTGCAAAAGAATATGGTACTCTTGGAGCACCTGCTGTTCGAGGTGCGATAGATTATTCAACCCCATGGCGAGTCAAGTTCAAGAGCGTTGGGATGAGAGGGCTTGAGAGTGAGAGATTCTTAGCAGCGGGTGAGGTTGGGTTGTTCCTTTTCGCTAAACCCTGCTTACGTAATTCATCGCCCTTCGGCGTCATCTCGCAGCAGCACTCCTCTTCCGCTGTTAAGTACCTAAGTAGCGTTCGCGTACGCATCCCAACCAAGGCCCACCTTTACGCGTCCTATCGATGTTTCATCTGGTGACGAACTTGCGAACGGACTTGCGGAAACAATGGCTTCCAAAATTGTACGACTGGAGATCTCAAGGTTACGGTTGTTCTCAAAGCACTATGAGCTACCTTGCTAATATCGCCATCATCGACAGTGGAAAACATTCACTTTCTTCGAAACCTCTACCGTGAAAATACCCCCGGACCAGATTCTGGCCGATGTAAGAATCCTGCCTATCAGCTGCTCCTTTCACACGAAGATGTTCCCTTGACTCGTCTTTGGATTGACATATTTTCAGGGTTCCCAAATCACAAGCGCGTGCACCGGCATGCGACATATCCTACTTGGACTATCTAGCGGCAATATGGTTGCGCTCTCCTCGAAATATACCAAGGCAGCAATATGGAAGGCACATGAGTCTGGACCTATTACCCATGCAAGATACCTCGAGTCTCGCCAGATTCTAGTCACTGTCTCCGTGCGTAATATTCCAGGATGATATTCACTCGATTAGTTGCTACATATTATTCACAGCCCGCTGACATTCGTGCATACAAATGTAGGAGGATCTCACCAACCCACCCGAGATGAGAGTTTGGGCCTTGAAGTCTTCCGAAAGGAAGTCCCTCTCAGCGCAGCTTCAGTCAACTTTACGCATTAATACGCAAACCGTATTTCCGGTAACAAACTCGATCAATCTTCCAGCCGACGGCCCGGCTGCGTGTAGGATAGTAGCTAATTCCAATTTGGAAGATGACCTGCTTCTCTGTAGCAAAAGATCTGTCCGACGTTGCTGCCGCATTTGCAAATGGCGCTATAATTCTGGTTCGTGGAGACCTTGTGCATGATCGAGGTAGTAGACAGCGGGTCATACACGAGTCCGACGAACCGGTCACAGGGATGGAATTTACAGAAGAAAATGGCTCGTCCACTCTCTACGTTACCACGCCGGAACGCGTCATGACGATAAAAACGTCGATTCGAGGACACATCCCTCCCCCAAGAGTCCTGGAGACAACGGGTTGCGCTTTGGGTTGTCTCACCTTGGACGAAAGCTCAGGAAATATCCTCGTCGCAAGAAACGATGCCCTCTATTACTATGGGCCTGATGGACGTGGGCCATGCTACGCATATGAAGGCTCCAAAAGTCTCATCAATTCATTTGGTGCTTACGTGATTCTGCTGCTGCCTCCACAGGTCACCTCGTCAAACTCACTGGGTGTTGCAAGCAGCCTACGCCATATTGTGGGATCAAGACGAGAAGCTCCCTTTGAAGTCAGTACGCTGGCAGTCCTAGACACGGATCTCCAGTTTATTGCACACATAGAGACATTTACCGGTGGTGTAAGAGGAATTCTCTACGAGTGGGGGGATATTCATATCGTCACATCGGATAATAAAGTATTCAAACCGGGTCCCTACATATCTCAAATACCCGACCCACTCTAACGACCGCTAATTCTTTATCTTGCTAGATCATTAAACTCCGGGAAAAGCCACTTCCGGATCGATTGCATCTCCTCTATCAGAGGGATTTGTACCCGACAGCATTGAAGTTAGCTCAGAAGTCGAACGTTGGCGTAGCTGATCTCAATCAAATAAATGGTCGGTACGCCGATTTTCTGTTTTCTAAAGGTGATTACGACAATGCCATGGAGCAGTACCTACAAGCAGTAAAGCAGACCCAACCATCCCAAATCATTCGCAAGGTACGCTATTGAATATTCTAAATCCCCAGGCAAAGCACCATTGTTTACGCTTCTGGTCTTGCAGTTCTTAGACATCCAACGAATACCGAATCTCATACAGTATCTAGAAGAGCTGCATCGCCATTCTGAACATGTTACAATCGAACATACGACTTTGCTTCTCAATTGCTATGCAAAACTGAAAGATGTCGAGAAATTAGAAAATTTCATAAGATCCGACAAAGGACAACGATTTGACCTAAATACCGTCATTTCTCTCTGTAGACAGGCTAGTTATTTCGATCAAGCTGTGTACCTAGCTCGCCAGAACTCCGAACACGACATTGTTATGGATATTTTTTTGGGAGACATGCGAGATTTCGATAAGGGATTGATATTCCTGAACACTCTAGAGCCGTTTACTGTAAGTTCTCTTTACAGCCGGATAAAACCGTGACAGAATCAGATTCTAACCTGGTGAAATATCATAGATGCATCGAAACCTGATGAAGTGGGGACGGCTGCTGCTGGATGAGATCCCGGACAGAACCACCAAACTGTTTGTAACCTACTACACAGGACAATACAGTCCTCGAACAGAGCCCGCTGAGGATGAACCTTCGGAAACCCAGCCGGCCCCCACTGGTCTCCAGGGCTATGCTGCTCTCATACCATATCTCCCACTATCCATGTCGGCCTCAACATCAGTCACTCCGGAGCCCAGAGCAACAGACGACCTGAGAGTCCCATACCACCCGCCGCTACCGCAAACTGCGTTCTCGTTATTCGTTGATCATCCCAAGGAGTTTGTCGCATTTCTGGAAGCACTGCTCTTAAACGGAGTTGGGAATGCAATCCCCGAAGTCCGCTCTACTCTCTTTGAAATGTATCTGCACAATGCCAACCAGGACGGCGCGGACTTAAGGGACTCGTGGCATAAAATGGCAAAGGGCATATTGGAATCAAGCGAATCTACAATAGGGGTATCCGAAGTGCTTCTGCTCTCACATCTGTGCGACTTTCAAGATGGCACGACAATGGTACGCGAGGATCAGCGATTGTTTTTTGATATATTTAGGTCTCAAACGTCCTCCCATGACACTTCACGGGTAATGGATGCCTTGAGCAGATACGGAAACGAGGAACCCCAGCTTTACTTAGCAGCGCTTGCTTATCTAATATCAAGCCCTCATATTTTGCAAGACTCTGGAGATGGGTTATTGAGGATTCTGGATGTCATTGAGAAAGAGTGCTTGTTGGCACCTTTGCAGGTTGTCCAGATACTCAGTAAAAATGGCATAGCGACGGTGAGAATGATTCGGAAGTATCTTAAAGGGATGATCGAGAGAGAGCGACTAGAGATCCAGCAGGCAAGTAGATTGCTCTCCTGGTTCACACATTTTCTGCCGACTAAACTAATGAGCGGGTGGTCGAATAAAACAGGACCAAGGATTCATTGATGGATATCGACGTGATACCCTTATGAGAAAGCAGGAGATTGCAGACCTTGAGGGCAAGCCTGTGGTATTCCAGCCCAGTCGCTGTTCTTTTTGCGGAACGAGCCTTGAGCTTCCCGCAGTACACTTCCTATGCAAGCATTCGTTCCACCAACGCTGTCTGAATACACCAATTGATTCTCCAGAATGTCCAACTTGTGCGACTGGGAACGCAGCTATAAAGGCTATACGGCAAGGTAACCAAAATCAAGACTATCATCATATCAAAATTTGTTGCTAACTTTTCAATAACACATATCTCAGCCCAGGAAGATGCAACTGATCAATTCGGGTTGTTCAAAACGGCGGTGGAAGTGGCTGAACGGGATCGATTTGCAACCGTTACGGATTTTTTTAGCCGAGGCATAATGAAAGATCGACCCATATAAGCAGAGCGCTGTGATGCAAGTCCTCACCTCCCTCGTGTCAAAGCGCTTCTTACTTAGGTAGTTCACTGTTAATGGTCAAGATACACCCGAAGACGCGTGTTGCTCAAATTCACAACGTCTGCTGAGTAGCATACGAATACTGGCTGTGGAATTGAGGACAGACATGACACAGGGCGCTTCGCCGACCAAACCACTGGCTCTATAACTTCAATACTTCCCAAGTGATTAAGTACCTAGGCACATAAAACACACGTGCGCTCATGGTTTTGCAAACGGCCGAACAAACGCTTTTTGGAGAACTGCCTTCATCGGATCATATAGCCCAAAGGCTCAAGTCAGCGATTTCCGAGTGAGCCGAATAGCATCCGAGCCAGCTGACTAAGCTATAAATAAAAGTGGTCCCTTCCGCGACGCCCAGACGACAAACTTGCTCGAAGAACAAAAGTTGCTTGGTCATTCTTATATAAGTCGTCGCCATTGAAAATCGCACTTTCGGATACGGCTCAAGAGCCCGTAGACACTTACTCCATTCAATATATAATAAGTCCAGGAAGTTTATGACAGATATAGCGCATAGTAGTTGGACGCCGCCGGAGCTGCAGAATAGATTCCTTTCTCTTACCGAAACGTGACTTCAGACACATCTTGATGATGGGAGCCGTGCCTGACCAAACGGCGGACGTCCGCGAACCGATCCCCGTCAAACCAGCATTCACACAATCGCCATCCTCCTCTCCTGATCCTCCTCCCTCGGATTTGCTATCGACAGGCCACAATACCGAAGTCCCCCCCTGCTTACTCTCACCTGCATTCACACCGCCGTCCACCCCAGGAATCAGCACTCCAAGAACATCCGCTCGACCTGACGCTGTCTCTCCGCAAGATCAAAGTCTAAACATCCAGCCGAGCTTGCTAGAAAGGCTGCCGGAGGTATACGCAAATCCCGCCTTCCCAGCTCAGCACCTATATTTCGGGCTGTGGCGACAATACCCTACATCTGCTAACGGTCTCCTAGGTAGAATGTCAAGTCAGGGCAAGAATACCAATGTAAGATTATTCCTATTTTACGCTGCTACTTTCTCGAAAACCAACTCGAAGGAATGTCCAGAGTACTAACATCTTGACCAGGAACAATGGCCGCCAATTCTTTCTGTACCTCTATCGCAACAACATCGATAACAAAGAGCACCTCGCGATTGTATTCGGAGATAATATTCGCTCGAAATCGTTAGACGCCCCTCGCCAGAATGAAACTGAGATGGATAGAATGACGCGAGGGGCTTATAGCGGTCGCCTCTACCCTGGGCGGATAGCATCTGGGCCCGAGTCATCTGCTCAAGCAGCGTCAACACCTTTAATGGGGCAGACAGCAACTCCGATCCCACTGGTCCGGATACACTCGGAGTGCTACACGGGAGAAACCGCTTGGTCAGCTCGATGTGACTGTGGCGAGCAACTAGACGAGGCTGCGCGTCTGATGTCGGCTGAGGGCAATGGTGTTGTGGTCTATCTGCGACAAGAAGGGAGGGGTATCGGTCTGGCTGAAAAGCTGAAAGCATACAATCTCCAAGATCTCGGCAATGATACTGTGACAGCGAACTTGTTACTTCGTCATCCGGCTGATGCTCGTTCATATGGCCTGGCAACATCCATCCTTCTGGACCTTGGTTTACCGACTATCCGATTACTCACAAACAACCCGGTCAAGGTTGCAGCTGTCGAAGGCCCCAACAAGGAAATTTTGGTACAGGAAAGGGTGCCTATGATCCCGTTAGCATGGAAAGGTATCAAGGGCGGTATAACTGGCAATGAAATCAACGACTATTTGAGCACAAAAGTAAGCCGCTACCAGCAAGATTTATCTCTCAGGTCCGTTCATATGCTGATACTCCCGACGCGTCCATCATAGATCAATCGCATGGGCCATATGATTTCAATGCCCATGCAGCAGGAAAACTAAAACCAACACCGGGTCATATAGACACGCATGAATATATGCAAGTTCGCATTCTAGTATACAGAAATGTATACTTTTGTTCCTTTGGTATCTTTATCGTTGCTGCGCTCTCTCTTTTCCCAGGGATATCCGCTGCACGGGGCAGCATAAGGTTAGAATATTTTAGCTCGGCTTCGATGTAATATTTTGTAAAGCGTATTATGTATAAGTAGTATCATTACCATCTGTCCGGAGTTTACAGGCAACCAAAAGTCCGAACGTTAGACAAGAGACACCCTGGATAAAGTCATTGATCTTTAACGGCAATCTACATGACGCAAGGATAAGCTTTGGGAACTTGAGTTTAACAATCATCTCCGACACGGCTTACGCGGAACCAAGTAAGATAAAGTGAGAGGCAACCGACACCGCAGCTGCACAATTGATAACCCTTGATACGAAACTGATATTAAGAAAGGAGGAATCAGAAGAGTCTAACCCCGGGGCCCGAGCTTCTCCAGTGCTCTCTTGCCTTGTTCCTCCCATTCCGCTTTGGTGATCCAGAGCCCATCATTTTCAGCCATCTCAAGGCAAAGTTAGATAATCAATGCACCCAGGTCCGGACTGACGAGACACTTACAATATTTCCTAAAACAGAACCTCCCATAAAGACCAAATGCCGCCTTCTCGGAGGGTCTTCCACTCGAACTTTGAATTTCTGTATGGATTTAGGTGTTTTAGCTTTGTCTCTCTGATCTCTTCACGCTTCAAGAAAAGACCGCCTCGTAATCGGAGGTAAATGACCCACATTTAATCTTGTAGGATCACCATTCAGGACCCTTGTTAACCATAGCTGCTTTAATTCCTTCTCTAGCCTGCTCGGCAACCCTGGATACATACTCGACCCACCCGAGAGCACGATTGCCTTGAACAAGCTCGATCTCACATCAACATCCGCGCTCTGGATCGTGCTGAATAAAAATTCGCCAAGCCCTTCTTGGTCGCAGTCCACCAGATGCGGTTGGAACAAGCATTCTGGTGCCTCAAATCGCTCGCTACCTATTCTTATCACCCGACCATCTGGAAGGGTATAGTTCTCGACTAAAACAGTTGTTTCTTCGGCAAGCTTTTGGTCGAGCTGGAGGTCGTAAGATACGTAGCAAAGCTTCTCTTTGATTTGGCGGACCGTTTCAAAATCAGCAGTACGATTGAGCGCGTAACCTCGGCGAAGGAGGAGTTTGATGAGCTGACGGGTGACATTGCGCCCAGCGACATCGAGCCGACGAGTCAGGTGATTCAGTACGACTGATTCATAAACGGGGACAATGTGCGTGACACCATCTCCGGAATCCACGACTACACCACTGCTGAGGCCTTCGATAAGTCAGGAGTGGGATTCGAAGAGGGAAGCTACAAGAGACGAACCTTGGGCGTAGAGGGCTAAGACAGCCTGAATGGCAACGTAGACGCCTCCGAAGTTATAGTTTTCAAACATAACTTCGCACATCTTTTCTCGGTTGCTCAAGGGATTCAATGGTGGCTCAGTAAGGAGTATCTTCCGGCCTGCAGTATCAACCTGCAACTTCTCGTTGAAAGTATAATCCCAGAGATGTAGCATATCATCCCATTTTTTCACTATGCCGTTTTCCATCTAGTTGAGAGCCCTTAGTATCGTGACCGACGTACTGATCCAAGGGGCCATTGTTGAAGGTGGTGGAACGCACTGGGTAGCTGATTTGCAGCATTGTCCTGACTTTCGCAGCCTCGTCTCCACACATGATATCCTTAAGCAGAATATCCCCTCCAGTTTCCCGCTCTTCTGTCCGTAGTATTGGCCTCCCAACAATACTTGGGAATTGGTGCTCGGGAAAATTGGATCCAGCATAGCCGACCTTAAGACTACGGGGCCAATTTCGAGTTAGCCGGTTGTCAGTCCAAAGCTACAGAATACCGTATTATAGGCCATCCGAGAAGAGGCTGGCAGTAAGAAAAAGGGAGTCTTGGAGCAGAAATCCAAATCAACCCGCAGAGCCGTCAAACTTACAAGCCGGTGCCTCCATCAAGGACTATATGGTTATCAAATGGTCAACACGCAAGACTCGTGGATAGCGCAGGTAGAGTATCGCCTTGAGCTACGGAGTGGCTACTGGTTCCAGGGGTCAAGAACAAACCTATTGGGGCTTCCGACATCTTGAATTGGTATGGAGAGTTTACTTGCTGGTGTAGAGGAGGATTCGCGGCAGGTGGGTGCTGATTATGATGATGACGAGGGTGGGGTTCAATATCTGGGGGCTTTGCAATCCCAATTAACACAATCAAATGCTTAAGTAAGCACAACCATAACCATGCTGCGTCTAACCTGTTAAGACACCTACCCTCACCACAACAACTTTAGCCTCAGCGTCTCTGAGATTACAACAACTCTCTCGCGTCGAAGCCCAGTGACAAATCTATTATTTCTAGTCGCAATTCCCCGGCTAATACATCTGATTGTGCAATGGATGACTTAAACCATCTAGAGCTCGTATTACAAAAAGATAGGTCCTCAGTGCTAAGGCGGTTTCCCATTGGCGATACTAACATGCTACATTTCTACTGGGCAGGCTAGACGCGCTCCTCTCAAACCTCAGGAAGATCCATGATGATCTCCGCGCCCAGAACGATAGAGTTCTACGAGTTGGTATTTCTATGAAACATGCATTGGATCCTATCAATGACGGTTTGTGCATTGAGCGCGAGAGAGCCTCCGCAAACGTGGTGGTCACTAGCTTCCGGAGCGACAATCTTACCGATGACTTCGAAGCCAATGCCGAGTTGGCAGAAGAGGATCTTGTGTCTGGGGCATAGTCGAAGGAATATTACGGCATCTCACAATGATCTTCATCTACCTCCAATCTCAAGAACTAGACGTCTCTCAACTTCTGTCTCTTTGCCGACTTCTTCCTCTCCTTCGAACTTTAGGCGGCATGTTCCATCTCTCTGGTGCACGCGGGCAAATTTAGCATATGAATCGCATTATTGTTATTGAAAGCGTATGGGCTACCAACCTTCGTTCCAATAACTTCAGCTTTGTAAAACGTCGTTGTTTCAGGGTACCTTGCTAGCACTTGTTTTCCATTTGGATACTGGGGAAGACCACTGGAGTCGCCGGGAATTGGGATTAACTGGTGGGCAAGGGCTTTGTAAATCTGGCCATGGTTTCCGAGCTCGTCTGGCTCGGGGTCTTGGACCTCATATCTGAGCCTCGAGTGCTTAGTACTGGACCTGAACATAATTCAGAAATGGCGCCGGTACTACCTACCTCCGTTTATTACCCTCTCCAATGATGTTGATCACATCACATTGAATCCACTCGCCCTCAGCGCCCTTTTGTTTTGGTAATCTGAACGCAACTTGTGACCCAACTTGCAGCACAGGGCCATTTTCGTTTGGCACCGACATACTGCGAGGCTTGTTCCGACCAGCGGAGCCTTCTGCGGGGACGGTCTCGGCGCCGCGCTTAATCCTTTTGGGTAGGCCATCGCGACCAGCTTTGCTCAACGATCACGTTATTAGCACTTGCCATCAAACCTTACTCGCTGCGATACTGGCCGGTAAACTCACTTCCTGAGCTGCCGTACCCTTGCTCGGTCGCTTTTCGCAGACCGATGAGGATAGATAGATTGTGTTCGATTACATGGCTAAGCATTCTTTGGGCATGTTAGAGACAGAGATCTACAGAAGGATGGGCTGAGAAATCCAGCGATGGAGAATCTACCTGGATTCCTCCTCAGTCAGCGCCTTGAGTCCTTTGTAGCAAGTCATTAACTCCTGGAGTTCTGTAGATGTTGCTATGGAACAATTTTGTCAGAGCTGAGCAATATTTTGGAGTAGATTATCCCGCTGCAAAGTTCGTACCATCTGGTCTCCGATTCCTTTCCTCAAGAGTATCAATTTTACGCCTGATGTCATTTATTTTGGCTTCATGCGCCATAAGCGCCTTGAGTTCGTTGGCGACCTTCTGCCAGAGGGAACGCTCCTCCTGTTGTTCCGACTGGTGTATCAACCGATTCCCGCGCTGTGACATATTCTCAGACGCAAGGGACCGATCAGCTCGATCCAGGGTTCAGATTTTAGTAACTTGGGTCTTATGAGCCCCAAAGATTTGCGCGTAAGGTCCCGATGGAGGCGAACAAGATGCTCTCTCCCATGAGCAATATCGTTCAAGCTGGATGGAGATCTGGCGGGTGATGTTGACTATGCGCGATGGCCCGCGCTGGTTGGAGGCCCTTTGCGGCGTGGACGTTTGGTAGCGAGCTAGAACAAGCGCAGTCACGTGTCAATTCCCTTTTGTGTTGGCTGTGCGGCTGGACAACGCAATCCAACGTCGCAACGCAACAACACATTCGATTCATGAGTTCCTCAACACCATCGCGAGTCCCATTGATGTCTTCGATGCCCATAGCCCTGCTGTGACAGCCCTCTGGCTGCGCCGCAATAGCACGCAAAATGCCTCCATAAGAGTATCTGCTACTGCTGCTGTTCCAAATTGCATCCTTAATCTTTGTTTCGATCAAGCACCTTCATCGCATTCTCATCCTCTACCCCAAATCACGAATAACGCAATTGTCCACGATTCGAATCGCAAAGCTTCAGGTTTCCTCAGCGCAGAAAGACGAACAAGAATAAAGAACGATACGAGCTAAAAACAATGGATCGAAGCTTGCTTGACATATATGGCGTACCGCGCTACGTGAAGCTACCGGTACCGTCAGCTGTGGACTTCGACCCGAACTCCAACCCGGTTCCTTATGTTTACCCGGATGGTTCGAATTTTACTTTTACTATGGCTCAAATCGATGCTTTCCGACAAGACCAGATGTTCACAAGCAATATATTCGGTGCTCAGATAGGCGCTGCCGTCGTGGTTCTCGCTGTGATGCTCTGCATCACGCATGTCGACAAGAGGAAAACGGCAGTCTTTATTTTCAACATCTTCAATCTACTTTTCGTCATCATCCGAGGGATTCTGTTCGAGAGCTACTTCATGGGCCCTTTGGCAGGAACCTACGCAACTTTCACCTGGGACATCACTGGTATTCCAGCGAGTGCCATCAACGCGAGCATTGTCTCGTCAGTCATGTCACTCCTCCTCATGATCACAACGCAGATATCACTGGTGCTCCAGGTGCGTATTTGTTACGCGTTAAACCCTCGAGCGAAATATCGGATCCTGGGCACTTGCGGTTCCATCGGCGCTGTTGCGACTGCAGCCTATATCGCCCTGGGGATCTATATCATTCAACTCAGGGACAGGCCACCCGATCCCAGGATCACGAAATGGGCCAATCCGACGGTCAACGCCTTGGTCGCCTTCAGCATCGTCGTATTTTCGGGGACATTCTGTTGGAGGATGTTTCAATCTGTCAAAAACCGCCGCGGAATGGGGTTCACCGGCCTGGGGTCGCTTGAGAGTCTACTCATCTCAGGTTGTCAGTGCCTCGTTTACCCTGGTAAGTCAACGCCTTGAGTCGCCTGACCTATTTTGACCTTCTGTTAACATACTAATATTGTGTCTTAGCACTCTTCTGTGTCGCCGAGAACTTCCTCAAATTTGGAGGCTCGGCATCTCTCGCCCAGGCGTCCGTCGCCCTCTTGCTCCCAATATCCCACCTGTGGGCCTCGAGCGTCCAAACCCACAGCAAACTGACGCTCGCCAGAATCGAGAAGCTCCAGCGTCGCGGCCCCTTCCAAAAGCGGTTGGCAGCAATGTGCAAAGCGCGCCTGAAAGACCTCTCGAATATCTTCAAGCTTATCGGCTTGATCATCCAAGAATACATCTTGTTGTGCATCATATGTCTCCAGGGGACGAGCCTTCGCGACGGCCAGGTGCCCCCTGACATCGAAGCGCAGCAACAAGGCGATCCAGCTACACCAACATCAGCTGCTGCCGTTTCTTCGAAGCACTCAAAGGTAGTTTCTGGGCCCGGGCCGAACCCTGAGGCGAACCATCAGGGCTCGGGGGCATGAGGTAATAACTACTAGCATGTTGTGATACCTGGAGGTTGAAGGCTGTCGACCGTCCATCAGTTTAGTTTAGTTTTTTGCTTTCCTCGTTGACTGTGTATTGATTCTGCATACGTTCGAAGGAGTCGACGTGTCATGTAATGATGAGTATCACATAACAATAAAGCGTATCAATTGGTATTTTATTGTCTTTGCCTAGAACCACTCTAATTACTAGTGCTTGGAATTGCTCTAACCAGCTTTCCGGATCCGGTGACGTTGTTGTTTGACAAACTGTTCTCCACTAACCATTCCGCTCTCCATCCCCCATCCCCGATTTCCCATCGCTGGCCTGCATAACCTCAACCATCATCTAAACGATCCTTCTGCGCTTCATTTCCCGACCTGATCCCCCTCGATTCTAGCGCTATTTAATGCCGTGGGCTCTCGAGACGTCTGCCTCGAGTTCCGATCCCGTCCTTCTCCTCGGACCATACCAAGCCAGGGCCTGTAATATCGCACCTCCTCGGAAACCACGTACATAGCTGCAGCATATACCGGCGCCGGGTCGTCCTCGTTCCTGTATGATGGCTGACCGGCCACCCGGACCTTCTTCACCGGTGCACGATGAAGGTCGGTCATCGGAACCCTTGCTGGATGTCGAGAGAGGCCGGAAAGCAAGTGTTGACGACAGTGACAGGAACCCTACGACGAGGGCCCTGTTTCGCTCGCAGTCACCCGTGACCCAGTGGGTGAACAGATACGAATCCCCGAATTCGCGGTTCCGGTCATTATTAATCGGTTATCGACCGTTTGTGTAGGAAGAACAACCGTAGTCGATATGCTTTGGCGGCGCTGATGCTTGTGCTATCGCTGGGCTCATTCGTCATCCAAACGGAGACCGCCCAATATATTCAGAAGGATCTTGGATGGACCAAGGCTTATTGCATGATGTGAGCAGCTCCTACGCACAAAAGAGATCTTTGAACGTGACTTCCAGCTGGGGATTCGCTAACGAGGAGTTCGCGGCTGTCTGCTTTCCAAATCCCGACTAGGTATCTAACTCATGGGTCATGGGCATTTTTATGGCCAGCGCAACTGTTAGCACTTCGACTACGAAAGCGCCACATACCTTTTTCAAACATCCTTCGCTCACACATCTCGCTACTACGCTCAACAATCGAGATGATTCTCTCGGGAAATAAACAAGATCTTCAGGATCTTGACCGACCGTTCTACTATTTCTTCAGGTGCATCGCTCTTGTTACCTCAGCCTTAACAATAGCTGGTTCGACGTGGTATATATCTGTGTATGTGATATCCTACTTGTCCAAGAGATGGTATCGGCGGGACGTCAGTTCATACCAATTTGGACATGTTACTAAGAGGGAGACGGGCTTAGAAACCTGACAACTCCATCGGATCTTACAGCCATTTACAACTGCAGTGCATTCTTTGCATATGCATTTTCAATACCGCTCCTCAACGAAAGACCTCGACCAGAGAAAATCATAAGTGTGCTCGTTGCTATAGTTGGAGTGCTTGTCGTCGCTTACGGCGATGGTGCCGACGAGACGGATCCTAAAGGGGAGGTCAGCACTAGGCTGGGTGGAAACATCCTGATAGGCATAGGCAGCGTCCTCTACGGGTTATACGAAGTCTTGTTCAAAAAGCTCTTGTGCCCTCCGGATGGAACAAGCGCGGGAAGGTCGGTCATATTCTCAAACACCGTATGCGCTTGCATCGGTGCTTTTACTTTGGTAGGCTTTCCTCTAACATCCAACTAATTGGCGATCTCTGCTTATTCTATACACCCTTCCAGCTTTTCCTCTGGATCCCGCTTCCCATATTGCATTGGCTTGAGTGGGAGACTTTCGAACTCCCTTCGGGACAAGCAGCGAAGTATTTGACTATTTCAGTAATATCAAATGCCAGTAAGTGATCTGCAGTTCTTACGACAGAGTGAGGCGGCGGGCTAACTATCTCGCAGCATTTAGCGGATCGTTCTTGATTTTGATAAGCTTGACAAGCCCAGTTCTAAGCTCTGTAGCGGCGCTGTAAGCCACTCGATACCCATCGACTCATTCCAGTGTAGTTGAATCAACTGACTAATTCGATCTCATCCATAGTCTCACTATATTCCTTGTTGCTATCACGGACAACATTCTGTTCGGGAGACAGCTAACGACAGCTGCAATATCTGGCGGTCTGTTGATTATCGCGGCGTTTGCACTGCTGAGCTGGGCTACTTGGAGAGAAATGACGGAAGTGACCTCGATGGAGATCGAGATCGATTCGGACAGCGAGGAACGTGACGACTAGAAAAATTATATGCTACCAATCATTTCCCAATTCCCTTTCTTTCTCACTACAAGATTAGGGCGGTCAGTCTGGTATCTGAATTGATACACACACACATATCAGTACATATCGGTGTTTACAGCGGGTAGTGGATAGATCAGAGTATTTGTTGTATGTTGTTAGAAACAGAATAGACACCTGGGTGGCCATTGTGAAATTGAGTATATGGTCTGAATTGAGAAACACTGTGGAACAGAAAAGAGAAGAGCCTGGCTTGTGAGGTCACCCCGTATGAGCTCTCATCTCTCGACTTTCGTAATATGCTCACATCATGGTATCGATTGCAATGAAGGACTAACTATTCGGATATTGAGGCAAAGGGTCTACTGGCTAGCCAAAAACACACCCAACGAACACGCAACAACAGAGAGTTAGCTGGAAATGAAAATCGCCGCCCATGCGAATAATTAGCGGAAAATCACTGGCTTCTCTGTTCCGCTTCAGCCTTTTTCTGCAAATCGTACTGTACGCTCCGGACTGCCGCCTTCCCCTCATCGTGCTGCCGTCTATATTCCTCTTGCTCGTTCCTGTCCGTGGACACCATGGCACCAATAGTGCCGCCAACCCGATTGCTAAGTCCCTCGACCAGGTCACTGGCCTGTCCAGATGCCTCCTTTCGAACGCCTTCATCGTATTGAGTACGGCCCTGCGACTTCAGAGATTCATTCCCAATTATACCGCCTACGAATTGTTTTCCCTGTCCGCGTTGCATATTAGCGTCTGTAAACGGGCACGTATCTCCTGCTTCACTTGGCTCGAAGGATCAGATGCATGCAGGGAGTGGCGGAGGGTGACACTTACTGAGCCAACAGTCTGGTCCCAGGTGCCCTGCTGGCGATCCTTGTTATCGACATGGGCGCCGCCCTCGCCCGTTGCCGTAACGGGCCCCAATCTGAACGGGAAATGTTAGTACAAAATTCGCCCAAGTAGGCAGCATAGGGCGCAAAAGGCGACGGGCACATACTTGGCAGTGGCGTGTGATTTCTCGTTCTGGTCTTCGGCGGCGACCTTCTTGGTCTCACCAGCATTGATGTCCTTGCCGCTGCCAGTGAGCTGCCCGAGTCCGCTTTGGACGGTGCCCACAGCACTCTGGAGCATGGAGCCAAGGGCTGTGATCACACAAGTTGTCAGCCGCACATTGTGATTCCTTGAATTTGCTATTGGTTGATCTAGATGGCTTACTGGATGCCTGCTGGTCGTTGTTTCCGGACATGATTGCGTGGATGTGGAGTAATATGAGAGAACTGTAGTAGACTGAAAGTGGTTGGGAGGATGCTGCTATGTTCAGATGGTATGCGGAGCTTGATCCTGAGTGGTGGCAGCTTCCTTCGAGGGCTTTCCTCATGTATTTATAGTGCTGAAGTGCTGATAGTCGAGAATCAACAGCGCCGGGCTTGGTCTCGCGGTATTCGCATGACGTCATGGAGTTGTCATCGCGTCTATGAAGAAAAGCCTGGCATGTTCGTCCGACGGCGCGCTAAACCCTGGCAGCAGGGTCGCCTTGGCAGATAACTACGATCTGGACGGAATCGGCTGGGGAACTAGATTGAATTCGGATGTACAACGTGGAAGATTATCGACGGGGGTTGCAGGAGTTGCCTTCTCGGCCAAACGCCGCCCAAAAAGCATCACATGCTTGTGAGCTACCGCGAAAGAGAAACACACGCAAGCGGGGAAAGTAACAATCAGGACTGGATATACGATGTATGTATACTTCGAGACTCAAGACCAAGAGCGGGGAGCAGCTGGGAACTAAAACTGGCAAACTTAAACTGCAGGAGAGACAGCCGCAACCGAAGGATATTGCGAGACCCAGAAGCCCAACCACTAACCAGAAACACAAAACCGTGCACAACAGGAATCGCTAGAGCCATTGTAACAAACGGGCACCACGAAGGATAGAAAAATGAAGACAAAGTAAAGGACTGATTAAAAAGGACACGCGCAAAATCAGCAGCAGGAAAACGTCAGAAAGGGAAAAGTCGGTCACGCTCTCTAATGTGCACAAAGGAAAGTCGTGTCGTGGCTGGATTATGAGCAGACCCTCGTGGTGTGACCAAATACTCGAAGGTTTCTAGACTACCTAGTTGACTTTAGCCACGCGGCTGCCCTCCGTTCGCTGAGAGTTCAGCTGCTCGGCATTGCGCTCGTGAGACTGTTTGCGGCACTGTTTGATTCGTAATGAGCGTCAACACACCGGTCGAGATTTCGGAACGGTTAAAGAGAAGAGCGGCTGCAAACTTACATCCTCCAGGTTTGGACAATGGTGGCTCTCCAACAACCTGTGCTTTCCACAAAAGTGTCCGTTGCAAAAGCTGCAATCTCCAATTATGCGCTGTTGGAAAGCGGTGCAGCCCTCAAACGTGCATCTTGGCTTGCCACCGCCTCTCAGCCTGAGAACCAGATGCAGTGTGCTCTCCTTCTGAATATTGTAATCTGAGAGAGTCCGGCCGTCCTCGAGTTGCTTGCCAGCAAAGATTAATCGCTGTTGGTCAGGAGGAATGCCCTCCTTGTCCTGGATTTTGGCCTTGACATTATCGATCGTATCGGAGGACTCGACCTCGAGGGTGATGGCTAAACCGGGACAACAGAACATTAGCATCAGACTTTCCCGTCTTTTTGCCCAAGTGGCAGATGGGACGTTGAGAAACCAGCCAAAGTGCAAGAGGATATTCATCAGGCGGAGTCGGAGATGACAAACCGCCGCCGTTAAGGTTCTGACATATGCTCGAGCAGGTGAGAGGTCTGGTTATCGGTATACAGGCGACGACGTACTCTTTCCAGTGAGGGTCTTGACGAAGATTTGCATCGTGTCGGTGTGACAGGAGATGTATTGATTTTCGAGCCGTCGAAGGGCGTGCGGGACTGACGCAGGGCAGCTTAAGGCTGGCTGAGGCTCTTTGATCAAACCCGGCGAGGGCGACGATAACAGCAAGAGTGTCTGGAGGTGTTTGGTACTGAAGCGGGTGAGGATCGGGTGCGTGGCGAGAGCTGCGGTGTCGGCTGGCAGTGTAGGCGGAACAACCTAGGATCGGAGCAGCGAGACGGCGTGGACGGAGATGAGCAGGACGATACGAGCGGCAGCAAGGAGAAAGGAGACAGAACGCGAGCAAATGACACCAGAAATGAAAACAGAACTGGTAGAGATGAGATCTAGATGATGGAGATGGCGACAAAGAACAGGAAGAAGAGATGGAGAGGGAGAGAAGAGAGCGAGAGAGAGGGAGAGGCAAGAATAGAACAGCAGCCAGCAGAACGGCGGCGGCGGCGGCGAGCAGCCGGGCTTTTGTCAGCGGGCTGGTTGCCGGGCGGTGGTGGCCGGATGCTGCCACGCAGGCAGCAGGCCATCCTCCATCTTCCATCACGCCAGCGAGCGCCCAGGCACTAGCCACTAGCCACGACAAACCACGCGCCACCGCTCAGCCACCGCCGACGAGGTTTCATCCATGCATCGTCTCGTGAACCGAAATGCCGACGGCGAAGAAAAGAGGTTAACATGCTTTCTATGCTTTGCTTCAGAAGTGCTATACTACATTTTGCCAATACATACTGCTCCCAGTAACCGTCCGAAATACACAGGCCGTGAAAGCGAAGAAAAAAATTAAATTAAATTAAAAAAACACCAGCGCAATGTTATAACATTAACCGTTCATCCAGCTAGTCCTCCCCCACTTCCTCATAGTACATCGGCGACCCGTTCAGATAGTGGTCGTTCCGCAGGCCCCGCCGCCGCGACGGCAGGAACGACCCCAGAACCCCATCGGAGATCTTGTAAAGCCACCCGCCCGCCACCATGACCCCGCCAACCACGTTCGCCAGACGGACCAGGAAGTATATCCACGACGTCGACGAGTCTGTGATGGTGAGCTGGATCGGCTCGATATCAAATTTGAAAAAGATCCCGGGCACACTTTGGGGAGTCATGCTCCGGCCCTGTTCCGTCACGCTGTACTGGTTTGTGTGGAGCGTCCGCCCCCGCGCCATGTAAGTCGTGGGGACAACCGACAAGAAGTATTGGTATCTGTAGAATTCTGCAAAATCACCGGTCATCCACGTCAGCAAACATGACCTTCTCTAAAACCACTCTCATCATCGCCTTCCACCGAGTCCGGGAGCTATATTATGACTTACTATCTTCTGTCGAGGCGACGACGCCATCCATGGGATTCACCAATTTGGGGTAGAATTCGCCAAAAGACAGCTCGTTGACTACATGGCTGAAGTTGAAAACTAAGCGGACAGACATGTTCCGGCGTCAGCGCGATTGTTCGAAAGGAACGAGGCAAGTCCAGAGATCCTTACGGTTGTGCTCAACATGCTGGCCGGGCTCCCAGTATCCGTGTCCTTTAGCGGTGATGTGAAAGTCGCCCATGACACGGTTGACATCCATGGACCCATAAATCCTGCAACTGTTCCCCTTGGGCCGCTTTGGAAAGTTCAACTTGAACTTCTTCTTCTTCCCAGCCTTCCTTATCACCTCTTCCGATCCGTCGAAGGCTTGCCGCCGCTCCCCCTGACCTTTTTTGTTCAGTGTATGGGCCTCCGCGGCCACAAACTCGGCCGGGGTCTTGGTCAACAAGTCTCCAGCGAGAATACGATCACCAGCGGCGTCCTGCACGTTAACATGCAAAGTGTCGCAAGGCATCGCCACGATCATGTCCAGATTGATTTGCATCGAGTGACCTTCTCCGCCTTGGACGCTAAAATGCTCCTCCGACTTCCCATCGAGGAAGACGGTCATTTCGCCCCATATCAACCAGACACATATTGCCACAAAGACGAGTGTGATGACGCCGCCCCTCGACGATCTTGTAGTATAGGAGACTCGAGTTTTAGCTGCATGTAGCCAATTCCGACACCGGACGCCATGGCCAGAAACCAATCGTTAGTTATACATTCGCGCAGAGGCTCTCGTGCTTGGATCGACCTCTGGATCTAACCGCACGGCGAGCAGGAGTGGAGATGGGCGGGAAGGCGAGGGTGGGACCCACGGAAGGCGTCGAAGGACTTGATGCCCTCGAAATTCTTCTTTTCGTCCAGAAAGTCGTCCATATCTTCCGGGGGAGACTGGCCGACAATGGGCGAAAGGTCGGCTCGGGCGTGCTTGGACCAGCGGACGGCGATTGGGCTGTTCGATGAGGGCGATTGGCGAAGAGACCCGACGCAGCGCTGAGGCCAGGCTGGTCATCACAACCGCCCGCCAAGCCACCGCACCGAAAACGCGCGACGCCTCGCCAATGCGATTACGTGCCTGCTCCTCAAGGCCGGGCGCATGCTCCGACGCAGAACCGCGGTTGCGGAGTGTCTACGGGAATGCATTCTTTAAAAATGGCTCTAGTCTAATGAGATATGGTGTATGCGCTAGATACATGTCAGGTTTTGAACTTCTATGCAAACCGCGTGATCCGTCCGGTCAATGCGAGCCCTCCAAGCCGACCAACGGCGTATCCAGCATACATGCCCACAATTATAGTCACCGGCCATTTCTGCCATTCGCGATCCCTAGATAGACACAGTGTCGCCAGCATCTTAGCCCCAGCTTCATCTCAGACGCAGGAGGGTAATCAGTGTCAGCGGCTCTGCAAACTCACCAATCCAGTGGTATCGGAACAGCTCCCAACCAAGCCCCTAGACAAGCACCCAACGCCCCTCCATATGCCTCATCAATTGGCAGCTGCAGGGAAAGGATATCTCTCCATTTGGACCCCTGGACATCGTATGAATATATCAAAGGATATCCGGCTAGCAAGCTCAAGTGCGCGGCACAGAGAGCCGTGTGCGCGAGATGCGAAGTTATCGGTGCGCCGAGCAAAACCATGGCGGCGAACATTGCCGGTGTCCCTATCACTGTAGCCACTAGCAATGAGAGCAGCGCTGGCTGCACAAGCCGGAAGGCATGTATGTCAGTTGCCGATAATTGCATTCGCACAGCAGACTCTGAGATCTTGTAATACCAAAACACTACTGCCAGCTCCCGTATCCAACTTCCCTTTCGTGATGGCTGGCCTGGGCTTCTTTTTCCCACCCGGGCTCGGTGGCTTGTTGCTATTCCCAAGGCATATCGATACGTAGGCGGTTTGGACGGCTATGGCGACTGGGAGGAGCTGCAGAAGAGTTGCCGGGGGATTCGTGACCAAGGACGAGAATGAAGTATACAGGCCCCCGAGGAGGATCGCAGAATGGCAATGCCGGACGGTCTGCGCGACGCTGCTGTGGTCGACCATTGGTGCTGATTGCTGCTCGACAGGTGGCTCGGCTTCGGCCTGGTCGATTCGCGACTAGTGTGGAGGAATGGGCAAGCAGGCATTTAATTTATATTCGGCATTGGCACAACACCAATTCCCAATATTCACTAATTCACCGCCCCAAAGGACATGTATTATCGGTCGCGTGCTTGCCGGGACAAAAACGTATATGAAAGACGAAAAATGAGAAACTTGTGCTGCACAATAGAAACTTTCGAATTATCTCTGATTACTTTCGATGTCTTTGCTCTTCTACTTTTCTGGCTATGTCTGAACAGTGCTGCTTGGCCCGGCGAGCTTTCTCAGTGCGAGATCATAGACCACATCCTCAATCTTCTTGACCTAGAAGCGAGAATAGCATGTTAAAATTCACCATTCATACCCCGCCACATGGGCGCCGGCTCTTGCCCATTCCACTAATTGCGGCACCTACATTATATTTGATGCTGTCGCTTCGCCTTCTTAGACTGTCGTTCTTCAAGTTGAGGAGCTGAAAGCCGGCGTGGAGTTCTTTCACAAACTGACTAATGACCATCGGTCGTTGGTAGTCTCCCAGCGTCACAGAGTTGACCGCAAGGCGGGCCTAGAAACCAGAAAGCTATTAGCATCATCCGCTATCTCGCAAAGGGAAGCAGCGCGGTCGGTGGCACACTCGGGATGAATAGGGAATCTTACCAGCTCCTCAATCAGCGTCACGAGTGAATGCAAATACTCCTCGAGAGTGAGATGGAAAACATCAGCGTCCTTAACATTCACACGCACTGGAATGTGTGAGTATCTGTCATTGTCATATCGAAGAATCCGACGGGCAGGAGTATCAAAAGTCCAACCGAAGGAACCATTCGTACATACCCCCAAGCTGCTCTCCAACCTCAGCAATCGTCATCAAACGACCTTCAACATGTTCTTCGTTCTCTGGGGTAAATGCACCCAGCCAACCAGCCAGAACGATCCCATACGACTATGAACAGCAGCATAGATATATCGATTGTCAGTGCAAACTATGCTTAGGTTAGAAAACGTATGGGGGCTATTCAAATTCACCGCATTCTGTATTTCCTTGCTCCAAATTCCGTTGTACCTAGATACCAGATGTGGAGATATCAGACAAGCTGGTAAGTCTCCTTCCAAACTTTGGGCACCGTCATGAGCACAAACTTGTAGTATGGGTATTTCGAAGCGACTGTATCAAGCTCCTTCAGAATCCCTCGCTGCTGTTCAAAGGAAGGTTGTGCCGTAGCCAGCAATGCACGCACTGCCCCAGATGTATGATACCATCAGCAATAGTTGTAGTGGCATGTTGAGTGCCCAGGAATCACAACTGACATGATGAAGCTGGGACTGCGTGGACTCTTGACAGGACGGATTGAATCGATCTCTCTAGTTGTCTCCCGTGTCAGCGGTCCGAACGCATACGCACACGCGATTCCGGTTTAATAGATTTATCTAAAATCATTTAAGTCAAACCTTGCTTATCCAAAGCTTTCAACAAGCCCCGAATTTCCTGCCAATTGATATTGTTCGTTAGACAGCCAGGCTATTTTCGAAACCTCTGTGTCGAAGCAAAAACCAAGGCCGTGGGCCGCTTACATCTCGCACTTTGATGTCTTCGTCAATCTCTTCTTGGACCTGCTTGAAGATCTGGGGGTCGATTGTCCCGCCGAAGTCTGATGCAGACTGTTCCGCCATATCGTTCTCCAGTTGTCTGATGATCTCACCGACCACCTGGGCTAGCTTTAGATTGGAGGTTGCGTTAGATGGAGACTGCTTGGCTGGGCTTGGTGGGGGGGTGCCGATTTAAGATGATTGACAGCGTGCTTCTCGTTAGCGGAAGACGTGGATATGGATGCTTGGTGCTACAAGGCAGGTCAGGCCAAGGCGGAGGCCCAACACAAGCAGACGGCGGCTGCAACAGACTGTAGCACAAAGTCGCCTCCGCTTGTCCTGTCTGTCCCCACAATTGTGCAACTGGGACAGCAAACCATCTAGTTCAAACAAGATCGAACTCATCTAAGGTCTACAGCCGATGTGAGCGTAGTTATGTCTTTACTTTGCATTATATCTTGTATAAACTTGCGCATTCTTGCGGGCGACCACTTATTACCAAACTATTGGATTCTAATGGACGCTATATCAATGTGTATACCATCGCCGGTTCTCTCAAAGACTGGACTGCGAGTACTGCGCTAACATGACAAAAATGAAAACAGACGTATGCATACATATCTAACAAGGCTTCGAGAACGCCACGACCAGCGTTAAGTCTTTGTGGGAAACGGTCGCTATCTGCGAAGCCGGATCTTAGGTCTGAAAAGCGCAGCGTAGAAGGGTATAATTAATATCGGCCACCAAACATGGCAGATCGCAGCGATTAACCAACTGATGAAGGTGGATGTTTCCTTGGAGTTGTTCCTTGTGACCCTGTAGATTTAAGTATCAGTATATTAAATTTTACCTAGGATACTAACCGATATCAAAACTTACCCAACCAATTTTTCGGTCTCATCAGTCACTATCCCATCAACACCTAGAGATATCGCCCATCTGCATTGAATCGCGTTGTTAGAACCAGATATACTTGCAAGACCGAAATCTTTGAAAGGATATGTGAGAAAATAATGCGATTGTACAATAGGCGTACCTCATCAACGGAGCTTCATTAACCGTCCATACATAAACCTCTCTGCCCCTCGACTGCGCCTTCCTCACAAAATCACAGCCAAAGGGTCCGACGATACTGGGGAATAGAAGATTGAAATTGGCATCCGAGACCTCCAAGAACTGGTGTGCTGTCCGCAACGAATAACCGATAAACTATAACGAGTAAGGTTGTCAATATCGTGATGGGAAGTGCAACATCAATAGTTGAACATACTGTTATTGGGAATCCAGGCAGATATTTCTTGCAAAACTGCATAGGCACTCGTTAGATTCCGTGGTGGATACTGACGTCGATCGTCGTTAACAGAAGGATAACTTACAGGTACAAATTCAATGGTCCAACAGCCCATTTGGATTCGGCCATGCCAGTCGTCGGCATCGACACTGCCATTGACACTTGCGATGGCTTCCGAGATCGCAAACATCACGTCTTCCGCGATATTGTCCATCTTCGTTATGACACCCACTATCAGTATGTCTCAAATCAGGGCGATTTAACACTCGGGCCGTAGCCTACTTTGATATCTAGCATCAACCATATCCTCTTGTTCTCCGGCCGCGTCATGAATCCAATCAGCTCCGACAGTCGCGTCATCGGGACATGCGGCTCTTTGGTGGTTCGCAGGGTTTTGAGATAAGCCCAGTCGTAATCGATGACCTTTCCCTCCACTCCATAACATCGTTTGAGATCGGCGTCCTACAAGCCAAGTGCCGTGAGAGGTAAGTCGAGGGATCGTGTTAGGAAGTATGTTGGAGGGCGCGGAAGAAAGTCAGGCGGCTCCCGTAGAATGCTTACGTGGGATAGTACGGCGACCCCGTCTTTAGATAGGTGAATGTCCGTCTCTAGGGCCTGCGCGCCAGCGTTTATAGCGCCCTCGAATGCCGTCATTGTGTTTTCGGGCCAGTGATACCTGGAGCCGCGGTGAGCGATGCATTGCACCCGAGGCAGCGCAGTATCCCCTGTGACCAGGGGATTTTGCATCAGGTTGAAGCTGTCTGTGAAAGGAAACCAATGATATCGTGTGTTAGAGAATGAAAGGGATGCGCATGGAGAGGAACGGGAGGCAAAAGGAAGGCGCTGGTACCAAGCATCGTCGTATTGTCGGTATATTTCTCGCCCTTCATCATGCTACGAGCTAAGAGGCGTCTCTCTTCCGCATGCGCCCGTTGCAAGGGCGAAAGCAAGGAGACTTCGGAAGGACTAGAGCAGATGTCCCAGGGCGACAAACAGCGCAGAAGCTACAGAAGGATCGCACGTGGGATAGCTTAGACAGATAGACGGGAGAGATAGGACAAGAAAGGGACTTTCTTCCCGCGCCCTCTATAAGAAATCGGTACTGATATTTATTGTTTCGCAGTGCAGGAGCTTTGACAGGTCGGGTTTTTTTCTTCGGACGTGGGCTCTCGGCTATAACGCGGACTTATCGACGGGCTGAAACGGGCACTGCTCGACACGATGTCTAACGAGGATCAAGAGCAAAGCTCGAGGAGCTTGAACGGCGAAGAAAGAAAGGACGGCGGAGAGAAAGCATGAGGGAAATAGCTACGCCGGAGAAGCAGCGGAGAGGAGGAAGAGAAGGAGAAGAAACGGACGAGCTGCGGGCTGGCCTGCAGACCCGGATCACGATGCGAGCGATCGAGCGCTGCGGCGGGCGGCGTCAAACGGAGGGTGTTTCACGGGCGGCATTTGGAAGCATCGTGCTCGATCGGTGTCGCAGGGCAGGCTCCCAAACCGCATCTGGAACAGTGCCGCCCCCAGCTGGCCTGATTTGGAATCCGCTGGCCAAATCGGTCGGCGCCCAGCCCGCCAGCCCCGCCCGAATGCAAATCCGCCAGCACGGACGGCGACAGCAGTGAAGAATAAAATAATAAGCACGTTGGTATCCTGACATGACATCGAACTCGTCAAACGCCGGCAGACGGAAATACACACGGTAACAACGAAAACGGTTCCAGCAACAAGTTGGAGCGGAATCGGAAGAATGACTGGTGGTACAACATGGCAGAAAACAAGCAGACGGCACACAGAAAACTAGATGGATGGATCCGCACAACTGGACCGTAAACGTTGCGTCCACGGTCGTATTTAAAAAAAAAAAAAAAAAAAAAAGGAAGCTCTCCATCCCGCAACACCGTTCGGCCTAATCTTCAACCATACCGGGCGGACTGTCCTCGGTCTGCAGATTACGCAGAATATCAGGAATCAACCCGTCGACCTCGTCCATCGGAACTTTGAGCGCTAGTGAAATCAATTTCCGGTAATCGTTCATCCGGGTTCCGATTCCAGCAAGCGCATACAGCTCGATGATCTTCTCCACAAGTTGATTCCGCCCATACTGTGCCTTGACCAGTTGCTTAGCATTCTCAAACTGCTCTCGCTGCTCCTTCTCCAGACCCGCCGCTGACGTCGGTTTGGTCCTGGGAACGGCCTTGGCCTCCTCCTCTTGTATCAATCGCGCCAACTCAAAGTATTGGTTGCGCTCGATCGACTTGCGCAGATTCTCCGACTGAATCCGAAAGTTCTCGCGCGCTTGCTTCAAATCTCCATCAAACTGATTTTCAGAGCCGACTGTGGCGAGGAGGGCGTCGTACTGAGCCCGTGTTGATTCTAGATCCGAGTTGACTGACGCCAACAACTCTCGTGCTTGCAGGAGATCTTCTTCCTTCTCCCGTAGCTCCACATCATAAGCAGATGCGAGATCCTCGAGCTTCTCTGCCATCAACGGTATAAATTTCTGCGTCGCATGCATCGCAGCTTCGGATACGTGGGGTTGCGGTACGCTCGCTGAATGGCTCAATGCGTATTTAACCGCTGCGACGGTGGCATTGCCCTGTGCCGTAGTAGGGCCGAGACGAAACGACGAAGGAAGCTGTGCTGGGTTGATGTACCCATCGTGCGCCTGGACAGGCGATGAGCTAGCAAGCTGCCGGTTATTATGAGCCATGCTCCTTCGATCTCGCTCGTAAAGAACGATATACTCGTCCGCCGTGTGTCCGTCATTGTTGAGTATATCCGGGCTCCCGTGATAAGCAAGCATCATCTGCACCAGCTTTCGAGCACTGTTTTTCGCCGCAATCGTAAGAGCGGTGTTCCCCTCCAGATCCCTCCGGTCCAAGAGCATCCCGATCTCCCCTTGCGCCTCCGTTTCGGATAATTTCAAGAGAATAACGTTGCAGTAGTATTTCGCCGCCAGGAGCTTGTTACGAGAGCAGGTTGTTGCCGCAATGTGATGGAACACCGTTGATTCGAACGAATCGACGCAGCCGATCGTACTGCGAAGAATCGTCACCAGCCGCGGGAAAGCTTTCCTGTCATAATTGTTTGTGAACAAGACCGCCCTCATCAGCGGAGTCTCCCCACGCTTATTGGTCATGTTAAAATCAGCCCCCGCCTTGAGGAGAAGTTCGACAACAGCTAGATCTCCCATAGCAGCAGCCCAATGGAACGCGGTGTGGCCTTCGTCGTCAATTATCTCGTTGACCTCGAAATCCATCGGCGGATTCTCCAAAAATGGCGGGATTCCGTTCTCGTTCGTCATAAAGTAGTCAAGGAGTTCGTCGCTATAAGCAACCCTCCTTCGACGACTTATTTCTATCGGACTCTCCATCACTGTGCCTCGCTTCCGCTTCCTTGTGCCCTCAAGCAGGAACTGCCCAGCGCCATCGTCACCGGACAAATGGCCGTGATCATGCGGGTCGACTAGCGATGATTCCAGGCCATCGATTTCGCTCAGGTCGCCATCCGCAAGTTCGTCGTCCGTCGGAGGTTGTTCGGGATTTTCTTCGCTTGGGAGCGCGGGAGCTATTTTAATCGGTTCTGAATGCGGAGATGACCAGTATCGCACCGTTAGCCCCAGCACCTATTGCCTGCTTGAAGTCCAAAAGATGTTCGCCTTACTTGTAACCTTTTTGACGTTTGCACTGGCTTTGGGCCCGGCGCCCCTCGGAGCCCGAGGTTTGGCCGATGCAGCAGTGACATGTTTCGGAGCGAGCGGTGGGCTTTCCGTGGTAGGCCGAAAGTTCACTATCGGGTCCAGTAGTTCTTCGACCTTGTACTGAACCGCAATCTCCCGGCCGCGCTCGAGAGGTACCCATGTTCCTAAGCGCAGCGAACCCACCCGTCGTTAGCATGTCCCGGCTGGCTCAAGTCGACGGCGGCATTTCCGGCAGGCCTTCCATCAATTGTTCCACCATATCGTAGTGTATCAAAAGAATCGACTCCCATTCAATGTCCCTGACGGTGGTATGGACGGTCTCACCTTGGTACTTCCCGTACCCGCCCTGTACCTTCTCATGGACTCCTCTCTGAACCTCGCGTTCCAGTATCCTAGTCCTCTGAGGTTTATCGAATCCCGCGACCTTGAGTATCTGGGTAGCATTGAGCCATCCGTCCGATCGTCTGCGCATGCACGCGATGCTCTTGCATAGGAATTCGTAGACGGGCACCTGTAGCCGGCGAGCGTTAGCAAGATGAGGACAACGAGATCTCGAGGGTTTCGCGCAGCAAGAATGCCGACCATCCGAAGGGAGGGGGGGACTGGTGTCCGTACGCCGCTGTATGTCGCCTTGTAGATGATTGGGTCCGGCATTTCGCGTCGTTCGGAATCCGACTCGACAGGGACGTAAACGAGAAAACTATCGGTCGGCAGTCCGCCTGGGAAGGCGTATCCGATTTCCGCACCAGCGATAGCAGTGCCAGGCAGGAGAGCAGGAGCGATGGCAGGTGTGGGCGTCGAAGCGAGTGTTTTATGTGGATGGTCGGCAGAAGGAGCGGTGGAATGGTTTGAGCGCGATGCGTGTGCATGTGGGCGCGTGTGTGTTTCCCCGGTGGAGCGTTTTAGGCTTGGCAGCAGAGTGGCATCACGCCGAATCCCCGAACGTCACCACACTCCAACCGACTGCTTGGCTTTTCACCACTGGCGTCGCCATCGTCATTAGAACACCCACAGACCTCAAACATAGCGGCGATGTCTCCTCAACCGACAGCAGATGCCCCTGGTAAGATGCAGTAGACCTACTAGCAGATTGATGTCTGATAACTGACTCTAGCTCTCTTAGTGGCGACCACGGCGGAAATGTCCGACGCTCAACTGCCTCTTGCATATCGGGACCGATGCGCCGGCCTTCTGATACCACTCAATCGATGCCGATTTGAAACAATGTATCTACCCTGGAAATGCGTGGTGTGTATCTACTGCCGTCCGTTCTCTCGGAATCATCTTAGGATACGGTTCCGCATCGCCACATCAGCAGGCTAATAGGACAATGAACCCCACAATACAGAACGAGCGTCACTCCTATGAACGGTGCCAGTACGACGAATTCATGAAGCGGGTAAAAAAGATGGAGGAACTAAAGGCTGCAAATCCCGACATGAGAAGTAACTAAATACACATAGCATGGGAATCATGTCTCGTTTTCAGAAACCAATTCTTCGCCAGGGCCCGGCGCGGTGTATATATCCATTGTTCCATGATGCACTCTTACAAAATGACCGCCCGTCGAATATATGATCATTCAAGGTGCAGTTCTCTAGCGGTTGTAGATATCGCAACAACGAAAGTTTGGAAATCGGTTGCCCGCACCTGATACCCTATCCTCAGATTCCAGCGATCATCAACCTGTCGAATCCAGCTGGAGCTCAAACTAATATATATATATTTCAGACGATTGGGACGAAACGACAATCTACCATTTATTTTTATCTCTGATCTAAATCGCTGGCAAACGCGCATGCAATTATTCGGGCAAGAAACACGATCTCATCGTCGTTTAAAGAGGCCTTTCCACAACTCCGTTCCCTCTCCTTCACCGTTACCTAGCTTTTCGGCAGCCTTAACTAGATCGTAGTTTATCTCCGAATTTACCCTGCTGTCCTTCTCATATTTGGGATGGTTGCGGATAAAGTTTCGAGTCCACGTGGCTGCAGTCTCCCATGTCCCGTTGGATCGCTTTCTGATCAGATCAAGATACCGCGCCAGCTCACATCGTGTCTCAACATCCACATTGACAGCGTTCAGGTAGGACTCGATCAGCGAGATCAGCCCCGGAAACCCATCCGGGCCCGATTGACCGTTCATGATTTCATTGATAGTCATCAAACAGTACTCGTCTTCCACGGGTGGGAGATCACCTGTCTTTGGAGTGCCCGGCGTGGAATGACCGGAACTTGTGCTGGCGGTCTCCTTTCCATTGCGGTTTGCGTAACGATGTGGAAAGACCTGTTTTCTGAAATAGAACTTGTCGGAGAGAACTGCATCTCGCCGGTGCGCAGTCTCCATGTTTTCAGTGACCTGTGACACAGTGCAATAGTATGTTAACAGCTGTTTCCGTTGAAGCAGGAAGCATAAATTCCCTAGAAGCACGGGAGCCACCATCGTGTGGAAATGATAGCCACACAGGATCGTCCAGGCTATGTATCATCGAGATGTCCAAGCCATCCTTGTGCCTGTCTGCGAGCTCCTTCTCGTAACACAACATGGCGACCCTCACCTTGGAGATTGGTATGTAAAAGTTCAATCCGTAAGACAAGATTGTCCTCGTCAACAGTACGATAAAAATGGAAAATGCGGCATTTTCGAAGTCTGTTAACTGCACTTCCATGCTTCTAAATTCAACTCGCCATCCTATCGCGTCTTCGGCGCTGGGTGGTGGTTTGAATCGCATGTGCTGCCAATTCGTTGATTGGATGTTCTATACGAATTAAGCGTAAGATTGCAATTTCATCAAGACATTTTTGTCAAAAAAATCCAAGTCATGGAGCCCACCTCAAAGTTATCGTTCATATTTATGTCAAAGTTCTTGACACTTTCACTAAAGACGACTAGTGGATCGCGGATGAAAAGATGCGCGAAATGCTTTGCCAGCAATTCATCCATTCCTATCATAATCGAGCACCAATGTGTCAGCGGCGTGTCAAAAAAAAGTAAAAAAGGGCACCAGGGGTTGCGTGGCGGCCATACCTCCATCCAAGAGCTGTTGTTTCAGTGGGAGGTTTTGTTGAATCTCAACATCATTGTACTCAGGTCGAAATCCGGGATCTTGTGCTATGTATGTGGACACTGAGTCATATCTCGACTTAGGGATCACATATCTGTTTTCATGCAGAGGCTATGTCCCCGTTGGTTAAAAAATGCCGTTGCTGGCTTCGAATTTTTGAGCCAGTGGGAATCGATACCTTCAGACCCCTCTCCTCTTCTGTGCGATCATCGACCGCTGCCGATATTACATTCCAGCGGCAATCGATATCTGTCAGGTAACCTTTGAACACCGGGCTAGCGGCAGAGAGCGCGAGCATGATTGGCCCAAGCGGACAAAGTTGATCATAGAGGGTGCGGGCCTCGCTGATGTTCTTGGCCTGAAAGGTTATCTGCAGGCAGCATGAACCCATGCCAAATCCCATGGCATCCATGTAGACATGGCCTTCCTTTGCAGCACCATTTCGAACATCTGCATCCTCGGGGTAGTCGAATAGGTCGTGGGCCACCGTCGGGTCGTTGAACGGCTTGGGTGTGCGTTCGTCATAGAACACTGGCATGTTTATGCAAACCTTACTTCCTCGCCGCGACCTGATGTTCGCAGTAAGCGTGGGGAACCGAATATGCTGGTTTATAATCTCGTCAGGGACGAATATGCTTCTAGCGATAGGTCCATGTGGAGGATAGTAAGGCTGCGTGAAGACCCCAGGCACTCCCAATCGTGGGAAGGATGTCATAGTAACGGGTGTCTCATTCTCAGCCATATGCTGCTTTGCTATCACTCGTCTGATAAGCCCGATATGTCAGATTGGCCTATCAAGTTGCAGATGCTGTTGAAGTATCAGCACGGCGGGTTCTGAGGCATGGATATCCAACCTTCTCTTCATGTCTGGTTCGACGGTAAGCAAGTCCCGAAGTGTACCCCCATACGGGGCACCGGGCGTTGCTTCCAGCATGAATCTGCCATACTCAGCGTGAAAAGTTGGGACATGCTGGCCAGCTCTCCTAATACCGATGCCGCCACAACCAATGATGGGCGAACGTTAGCCCTTTGTAGCTAGAGTGACCGCACCTGCTGCAATGGTCTCATCCATGGTAGCATACGAAGGGTGGAAAGGCAGGCTGCCGCACGTACGGTGTTACTTTTTGCAAGCTCGGCACGCAGCCACCGGCCTTCTGCAGCTCTTCGTCATGCGCGAGATCCTTCAGAATCTCGGCCTGTCGCAACGACAACCGGGCATCTTGGGAGTGTTCGTCGTACGCAACGACGAGATACTCGATCTGAAATTGCCACGCGAGAAGTGTGAGACCAAATGTGTTTGATGGTACAACAACAGGAGGTATCGATCTGCTGAGCGACTCTGATGGTGGTTGTGGTGTATGGGTTGCACAAAGGGAGCGGAAAGCAGCATCGTGCCATTGGGGCGGGGATAGCACTCTCCCGTCGATAAGATGCCTCTAATTCGTCCAGGCATCTTGCAATTTCATGTTGCGGAACCGAATGCCGACTGGAAGGAAGGTTTGAAGGAGCGTTGCGATGAGGGGTGGAATCAGGGAACAGCCTTACCTCGTCACCCCAGAGTAAGATATCTCTTTCTTTGCTTTTCGCCTTCTTCCAGATATTCAACAATTGCTAGCGATGAACGAGATATATCAGCCGCCGGGTAACGCCCAGTGCTAGTAGAATAAAGTAGAATCGGCCACAGATATACATCTGTGGGCGTCCTTTCCACATATGCTTCTGGGCGGGGAAGTGGGGAAAGGAGCCCACAGGGCACTGGCAGTTCCCCATGAGCAAGGGCATCGGAACCCACCTCGATGCCTCGTTCTCGAACCAAATCGGCGAGCGGTTTTGCTTCCTCCCAAGTTAGAGGAGTTCCCAGTGATCTTCAACAACCCACCCGATCAAATGATTCGAAGGCGCAAGGCAGATATTAGCATGGCGCCGGATAATTTCCACTCGTACGTTCGAGGACTTAGATGCGCGAACTTACAACAGGCCCATAACGAGATCGGTGTTAACTACACCTTTTTTTTTCGTTTGATATAAATGCTTCTCTTCTCCGATCAGAGGTTGATGCTATCGCTGCTACCGCGGGGAGTGAATTTCACCGGTGACAGATAAAATCTCGAGCGCCCCCAGGTGGGATGATGGAGTTGGATGTCGATATCCGGGATGTGGTGAAGCTTGAAGAATCAGAATTATAGGGTAACCGACGGACCCGCCGGACCCATGCCATGGATGCCTGGATGAGTAAGTGCGGAAGGAGCTAAGCCTGTCTGGAGCTGCAGCCTCGCAGGACTGCCTCTAACTACTAGCTGCCGTCGCCGCGAGGTAGGACCTTACTTCTTGTAAATCAACGTATCATAGCTGGCTGGCATCGACGGAATCACGTCGGAAGGACCGTCGACAGCCGGAGGAGAACTCTCCCGGTGACCAACAGTCCTCGCTTACCTAAGCAGCCCGGGCTGGCTGGCAGCTGGCAGGCGGCAGGGCGACACGGCGTGGCGGCCACGCGCTGCAGTTATCCGGCCACGCTTTCTTGTGCCACTTCGTCCATCATGCGCGGTTACACCGGCGTCGTATCAAACCACCGCGCGCGATTCACACATTCCGCTGCCTGGCAGCGGGAAGGCTGGTCGGCCAAGCAGGTTGGCTGCCTGCGCAACATCAAGCAAGCGGTCACCCGAACACGTCACAAGTTGTGAGGATCGATTAGTTAGCTCGTTGGCTTCCTGCTGGTGGCGGCCAGCTCGAGTGCTTCGCAAATGTTGCATTGGGGGACATCTGGTCTCTGCATATTCTATAGTATGTCTGTCTGTCTGTTTGTGCCAGCCTGCCTTCAAGCTGCTGGCTCCTCAACTATATATACAACGTTGGCTTAAGGCTCGGCATATCAGTGACCGGAGAACTGGTCAGCGATCAAAATGTATTATGTGCCGGGTTATAGCGTGGATAGTTTCCGGATGCATGCTTTTAACCAATCTTCTGATGTTCTTCAATCGAATGGCAAAGAGAGTAGGCAAGAAAGGAAAAGAAAAAAAAATATGTTACATGGAAAGAACGCGGGTAAGGGCTCCTGACGCCCTTGATGCCCTCCCTCTTTTTTCCGCCACGATGACTCGCGTAAACGTGGGAAAATAGATACGCCTGTTGATCAATTAGCACAAACAGCAAGCAAGCAAAAGCAAAATGTTGGAATCCGAAAGGGAAATGCCTCCTCCGAACGTCCGAAGAATAATATGATAATAGTGATATCTGGAAAACTCGAGTGATAAAACTGGTCTCCGAAAGTGCTTGCTGCTAGGCCTGCGATGGAAAAAAATACAGTCAAGAAGGAAGGAAGGAAGGAAGGAAGGAGCGGAACAAAAGGATATGAACGCCGAGCATTTAAGATAAGTTATATAACGAAACGAAAGAATAGTCAAAATCGACATGGACTCCTTGGTATGGAACCAAACTCCATAACGCCATCAACGAGATGCTTTACAAAAAAAGCGATGCGTCGAAAAAGGAAGCGGCGAGAATAGCGAAACTGGTAAGCATAAACGATGAAGATAGTCGTAACTGTTCCGTATCAACATTATACATCTGCAAACCATGTTTGATGATCCAAACCATTCCCAAATGCCGAAGAAGTCCGTAGGTCCCACATGGACAACCTCGGTGCACGAAGGTCTCACATAAAACCCGAAACAAGAAATCAAAGATCAAGTAATTCCAAGGCTTCTCGCGATCAAGATAAGCGGGATATCATTGCTGTCGGTGGTGGCAGTGCTGAAAGTGATCTGGTGACGATTGGCTCTGCAGCAACCTCTCGTCGCTTACATAAGAGTCGCAGAGGTGGGCTTCCGAGCAAGCGGGGAGGGACCAATGGATGGGTTGTTTTTATTCAATTTGCGAGTCAATTTTGCGTAATCTGCTTTACGTTAGCATTATACTTCTATAAATGGTGTATTGGCCACTATAGCTATCATCAAGCCATTCATTAACTTACGTAGACCACAGGCGTTGCAAAGAGTCCTGGCACCATCCGGACCTCGGCGCCACTCAGGCGTTTCAGCGCGATTACAGCTATGGCAGCGCCCGGGAGGAGCGGCCTTCTACACAGAAACGTCAGCAACATTGTCGTGAAGTTTGCACAGCGAGTAGTTCTGGTGGTTGCAAAACAAAATGAGAATCGGCTTACCCCCTTGCGCTGCTTCTTAGGATCAGAATGGAGACCTCCACGTAAGTCATCGGGGTAGCCGACATCTTCGTCAACATCGGCGATAGAGCGCTTCGGAAGAGGCTTTACTGGGTTGATCTGCTGTTCATGTTTCCGGCTTTGATCGTTGACCACTTTGTTTCTCCAGTATTCCAGGGCCTCAACTATCCTGTGGGTAATGTTTAGGGCATCATCCAAGGCCTGTATTGAGGGTTCAATTTGCCCCGAATATTTGAGAGCCTGGAAGCCTCCAACCTGGCCGCCTTGTGGTGTATATTGCGTTGAGAAATGATATAAGTGTGAGGCGTTGTCTCGTATCTAATTCAAGAGGGGTTAGTGTGTGTATTTGAGATGGTAGGGGTGGGATTAGAGCCATACCAAGTCGAGTTCACGACGCAATTCCGATATATCAAGCGCCCTATTAATCGCCGAACCGTAGGTGTCTTGGAAGCTGGTCTTCCCACCGACGGACTTGCCCTTGGGAGAGAACGGGGTATCCGGATGACTCGCGGGATCGTTGCCATATGGTCCGCCCCTCTGTTGGTAGGCGTACAGAGCAGCTGCCTGAGCTGGGAAAGGCTGACTTGCTCCTCCAGATATGCTACCGGACTGATATATAGAGCCTGATGATGAGTGGGATTGGGGTGGTGGAGGTGGAGGTGGCGGAAACGCCGACATGTGCGGCGAAACCTGTGCATATGGCTGATGCTCATAAGAGGAATGATGATTCTGCTCGTATCCGTGTGCATAGTAGGTAGGAGGTGGGGGACGGGGGAAAGGGTGCTCGCTCGGACCAGACTGCGATCTGGGTGAGCCCTTTACGACGGAGTTGTAAGCTCCATGGGCCTCGGAAACCTCTCGACTGTTGGAGTACGATAACGGGTTGCTATGACCCTGCTGAGGGGTAGCGTTTCGACTATGAGAGCCGGGTTTTTCGTGGGACGCGCTGTTCGAGGGCGGGGGAAGATTGGACGTCGGAGATGAATGCTGGCTACCGATGGGCCCTAATGACCTCGAGGGTGGATCGGTTTCATGTAATGAACGTGGAGGAAACTGTCGAGAGGCTAGAGAGGCTGGAAGACCGCAAGCCAAAGGTGGAGGGCCGGGAGGCGCGGTGCTCCCGGTCGAAACAATCGTCGAAGGTGCATAGCTTGCTGGGAGAGCATCGATCATTTGATTCAGGGACGGCAGGGAAACAGGCCGTGGCGCGGCGGGTCCTCGTGTATCGTCATCCTTTTCACTGGTTCTTCTCGACTCGGGTGGTGATATGTAATCGGTGGTAATATTCTGGGGTTTTGGAAGGGCGGACGACGAGGAGAGCGGCGATGCATATTTTGCCGTCGGGCTGGTCGGCGTTATGACTGCAGCGTTTCCTTGAGTCTGTCGATGTGGTGAATAATGGTGGTCATCGTGTGCGGCGCGGTCGAATCGCGAGTAACTAAGGGGGGGTAGAGTGTCGCTGGCGCGGGTTCACCACGAATTAATGATACCGTACTCAAAAGCAGAATTACAAGATTGATAATTGGCGAAGAAGCTCTGCGACTTCTTGCTACGCAATGAAGGAAATAAGATACATTCATGTGCACAACCCGCTGCTTGACGGGACGGTTCAACGCTGGTTCAAAACAAGATTCAAGCTCTATTGCCGCTTTCACCTGAGTCGCGCCGCAGCCGGACGTCGCTATATGGCCCAGGCAGGAGAGATGGATGAAAGGGGATGACATGCACGAGATACAGAACAGCGCACGAAGCCAATCATCAGGATGCGATGGAACAGAAGTCATAGAGGCAACTAACCTTTTCCTTCTCTCGTTCTCAGAAGAGGACCCCATCTCTGACCAGGTGGATTTTTAGCTCTCGAGACGGAGCAAACTTGGTATGGATGGGAAGAACGGCGCGAGCCAGGCAACAGGTGCTCCTCCCAATACCACCTGTTGACGAGGTTGGCCGCTTGCAGCTAGGCTAGGGGCGCCGACGACGTCCAAGATAGAACTTCGAATCCAATATCTCCCACCTAGTAGTCCAGGGCGGATGCGTATGAACGGGTTCGGTTGAATCAGCGCAATCGACGTCGCCTCCGTATGTTACTCTCCTGGCACTTCAACCCTGCGCAGTGTCTGCGGGTTGCGGGTTATGTGAACGGCGCTTCCCGAGCAGGAGGATGTTGATCAAGAGGCGAAACAGGGTTGTGAGTGCCCGCGACTGTTATTCGATCACCACCCAAAGGTCATAACGCTGGGGGGCGAATTGGTATATTCTAAACGACGATAGCGGCGGCAACCAAGATAATAAATGAGGAAGCGAACACGCAGGATCCGTGCGTTGGAACGGGCGTATCGATTGCTGGGAGCTTGGTGGTTACTGTCGTCGAACAGCGGAACGGTAAGTGTCGCCGGAAGGAAGTCTCAGCGGTATCGATAATCTATATTAGAAGGCAACCTTCATTCGCGTTTGAAACAAAAGCAGAGCCGAAAGTCGAGAAAACCGAATGTAAAAAAAAAAAAAAAAACCAGGGACTGCGCGAGGAGCGAAAAACGTGTACAGTCGTCTTTTGTCTATGGTATGGCGTAAAATCGTAGCTGTGTCTTTTTTTTTTTCTTCTTGGATGATTATAATTACGATGGCCAGGAGGGGAAGGGGGAAGGGGTGGCGTGTAAATTAGGTGGGTCAATGGATCTCTGAGGCCGAGGAGGAAATGTCTGAATTCAGGTGATCGATCCACTTGAGTTCCGAGCCTCCAGTTTGATACTCTCTTTGATGTGCTCTTTTGTGATTTTATTGTGCCAAAAGAGGTGGCAATGGGTGGGCCAAACCAATGCAATGCGTGCCCCGAGTTTGAAGAAAAGGAAGGGAGGAAGGAAGGGGGAGAAGGGGAGCGAAGACAGATACTGGCGAAGCAGAGCAGAGGGAGAGGGATCAAGGAGGAGGAGGGAGGGAGGGAGGAGGAAATATCGAGAAGAGGAGGCGAGGGTGAGGAGTTTTGCTATTCGAGGGCCAGCAGCGGCCAAGGATGGTGCAGCTGCAGTAACAGCACTCGAACCGCTGCCGCAGCGAGAGTGTGTGAAACGAGATCGGATCGGGATTTCTTCCAGCGATTGTTCGATTGCTGTTGCCCTTTTATTTTTGGGCGTCCTGGGCGACCGAGGGAGGTGCAATCGCAATTGTGCGAGTGGGTGGAGGCAACGGTCTAGTCTGTATACCGGGCCCGGGCGAGCGCGAGCGAACAATAAGCGGTTCAGGTTTGGCGAGATCGATGAATAACCTGACTGGAGAACATGTATGTACCTGGCCTGGTCTGGCTTGGGACCCAACTAGGGTTCGCTGGGTACCGAGAGAGCAGGCGTGCCTCCGCCTTTTGCGCTTGGGTGAGAAAGAGTTAGAGTTGGAGATCCACCGGAGCGAGGCCTCGTATACATCCAAGCAGGATGACGGATGATGTCTCGACGGACGGGTGCATGCACAGCAGCAGCAGCACAAGCAGCAGCACAGGCGTCCAAGCGGTCAGCAACGTTGGCTGGTCTTGCTTGACGTCCGAGCCGAGGAGAGGCTCTGGAAAGGCAGGGAGGGAGGGAGGGAGGGAGGTGGGGGAAAGAGGAGTGGTGACAGGAGATGGAGCGAGAGGAGAGACAGAGGAGGGATGGGAAAGACGCCGGGCCTCGATCAGAGATGTAAATGCCCCAGATGGAGATTGAGTTTTGCAGTTGCTCGACAATTCGAAATCTGGCGCTCACATGGAGGATAATTGGCCATTGTCACCCGCAGCGGCAACCTGGGATTTTTTTATTCTTTTTTTTTATTTTTATTCTTTCCTTCAAGAGGAAAAGAAAAGATCGTGGAAAAAGAAAAGGACGGGCGGGAGCTGGAAGACATCCACGCAGAAATCCAGCCGAGTTGAGATTGAAAATCGGCCGGACTGAGTATGGACGGTGAGCGGGTACCGGGGGGCCCGCCAGTCTGCAGTCACGGTACTTGCGCACGCCTGAGCGAAAGGGCGGAGGACAGCAGCCATCCTCGCAGCCGTGCTCGAGCTGGCGGTGGAGTGGCTCCTCGAAGCGACTAGTGTCGAGCTGCTGGCGTACTGTACATAGGCGAGCCCGGCGGGCTGGGATAGCTTGCTTGCTGGCCACGGGCCCCAAGCAGCAGAGTTCATGCATCTCACCTGCGGTTGGTGTCAAAACCAAGCAGGAATTCATACAATCCGGGTTTAACGCGTCCTCAGCAGCATCTTAGCAGCGGCAGGCGGTCAGGCAGGCAAGGCAGGCAGGCAAGGCAAGGCAGGCAGGCGGTCAGGCAGGCAAGCACAGCGAAGCACAGCGAAGCAAAGCAAAGCAAAGCAAAGCAAAGCAAAGCAATACAATGCAAGGAGGCTCGCGGAGAGTACATGTCCGTATGTATAGCAGTCCCAGCTGCGAGGGTGTCCTGTGTTTGCCTGACTGGCTGGCCGTTGTTCTGTCCTCCTGCGGATCCTGGTGTGACCGTCACTGGCCTCCTCGCCCGCTTCCACCCTCTCTCATGATATCACGCCCTCCCTGCACAGGATACCTAAGGGCATCAGTCTGTGTATCCTGCCTGCATCGTGATGTCCACACCTTTGGGGGCGGATATAAAGATGCGACGACAGGCCAGCCGGGAGTCGCTTAACCTGCCTCGACCGACTCGCTCGCTGGCCCGGCTGGCGGGCTGGCTGGCTGGCGGGCTTGCTGCTGGCTTGCTTCTGGCTGCTGGCTGGCTGTGGGGAATTCAATCGTTCAAGGCCGGCTGGTCGGGATCTTCGGGTCAAATATCGATCAGAAAAGGCTCGCATCTGAAACCGGGCGTGGCAGATCTGTCCTGTCCGCCGTTCCCACTCCCTCCGCTCTGCTCATTCGAAAGTCACGACCGAGCACACGACTGGCGAGTGCGTCTGTGTGTCTCTGTGTGCGCGCGCGCCGGCGGCAGGCCGGGCAGGAGAGCTCTGACGGGGGGCCCATCATGCACAGAATTCTATCTGGCACCCCATGGCTCCATCCATCTCCACTCTCCTCCCCTCGTCACGATCAATCAGGCGAAGGAGAACTCCGCGGTCGCCTTGTGCTGGACCGTGGGTTTTGCTTCTTGCTTTCTCTCGTTCAGCCACCTCCCACCCTCTTGCAGCTGGCGAAAATCTTGGGCGCCGTCGCAATCGTCATCACCATCCGCCCTCCTTGCTGAGAGGATGCAGGGTAATGCAAGCTTGCGATCTAGCGATCGCCCCAAGCTGAAGCAGAGCGGACATGTGAGGGTCGATGGAAGTCGATCTGCCATGAGACGAAGTGCACCCCAATATCTGCCAATCGTTTCCAAACGGCCCTTTTACCGCATCGGGTCTGGTTCGCTCAAACGGTGGCTTGCGATCTTGATTTCCTTCAAAGATCGGCTTGTAATAATAGGTTGGAACCTTCCGTCGCCTTTTTCACCATCTTGCCCAGGATTGTCATAATTTGAGGCCTCATCCTTGGGAGGGGAAAAGATACATCTGCGCGTCCTTTTCCAGTTTCTTTTCGATCTTTCTTTTGTTTTTCCTGGATTCCTTCGCGCAGGCGCGAGTAAAGTTTCCCGATGCTGTTGGCCCAGCTTTTTAGCCGTCGATGACAGTCGAAAAAGTAGCCGAATCCTCCCGACGAACAATCATCGGCCGATCGTGGGGCTTAAGATTGGATCGGGAGAAGCGACTGCGACAGAAAAGTCAGAAAAAGGAACATGCCCGGAAAACTTGTTTGAGATCAGGGTTCCCGCTTCACTCGACCTTGTTTGTCTCTTGCTTCTGTCACTCAAAGACACATTTTGTCATTTTGTCATTTTCTGTTTTGACTTCCCGAAAGCAAGAATTTTTGGGGGGAAGAAAGAAAAAAGAAAAGAGAAAGAACGAAATAAAGAAGGAAAAAAAGAAGCAGCAAATGTCAGAGGGCAAGCACGTGCGTCCAAACCCCATACCGCGGCGGCCGAGAAAAGAATGCATCATGTCCTGTCCAGCTCACTATGGAGCTAACACAAACACACACAATTTAGGGAGCAGGACTGCATTTCGAGTGGCCTGATACTTGCGAATGTTGCGAGTCAGGCTTGCGGGCTGTTGTCTGCAATCATGGTTGTGCGTCGGAGGCAAAAGCAAAAATGGCGAGCGAACAGTGCTGGACAGGGTGGACTCACGCGAACCGCCATATTCAGCGGAGGAACATAGCCAATGGCAGCAGCTGGCGGACGGGTGGGAAGTGGAGCTGGGTGGGGTGGATCTCGCATCTTGCAGGATGGCCCCATGTCTCCATCGTTCTGAAAAGGGTGGGTTTTTTCAACGGTCGTCGTGGGCCCCATTCCCAATTTCACAGAGCTTAGCTGTTTCGCCTTCGACGGGAAGCCATCTATCCAACTCTGAAAACGTGTGCTCCGTCAGCATGCCTAATCCCATGCAGGCCAACAAGTTTCCGAATGCACGAAAAATAGGTCGCACGGGCGATATTCTTGTTGCACTCCAGACACGATAGATCAGGCCACGAGCGAGAGGCGGGCGGAACTTGCCTTACAGCCACCCCCCGGGCCAGCAGCCGGTCTGCGCCAGCGCCAGCACCAGCACCAGCACCGGCATCAGCACCAGCACCAGCGGCATTACTTCGTAGTCAGCCAACTCGGACAATCAGCGCACAGCAGTTGCGTGTGCATGTGTGTGTGTGTGCGAGAGTGTGCGAGAGCGTGGATGCGTGTGTGGGCCAGGGAACGGCCCAAGCGAACGGTTCGAGCAGCCGTTCTCGTATTGCTTGCCTCCATTCGCATACAGATGGTGGACATGGCAAGGTCTCCGGACAGATACCGTTTGCTCGATCTGGTCCCGATCAAGATCTGACCTTCGGCTATCATATTTCAAAAACGAAAGCCAGGGGGCGCTGTTTTAGCATCTGCTCTTATAGCCGGCTTGGTTAGCATCGAGTCGGGGTGCCGTCGATGGCACACGTAGACAGCGGCGTGCACCTGCTAATCGAGGCAGTCGTGTTCCGGCTGTACATGTATGCACATGTACATGGACATGGACATGCAGACATGCCATACCTTGCCCGGCGGGTTTGCAGCCTGTCTCGCTGTGCAGCTCGATTGCCGACCTTGCTGGATCTGAGAACAAATTAAGGTACGTTACATGCGCATCCTGTCCGTACCGGTCGGACGCACATTGTTGGCCGGTCGGACGTAAATTCCAGCACGTCCGTGGAAATTTTATCCAACTTTGGTGCATCCGAGGCTTGCTGTGGCCTGATCCGATTTCGAAATCCGAATCTGGTGCAGGGGGGTGCGGCGGGTGGTGGTTGTGGTTGTGGTGGTTGTGGTGGTGGTTGTGATTATCATTCTCATTACGATTGATTGCGATTGATGAAAGAGGCTGCTCGTATTGCGCAGCAGAATCGGGTAAACCCACCAGCGCCTCGCAATCTGCAACAGCCAGCCAGCATCGTCACCATCGACCTCGGGCCTCCAACGACGACACGCACGCAGGGAATTGCACACATACACACATGTACGTACATCATACAGCACAGCACAGGACTTCAGTTGGCCGCGATCCGGTGTGCAGCAGATTGCAAATGCAGTGACCGCGTGTGTGTGTGTGTGTGCTAACGCCGGACCCGGCGCTCACGATCGAGTAGGCGAGTTTCTGGCTGGCTGCTGGCTGGCTGGCTCCCCACGTGTCTGTGCACCAAGCGCGAGATCGATGCGAGCGATCCAGCTCAGATCGCAATCTCCGATCTCTGTGTAGCGCAGCCCAGCTCACCGCCCTGGCCCGGAGCCTGCTGGCTGGCTAGCAATTAATCAATCGATCGAGCTGTGCAAAATTTGCAGTCGATTCCGCCCCGCTCCCAGGCTGCGGGCCAGCCGCCAGATCTATCGAAGCCCGCTCTCCACGTGTCTACAAGTCGAGATCCAATGTGTGTGGGTGTGTGTGGATGCACACTGTGGAGTCCATGCTAAGCTTCCATCCTTTTCCTCCTTCTCGCTCAATCGCCCTCGGGACTTTTAACCCCAGCTGTGCTCCGTCGAGAGTTCCTACGAAAATCGCTGTCTAATGCAGACTCGTGTATCTATTCGACCCGCTACTGCACTCTCGCTGGTGCAGTCGGCTAAAGTACGAATTGGCCTCCAAAGAGAAGTATATCAGCCTCTAACGGACAAGTTTCTTCCCAACTGCCAGCAAAAATTACTATTCCTGGTCATGATCGAACGTGCACCCAAGCACTCCACTTGCCACTCACGTAGCAATCGAATAACTAGCGACGGTGCGCAACAGGCGCTCTTCAACAACAGGCATTTTTATTTCCTGCGTACCGTTTGCCAACTGTGGGAACATGCGCTAAATTTGACGTGTCGAAACTCTCCAACATTGTCCCAAAATGCAATGATGGCCGGCTGCACTAGCCCGCCTGCCGTAGACGCCCGAGAAACAAGAGGAAAGGAAGAAGAAAAGGGAGACTATACACAAGCAGCAAGAGAACGATGGATCGCTTATCCTACGGCATTAAAATAAAAATCAAGAAAAAAAAAAGTAACCAAAAGATGGAAATGCAAAGTGGAGAAGCCAAAAATTTCGCTGTCGTGACATGACATTGAAGTGCAAGTTGGGTTACAAGACATAACACGATTGTCAGGCCAGGCTCGCAGAGTGGATCCATACTAGCCATTCAGATCGATCCCGGCTACCGGGAATTTGCCTCCATCTTCTCAAGATGGCGCAAACTGACCAGCCTCCCCACCGGCCAGAACCCGAACAAACCCTCTACAAGCTGCATTTTGCCATCTCGACAAATGCAGCTATAAATCTCGCTCTCGATGCCAAGCTCTGTTAGTGTTGAGATGGGTCCTTCAGCCTCTGTCGAGATGTGAAATAGATTTCAGAACTTCGTGTAACGGTAGGGCTGAAGTCCCTGCTGCCTTCTTGGCCGCCTCCGCTCTCATGTCCAACACAGATGATGCTTGTGCAAGAACTCCTTCGGACACGCTCTTCGCGTACCGACTGTATTGCTGAGCTCTGTGCATGCCGTGCGAAAATTGGTCGACCCTGAATTCTATCGATTCTCGGCCTTCCGACATCACACGCTCAATAGTATCGATGACTTTGTCCGATTCTTCGAAGCCTGGTATAACCGACACTTCCTGCGGGCGTAGCAGGCTAGCGTCCAAGCTCGCAGGCCGCACTGTCCCTTCCCTCTGGGATTTTGGAAGTCTGGCCGGTGTCATCTCGCTAATGTCGATCCAAGCTTGCTTCTCCTTGTTTAATCTATGGTAGCTAACGTTAGCTCGAATTCTGAATGCTATGTATTTGGCCTCCTGCTTACTGTTCTAATTGCTGTTCGAGTGCGGCAATCTTGCGCTTGTGATCCTCGTTCTTTGGATGGGGCTTCTTAGGAACCTCCTCGGCATTCTCCGTCCCCTGATCAACCTGGGTTAGTAAGGGAAAACGACCCGTATCTGTGATTGCGCCCATACCTCTGAACTTTCCCACCAATTTACATTGAGTTTCTTCTCCGTCAGATCCGCCAGGATGTCCTCTTCAATCACACGCGCTAGAGAATTCTCGTCAGCTCTCATTGCTATTTCCTACGGGATTATGAGATTGCTTGTCATACCAGCAGCTCGAGCATTCGATTGCGCATCGCGTCCTCTTGCCCTCTTCTCGCTTAAGGCGCATTTTGAGCACCAGGCCAGAAGCTGTTGCATCCGCTGTATCTCGATCATTTGGGCGTCCAGATGTTTAAAGAAGTCTTGCGGTTGAACATCTGGATGAGGAGCAGCTGTTTGAAATCCCATATTCCGTTAGATTCGTCATTATCATGGTCAATACGTTGGCTTCCATACCAATATGCCCATTTGTCAGAGAGCTAGCTCTTCTGCCGCGCAAGCCTAGACTACTCCTTCGATGTCCATTTGCTTCGCGCATCTCCTTGTTCCTTCTCCTCACCAGCGGCGTATCCTCTATGGCAGCCAATGGAACCGTCAAGGGCTTTTCAGATTCCACGGCTGTTTCCACCCTGGCTTCCACCGGAGCTGCAGCTGCATTGAGTCTGGGAGAACGCCGCACTCTGGACGGTTTCCTTTCCGGAGTCTCAAAGTTTTGGGCCTTCGGCTTTCGACCTGCTGTGGCATGTTTACCGTTCGCATGAGTCGGTATCGGTCTCTCGTTCTCCACTCCTTTCGCTCGAGGGGCCGGTTCTGTCGTTCGAGCCGACTGTCGCGTCCGAGTTGGAGACCGTGCTGCTTGTCGTGAAGTCGACCTCAGTCCGGTCGTCTGAGGCTCCAGCGGTTCGTCCAGCTGCTGCTGCGCTTGTGGGACAATTGCTTCTTGTTTCTTCTCCTTCTGGCTTTGTTTCGCTCTTTTCGCTCGACTGGGGCCCTTCGAGAAAATATTGTCGCCGCCGCCGCTGTCATCGTTTTCAACAACAGCTGAACCTATGCCAATCGTCAGTTCTGCATCCTGCTGGCTGGCTCTATTTGAAAGGCCGTTGTGCGTACTCCTCGTTGTCTGTCAAAATCGCCCCAGTTAGCCAAATTCAATCGGACCACGACCCAGCATTTACCGCGCCCCGGAGATTCCCCCTTACCCTCATTCTAGTTTTCGCCGGAGCAGGATCCACAGGCCTGTCGGGAGAAGCCCGCCTCGTCTTCTTAAGAGGGGGTAGGTCTTCTCCGCGCGTGCTCTCCGCTGCATCTTCAAGATTTGTCTTCGTCCCGCTTTTGCGTTTCGGCCGATGGCTGGCCATCGTGATGGCGGGCATGGGCATGAAGGTCAGAGGTGCCGGATATGTTGCGAATTCGGTCATGTAATCGCAGGTGTAACCATCGCACGGTAACGAGTGTATGCTGTCGCTGCCGACGTCAATGCCGATGCTGCGTGCGTGGGGATGTGCTGTCGGCACAAATAACAGCGTGGGGATCTCGGTTTGGTGGTGATTACGATGTGCGCGACATGCATATGGGATCGGGGCGGGGTCGGGTGAGCTTTGAATCGGGCGGGCGGGATTCGAGATGGTGAACGGATATACGGCGGCTCGTGCTGTCGTGGGTCCGGGGGAGGCGATTGCGATGAGGTGGCGCACGAGCGGGACGTCGATGATGTCGTTTGATGCCGGTGCGGTTGGACGACGCGACGGAGACGGGCGGCGAGACGAAAGTGACATGCGCGACGACAACAACAATAACAATAAACAACACACAGCGCACAACACACAACACATCCCTGATCCGGTCTATCTACTCTTGCTCGCTCACTCACAGATCCCACCCGCCGGCTTATATTGTTGCCACGAGCTATGAATGAATGCCGCTGGTTCTACAGGTCTGCGGACATGATACTGATGAACGGAGAAGGAAGAGTGTCTATTGGGTTTGGAAGGATGATCGCATCCTTCTTGGATGGCCTGCCCGAGTAGGCGTAGTTCGAATGAAGACGTGTAATTTCATCATTCTTTCTAAAATAATACACGAAAAAGGCGACAGCTGCTCATCTCTCGTCAAATGATAGCTTGATATTTCACAATCAACCAAAAACCTCGGAAAATCCGAGATCATCAATCGCATCGAGGTGCTAAACTACCCTCGAGGCGCCGCTTAGCATCTGCTTTATCTTCGGCCGTGACATTATGAGAAATCGTTTCATGACCGACTTCTCGTTGGTCTGGGCTGTGACCAACGGACATTCCCACACGAATCTGCAAACGGGAGAAAAGCTGTTAGTATTCCGTATATAGAGTCGATGGATCGCAGAATGACATGCGCAGCATGTATTCCTTACCAGTGTTTCTACCGCATCCCTCGAGTTCGCGATCAAGTCATCATCCCACCTCATGGTCCCAGGCTCGAACAGCACGACCAATGTGCTGCCTCCAAACTTGAAGTAACCCAGCTCATCTCCTCGAGACACCCTGGCGCCAGCCTTAGCGGTGATGACTGTGCTGCCAACCATCATGGCCCCGACGCACACGACCATCACCCGCCCATGGGTCATCGAGTCGATTGGACATATCACTCTCACGTTCTCTCCATACACATCAAGTCTGGAAATGTTGTTAGCATAGTCGAAAGCTTTTGAAAGGAGTAAATCCGGATGCTAACTTACGCGGATCGAATGGCCATGGGGTTGACGGTATAGTATTCTCCCTTGAGTAACTTGGGCTCGCCCAGAACGCCATCCACCGGGATGTGAAACCTGTGGTAATCCTGAGGCGCAAGTCTAAAGATACCCAAAGCTCCGCCGTGGAATCTCTTCGCTTCGGAGCCATATGCGGCTCCAAGAAGCCGCTCAACTGAGAAATCGCGCCCCTTGACCCATATTCTAGTCGCATCATCGATCGTGTCAAAGACCACCGATCTGCAATCTGCCGGGGATACGATGATCTTGGGGTTCTCAGGGTACGCAACAGGCCGAGCGCCAGGTTTCAATTCCCGGTAAAAGAACTCGTTGAAGCTATTACATACTGTTAGAACTCCAAGGAAACCCCCTCACACAATGACGTTTAGGTACTCACGTTTTAAACTCCTCCAAAGGTTTCAAGACCTCGTCAATGTTGAGCTGATGGAAGGCGATGAATGGTTTGATTTCCCGGGCAGATGCCGGGTTGTCGTACTTCTTGCCTTGCTTCCAACTGAGGCTCTCCAATAGTTGTCGGACTACGGGTAACGTTAGCATCAAGATAGAAATTAGCGAACCCAAGGGCTTAGTCTTGCGACGTACTCTTCTTCTTCTCCATACTGCTACTCTTCAATCCCTTGTAGAGTAGACGTATCCCCAAGCGCACGTAGACACTCATACGCTCCTCGGATATCAACCCGGTGATTCTATCCTGAACCAAAATGTTCGCAGAATTTGCTCCAAGTTTGTAACCGCCATAGGAGACTTTGGTTATGACTTTCGAATACCACTTTCGCTGGGCTTGACTGGAAGTCACAAACCCGCCCATGACCAAACGGTCCACCCTCCGCCAATCTTGGCTGGCGCAAGTAGCTAGATGCGTGACAATATCCACTTCCGACCTCTTCTGCAACCGTGGCTGATGACACAGAGGGCACTCCTTGACGACGATAACATGCTCCTCCCTCTCACCTTCTTCCGCCAGCCCATCGTTTGACAAGTTTGCGCCTTCCTCTCCGGCGGAACCCATCGGAGTAACTGGTAGCGTGGGCGTCGTAGCTTGGTTCAGGGATGACGATGATCCCGATTGGTTAAGTGACGATGTGGATTGCGAATTAGATCGCTCGGGGGTGTAGCTGTCGGAGTTTGTGTCGGCAGACCTGGTGGATGACGTATCGGTCGATGGCTCGTCCTTGCTAAGACTCGGGCTGCTGTGGTTGTAAGGCAGATAGCCTTTGTTCTTGGACTTGGCAACAGCAAGCTGATCTTCAAGACAAATAACGGCCTGGTCCATGCTGAGCTCGTGAGAGAGACAGCTTTCAATGCTGATACCGTTTTCTTCCGCGAACCGCTCGAAAAACGCATCGATCGTGCTGGCCTTGAGGGTGGATCCCAGCGAATCCAGCATGGTGGTGAGCTCTACTCGGCTAATCATACCGCTGTCATCCGCGTCATACTGCCTAAGCATGACCCTCCAGAACTGTTGTCGAAGAGCCGGATAGGGTATGTATTTCGCTCGAATGTGTAGCCCGGGACTATGCTTCCCTTCCCACCGCTCCTTGTTTTTCAGGTTCAAGTGAAGATCGAAATTCTTCAAATCATACTCGTTACTGTCGCTCAGAGTAATCGGTGGTGGGTCTTCGGTGGTAGGTGTTGGGGGTGAGGGTGTCGGTACAGATGTCGGCGGGGCAAGTTGGCCGTCTTTCGCGATTGTCATTTCAGGCAACACTGGCTTACTCGTCATTTGGTATAGAGAAGACGACGACGAGGTATGTTTTGAGGCAAGGTCCGGCCGGGATTTCTTTGCCAGATTGGTTGCGGAGTTTGATCTCGACAGGGGCAATCGGAATCGGCTCTTCGACCCATTATTGTTTTGATTCAATGCCGACATGTCGTACGCAGAGAAGTCGGGCATTTCATAGAGTCCGTAATCGCCCTTGGACTTTGGTGCCGTGGCAATTACATCCTGAACGGGGAGGTCAACCTGGGCGATGAAATCATTGCCCGAGAACTTGTCCTTGTCGACAACTGCAAAGTTGAGAGAATAGTTCTGTTCATGGCGAAGCACTTGAAAAACCATCTTCTCGTCGAACTTGGGGTCCAGACAGTGCCGAATGACGCGAGTGCGGTACGTCTTTTTCCCCAGCGACGCAACGACAAATGGATCGCAATCAAAACTTGTTCGTGTCACTTTATATCAAATTAGCGATGAGCGTCCATCCAATGCCCTTAGCGAGCAGGGGTACTTACTGTTCTTTTCCGGCGGGAGATCGGTGCAAGACATGATCTCTACAAACATTACACCGACCACATCGCCGCTACTGGTAAGTTCATACGAACTGACGGGTTTCTTCTTCCTGATGCTCTTGGCTCTCGTTGCCAACTTCAGCCCTTTCTTCGCCTTCTTCTTCTCTTCAGTTTCTTGCTTTGCTGTACCAGACATCTCGGGAGCTTCATCTGCCGTATCATCGTCGTCGTCGGAAGCATCTTCGTCGGTAACGAGGTCGATCCCTAGGCCCGCCGGGTTTTCGATCTCCAGCAGCGGTGTCCCCGCAATCGACGGGGGCGTTTTGAAAACGGCTAGTATCTGTTCGACGGACGCCTGTTTGCCCGTCCTATCGACAACTGCCAGGTCAAGCCGAATCTCGCCGGATATCTTTGCTTTCTTCTTCGTTGACACTAGTGGGAACCATCGCGACTAAACTCCGGATTAGGGATGTCTGATCCGAGAGGCTTGACAAAGGCCAGACCCACCGTGACTTCGGAAACACCAGATGAAAACAATTCCTCCAAGGAGACCTCGAACTCTCCCATGTAGTCCTGCATAGAATACGGGTTAGCTTCCGCGTTAGACAAAAAAAAAGAATCCGCCGATTGACAGGAAGACTTTTAAGTGGCCCGATACTATTCAGGAACAATCGTCTTCACCGTGCATTCGATGCGATCAAAAGCAAAAACTGATAATAATCCTCCTCGATAAGGAGAATTTTTTTTCTGATAGATACGATTGCCACAGTTTTCCAAAAGAAGACCTTTTAATACGATGTGTGCCCTACCTTTCCAAACCGATCTTTGTCCCAACAGATACAGTGAAGATCGTACGGTCCAGACTTCGAGACCGGTATCTCGAACGTGACATTCCACACGGGGTCGAGTGTTTTCGGCACGGCATGCGTAACGTTCCGGTAGCCATCTAGGGCGACGACAAGATACTGTAGAAGAAGAAAAACAACCAAATCAAAAGCCGTCAGTCGAATGAATCGGTGTGCAGCAGAAGGGAGGGTGACATTGTCCGTACCGGGTCGCTTTTACCGCTTCGATCTTTAGCCGCAAGATTGCGTCCCTGTAGTTCCAGTCGTAGGTATTAATCAATCAATCCAGACATAGTCGTTTTTCTAATGTTCGGGGAGGCTCCGGATGACCAGTCGAATCGTGTATTTGTCGTACCTGTAACACCGTCACCTTCAAAACAAGCTCAGAGGCGTCTGCCATGATTCTCGGCGATGCACAGCGGCTCGGATTCGGAGTGCCTATTGATTTCCAAGACCAAGGTGATCACGTATCGTTAGCATACCGATGCCGTGTAGGTTAACTTCCCGGACTTAAAGTTGCGGGTTCGTGCATTCGCCAATTGCGGGGAGCGGGGAGGAGGCTGGTAGCTAACGCAAAGACAGAACAGAACGTATGTCTGTAGTGAGCCGACAACGGCGAGCACCTCCGACAACAACTGGACGACGATGACGATAGAAAATGAGAGTGAGAGTGGAGGATAGGGGGTCTTGCACGTGAGCTAGCAAAGCTACCAAGCGCAAGCTACGGAAGCTGAGGAGCTTGTGCCAAAGGTGCCGGGGAAACAGACTTAAACGAGGCTTGGCTGTGACTGCCGCTATGATATCACCTAGGATGTCACCTAGGTGAGATGGTACATGTGCGTGACGGGCTGATGTGCGTGCCCACAGGTGCGTTCGAGAGGCACAACTCCGCAAAAGCTCGTCGATGAAGACAAAATAGAGATACAAAGTAGGAGCAGGGCGGTGATAATAGTAGTAGTGCTGGTGGTGATAGTACGACTGTCGAGAAAAAGGAGGAGCGGAAAAGGCAGGGTCCGGTTCAGCTGTAGTTGAAGATTATGATGAAAATGATGATGCTGATGGCTGCTGCTGCGGCGGCGGCGGCGGTAAGATATGATGTAACTCGATCGACTGAGCTGGCAAGCTAAGCGGGCATCGTCCAAGCGCAATCGACGATGAGAAGACGAGTTCGAAGCGACAGCACCAATCACGCTAACGTGCGCCAGTATGTTGCCCATACAGGTTCACATTTGTGAACAGTGCATCTGCATGTGCTCGACGTACAGTACATACATTACATGTAGGTAATAATGTACGGCGCTGGGATTAAGTACACCAGCCTGCGGGCGAGCAACGGTGGATGTTCGCGAAGCTTGGTACGTGAGAGATGCGTCACATGGAGAACCATAAAAACGTGAGGTAAGCGGCAGCCAAAAGATTTTGGCTTGCTAGCTTTAGCTTCGAGACTGGAAGCCGCCGCAACCTTTCGCGCCCTCTCCAGTTCCATCCGGTCCGCATTTATTTGGGTTCCGGCTAATTGTGTCGACTCGGCCGGGGCAGGAAACGTTGAAGGGGAATCAAACACATCCACATAACGCAACATACTTCAGAATTTCAAACAACCGACAATCTGAATCTTGGAACGGCAGGGCTGCAAACGGAATCCAGCATGCGTAAAAACTCACCGTTTCGGCTCCTCCCTAACCTCCCAAGGCTTGGCCGGCTAAGAGGCCCCATCGGTGCAGGCCTCCTGCGATCGAGGATCGCGCCGCTGGTCGGGATTCCAGAGCGAAAGTTTCCCCCAGCTGAGATTCGTGGGATGCGCCAGACAAAACAGCGTGGCTGGGCAGCAACAGCAGCGAAGTGTGATCACCGCGACCTCGAGATTTCGGGCTGATTGAACGAACGACGGCGTGTCGATGTCGTCGGCCGTGGGTAATTTGTGCGCGGACGTGTAAGTGTGCGAAGAGGCTGAAGATGTTTGTTGGCTGGCCTGGCGTGTGTACAGTTATAATACCGCTGTGTATTTGTGTGCGTGTCCGGAAGCACTCGGTACCGTTCCGCCAGGGTCAGATCTGATTCAAAGCGCGATCGATTGCTGCTCCGGAGTTCTAAAAAGGGCCAGGGACCGTCCTGTAAGCTTAAAACTCGAGCGGTATCTTCGGTGATCGTGGCCGTGCCCGCGATGTTCCGCGGGTCCCAAGGCTCTGCTCGCCTCTAATAATAGTAAACACCAGACGGCCAGGCAAAAGTCGACGTGGTTAGCAAGACGTCACGGTCTAGTTTGGCCGAAGCTTAAGAATTTACAGAACTAAGAAGAATTAGAGAATTAAGGGAGGTGCAGCAGCCTGCTTAAATTTGCAATTAACTTGCTGGAGATGCTGTTTCCAGTTTCCAGTGCCTGCTTGGGGAAAAATTATATAAATCACGCAAGGAAAAGCAATGGATCAGTTCGTGACGCTAGTTCGATCGAACGCCTCCAAACTTCCACGGCCTGCCCGTCGGGCTGAGATATTTAATTCTTTCAAACTGCACGGCGGTGGATGAAAGCGCAAACAAACACGCAGGTGAGCACTTAAGTATGTATCGGGCATGCGTATGTCGCCAGGTTCGGTGCCGGGGCAATTCGATTCAGACGGTTCGAGCGTAGAGCTAGCCAGGCAGGCAGTCGTGTGTGTATGCATATATAGTAGCGCCATATCTGCCCGAGCTACATATCGACATACCTATACGAGACCATCGGTCAAGACGACGTCCGTCTGCCGGGCAATGCATGGGCAGCTCGCATCCGGGGCCTGCTGCAACTTACATGTCCTGCGCGGCAGCCGTGCTGATTTGGAATCACGAGATATAATTAACACGCAGCGAGCAGCTGATCATGATGGGAGGACGGAAGGATGGATGGATGCACGGATGGATGCACGGATGCACGCCAAAACCAACGGCCGCTTTCCTCGCCCGTCCGATAATGAAAAAATTAAAAAATGGTGCATTGCAATCACACGGCGGGCGAATGAATTTTTCAGCCTCACAGAATATTTGCGACGGGCGGACGAGGCTTGAATGTTTGGGATCTACCGTACCTGCAGTGCATGAGTGGACATCAGTGGACGTGGACAGGACTAGGCGATTTCAGGAGCGAGGTCCCGAGCGGCGTGCATTTGAGATGGGCCATCAATTCGCAGTCAATCGTCAAATTCGTCTGCGAGCCTACGATCCTGCTCCCTCTACGGGACGGCCGTCGCATCTGTCCTGCGCGACGCGATGTCCAATCAGGCGGGCGAGGATGATGCGGCTTGCAATTGCGACGATGGCTGTTGGCGTGCGTCTGACCGGCTGACACATTCTGACATGCACTCGATGCACCGTGCCTGTGCGACCGTCTGGCTTGCGGTGCGGGCGCCGACCGCAGCTGCGCTTTGGCTCGACAAGCTGTCCCGCCGCCAAGGCCAGCCACATCCGCCGGTCAAACCCCCAACACCTCAACACCTCAACACCTCAACGATTGCTTCAGCGGACAGGCTCGCGGAGACAGAGCATGCGGCCACGTGCTCCTACAAGTAACACCGACTGCACTGCACACGTGTGGCCCCGTAGCCTACACGCAGACGCGGCTGTCAGCGCGTGGGTGCGGCTTTCGTACACCTACAGGACACTCGATTGTATATTTGTCCGCGTCAACGTCCGTGTCTACGGCGTGGCGCCACCGTTGCTACCATGTGTCCGTCCTCGAAGAATCCAGAAATATCAGTGTCCTGTCCATAGGATATCTGTATTGTGCCGTTGTCTTCTCAGGATGATCAGAGAACACTCCTCGCGTTTCGGCCATGCGGTGTATACCGAGTGCCACGTGGTCTCGAATATCAGACTCTCCGATGCCCACAGGGGAGAGTCCGGCTTATGAGAACAGTACTACAGCAATAATCAGAAGAACTACAGGGAGTGCGTAGAAAGGGACTGCCGTTGGTTGCATCGAGCGTAGCAACTCGTAACATCGGACGACAGCGTCCTCGATGCACTCCTAGACCGGGTAATTCTGAATACAACATCCAACTGAAAAATACCCTATTTTGTTGGCTGGTGCTCATCGTGTATCTAGTCTCGAAGAAACCTAATGCTGTATTGTGAACGGTTTTGCCTCTCGATTGAAGTCTCCACCCTGCTCGTCCACTCTTTCACTCGTCCGTCGTAGCTACAGTACTGAATAGAGGAAATAACGATCGAAGTAGTTTATTCATAGACAAAGGGAATGATAGAGAAACGACTGAAATCAAGGATATCTAATCTAGTCCAGCCCTGGTCTATTTCCGATCCCTGCGGACTCGTCCAATCCTATCCTCGTAACCGCCAACAACCAACAATGTCTAAAAAACACTGATAAAACCCAAGACGCCTGTTGAACACCAAGAGACCACAGTCCGATATCTAAAAAGGGGGGCAGACCTAACAAAAAAACGAATGAATCGCAATGCCCCAAAAGGTACAATAGCCAAATGTCTAGTCTATTCTAAAACAGCGAATGTAAAGGAGCGGGAGATGTAGCCAGCCAGTCTAGGAAACCAAAGTCGCCTGTGGGGCGAGCGTCTGCTCAACCGGGAGGAAGACGTTACCCGTCGCAGGTCCCTTCGATTGCTGGATGGAACCCAGCGTCGGGACGGCCTTCTTGCTCGAGGCTCGGCGCCAGAAGTTCGCCCGCGGGTTGTACTGGACGGGCCTGCCGGTTCCCATGGTGGTCTGCTGATCTTCCTGGATCAACCTGACCAGTTCGCTCTGGATGTCTGCAAAGGTATCGAATGGGATATATGCAATGTTATTCTCGATGCAGTACTCCTCGAGTCGGAGACCGCGGCGAGCGAAGAGGACGTCGGCCTCGCGGGCAGCGGGCAGATCCGAAACGCCGTCGCCGACAAAGACGATCAGCGGGACGGAGCCGTCCTCGCTCTCGGAAGAGGCGATGACCTTGTACTCTTGGATCGAGGCGGCCTTGTCGTGTCCGAGCTCGCTGTCGTGGCGCCAGATGGGCTTCCACTCGCTGCCGTCGTTCGAGATCTGTGCATCATTGGCAACGATGTCGATGTGAGAGGACTAGAGAAAGAGTAGATCGGTTAGAACATGTTTTGAGATGTCAAGGAGGCGAAAGAACGTATGCATACCTGCTTTTCTCCAAGGAAGAGGTCGAGAACTTTGCGCAGGATGGGCTTCAGACCAGCTGAGATGACGTTGAAGGGGACGCCGTTTGCCAGGCAGAACTTGTGGAACTCGTTGAAGGCGGGGTCGATCTCGAGCTTCTCCTTCATGACATTGAACCCGTCATCGAAGGGGACGTTCAGGCTGCCCCACATGTCCTCGGAGACGGCTCGGAAGGATCGGGCACCGGTCCGGATCTCCTCGTCGAGCAAGTGTCTCCGAGCAGCACCGCAGCCGTGATGGTCGAAGAGGATGTGGCCGGTATCTTGCATGAAGATAGTGCCATCGAAGTCTGCAGTTATGGCGTTAGAAAATGTATCGAAGGAGATGATCTTGTAGACTCGGAGGTGACCTTACCTGAGAAGATTATGATGTCTCTCTTGGTTGCGTCCTCAGCGGCAACGACTGGAGCACTGGCCTTAGAGGCTTTCAACGCCCAGGCAGGGACGGCAGCAACTTCAGGCAGAGTGATGGAAGGCATATTGGATGGGTTTTGAGATTTTGACGATTTGTGGAGTGTGTCTTGCTCGAGGCAATCTTTATGGTCTGAGATGGTTCTTCAGTAGCGAGGGTGAGCGTACTTATATAAGCCCGGAAGCCAGAAGTTTAAAGAAAAAGCGGAAGGATGAAGTAATTAAGGCCGGCAATGGAAGGCTGTTTGCTTCGAAGCTTATGTATGATGTGGAATTAACTCTGGCACGATGAGGGAAGTGGTAGATTCAATTGAGCGAGAGGGAACGAGGCGTTTATATAATCGAGCTCGCCATGTCTGTCCGGCTCCGTCGTCGGGGCAGGCCAGGCGAGAGCGGGTGGGACTGGCTGGCGGGCTGGCTGGCTGTGCATTGCCGCAACATCGCAGCGCGCGGATTGGGCCCCGCCGATGAATTGCCTTGGGCCGGGCCCTGAAACTTTCGCTCGACGGGAACCTGCTAAAACATGTCATCGAAAGCCAAATGGCGCGCTGCTGTCTGACCCGAGCGAATTTCCGTGGAAAAAGAAAACACTGGGTTTGGGATGGGTTGAGACGCGATAACGAGCGCCGCAAGCTGCGAGCTGCGAGCTGCGAGCTGCTCCGTACGATAGGCACACGGGCCCAGAGACCATCCTGCATGAGCATTGCATGGGCGTAGCACGGCCGCAGAAGCAATACAATAGCAATATAATATCGGATGTCGACGAGTGAGGAGAGGTGGTAGCTGCTATAGCTGCTGCAGCTGCAGCTGCACGGTTGCGAGGCGTGGGACATGCACGCCGGACCCTGATATCATCCTGCGCGGTGTCTCAGGTAGACCACACCGCATACTATACTACCTACACACAAGCAGACCGTCCGCTCGGAGGGATTGCAGATGCGCAGGGTCCTGAAGCCAGACCGTCCGGCGGCGGCGCTACGCCCAGTCGGTGAGGATTAGGCGGTTTCATCGGACTAACCAGTCGTCGTGCAGGACACTAGCCCGCCGTGTGGGATTCTGTGCGTTGGGGCAGAGGTCGAGCGGTCTCAAACGTGCATCGTGTGCTCTGCTCGGAAAATCTTCTGCGGCAGGCCGTCAGCGTATGCACCGTACTGGTACTTGCATCCAGCGTCGTCCAATCGAGCTAGTGTACAGCCTCCTGGCGCCATCGCCCTTCTGCAGCTCTGGCATCTCCTTCGACGCTCGTTCGGAGCGATGAGACGTGGCTGTTCTCTGCTGCCCCTCCCTTCAGAGATTTCTCGCTTCTCCCCCTCCCCTCTCTTCTTGCCGACTTTTCGCCCGCTTCGGACAGATGTCGCTTGCAGCTTGGGAATATCGATCGAGAGATACAGTTGCATGACGCACCCACCGCCCTCTCCGTCTGCCTCTTTCGGCACCCGGCACGGCCAGCGGATGGAAACGAGTTTGCAGGTAGGCCAGGCAGGCCGGAAGAACCCTTTTTCGCAGATGACGTTTCGGCTGCAAGGGCCGCTGCCCTGGCAGGACCCGGAATTCAAAATTTTTTCAACACTCTCCTCGAGCTGAATGCGCATGAAATTGACGATGATACCATCGTTCCGCGAGTCCTGCGTGTGTTTCTCGTCTGCAGCAGCGAGAATCAGCCCGACGTCTCGCCCGCAGGCCAGAATCCCAGCGGGTCCCCCGGCGCTGCATTGCATCGTCGTCGTCGCTACTTGTCGTCCGTGGGGCCTCTGCTCACCTCAGACGCTACCGGCTGCAACGTGGGACAGCCGACTAACCTCTATTCGGGAGGACGCTGGTGGTCGGTGGGGGCGGCTGAGTTGTGTCGGACGGGCCTCGCATTGCGATCGTCGTCGACTTCTTGGAAAGCTTCCCTGCGCCGAGCTCGATCGAGGGCCGACGGCTGCGAGGTTGTCCGCCGTCAATCTGTGGAGCCTCCTGTCGTTCTTTTTTTGTTCTCTCCCGCAGAATATTGCGGCGACGGGAGATTTTTTTTCCTGTTCGTGAAATGCGACGGTGGACGTTGACGAGCATCACAATTGGAGCGTGCGTTAACTTCTGTTGTCCTGTTGGATAATGATGACGAGAGCGACGACGACAACGTCCTCGAACGAACCATCCTGCCCAGACTATCTCCACCGGACTCCGTCATTGAGCGCATCGTGCATCTCCCAGTTGGAGAAGAGTTCCTCCTTCTTCTGATTCTGCCCGGGCCGTTTTCGTCTGTTATTGGATTCCTACGCTGGCAGATAACAAGGTGGACCGGCCGGGCGTGTGCATCGTGTACCGGTACAATGCGCTCGCGCCTTGCCGCATTCGCAGTCGTTTCCGATGCGGCATGCACATCGCCTGGCCGGAACCCTTGATTCCCTTTCCAATGCAACGGCCGGTCTCACGATCGATAGTTACTACCTGCAATTGGCCGTCCTACGTGACGAAACTGCAACGGCGCCCGCTACACAGCAGTTAAGAAGTGCTCGAGTCAGCGGCCTCACGCACGAACGTCCGCGACGGCATCCGGAGCCGTATAACGGTTTTAGAATTAGGCTTTCAGCCTCGGAAGCTTGCTGCCCGCGATGCGTAAGGCAAGAGTACTCGGCCGTGGATGCTAAAACCGTTTAAGATTTCACAAGGCACGAATCCAATCTGCGATGCGCGCTGCAATCGACGGCGCGAATGACTCGGGCTAGCTGGTCTGGGCTCACTGGGTTTCGTGGAAATCCTACACAGCATGCTCAAGGCGCAACATAGCATAACATAACATAAGATCAGGGTCCACGATGCATGAAGATACGACCCTGTCGATGAGCAGCTTGGCCAGCTCGATCGAATTGCACGGCGGACATCCCACGCCGAGGCCAAGCGACGGACGCCCGCCAAGCGACGCCAACCAGCATGGCCGCCAAGAGCTGCACCCTGACGTCAGCACGTGTCCACCAACGGTCTTGGCGGCGTCCAACATCCAACGGAGCGGTTTCAAGACGCTCCATCAGTGCCGACAGGCGTGGGTAAAAGTATACGGGTATGGGCGTTCCTTGGTTGGCTACTTACTTGCTGGTCTCGCATACATGTGATGGAAAGACAGACATACAGAGCCATCCCTGCAGCCGTGTTCCGGACAGTTTTCGCTCGTTTCGATTGCAAGGAGCTCGAGCTCGCCCGTTTCGCGATATATCAACCGGCTACTAGCTGTAGTAGTTAATTCCTACCGTCGGTCAAGTTTCCATCGAGCAGATCGCAACTGAAAGAACGCAGCGGTGTCTGCCTCGTCGACGACCGACGCTACCTGCCCGCCGGGAGGAAAGAATTTTTTTAAATTGGCATGATGTCATGGGTGGATATTGGCCGGTTGCCGCACGTGCGATAACGCACCTACTAGGCAAGTTGACAAACCGCGAGATGCAGGGCAGCTACTGGTAGCTAGCCCGAAACCGCCTGGGGTGAGGGACATTTAACAAACTTGAGATATGATATGGCACGATAGTACTTTATTCCGGACAGCTAGCTGCAAGTAGCAGTAACCCGGCCACGAATTACCTCCAGCTAGCGCTCGGCGTCAAAGTTACATTTAAATGTGGCCCCCCAATAGCTAAGCACATCTTAGCTAGCATACTCGTCCTAGGTTCTGCGGGTGCATGGTACGGACACCATGCCATGCCATGCCATGCCATTCCAGGCGAGAAAATCAACTGAAATTTCGAAACGAAACTCGGATTGATCAATCTTCGCGGCATTTACTGCTTTCGCCAGCTGTTGAAATGGAAACATCAAGAGAAAAAAAAGTCTGTCACCACCCTCGCATTAGCCTGCAGCTAGACTGTACTATATGTCGTGTACAGTCATAAAGGGTATACCACGCATGGAGTATATTGTGTGTACGTACAAATCATCGACGACATGCCCGATTGATTGACCGATTGGTAATGTGAACCGGCCCACCGCAGCGCCAAGTGCTGTATCTACCGGGTGTTTATTTCCGTGCACGTTCGTATCACACGTTTGCCGGTTGACCACACGTATACCCGACCGGCCGGCCCGATGAACGCCTGTCCGTCTGCAGCGTATGTATGTAGGTAGCCTGCGACTCTATTGGAAAGTTCCAGGTATGTATGGAACGTACTGGCTGTCGTGCACCACGCAGCCGGTAGCCGGCTTCCTTGGCGGTTCTTCATGTAACGCGCACGACGTCGACAATACTCATGTACGTTTCATTATATCTGATATGTACTTGGTCGTTGTGCATAAAGTCGATATATCACAACTTCAGCCTTGACGAGTCAAATTCAATCCACACGGATGCCTGCCTGAGCTGAATTGTACTGCCACTGTGGGGCAGCTGCTATATCACTAAGATCATGTCGACCCATAACCCCATTCAAGCACAATTAGTAGCTAGCTCTAGGTAGCAACAGCAGCAGCGCGCGTTAATGGAAGCCACCGACGCCAGGTTACTTATGCAGGCGCATGTGCATGTGCAGCTTGATATCCAGCGTGTGTATGCAGCTTCCAACTTGGCTCAGGTAGCTCAGTATCAATCATGCATACATGCTTGCTTGCTGTGCTGTCGGTATCCACGGCTGCCCGAGAGCTCGTTCGCCCGGTGATCAGATAGTTAAACCTAGCGCGACGAATACTTCCTATCCGATCGATCGATACCAAATGTTATACAGTACTAAACGCTACACGACGTCGGATAGACGGACAGACAAGCGAACAATCTGCAGTCAAGTCGTTTCATCAAAGCTTCAACTGCAGAAACCCCAGCTGCAGATGTATGTACATGTAGATAAAAAAAATCCCGCTGGCCGTCACCCGGCCGGCTGCATGCCAGCAGTGCACCGGCGCCCGCGTCGACATGCCATGGCCACGCACCCATCATACCATCCATCACATCACCCGCCGCCGCTGCAGCGTCGATCGCCGCCAGGCCGCATGCATGCCTAAGTACCTATCTGCCAGCTGGGGAAGCCTGCCTGCCTGCTTCCATTTCCTTGATAATTACGTGGTATAGTGAGGTATATGGAAAGCCACCTACGTCCGAGTGCAGCTGTGCAAGCTTTCCAGGGTGGGCCGTGCGCCAAGGACGGCATCCTGCTCGACAAGTCGGATATCCGGATGCGAGCCCATTTGGCGAAGAAGGCAGGAAGGAAGGAAGGAAACGTTCTCCGTGAATTCATGCGGGGGGAGCGGCGGAGGCAATCCTACAACCGTTGTCCATACACCCATACATTACTGCTACGTACATTCGCGCGTGCACACATACATGCGTGCGTGCGGACATGCGTGCGGACACACCTGCAGGTTTGCTATATCATCCCAATATCATCTCATCCTTCGTTCGTATTCTCGAGTGCACATCGCGGGAAGAATATTCCAAATGACCGTCCGGCCGTTATCCCATTTCATAACTTGTGATATATAAATATGCGACCAAAAGAATGCTCTCATTGAAATGCCGCAAACAAAAAAAACTCAGACGATACTCCTTGCCACGGTGGGTACTTCCTATATATATTAGACCAACAAAACAAAACCGATCCTCGAAAGAGGGAGCTACCCAGACAGACCCTAACAAAACGAAAGAAGAAAAGAAAAGTAAAGAAAGACGGCGCTCAAGAGGGGTTGGTTTTAAGCTTCTCCAGGATGGCGGTCAAGGCGGGATTGTCCCCAAACGACGCCAGCAAGCCAGCAGCCTGCTCGTGCAGATCTCGCAATACGGACTCCGTGTAGGTGAACGACTTTGTCTCGTCCCGCATGTAGGCCACCGCGTACTGCTTGACGCCGTTGTCCTGCGTCTGCTGCTTCAGGATGTTGATGATCTGCAGGTTCGTCGGGTTCGCCCTGATCGAGTGGATGATCGGGAACGAGAATTTGCCCTCCGTCAGGTCTTCCGCGAAGCCCTTGTTTTTGGCGTACTAATACGAGGCGTCAGTTTCACTTGTGAGAAAACTCTGTGACGGGCGATCCTTTACCTGTTCCGACTGCAGATTCATGTAGTCATCCCTGATTTGGAAAATCAGGCCCATTAGGTTGACAAGGTCGATGTAATCGCTAAACCACCCATAAGTCCGTCTGTCAGTACATATAAAATGTGATATCAACGACAAAAAATGAGGCGGTAGCGAGTGTTGTCCTTACACTTTGCTCGCGCTCTGCGCCTGCATGAGCTTGATGGCAAGACGGAAGAGCCCTCCGGTTTCTGGCTGACAGTCAGCACAACGATGCTAACGAAAATACATCGCCTGATATCACATTGTAAAAAGGAGGGTCTGGTTTACGAGACCGTATCACATACTGTTGCTGACCATCTCGAGATAGTCGTCCTCGGACGGGCAGGTCAGGGTGTCTCTCCAGAACAGGTCCATCCCCTGCCCTCGGTGCAGGTTTATCAGCTCCTCTAAACGCGGCAAGCCGAGCCAACCCGTCAGCGAAACGACCGTTCATTGCCGCGCAAACAAAAGCCGCGCAGATAAAAGCCGCAGGAGACGAGAGGGAGAAATCTACCTGTGAAGGCGTGGATGCACTCCGGGTTGTCCAGCCGTGTGATCTCGTTCATCGCGCGAAAGTAGATGTAGTTTGCGGAGTTGATCGTCTGGGCGACGCCGAACAGGCTGTGGGCGACGGGGAAGCCTCGCCGCAGCAGCGAGTTGTCCTCGACATCGTCAACGCTAGATCCGGCCGGAAAGTATAAGAGCGGTATTCTTTTATCAAGAGTTTGTTTGCAGGGCGGACTCACAGCAGGGAGGCGTTGTGCAGCATGGCGACGACATGCTTGATGATGGCGAGGGACTGCTCGGGCACCTGCAGGTAGACGTTGAAGGCCTCGATGAGCTGGGAGCGGATGTCCTTGCCGGGCAGCGAGGACAGGTAGTCGTACGGCGCGCATACCGCCTGGATAGTAATCAGTTGTCGTTAGCTACGTTGGATCGCTGGATCGCAAGATGGAGTAGATGTATGGACGCACCTTTTCCTTGGTCTGGGACCAGGGCCGGTGGATGACCTTGAGCGAGAAGTCTCTGGGGGCCCGCGATTCGTGGGTGGGAGATGCGATGTTTTCGGGTGCATCGGCGGCGGCGGGGCGGTTGTAGGCGGGGGACTCCGGGCGAGGCTTGGAGTAGCCGTTGGCGTAGGCGTAGATGAGATGGTGGGGGATGCCGTTGGAGGGGCTCTTGGAGTGGTGATGGTTGCTGCTCACGGCGGGCGAGGAGCGGCGGGCGGGATCGGAGGCGTCTGCGGGCGAGAGGGAGTCCATGGCGGCGGTGGTGGACGGAGCGTCGAGGCCGTCGGGGGGCCCATGATCATGATGGCGGGAGCCGTTGTTGTTGGAGGTGGCGGCTTCGGCGGGTGTGGAGGGCGCGGCCATCGTCGGCGTGTGGCGCGTTGTCTCGAAGAACACGATCTTGTGTTATATCGGATGGAGAGAGAGTTATATTGAGAGATGCGAACGAGTATAGATACACGGATAAGAGAATATGAGAATATATACGGACGATGTCGAGAGCACAGATATCTAGATGGGAGTCGTCAGAGCAGGGTGAAGTCTGCTGTGCTGGATCCTCGATGGCCGTATATATACGAGATCTCGAACGGCGGGCACGGCGTTGCGCAAGCTGCCAAAGCGCACCCCGATCGATGCGCACACCATCCATCCATCCAACCAACCAACCAACGTCCAACTGCCCAGCTTAGTCTCGGGGACGCTGTGCCCAGCTGTGCGACCGACATCCGCGTACGGATGCACAGACTAGTCCGAATGGACGGATGGGATCCTCGACGTCTGCATTCCGTGGGTTGAGGGCGTCGGCGCTCGCTTCGACCGAGTCGTGGCGGATTCGGGCCAGGAATAGCGCTGTTCGGGTGGGAGACATGGCCGTATCGGGGTCGGACATGGACATTACCTGCATCCACCGCCGTCCCGCTTCTCGTATCCGAAACAGGCATCGTTATATTGTTCGATGCATATGGCATTCGATATTGACGATGAGTGGAACGAGGTGATGCGCCTCTCGTACACTGCAGAGAACCGTCTGAATGTCCCGATCGTGCAGGCGAGTGTTGCATTTTGCAGCGCCAACACGTTAACACCCGCCGGGCCATCACACCGTCGATGCTTGCCGATATATCAGAATGCGGTCGGAAACGAAAGACGGCGCCGTCTGCCACGAAAGCATCGCCACACGTCTCCATGTCACCTCCTGGTAATACGCGATGGAGCCGTCGCAGCGCTCGCTCGAGTTCAGCCTGGCCTACGCCGTCGACCTGCTCGCCCGGCACTCCGTCCGATGCATCCAAACGGGCCTCGGCACCATCATGCGCTCTCTCCAGAGGTCACGGCCCGAGCCCTTCCAAGATAGATGCCGCCAGCTGCAGCACGGCTTCGAACACAACAGTCAGTATCGCATTCACACCAGTTCCTCCAATAGTTATGCTGACGAATATGGTATGCAGTCGTGATCCATGTCACCGCGTTGATCGAGCGCCTCATGATGATTCAAACGCTGGCCTGTGAGTGGCTTCCCTTCAGACTTTGTTGCTCAAGACGAAAGAGTCTATCTGACACCCAGCAGTATCACAAGCCGAGAGAGACCGGCTGCTCCTGTCGTCCATGGCCGTCCTGAGGACCGCGATGGCATACCACCCCCCCTCGCGCAACCTCTACGCCCGCGACCGGCCCATGAGAGTCGGTGCCTCTCCCGTCTGATCATTCGATAGAGTGAAATTTGTCTAACGACCGGCCAGATGCTCCTCCACCTGCTGCACAAACCGTCCGAGCTTGTCGTCCGGGCCACCATCGAAACCATCATCTGCAGCACGATCGACTGTCCGGCAAACATGAGGGTGAGCGAGTACCTATGCATCCAAATGTGATGTACGTCTGCTAAACGTCGATTCGGGTGCAGACGTTCGAATACGTCGGCGGCCTCCGCAGCCTGGCCAAGCTCGACATCAAGTCTGACCTGCCGAAATCCCTCGTACACGCTCTCAAAGCCTTTGTCAAGCACTACACCCGGCCCGAGAACGAGCACGCCCAGACCGCCATCTCGTCCTCCCAGGCGCGAATCCAGGGTAACACTATCGTCATCGGACGGCGCAGCCGCGATGTTCCCGAAAAGCTGCAGATGCTGCGCGATGCCTATGCTCAAGCGGTGCGTGAAAGGGACGCAGCGGCGGCTGCATGGGAGGCTGCTGCTGCTGCTGCTAGGGCCAGGTCGGCAAGATCGGCTCGGCCAGCAAGACCGGCCAGACCAGCCAGGCGTGGGCCGCCCAGAAAGCGACGACGGGTGTAGGGGGGTCGATAAGATCGCGTCTGTCTCGCGTCTGTACGATCGTGGGTGCCCGCATGGGTATATTCCCGTTTCGAGGCATCGTCACGAGGCGTTGTATATACATTTCCTAGGTTGTGCGATTATAATTGCGCTGCAGCTAGCCAAGACTGGATGACTCGACATGACACACCGCAACTCACTCCTCACGCCTCTGCATTTGTCTATAAAGGCAGCACCGTAATTAATACCACCACGTTCAATTCATCCACCTTCGCACCATAATACTACTCAATTGACTTGGCTAGTAAGAGGGGAATTGAAATGGCAACCGGCGAAGAGCAGCGCATGCCGACGATGGCCGCATACGACCGCTGGGCCGCCGTCTACGATTCCGACGGCAACATCCTCCAGCTGCTCGACGACGCATACATCACGACCCACCTGCCGCCTTTGATTAACACTACATCTACATCACCGCCGACGGTCGTCGAGCTGGGATGCGGGACGGGGCGCAACACCATCAAGCTCGCACGACTGGGCGCGCGTGTCGTCGCGGTGGATAATTCAGCCGGCATGGTCGCACGACTTCGCGACAAGCTCGCGGGTGATGCTGACGCTACGCTCGCGGCACGGGTTACCGTTGTCATGCAGGATCTTTCCGCCCTGCCTGCCGGCGAGCTACACTCTACCCTACTACAATTATCACTACAAGATAATACCGTCGATGGGAAAGATGCGGAGAAGGGGAGAGTGGACGGCCTGCTGTGTACGCTTGTATTGGAGCATCTTTCCCTCCGCACCTTCTTCGCGGCCGCGGCGTCGTTGCTTCGGAATAACGGCTGGCTGCTGCTGACGAGCATGCATCCGGATCTCGGCAGCCGGACGTCAGCGGGCTTCAGGGACCCGGACACGGGCGCGAAGGTGCGGCCGGACTCTATGAATCATAGCGTGGAGGATATCTTGTCGGCGGCGGCGGAAGTCGGGTTTGCGGTTGATGGAGTCGTGAGCGAGGAGGGTATACGGGATTCCGCGCATGCTGCAGAGCTGGGGTCTCGCGCGGAAAAGTGGGTTGGCGTCACGATGCACGTTGGCATGCTGCTGCGACTTCACCGATAGCTTTCCTCATGTACTTACTTATCTATACTATTAAAGCCTCCCCCCGTCCACCGCTATCTATAATGTGAATGTACAGCGTGAGTCGTATGTATGTACAATGTATAGTGTAGGATGATGGTCTATGGATACCACCGGCTGCGGATGCGCGCTTCGTGCTGTATTAAGTTCGCATGCCGGCGCAGACCGCCCGCCAACTCCGCCCCGCTGCCGCTTTCCTTCTCACCCGCCAGTATCAAATGCACGTACGCGAACACGCTCGCATCGAACAATCCCGCGTCCTGCGCGCCGAAGAACCACCGATCCGTCCCCAGCAGCGTGCTCAGCGCCTCCCACGCACCCTCCGCCCGCGCGTACAACGTCCGCCCTGTTATCGTCGACGTAGAAGATGAGCTTCGAATGCTGGCGAGGGCTGCGCGGCGCATTTGTGCTGCGAGGGCGGCGGTGACGGGCCACGTTGGCGTCGTCGCGGTGTATCGCGGTGCTGTTACGCCGTGCAGCGTGTCGGCGTCAACGTACATTGCGTACAGCTGCTACCATCAGCCCGGTCCCCCCACATTCACATACAAATCAAAGGATGGAAGAAAGAGTAGGAGGATGGACACACCCAGGCGTCGCGGATGCTGGTGTCGAGGAGCGTTTGGAAGGCGCGGTAGTCCGCCCCGTCCACGTCGACGGTGTTGACCGAGCTGGCCGCATTATCCTCGATCCATCGAGCGAGTTTCCCCGCCGTGACCGTCTCCGCGGGCAGTCGTGTCTGGGTGCGGGAGCCCTCGACGACGAGGAACGGCAGGCTGCCGGAGGGCGAGGCGTGGTTGCTGGAGGGCTCCGTGCGGAAATCGACGCCGCGGATCCTCAAGAACGTCTGCCGTTTGTATCATTAGCCCCACTTCCGCACGGTCCACTGAATCAAAGTCGGCGCATATGGATAGGATGCGTGCGTAGATGTGCAAGGACGAACAGTGATGTGTCCCGCACCTGCCACTTCAAACACGCGGGGTTGAACGACGGCGCGCCGTCCTCAGCGCCAAACACGAACAGCGTCGTCGTATTCGAATCGTCGGCGGCATTGTCGGCGATCGTCCGGCCCCGCTCGGGCGGCGGGTCGACGGGGAGTGTGACGAGCGGGAAGGCGCCGAACAGCACGCGGATGAAGCGCGGGGCGCGGAAGAAGCCGTCGTCTGTGCGCGGCATCGATTGGAGTGGAGTCGAGGTAAAATTGAAAATTGTCTCGACATGTTGGGTTTTTGTTCGAGAGCAGAGTTTTGGGGTGTTGGCCGTCGAGGGCGGGTTTCACGCGGGCGGGCGAATGCAACACAGCGGGTGCGGGGCTGCGGGAGCCAAATGGAATAAGATGAATTGGCTAGCTTGCCGTCCCCGCTCTCTCTCTCTCTTTCACTCTCGTCTCGATCAAAAGTGGACTAGAATGGATAGATACAAGTACAGGTTTCTATCAGTGACGGGAAAAACGAGTGCTATACAGTCAAGACAACAGTAAATAAAACAAAAGATATAAAACTCCGTGGTCTGTTCTGTCGCCTCCAAGAAGAATGAACATCGGATATATCTATATCCGCCGGTAACGCCAATTGCCATGCGAGAACAGGTCCCCGTAAAAGGGATCCAACAAAAGGGAATCAAGAAAATTGGTTGAGCGAATGGAACGGGCGGTCAACAGGATGCCCTCGTCAACGAGGGGGGTCGCACATCGTACTGAGTACAAAGAGAACAAAAAAAAAAAGGACAAGCGAAATGGGTATGAGAGAACTGATTGGTTCGTTTTAGAAATGGCAGATGAGATGGTGCAGCGTAGGAGAATGCACGCATGCATGCGTGGCCATCTCCGGTATGAGATATAGAGGGCACTGCAGTGCGGTAATCATGTCGATGCCGGTATCGACGATACCGCTACGAGGCCTTGGGGTCCTCGGACTGCTCGGCGGTGACGGCAGAGGCGGCGGCCAGCTTTTCGAGGTGGTGCTGCTGGAGCTGCAGGACCTGGGCGGGCGTGAGGAGGCCGAGGTAGCCGGCGGGATTGTCCTCGAGGGTGAGAGGGGTGACGGGGCCGGGCGAGCCGAGGGGCAGCAGGCGCGGGGAGATGGGCCCTCCGGCGCCGACGGCGGAGGACGAGGAGGCGGAGGCGGCGGCGCCGCGGGTGGCCTGGTAGATGAGTTCGCGCTGCTGCATCTGGAAGGCGAGCTGCTGCTGGGCGAGGAGGGCGTGGTAGGACGCGCGGGCGGGAGAGGACGACGACGACGAAGCGGCGGCGGGACGGGCCTTGCCGGCGAGAGGGGACGAGGCGGAGGGAGCGGCGGACGAGGAGGGATTGGCGGAGGTCGTCGACATGGACGGAAAGTAGGAGGAGGGCGACGACGGCGACGGCGAGCGAGGCGAGGGCGTGTTGGATGAGTTCTGGTGATTGGTATGAGAATGATGGTGATGGTGGAGAGGAGAGTGGGAGGCAGATAAATAGGCGGGAAAGTAGCTTTTGGGAGCGGGCGGCGGGAAGAGCTGGGAGGGCGAGTAGTAGGGCGAGTGGGCGGGCACGAGCGGCGGGATAGCGATGGATTTAATATTGTTATCGCAGTCCGAGGAGCCTGGCGAAGAGACCTGGACGGAGCTGGGAGAACGATTGGGATTGGAATGATTGGGATTGAGACTGGAAGAATTAGCCGTGGGCCCGCTGCTGCGAGGGCCCGCGTGACCAGGCGGCAGAGTTTGGGCTTGGGCTGGTTGCGGCGGCAGGGGGATGAACCCGGGCCGCGGGCGACGGGCGAGCCTCCTCGACGCCATCTTCATCCTACTCTTCATGCAATCTCGGTGTGTTCGAGGCGGTGATGATGATGATAATGATGTGAGGATGCCGTGTGTCGTATTATACAAGTGCAGCGGTGTGTTGGATGGAGGTTGGAAGTGAGTAAAAGCAGCGGGACAAGCTGCCAATATAAGGACAGCTTTAACATGAGAACGGTCTAACATGAGAACAGAATGGAATTACGAAGGCTTGTCAAATAAGTAACGCTACATTATTTTTGCTTATTTACATGCTTCACCAGGGCCAAGCCACCCTTTGCCCCAGGACACCGGGCAATTAGAGTATATAGCTGCTATAAAGTCTAGCCTGCTAATAATATTATCTATAGTATCTTCTTTATATTCATTGCCCCTATATAGCTTGATAACCAGCTAAATGTGACATACAATATGTACTATCCATAGCCTAATGCATACAATTGGTAGCTAGCATCATTTAATAAGCTATACTTTCTCTATATTTTCCCTTTTGGTTGGTGTTTTATGCCTGGATATCCTGTATTTTAGGTAGTACCAAACTGGCTCTATTATGTTAAAATTAGGAGAGTTATTAGGCTATAATAACTTGCTAATAATATATAGATTATAAATAGTTTCTTAGGTATAGTGGTTGTAACAAGGCACTTTATTTTTCTGGATAATATAGTTCCTCCTATACTTGGCTTTACAGTCTTTTATAAAAGGGATTAGTTTTAGAATTATAATCTTTGTCTGGTATCTATATCAATTAATACCTTTGTTAATACTATACTCCAGAACTTTATGTATCTTGTTAAAAGTCTATTGTGGCTTCTTACTAGGCTTGTTTCTGAGCCCTATACACCTTATAGTAGTGAGTAACTTTCACTTCTTTCTGGTTTTTAGTTCTGCTGCTAAATTCATAGTAGTTATTATCTTCTTAATTGTTTTTTTTTGTTTTTTAGTCTTTAACTCCTATATATAGCATAGGTCTATAGCATCCTAGGTATAGTAGCCCTAGAATATAAACTTATTAACCTTGTACTAGCATGTAGAGACTATATTAGAATAGTAGTACTCATAAGATTGCTTTCATAGTTTATAGCTGCTATACTTCTGCCCAAGCACTACACTTATTTTATTACTCCAGATAACCTGTTTCTAGTCCTCTAATATCCAGCCTTTGTGCCTAAGGACAAAGTCCAACCTGGCCTAGCATATAGCAGGTGTAAAGCCAAGCTTATATATAGGTTTTAACTTCTTGAATTTATTGCACCTAAGTATTGTGCTGACTATTTGGTAACTTAGCTTGATAGTATCTGTAAGAGAACATATATTCACACTGCACCCTAACCTATCCTTTGTGACAATACTAATAACCTTCTGTTTTTTGGCTTAGGTGACCTTTTTTGGCCTACCAGCTCTCTGCTTATCAACAACATACTCCATAGTCAGGGACATATAATCCTAGGGATTATAGCCACAGTCTTTAGCCTTATACAGCAGCTTAGCAACTATACTCCTAGAAATCCTAAATCTTGCAGCTATATTAGCCTACTTGCCGCCAGCACCTAGTAAGGTAAATATCTGGATATATTAATATAATATTAAATAGTAATTGCTGATAGTATCTTCAGCCTGAGGAAGCATATTATATATATGTATATAGGATAATAATAGCTATAGATATTGATAAAAAAGAAGAGGAATAAGTCTGCTAGTATCTGCTAGCAATTGGAGAAGCTGACATTACTATTAGTATTATAATTGCTTTTATACATACACCGGGCATGGCCCCGGGCCCCACACACGAAATAATGAGCAGTTTCACCAAAATTAATGTAGCGTTACTTATTTGACAAGCCTTCGTAGATAATTGATGAAACGCGGGCGGCAGGCTGTGTCAAAGATAATTTACAAAGAAGCAGGTTTGAGGCTAATCCCTTGCTTTCGAAGAAGAAACCCTGAGCGGACTATTCTCGACTCTGGCAAAGATGCCCGTTGGCTGATGTCATGCGGGCCTCCCTGCTCGGCTCCCTCTTCCGGCCCGCACCGCCACCGCCACTTCCTCTCTTCTGTATTCCGTTCAGGGTTCTGTTCTGTGGCCGGGACGCTAGTTCTGCGAATGGATGGAGTATGTCAACGGATGCATGTCAATGGGATGCGGATGGATGTGGACGAGTGGAGGGATGGATTCAGCCGAGGTGTCCGCCAAAGCGCCCGTCCGCATAAAACCACCCGCCGAATGAAATACCATTCTAGAACGTCAGCGATAAAAAAAAAATGCCCGGATCTCGCTCGGCCCGGGTGGCTACTCGATTCTATACCGTGATTCCCCGACGACGGCATACGTAAGCGCTGGTGCATGTAGATGTATCGTCTTCTCGGTGTGCGACGTCTGCGCAGCAGCTTCAGAAGCACATGCCAGATTATGTAACCCGCATTCGTAGGATTCTGCGGCATTCCGTCGGGCCCGCCGCGTTACACTCACCCTCGTAACCTCCTGTCGAGATATATAAAGCTCCATCCCGTCCGTCTCTTCTCATCCCATCTCATCGCACCATTCCAGCTAGCTCTCCGCAATAAGACCAGTTCCATCCAATCATTCGTATACACCGTCAAGATACTCGCCACACGCCGCATCCTCAAGATGGCCTCCGCGACCGAGCTCGGCTTCTACTCCTACAAGCCCCTCGACAAGAAGGGCGACCCCTTCGACCTCGCCGACCTCAAGGGCAAGGTCGTCCTCGTCGTCAACGTTGCTTCCGTACGTTCCTCCCCTCTACATACATAACTGTACATATACATTGTTCAATCGAGTGGGTGGCTAATGGGTGGGATAGAAATGCGGGTTGACGCCCCAGTACGAGGGCCTCGAAAAGCTCTACGACCAGTACAAAGACCGCGGCCTCGTCGTCCTCGGCTTCCCCTGCAACCAGTTCATGGGCCAGGCCCCCGGCACCGCCGAGGAGGAAGTCTCCTTCTGCACCCTCACCTACGGCGTCAAGTTCCCCGTCCTCGGCAAAATCGACGTCAACGGCAAGAACGCCCACCCGCTCTACGAGTACCTCAAGAAGGAGAAGGCCGGCATCTTTGGCATCGGCAGAATGTACGATCCCCTATATTCACTCCTCGTACCTAGTGATTCGCGCTGACAGATTGGGTAATGTAGAAAGTGGAACTTTGAAAAGTTCTTGGTCGGCCGCGACGGCTCCGTCGCCCACCGCTGGGCCCCCACCACCGACCCCAAGTCCCTCGCCCCCACCATCGAGGAAGAGCTCAGCAAGCCGGACCCCTACACCCCCAAGGACACCACCGAAGCCGCCTGACTCTCTTCCCATCGCATCTCCAGCTCTTTGTAATCTATGATACTCCATCTCTGCGATAGCGTTTGTTGAAATGTTTGATGCCATCGATTGTATAATGTCTTGTATGAGTATCGTTTCGATATCGTAATTCCTAATGAGAACCCCTCAAAAAGACAAAAAATATAGCCCTGCAACGCCAGGCTCCATACATGTGTGTATATATGTTCAACATCGGAAATATACCCCCACTCGTCAATACGGCGAATGTATGCATCAGCTCATCCCGATCTTGCGCGAAATCTTCTTCACCAGCGCCCGCTTCATAAACTGCTCCCGCGCCAGCGCCCGCGTATGCTACACTCTGTCAGTCAATCACAGTCATATACTGCACTCTAGAAGTAGAGGTAAGTACCTTCAGGAATATGTCGAGGGTGATGCGCTCCTTGTCCAGCGCCTTGCCCAGCACGTAGATCGTGTCCTCGATCGCCATGTCGTCCGTCACGAGCTCGTACAGCTGGTTGTGCACCACCGTCGGCGCCACCACCACCCCGTCGATGTTCGGCGCCTCCCGGTCCCGCACCTCCCGTATCAGCTCGTCCGCCATCCCCATCCGCTCACCGAGTATCCGCGCGTCCTTCTCGCACACCTCTTGTATCCGCAACAGCTCCAGCCGCTCCCGCTCCATCCACGTCTCCGTCTTCGCCATCGCTTCCGCCTGCGACGCCGTCCGCTCCAGCGACGCCTGGGTCTTCACCGCGCCCGCCTCCGCCCGCTGCTGCAGCAGCTTCGCAATCTCGTTGATCAGCCGGTCCTTTTCCGGGTTCGGCGGCAGAGGCGGCGGTACTGCCGCCGGTGTCGCCGCCGCAGAACTCGCCGGGATCATCCCCGCGTCGTCCGCATCCAGCAGGTTGAACCGCGGCTTCGGCACCGGCTTCGGAGGGGCCGTTTGCGACGGCGGCGCTGTTGGGGGTGGAGGCGGCGGCTTCGACGATTGAGGTACTAATGGCGCGATTCCTGCTGCCGTAGGTACTCCCGGCCCGGGACTCGGGTAGCCGGCGAACGACATCGGCCGCGGGCTCGTCGACTGAGCTATCCCAAACCTGTTGATCGGGGCGTCGTACTGCCCGGACAGTCGGTGCGCGTGCTGCTGCTGCTGTATGCTACGCGCCGGCCAGGCATTCTGTGGCGGTCCCGGTGGTAACACTGCTGGCGGCGGCGGCGATGTTGATGCATGCGGATGACGAGGACCCGGCGACCCGGAGAACCGTGGTGGGATCGCAGGTGCGCCTATCGTGGAATTCCTCATAGGCGACGGGATAGGAGGGACCGGTGGAGGCGCCGGCTGCTGCTGCTGCTGGTAAGCATTTGGAGCCGGCTGCGGCTTGGGCTCCTCGTGGGGAACCTTCTGAGGCAGCGCGGGCCGGTCCGGTGGGGCCTGCGCATTGCCAGGAGGGGAATGCGTCGGTGGAGATGCAATTGGCTGAGGTGCCCCTTGGGCCTGCGGCAGATACAGGTGCGGGGTCGTCGTATACGCGTACGTTGCAGGCGACGGGTGCTGCAGCTCGGCTTTCGGAGGAGGCGGCGGTGGAGGAGGAGGGGTGTCGGCGGACTGCTGCTGTGACGAGCCGCGGGGAGACGTGGTAGCTTGCGCGCGCGCGCGCTTGGCCTCGATCTCCTGCGGCAGCGGGGGCAGCGGGGGTGGTGTCGCTGGGCCGGCCTGCGGTGTCTGCTGGGCTGATGTCGGCGGAGGCTGCTGTTTCGAGTATAACGGGGGCTCCTTGCTGAAGACGTCCTTCAGCTGGCCGCACAGATCGATCAGAGACGATTTCTACCACCGGTGCATGTAATCAGCTCTCTCGCTCCGATACACGTAATAACATCTGTAGAACGCCCATACATCCGGGTTCTGCGACCAGTACGCCAGGTACGGGTGGTAGCACCGGCCGTTCGTGTCGACGTGGTTCGTCGGCCGGATCCCCATGCTCTTGCCGGGCACCACCATCACCGTGGGCGGCGTCGCGGGGTACTGGTGCGGCACCCATACGTTCAGCGGAATGTTGTACGTCGAGCCCCGGAAGGAGACCGGTATCGTGCCGTGCACGCACAGCAGCAAGTCGGACCTGCCGTCGTCGTATGCTGGGATTTGTTCAGTCGAGTGACGGAGCTGTCAGCAGGACCCGCGCAGCCAACTTTTTAAGCTTCCTTCCTTCCTTCCTTTCCGTCCGATGGGAGAGGGAAACGAGATAGGAGACGTACTGTAGACGTCCGTCTTTGGCGCCAGGGAGCGGTAGTGGTGCAGGAGCGTGGCGACGTCCGAGTAAGTGCGGTTGACGTCGCGGTACTTCTGCGGCGGAGCGAGTCAGTGAGCGAGTGAGCTAGTTTCAGGCAGGAGGGGCACACGCGGCAGCTCTATCGCCCGTGATCGTATCGTGTCCATCTGAGGCAAACGGACGTACCGGCGCGAGGACGGACGCCAGCCACCGGAGCAGCTCCGGCGCCAGGTCGGCAGACATTGCTGGGGAGACGTCGTGGTGATGACGGCGAGGGGTGGTGATCGCGAGCGAAGGTGGGGAGGAGCGGGTTCGGAACAGTTGGCCGCGGGCTGAGGCTGAGTTCTGCGGCTGTCGTCACCGAACGGCCTGCCCAGCTGCCCAGCGCCAGCGGCTAAGCCCCCCCCGGCGGAGCCTCGAGAGGTTATATATCTCGATATGCTCCGTCGACAGGCTGCGTCTTCCTCCGATTGATCGCATCTGTCGCAGGATCGAGATTTGGATCTGGCCCGTTCTGCCTCGAAGCCGCTATTTAACTCGCTCACGAAGAGGACAGACAGTCCGCAGTCCGCCACGGCCACGTTCTGACGAAACCTTCTTCGGACGCCTGCAGCGGGAATACCCTCAGCCGGCCGCTAGCTATCGTGGGCATTGTCGCATCTCGATACACCCATCTCGATCCTGATCTTGATCTTGACCTTGGCCGGAAGAATCAAGAGCACATCCCGCACCGCGTCTCGGACCGGGCCTCAGCCGACGGTGGCACTAAGCTACGGCCGTTTGTTGCGTCATCACACATCCTCGTTCGTTGGACCTCAGCTCAACTTCGGGTCTCTCTCTCTCTCTCTTTCTCTCTCGCCCTTCACCCTCTCTCCAACCCCATCGAGCGACTCCGTCCTGCCCTTCCCGCCCTTCGGTCTGAACATCGGCTGCATCCTCCACACAGACACATGAGCTGGAAAGGCTTCTCCAAAAGCGTCTCGCGGGTACGTGCTCCTCTCGCTCGCTCGCTCCCTCGTTCGGCCGGCTGGTTCCGAGGCCGCCCCGCATGTTTGTTGACCTCTCGACGCCCTTCATGCTGACCTTGCCGCATCGCAGGCGCCGCAAACCTTCAAAGCCAAGTTCAACATTGTAAGCAGCAGTTTTACCGTCCACCATCTTGTCAGAGACACCAACATTGACCGTCGAATCCGACTCGCAGGGCGACCACACAAAGGATCCGGTATACCTCGATGCCGAACGACGGTTCCAAGAGCTGGAAAGCGTACGTCCACACCATCTCCCCCTCCAAGGCTGGAACAATTCCGTCCGCGACACTCCCAGACCGCCATTAACACCCCGGCGATACCGTAGGAAACCAGAAAACTGCACGATGAGTCCAAAAAGTAGGCGTTGCGCGTCCCCGCTCGTTGAACCCGAGATATCCGAAGGCTGACAATCACAACCCCTGCGTCCAACCAGGTACTTCGATGCCATCAACTGTAAGCTGCCGCTACAAACCCCGCACGCATATCATATCATATGCCCGAGTGTCACCGGAGCCGCAATGCTGACGAGTCCGTCCCCGCAGCGATGCTGTCCCACCAGATCGAATTCAGCAAATCCATACAGGAAATCTACAAGCCGATATCCGGTCGCATGTCCGACCCGGACAGCGTTATAGCTGAAGGCAACCCGGAGGGCATCCGCGCCTGCGAAGAGTACGAGGCAATCGTCCACGGCCTGCAGGAAACCCTGGCGCCCGAGCTCGAGATGATCGAAACACGAATCATCAAGCCCGCCGACGAGCTGCTGGAGATTGTCAAAATCATCCAGAAGGTCCTGACGAAGCGGCAACACAAGCAGCTGGACTACGACAGGCACCGCCAGAGTCTCAAGAAGCTGCAGGAGAAGAAGGAGAAGACGCTGAAGGACGAGAAGAGCGTCTACAAGACCGAGGCCGAGCTCGAGCAGTCCACCGAGGAATTCAACTACTTCAACAACCTGCTGAAGGAAGAACTGCCCAAGCTGTTCAAGCTCGAGCGAGAGTTCATCCGGCCGCTCTTCCAGTCCTTCTACTACATGCAGCTCAACGTCTTCTACACCCTGCACGAGAAGATGCAGGCCATAAACATCGGCTACTTTGACCTGACGCTCGACGTCGAGGAGGCCTTCGCGAAGAAGCGCGGCGACATACAGGAGAGAGCCGAGCAGCTGACGATTATCCACTTCAAGACGAGCGGAGCCAGAGCATCCAACCTGAACTCCAGACACAACAAATACGGCAAGAAGGAGGAAGCCAGCAAGTACAAGAAGGCGAACGAAGCCGCCGCTGGTACGGAGACGCCGCCGCCGCCCTACTCATCCAACACGGCCGCTGGCGAGACCAGTCTGGGGATGTCGGCGATAGCAAAGGCGAAGGGAAAGCCGCCCCCGCCGAAGCCCAAGCCGAAGGCATTCGCGGCAGCACCTACAGCCGCTGAAACAGCGACGGCGTTATACGACTACGAAGCCCAGGCGGAAGGCGATCTGAGCTTCAGCGTCAACGACACCATCGAGATTATCCAGCGCACATCCAACGAGAACGAATGGTGGACCGGCAAGCTGCGAGGCAAGACCGGCCAATTCCCAGGTACGCACGCTCTCCAATCGCATCCGCATGCAGCGCCTGTCGCTCCAACTGACATTCGGAAACAGGCAATTACGTAAAACTAAACTAGCTGGAGCCGTCGGTACATCAACCGCGACTGTCTGCGTCGGGTTACGATATTCGTTCTCCTTTCAGCTTTGAGCGTACAGCCGCGTATTCGTTTCCCTTCTCCCTTCTGTTTAATTACCTTGTTCATTCGCTTGGCGAAAACGTCTCTTTTGTCCGTTACGAGGTGTATCCTGTCCAGTCGATTGCGTCTCGTTCGAAATACATGGAGTTGCTGGTTGACGGGTGTCTGCTGTTGGTCCTTGCTTGAATTATATTTGACGATATTTTTTTCTTAAATTTCAGAAGAACATGTACATTCCTGTAGAAGCACAGCTGTGTCTCCGGGACTAGAATCTAACCCGTCTGGATCTCGAGAGATACCGCTATATTCAGTCTGGTAATATCACAGTCGGCGCTATCCGTAGAGGTGTCGGGCGTCGGCGTTGGCGGTGACGATGACACGCTAAGGCCGAGTGGCGATCGGCGATAGCTGACAAACGCACCGCAACGGCTTCTTAAGTGTGGACGACGTGCATTTTTCTTCCCCAGAACACTGACGATTGCGGATTTCCACAAACACCACACGGTCGACAGCTCGGATACCATGGCGTCGATACCATCCAGATCCGCTCGAAGGCTGTCCTCGACGGCATGGCCGCTGCTGGGGGCGCGGTCCCTCACGCCGCGCCAGTCGCTTCCCGCGATACAGCGCTGTCTGCATCTCGATCGGACAGCACGCCGCACCAATCCGCAGCAGCAGCATTCCCTGAATCACCACCAAGTACGGCCGGTGCTCTCCCGCTCCGGCGATGTCGCCTCGAAACGATCGTACGTCAAGGAAACCGCTCCGGTGGCGGCCGTTGAAGCCGCTGCAACGCTCGAGCAAGCTCTCGACCAGCGGGCCTCGATTGGTCGGCCGCCGACGGAGCTGGCTATCGACCCCGCCATGATGAGTCCCGAGGCCGGTGCGTCCCCCTTCATTCATTGCGATCACTCAGTCCCTACTTTACCCATCCAACACTCGCTAACGCGTATACGGACAGGCATCCTCAAGCAGGCGACGATAATGGAGACGGGCTCGCGCCCCATCTATCTCGACATGCAAGCGACCACGCCGACGGACCCGCGCGTCGTCGATGCCATGCTGCCGTACATGACCGGTCAGTACGGCAACCCGCACTCGCGCACGCACGCCTACGGCTGGGAAACGGACAAGGCGGTCGAAGCCGCCCGCGAGCACGTGGCCGCGTTAATCGGCGCGGACCCGAAGGAAGTCGTCTTCACCTCCGGCGCGACGGAGAGCAACAACATGAGCGTGAAGGGCGTCGCGCGGTTCTACAAGAACAAGAAGCACCTCATCACAACGCAGACGGAGCACAAGTGCGTGCTGGACTCGTGCCGGCATCTCCAGGACGAAGGGTACGAGATCACGTATCTGCCCGTGCAGAACAACGGGCTGATCGACCTGAAGGATCTGGAGGCCGCGTTCAGGCCGGACACGGCGCTCGTGTCCGTGATGACGGTCAATAACGAGATCGGTGTGATCCAGCCCATGGAGGAGATTGGGAAGATGTGTCGGGCGCGCAAAGTGTTTTTCCACACGGACGCCGCGCAGGCGGTGGGCAAGATTCCTGTCGATGTGAACAAGTGGAGCGTGGACCTGATGAGCATCTCCGGGCACAAAATCTACGGGCCCAAGGGGATCGGAGCGTGCTATGTCAGGCGGAAGCCGAGGGTGCGGATCGATCCCTTGATCAGCGGCGGTGGGCAGGAGCGGGGTCTGAGGAGCGGAACGCTGCCGGCCCCGCTGGTGATTGGGCTTGGTGAAGCGTGCCGGATCGCGAAAGAGGAACTCGAGGTAAGAGATGCCCTTTTCCGGTTGCGTTACCGCGAATACGTCTTTTACTTGGGGGAGGGGTAAGTTTTTTTTTGATGTGGATTCACATGATGAAGATTGCGCACCATGTATCATGACCAAAAAAAGAAGTTTCAAATTGGATTGAGCTGCCTCGGGGATGCGCTTGACCACGTATTCTCCGAGGCTGGCCATGAGAAATATCGCAGGGGTACTGAGGATCCGAAAGAGTCGAACGATGGCAGGGAATGGCTTATCTGATGATGCGGGGAGGAATATTCATACGCTAACCGTGATTGGGGTCTCTATGGACAGTACGACCACGCATATGTCAGCCGGCTTTCGCAGAAGCTGAAGGACGGCCTGCTGGCGATGGAGCACACAACGCTGAACGGCGACACGGATCGGCACTACCCCGGCTGCGTCAACGTCTCGTTTGCGTACGTCGAGGGCGAGTCGTTGCTGATGGCGCTCAAGGACATCGCGCTGAGTTCGGGGTCGGCCTGCACGTCGGCAAGCCTGGAGCCTAGTTATGTGCTGCGGGCGCTTGGGAACAGCGACGGTAAGTCGTGACGAGCTATATATACTCTGCACCGTCCGCTTCTTTTTTTATATATATATAAACGTGGGAAAGGGAGGGAGATGTTTATATAAATATAAAAAAGCGAAGCAAGGGCGAAATAGCCGAGATTGAGTGGCGTCCGAGTCCTACATGCGCATGCGATACTGACAGGTTGTTCACGGTAGACTCGGCGCATTCGAGCATTCGATTTGGGATTGGCCGCTTCACGACGGAGCGAGAGATCGATTATGTGCTGCAGGCGGTGAAGGACCGGGTGGGGTTCCTGCGGGAGCTGAGCCCGTTGTGGGAGCTCGTGCAGGAGGGGGTGGATCTGAACACGATTGAGTGGTCGCAGCATTGAGGTGTGGAGAGAGGGAGGGGTGGGGAATTGGAGGGCGGGCGGCTCTGACGTCGTGTCGCTTGCCCGTCCGCTTGCTCGCGCTGACTGTACAGTATGGACAGATTGGATATACAAGTGGACTTCATGCGTGCGTGTGGGCATTCACCCAACTTTTTTTCTTTCTTTAATTTGGTTGTGGTCTGGGCGTTCATTTCGCGTTTCCCGGTTATTCTCACGCATTGATTCGAACCGGATTAATCGCCTCTTTGCAACATTTTTCGAGGAGGGGGAACGAAGCATGGACGGACGCATGGATGGACACGGAGGACATTCATGTGTGTACGCTATTTACATGGGTGGGCGGGGCAGCAGCAGTAGCAGCAGCAGAACTTAGGGTCTGCCTGATCAAGCTGCTGGGCCTTGGTTGGGATGGAAGGAAGGAAGGGAAGGAAGGGATGGAAGAATGCACATGCAGGTGGACCTGTACTTTGTACATAACTACTTCTTATATACATACATACATGCATACATTCCAATCAATGCGGATCAGCGAGGTGCATACATGCGCATGTGTAGTGATTATAAGCACTGGCGCTGGTGCAGCTGTGTGGGAAGGTTTCTAGAATGGCAGTATCGTACAGAGCGGCGTGGATTGGCGCGTGGGTGGGTGGGCGAGGACAGGTCGAATTAGGCATATCATCTCGTGCCGGCCAGCGGGCCGCCTCCCTGCATCATGGCAGCGCTGGAGAGACGAGAATCGGAACAGTCAGCACGATATATATACATCTATCTATCGTATGCACGATACCTATGGTATTGCAGAGATGATGGATGCAAAGTATGGAACGGACGCACTTTTGTTCGGCGAAGCGCTGGCCCATGCGCTCGGAGCCCTTGAGCCACTTGTCGACGCACTTGGAGATGCAGCCCTCCTCCTTGGAGGTGACGGTCTTGGAGGTGAAGTCGTTGATGCAGTCGTCGAAGCAGCGTTGGACGAGGTTGGAGTACATGGCCATGAACTCCTTCATCTGGCGCTTCTCAACGACGGCCTGGAACTCGCGTTGCTCGGATGCTGTCAGGCTGTGTTCCACGGTGATCGGTTAGCAACGCCGAGATATATATTTTTTTATCGAGTGAAATGGTAATATGATTGGTAACGGCGATCGGGGAGCATACCCGTCCATGGTGGTCGTGGTGGATGTGGTGGATGTGGTGGAGGTGGTGGAGGTGGCTGCTGCTGCGTGGAATGGCTGTGGATGTCGGAATGGGTCGAAATGGACTGACGTTTCTCAGGCGAGGCTGCGAGGCTGCGAGGCTGCGAGTTTGCGAGTTTGCGGCGCGCCAGGAAAAAACGGCCTTATCGATAAGAGGCAGAGGAAGAAGCTGGACGCAACGCACGCACACACAAATTGACGGCGCTGACGTAAGCCCGAGCGAGTTGCAACCGTCGGGCGAGCTGCGAGATTACATCGTGAGACATGCTGACCAGCCGGCCGGCCAGCAGGGCAACGAGCTGGTACTAGCAACTGGGGATTATACGAAGCTGGGTACATGTATTGGGCGCATACCAAGGACTCGGGAGGTATGGATATGGATACGGACGGGGTACGCAAGTGCACCTCGATGCAGCGTCCGGGCGAGGTATTTTGTGCAGGTGCAGACCGGCTGGGAGCACGCGCATGCGACAGGGTCGTAGCGTATGCGCAGGTATCGATGGAGCATGCCCACGAGAGCCAGCCTGCAGCCAGGAAGCAATCAAGCAGATACTAGTACACTAGTATAGTAGGAGGTATTCCTTGATGGAATGCGAATTCGAATGCAGGATGACAAAACCCGCCAGCCAACCGAGTCGACAGCCAACCATCTGCGACCCGCTTTCCCCACCGCTGGGAAGCCACTCGAGCAGCCTCTTTCCTTTCGATCGGAGACGTGTGTGCATGTAGACTGGACAAACCGGCTAGCTGGCTCAGATCGGATCGGGATCAGACAGGACGCCAACAGGGTCCCGGAGACGAACAAGACAGAACGGAGCAGAGCAGAGCAGAGCAAGAACAGAACAGAATGGCTGAGATCCAAGAATAGCAGCGAGAGCAACTGCTTGCTTCTTCGCCGCAGCGCTAAACCAACAGCATCGTCGTCCAATTTATTAAACGCCGCCGGCTTGCCTGGCTGGCTTGCCTGGCTGTCTGGCGGAGCACCTGGCTGTCTGTCCGTCCATCTGGCTGCTGGCTGGCTGGCTGGCTGGCTTGCTGGCTGGCTGTCCGTCCGGCTGCCCGTCCGGCTGGAGATGAGATATATATAATATAACCGTGGGGACGGCAGAATGGACGGGCATTTCTGCTGGGCCCGGTCGCCGAGTGAACGAAAGAACGAACGTTACGAAGTTTTTGGACGGGGCGTCGAGAATTGTTAAATTCGAAACGTCGTTGACGACAGCGCGTGACAGCCGGCCCTCCACCGCAACACATCCGCACCTTCTGCCGCCACCGCCGTCATCGCCAGTCGCCCGTCGTCCCCCGTCCGCCCTTCTTATGTAAACTCCCCATCGCCTCCTCCACCTCCACCATCACCACCATCACCACCACCTTCCTCCTCCCGGTCCATCACGACGACGACAGCCCCGTCACGACAGCCCGTCACCACCATCTCCACCATCGCCATCGTCACCACCGTCGCTGCCAGAGAAAAAACTCCTCGTACGCCTGCCCGTCCGCCGCCCGCTCTCCCTCCGTCCCCTTTCTCCTGCCTGCCTGCCTGCCGGTCTGCCTGCAGCCTCCCTCCTTTCGGCGCTCTCCTATCCCCGCCGTAGCCATCTTCTCACATCTCCCACATCTCCTCCTGCTGCTCTCCTCCACCTTCCGCTAGCCATGTTTTAATTTAGCATGTTTCCCTGGTCTCTCCTCACCCCCTGCAGCGCCCTGCCCGACCGCATCTTCCTGTCCGCTTCTTCCTTGCTTTCCGTTATATATACTCGAACCTGACCTTGCTTGCTTGCTGTGTTCTCGGAGCTGACATGTCAACAAAAAAAGCACCCCGGGCCCCACCACCACCAACACCTCCACCAAACACCATCATCAGCATAATAAGCACGAACCTCTTTCGCATCCCACAACCACAACCTCCACAACCTCCACAACAACTCGCTGCCGGCAGTTGACCCTCCCGCCGTACCCTCAAATATTCGATCGCCCCCAAAAACTTCCCCAAGTCACGATATCCTCCCGCCCTGCCGTCGTGCGGAACAACGCCGACCTAAAACACCGGCGACCGGGCTGTCGCGCTCAAAACGCTCCACAATGTCCTCAGTGGCAGACGGGCATCCGTTCCCCGGTCCCGCTTCCCCGCCGACAAAGGCCTCGCTGGCTACATGGTGGGACAAGTTCAAAAACCGGGGCAACCCGAAGAAAGAGGAAGTCAAAGGTACTTCTTCATCATCTTCTTCTGTGTTCACCTCCACCACTACCACTGCCACCACCACCACCATCATCAACACCAACACCGCTGTCCATCACCCTCCTCTCGTCACAGTCATCAAGCGCTCACGTCCGCCCTTCTTCTCATCACACACCCACCTGGTGGGAGGCAGGCTGCGGTATGCTAACGCTTCGAGGGGCCGGGCGCCCCTCCCTTCAGAGGAACCTGGAATCTTTGGCGTCCCCCTGCAGGAGAGCATCAAGTATGCAAAGGTCGCGATCAGCATGAACGACCAAAACGGCAACTCGTTCATCTACGGCTACATCCCGATCGTGATTGCTAAATGCGGCGTTTTCCTCAAGGATAAAGGTGAGACCTCTCTCGGCCCCAAACCGCATTCTTTTCCCACCCCCCAACGACTCAGCGCTAAACTTTTTACGTTTCCTTCTCGATCCAGCGACCGATGTGGAAGGCATATTCCGGCTGAGCGGTTCGGCGAAGAGAATAAAGGACCTCCAGGTCATCTTCAACTCCCCCGACAAGTACGGGAAGGGCCTGGAATGGACAGGCTACACGGTCCACGATGCCGCAAACATTCTCAGGCGCTATCTGAACCAACTTCCGGAACCCATCATTCCCTTGGATTACTACGATCGGTTCAGGCAGCCGCTGCAGGGCCAGGGGACGATAGATGAAGCGGAAGCGATCAGGACGTACCAGCGCCTCATCAGCGAACTGCCACCGCTGAACCGACAACTCTTGCTCTACATACTGGACCTTCTCGCCGTGTTTTCGTCGAAAGCCGACGTCAACCTCATGCCGGCGCCCAACCTGGCTGCCATCTTCCAGCCCGGCATAATCTCTCATCCGGATCACGAAATGTCGCCCGCTGACTACCGGCTCTCGCAAGACGTCTTGATATTCCTGATTCTGAACCAGGATAATTTCCTGTTGGGAATGAGGGGCTCGGGTGAGGAGGGTAACAACAACGATCCGCAGGTACACGACCAAGATCACCAACCGACAAATCCGCCCGGCGGAACACCGTCTAAAAATGGTCTTGACAGACACCCGTCGACCGGTAGCGCCGGTGCCGAGTCGGTTAGGAAATTTGGCTTGAACCGCGTCGCTTCGACGTCATCACGCAAGTCGGCAAGTGGCGTATCGAAACTCAGTCGCAGCAATACCGTGCCGGCAAAAGCACGCTCCCCGGCCACGGCCAGTTCTCACTTTCAGCCCCGGACGTACTCTCCTCGTATACCACCACCTCCCTACTCCGGGTCGCCGCAGAAGGGACAGATGACGGAAGGGATCAGTCCGGAAGCGGAAGTCCCAGACGGCACCGTGTTGCAACCTTCGAATTCACGACCGGGCTCAAACGCGGCTGACAAGCCTCTGCTCACCCAGCCGTCGCAGCCCAACGGCCAGGTGGAGAAATCGACGTCCGAATTCTCGGAACAAATGGTGTCGCCTGTGGATGGTCCCGCCGGTCCCGCTGCTGATCTGCAATTAAAGCTTCAACCTCAACCTGCCGATCCACCAACCACCCCACAGCCCCCCTTGCGCACCCCCACCAAGGAGAAGGGGCTGTCGTCATATTTCTCGCGATCGCCAGGTAACGAGGCCGAGAGGCGAACGTCGAACAAGCTCAGAAAGAAGCGGATACCGGGCAGCCAGAATCCGTCGGCGGAGTCGTCAACGGCTTCTCTAAGCGGAAGTGTCTCCTCGCATCCTAGCGTACCGGTCAATGCGCAGGTGGCGCCGCCGACCGCCCATCCTGCCTCTCAGCAATCTCCACTCCCGCCAATCTCCGCTTCTCCGCCCGCATCCAATGATGCGAGCTCTCCACCCGAAGGCCGAAAACTCTCGTTCCAAGCTCAAATTCCACCCTCTCTCCAAGCAGATTCTCATCCGGGACAGCTGGAGCTTCCGAGCCACACGGCTCCGCCTCATTCGAGGGGAGCTCAATCCGCGTCGACGGCATCGTTAGTCCAACAAGTATCTCAAACTCCTTCGCAGGCATCATCGCTGTCGTCGCAGTCTTCTCAACACGATGACGCGAAGGGGGCGGAGAAGACCTCCAAGCACAAGTCCATCTGGCGCAAGTCCGCTCAGAAGCTAAATTTGGGAGCGGCGTCTCAGTCCGCGAGTGAGAAACTTTCGGGTCTGATATCCCCGCCGTTTACAAGACCTCTGAATAACAGCAGCTCTTTCAGCTCCTTGAGTTCCAAAACCCGGCAGCGGAGCCGGTCCGTTGGCGAGAAGGCAGGTGAATCGCCGAAAGAATCGACAGCACTGCCACAGAGAGGGGCGAGTGCGAGCGGGCAACACAACTCACCGAGTTCCGAGAACGTTGGAGCCATCGGCTGGTTGCATAGGAAGATCAACGAGAGGAAAGACAAAAGCGACAAGGAGAAGGATAAGGATAAGGACACGTCCGGTGCATCGCAGAGATCCCTATCACCGAACGCCAGCCCTGGCCAAGTCGAGTCGTCCACATCCCCCAAGCGGTGACGTGCTGCTTGAACTTGTTAGTATCTTAACGACGCGACGCGACGACGATGACGAGTGTGAATCAGTGCATTGCAGCGGCTATCTCCTGCAGCCCCGGAGTTAGCGGCGCAACGTGTATTGTGTTATTTCTTTTTAATTCGGTCTCCGTTTATTCCTCCTTCCACGACGATTAGCACAGCGGACCGGCGTTTGGGGAACTCTGTGATCAGACTAATAATATTTCGGGTTCTGTTGGGGATTACTATCTCCGCGCATGTTCTTTTCTTCGCCCCTTGTCTGTTTCTTTTCCGTGAGGATGGAGAAGCAATTTTCGAAAAAGTTACACGAAGTGGATGTCTCTCGGATGTGTGTTTTTTCTTATTTGTTCTTGCCCCTGCTGTACCTTTTGAGAAAGGGTGTGTTCTGCTGTGAGGCCGACGATTGTTGATATCTTTATGAATATTCTCCTGGGGTTTTTCATTTCTCCCGTACTAATGACGCATTCTTGGGGGGAGGACGGAGGTTGACGGGATGGCATGGGAATATCTGCTGTGTGTGCATGTGCTAGTAGTGGTGCTGGACGAGTCTTCTTCTTCGTTTTTTTTTATACTGCTTGCTTCCGATGTTAACGTCCTTTTTTTTTTTTCTTTGATGTCCGGGGGGGCGTTCCGATGCGGGTGGTCAGGTTGCCATCATATGATGATTTGACACGACAGACATTTTTTATGCATGAACATTCACGTTCCCATTCCGTTATTTATTTATTTACTGAGTGCAAGAGCTTGCTTGTTTACTTTTTGTTTCTTTTGCCCCTCCTTCTTATTCGTTAGTTCGAGTGAGTGCTGCCTTTTCACAAGCTCCAGCTCACCCGAGCCACACGGCATGTCCCATGTGGATGCAATGTAGCTGCGCATGTAATGTAGGTATGTATCTGTACCTGTGTGTACAAGATACACGTTGCCTGCTGCCGTGCACGCTGTGTGTAATATGTACCTACCGTTCGATAAACTTTTACTCCTGACCTTTACATTTTGCAGTAGCGAGCGAAGACGCCAGTGAGAGAGCTTGGGCAAGCGATCATTTCGCTTGCTTGCCGAAGCAATTGAGTAAGTACGCGGGCCCGGGCGACGGGGTTTGAACCAATTGGGCCTTTTCGTTCGCCTGCTGCCTACGAAGGTTTATGCGGAGGTGCATAGGGTTGGGCGAACGTGAGCTGGGCTGGCTGCGCGATTGACAATGCGATGCGATGCAGCGGCTTGTTTCCTTCGTCGTCTGCCGTCGGAGCTCGAAATCCTTCGAAGAGTGGGATGGATGGTCTTGATCCTTAGCTTTATGGAAGTGGAAGTGAGGTGCATGCAATGTGGTTCAATCGACGGTGGTAGTAGTAGCATCGATGAGCTGGGCTGAATGAATTACTATAATATGTACTAGACGTCGGACGTCGTATGCGGGCGGAAGCTGGCCGAAAGTGGAGCTGGTGTCTAACTCTTCTATTGATTGTGGCAGTTCTTATACACTCCGGTCTTGGATTCTTGGCTGGAGTGGATTCGACTAATTCTAATTATACCCACAATCGTATCCCGAAGCAGTGCTCACTGACACAAGTGCACATGTATAGCAACTTACTTGCTCACTTACTCGCCGTCTGGTATAGTTTAATTGGGCCAAGCAAACGACAGGAAAGCTAGCTAACTAACTAACTGAGCAGTGACGGATCCGACGGAAGCTACTGTACGAGATCGATCGCGATGCTACCGTGTGACGACATCCCTTTCGTTCGTGAAGAAAAATTCTCCCCCCCTCTCGTCGAATCGAATCGCATCTACCGGCCGGCCGCCCGTTCGGGAGTCGGAATGGGATAATTATAGCCCTCGCCTCCAACCAAGCAGGTGGCAATCGTGCGGAACAGGAACGCACCCTCGTTGAAACAGCCGGAAGACACAAGCGGCGGGGGGTTGAGAGGAGAGGCGGGTGTGTCAGGCAGGCAGGCAGGCTGGCAGGCCGGAAGAGACAGACGGACAGGCGTGTGGCTAGCCCGTTCCGGCGGACGCGGCGGGCGAGAATGGAGCAAGTCGATGCTTGTTTGTTTTGACGGACCGGTGAAGCTGAGGGTGGGTGATGGGAGTGAGGTGATGTGATAGTGTCCACCGACTGACGCTGCGGGAGACCGCTTTGGGATCCGCCACCAACGTTACGCCAAAGTCCACGGCCCTCGCGTCCACGCTCGTGGGCAGCAGCCTTCTTCCTGCGCATGCACGTATGTACCGTCGTGTACTGTACATGCTGAGATACAAAGAGGTCAGAGCTGGTGTACAGCCCCGGCGGGCGCTTCGGGACAGCGATTGTCTGCATATTCGGCCGGAGCTGGCTGGCTGGCTCGGGTGGTCCTGTCGGATGCGGCAGAGACCTGGAAGGGCCGCTGTGCTGTTTGTGCGATGCGTTTCATGCACCGTCAGAACACCATTCCGGTCTCGACAGCGCCATCCTGCCCTCCGATCGAGGACGCCGGCCCCCGGGGCGTCGGATCAGCCCACGATGACAGCCAGCCAGCGAGCGCCGCACGTTGCCCTGCAAGCCCCTGCTCGCTGTCGTGGTGGTCCTAGCGGTGGTGGTCGTGGTGGTGCTGGGTGGCGAGCTTGCTGGGGAGGGGTGGTTTTATATTTGGGAGGCTTGACCGCGAGCTGCTGGCCCGTATATAATTCTACCACACGCCCCATCGAGGCCCGCCTGCCTCTCCGTCGACCGGCCCTCCTCGCCATCGCCCATCGCCCTCGCTCTCCATCGTCCCCTCCGCCGGCCCTGTCGATTGCGATTCCGTCGAAGCCTCGCTCCGGTCCTCGCTCTCCGTACCGTCCGTCGATTGATGATGTGGTGAACCGTGCACCAGCTCTGACTTCCCACACTCGTCTTCATCCTCAACAGCTCGCTCGCTCGCTCCGTCACGTTCACGTTAACGTCACGTAACGTCACGTCACTTCTCGGCCCCTGACCTCTACACAAGCCCGTCCGTCGACAGCGACGGCCACCCGGTCAGCATGCTTCGGTCAATCGTCCTGCTCGTCCTCGTCGCCTGCTCGCTCGTGCCAGCGGCGTACGCCAGCGCTGCGGCTGACAGCGTTGGCTACAATGCCGTGGAGAGGCTGAAGGCGCAGAAGCGTTCGGAGCAGCAGCAAGACCAAGGTTCGTTTGTCCTCATCCTCGTCTCTTTCGCCGTTGAGAGAGCCAATGGAGCAAGGCTATCAAGCAACATGGGCTAACCAATCAAACGCGCGTCCCGCGGTTCCGCCACACTCGCAGTCCACAATGTCAAGCTTCTCGAACGCCAGGACCCGCCTGCGGACGTCCCGAACAACTCGTCGGTGACCTCCAGTCCCGGAACCACGTCCGCGCCCCCTGCCAATTCCGCGCCCAGCGCCACGACGTCCCTGGAGCCTCCCTCCAGCAGCGATGGTAATGACATCTCTTCATCCACTCCTCCACTTTCCACCTCGGGACCGACCGCCAGTGCGACTTCCCTGCCACCCTCCTCCTCCTCTACCTCATCCGGACGCGAGACCGAGACCTCCCCGCTCCCCAGTTCGGACCGCTCTCCTTCTTCTTCCGCTGCTCCTTCTACAACCGCACCGCCAAGTACGGATGACACTACACCTACTCCCTCTCCCACCTCGCCGTCTTCGGACTCGGTCGTGACCTCTGCCGGCGCGACCACTTCGGATAGTAGGAGCCCTGAAACTGATACTTCTTCTTCTTCAATACCAGACAAATCTTCTTCCAGCAGCCCGGCTCCTCCTCCTTCTACATCTGCATCAGACGCCGAGACTTCGTCGTCCGAGGCCTCGCAGCCTCCGGCCACCTCGTCGACCAATGGTATTAGCACCGCCTCCAATGGCGCCGCCGCCACTTCATCAACAACAGATACTGATATTGCTCCTACTTCTTCTGCTTCTTCCGCCGCCTCTTCTAAAGCTCCAACTTCGGCCTCCAGTACTGCAGCTCCCCGCTCGACGGAAAGCTCTGCGGAAGCTACATCTTCGGAGGGTGCTACCTCAAGATCGCGGCCGCCACCCACAACCACGTCGGAAAGCGACAAGACCGAGACAACGGAGTTGCCCTCCGGCTTTGAGACCGTGATGACGTCTATAGATACGACCGGGGACTCAACGTACACCAGAGCCCTATACACAAGCACATTCACTCTCCCCAACGGGAAAATCGGCACGGCCACGCAGTTCCTGGTTGTCGTCCCCACCAAGGATGCCTCGGACGCCCAGGGTCCCAACCAGGCCGACAGCGCAAGCGGGACTCCCTCGTTGCATTCGAACCCCGCTGCACCCATGCGCACCGCCGGGCCGATGGTCGCCGTCATGGCTGTTCTCGGAGCCGTAGGCGCCGCCGCCCTGTAAAAAGGCGCTGTCCTCCGGGCTTATATCCGGTGAACAGACGCCGATTGATTATATCTCTTGGCATGCGGATATCTATTTTGCTTCGAGCATTCCATATTGACTTCTTTTTGCGTTTAGCGGCACATTCCCAAAAGCACACACAGACACTAAATCCATAGACTCGGTTGTAATTTGCTCTGCGTTCGTTGACCAGCGGCCCCTGATTCGTTTCGTCGCGTCCTGTCTGTTTCTATATGGCTGTTTTTTTCTTATCGTTTTCGTCATTGGTATAAAATGGAAGGCATTTGGTGGTGCATGGCTGGCATATTTTTGCGGGTTCCAATATTTCGACTCTTTTTTTTTTTTTTTTTTTTTCTTCTTGGGACAAATGGGTCCGTGTGGCCTGGGTGGATAACTCCATGTACGATAGAGCGGAACACGAAATCGACATTTCTAATCTATCATGGACACTATCGGCTCTACAAAATTGGCTAAATGAGAAGCATATCTACACGTACCTACTAGTAGGTTTCCTCCTACGTCTATAGGTCATCCTACGTCTATAGTTACTCCAGTAGCAGATCGTGTGAATTTGTACGATTTCACTCCTTCTTCCACGTGACGCGGAAGCCGTACACCATCCGGCGCACGTTCTCGTCGCCGCGGTCGGCGTCGAACATTGCCTTGTCCATCTTGTGCTCGAGCACCTGCGTTACGTCCATGTCGCCGGTCTCGCGGACGAGGGTGAAGAAGTTCATGTCGGCGTCGTACAGCCAGGGCCGGTGCGGGGTGAAGAAGACGAGGGCGACGCCGTGCGGCTTTGCGAGCATGAGGCGGATGCTCTGCAGGAGGGCGGGGTGCTGCACGTGGTTGAAGAGTAGGTCTGAGAGGATCAGTGTGTCGTAGCCGCTGCTGTTTGGCGGCAGGAGCGCCAGGAGGGGTGCGGCTTCGGCGCCCCATCGGTAGCCTGTGCAGGTTATGCGGGCGGTTATCGCTGCCGCGTCCACATTATCGGCTTCCGGTACGTCTACGTCATCACGCTGGGTGGTTTGCGACTGCGACTGCGGGGTATCGTCGGAGAAGGCGTGGGACTTGTTGTACTCGAGGTTCTCGACCAGATCCGGGTCCGGGTAGTCCGTCAGCACGACGGCAGCGGCACCGAGCGCGGCGCAAAGAAGACCGGGTAAGCCGGCGCCGGCGCCGAATTCGAGGACGGTGCGGCCGCGGACGAGCTCGGCGGCGTGCGTCTGTATGTAGTTTGCGCAGATGCGCGACGCGTTCCAGAGCAGGTGGCCCCAGAGCGGGGATTTGCCGACCAGGCGGACGGTGATGGCACGGGAGGACGGCGGGAGGAGAGTGTGCATTACGAAGGTCGGCGGCGGGGTCGGCGGGTAGTAGCCTGAAGAGCTGAGTGAGGTTGAGGTTAGCACTTTATTCTCCTGGTTGGTTTTATATTCGAGGTGGGCAGGAAGTAAGGGCTGGCAGACCTTCCGGTTCGGCGAAGAGGCCGGCTGCACCAGCGTCATCACCGCCGTCGCTGGCGTCGTCGTTGCGGTCGAGTTGGTCGGCCATTTTGGCCGTGTTTAAAGAGCGGGGTTTACGAAAGTGTCGATGTGAAGTTGAAGTGTCGTTCTGTCGACGTCGATTTTACAAATTGGCAACGCAGAAACTGCAACAAGGCCGCGTTGCCGCACTGCGTGCGAAATTATCGCGCCGTTTCGATCGGGCTTCAGATATATAAAAATGATGTCAAATCGATTACGCAATAGCTATATGACAGGGTATCAATAAAGTAAACATGCCCGTACCGAATATGCCGCCTAAAACTCAAAAACATAAAATATAACCGCGGAACAACCAGCCGTCAAAACGCCGTGTGGGAGATAAAGCAAATTAACCCGCCGCATCATATCGAAACTCGCCGGTTCAAGTGTGCATGCAGCCGCCGCTGATGGCCTTGGCGTCGGATAGTATGACCGTGGCGGCTGCTGTTGGCCGCAATCCTCGACTTGACATGTCTGGCACCACGAGATCTCGAAACCTTCGCATTCGTCTCGCCGTCCCGCACGGGCTGCGCTGCCCGTTTGAAGAACTGCGACCCGGCGCCGCCGCTCGCTGCGATCTTTGACCAGCTGCCGCTCAGTCCTGATTTCACGGTGCTCGTCATCTCCGCCGTCGTCCACGAGGCGTCCCAGAACGCCATCCCGCCGAAGGGATTGTACGTTGAGTTTGTGCTGGTGCCCTTCCAGAACACGCGAGCGTTCTCACAGTCTTCCATCGTCTCGCTGGCAACGGCGAGCAGGTCTTGCAGCGGCATGTCGCCGCCGGACGACGCCGCGGCGACGTTGGCAGGCGTGCCGAGGAAGAGTTTGACGTGCGGGTTCAAGGAGGAGGAGCGCGCCCATTCGGCCCATTCGTTGAAGTTGAAGCTTTCCTTGTTTGATGGCGCGCAGGGGTTATCTGTAGAAACAAACGTCAGCATTGTTTCTGTTTCGGTGTGCTGTAGCTGGCGAGGATAGCAGGATATCTTACTGTAGAATTGAATAAAAAGCTACGGATATCAAAACATTGTTAGCGTGTGTACTGGGTAGCTGGTAGCCGTTGGTATACCAACTCACCATGTCGAACCAGGACCGCTTTTCCAGGAGCGCCGGAGAGAGTATCACGTCGGGAAACGGGCACTGCGGGGACGCAGTGATCAACCAGTCGCTCTTGCCTCCGCGGCCTGACTCGCTCTGATACAGGGACCGCAGCTGGTCGATGAAGACGGGCCAGTACACGCCTTCCTGCCCCACGGGCGACTCGATATCTGAAGTTTGCGCATAGCACATCAATATTTACCCGGCTTTCAAAGCATGATACAAATCGATAGAAGGGGCCGTCATACCCAAGTCGACGCCGTCCAACTCGATGTTGCCGAACGGGCGCTGAAAGCCACCGCCCTGGCCGCCGCCTAGAAATGTCCCCCAGATCTGGTTGGCCGCGGCGGTGGCCTCCGCCGGGCTATTCAACTCGTATCCGGAGCCGTACCCGCCGACGGAGATCAATATTTTCTTCCCCTGTCTGCGGCAGTATTGGATGTCGTCCGATATGGTGGCGTAGTTCATATCTCCATCCGTCATGGGGGCTATGTGCAGAACGGGTGCCTTCTCATTTCTAGCATGCGGGTCAGTGCCGTCGGTAAGATCGGTTTCGGTGCATGGTGGAGGGCGTACGTACCCGGACAGCTTTGCGACGAATGAAATTATCAAAATGTCAACGCTATCGCGAGCGCAGTAGTGTCCAAGCGGTTCTTGGTTGCCCGCTGTGAGACGCAAGGCCGCCTGTGTTAGCATTGACTTCCACGCACGATGCGGATTGGGATATTGCCTTGGTTGATTCTTACCCTGCGAGCTCTGGCCCCAGTAGAGCGCTACGTTATCCGTGCGCTCCAGATCAAAACATCGCACAGGGCTCGAGATTGATAGTAACAGTAGCGTAAGAGATAAGGCGTAGAAGTAAATGGAAGCCATGGTTTCAATAGGGCTGTTTAGAAGAAAATAGCTTTGACAGACCCGGCCTGTCTATAGTATCAATGGATCGCTTGGTTGAAGTAGCTCCCGAAGAATCCCAGTCGTGTCGCTTTGCTTGATTCTCTCGAGGTAGGCCAGGCAAATCCTCAAGCTTTATAGAAGCGCCATCAGATGTATCGAGGGGTGATAGAAGCTGGCAGTAATACGTAATGTGGATACTTCGTCGGTAACCCCGACCAGCCGATAGCTAGCCCAGTCGCGATAGTCAGAGGCGCAGTCCTGAAACGGAATGACATTCCATAGAGCTGCTGGGGCCGCCTGATAGACGGGGGGCCGCGTTTTATCGAGATATCCGGCTCGCTGGTGGAACATACTTGGAATGGAAGCGTGATTCAATGGCCCGCTACATGTTCTCTCTATAGATCTCCCGTGCGGGATCGATCTGGTTCCTGTGAGGAAATCGAAAAATCGCTATAGCCATCTTTGCGGGACAGAAATCTGCCTGCCTGCTTGGCCGAGGCCATTGTCAGCGGTAGTTACAACCGTGCTTTCTTGCGTATGTTAGAAATATGGGCCGCCAAGCGGGCACAGATACCAAACACATCCCGCCACAGGCATGTATGCACTTCGTGTGCCTTGGGTAATTGTGACATACCCGGTTCACGATCGAGCCCTATGGGACATTCTGCAGCCATCCGCGGTTGGATTCCCGTCGGGCTGGTGAGCGTGTGCTTAGAATAAGCTGATTTCGGAATGAGAATGCATCCCGTCAGCAAGACTCCCATTGGGCTGCCAAACTGCGTTGACCTTGTTGGCTTCTCGAGCGCCGGCGCATTCGACTGCACCGCGCAGCTGAGATCATGTTGGGTCTGAGTCTTGGGATCTTGGATCTGATCTCCAACAGCTTCGGAGAAACCGCACCCTGCTCTGCTGCTTATCTCGGCGTAGATATGAGCAGGAGGCAGGTGGGGAGCTGTGACTGGTTGTCGTTGTCGACGCCACTTTTTACACAGCGCACAGCGCCAAATAGCAGAGCAGATTCGATTCATACTACTTTTTTAAGTTGGTCTACGACAGCATCATATTGGCAGCTCATCCTTCAAGCTCGAGCTCGGTCACCACGCAGCCGACCAACATGCCGGTACGTCAGATATGCAGTCCGGCCACCGCCTGATACCGTCCTCGAATCATACCATGGCTGACTGAAGAATTGCGCGCCGTTACGGCATATGAACAGCTCATCATGATGTCGGGCTTCCCAGCCTCTGGCAAGACCACCCGCGCCAACCAGATCAAAGACTTCTTCGAGTCCAAAATCTCCGAGCTCTCGCCCACCGACCCCCGCGTCGCACGGCTCAAGGTGCACATTGTCAGCGACGAGAGCCTGGGCCTATCCACGGAGGTCTACAGAGGTACCACCGCCATACCCCAGAATCCACACCTCCCACCTCCAACCCGTATCAACAATTCAACTCACCGTGCAGTTTGAACAGAGGCACGACCGGAAAAGGATGCGCGGGCTACATTCTACGCTGCCGTCAAGCGACTCCTGTCGCAGGACGACATCGTCATCGCGGACGGGATGAACTACATCAAGGGATATCGATACCAGCTACACTGCGAAGCCAAAGCGCTCCTCACGCCGTCATGCGTCGTGTACGTGGGCGCGCCGGCGGAGAAATGCAAGGAGTGGAATGTTGCAGACGAGGAATCCGGGGATGGTGATAGCCATCGGCGCGAACGCTACGCCCCCGACGTTCTGGACAATCTGATATTCCGGTACGAGGAACCAAACGGGATGGCAAGGTGGGACAGTCCCCTGTTCATCGTGCCGTGGATGGACGAGGATATTCCCGGGGAAGAGATGTGGAATGCGATGATCAATAATGAAGCTGTGAAGCCACATCAGGCGACAGTTCTGGTATGTTGCTGGAACCCCGAGGACGCAATGTTTTGTTCTATTCCGGCGATTTCGATATTTCGAGAATCGAAGGGAGGGGCTGACATGTGCGAGTGGTAGAAACCTGCGGCGGAGGCGAATTATCTGCAAATTCTGGATAAAGCGACTCAAGACGTGGTTTCGGCGGTGGTTGAGCATCAGAAGATGCATGGGCCGGGAGGCACTGTCGTCATACCCGAAGCATCGAATGTAAGCCGACCCTCAGGGTCAAAGACTCGTTCACCAACCGCAGACTAACCCAGGCGAGGGGCAGAAAATCGAACTGCCTGCGAACCACGTCGGCCTCCCGCAGCTACAGAGAATACGCAGGCAGTTTATCTCATTCAATCGGCAGCACACAGCCGAGAAGACAAGGCTGAAGACGATGTTTGTGGACTACTTGAACAGCGAGCTGGAGTAGAGAGCGCACGAAATCCGTGACAGACAGATCCAAGACAGAGTCTCGACCGCACGGAGTATTTGCTTGCATCTGACTGGTGTTTGTGGGCGTTCATTTGTAGAGCAAGGTCATTAGCAAAATCTTGGCGCTGGCTCCAGCCAGTGCATACTGTCCTGCCTTTGACCATCCTTCCGACTGGCGACATTGTGCATCTCCAGCATCTCCAGCATCATCCGTAGTTCCAAAATGTCGTACCAGATGAGAACACTGAGCGCGAACCGTAAGCCACCTATACCGCCCGAGCCCCATCACATATTGCCTTCTCTGCATCAGAAGATAGGGTGATGTGGTTTCCCACGCCTGTAGCGACTGTTGGCTAATTGACAAACTGCAGCACTCGCGAAGGAGCGCAGGGGCGGGCAACACGCCGCCGACGAGGCCGAGTACGATCGGCTTCGTGGCCTCGCGCGCTCCGAGCAGAACCGTCGCCACGATCTCATCGGCGAGTCGCGCGCAGCCTACCAGAATGGCGATAAGGCACGCGCCCACGAGCTGTCGCAGGAGGCAAAGCGGCACGAAGCCAATGCCGACGCATACAACAAGCAGGCATCGGAGTATATCTTCCGAGTGAATAACGCGAACCAGGAGGAGGATACGATCGACCTGCACGGTCTGTTCGTCGAGGAGGCCGAGTGAGTCTTCCTGTTGCCTTTCCGTCGCCGTGAATCAACGTCACATTGATGCTGACGGTAGTATACAATCGCAGAGAGATTCTAGCGACGAGGATACAGGCGGCGAAACGACAGCACGCGAGGGGCCTGCACGTCATCGTCGGCAAGGGTATCCACTCCGAGAGCCACGTCCAGAAGATCAAGCCTGCGGTCGAGAAGTTCTGCCGGGATAATAACCTGGTCTACAGCATGGAAAAGAACGCTGGACGGATATACATCGATCTTCAGGCTGAGGGCGTCGGTGAAGTGGACCCGGGACAGCACTCTTGGGCATACGGTGGGCAGCAGCAGCAGCAGCAGCAGCAGGGCGGTTACCAGCAACAGCACCAGCCGCAGTATCAGCCTCATCAGGGAGGTGGGGGAGGCGGTGGAGGTGGGCAACAGGGCGAGAGTGGCGGGCTGCTCGATCTGCTCTTCGGCTGCTTGAAAAAGGTGCTCTGTGGGAAGTAGGCGCATCGATATGCCTGCATCGCGTGGACACTAATGATGTCGTCGGAGTACATTCAAGAACTTTGGAGTATCCGTGGTATTAAACATACAGTGGCTATTACACGATATTCGAGTGGGGTTGGTATATGCGTATACAGGGTTCGAGGACGATATACACTTGATGATGATGCGGGGGCGTTGAATTTTTATTTTTTTTTCAGATTCACGGCGATATACGGCACACACACCAGTTACAGATACACATGTACGATATATATTATTACATCCGTAGATGATATACGATACAATATAGTGCGGATATTCTGGCAGTCTGAGAAAAGGTGATGTAGGCGAGATGTAAATGTCGACAAAGCATGATATCCATAACTCCGAGGCCCGAACTCCCTTGCACCAAAATGGCCATGCTTGTACCCCCATCGATCTTCTTCCGCCACGGCTAGAATCCATGTGCCCCTCCGATCTCGCTAGGGACAGCCTTCGTGGCGATCGAGCAGCTCACTGCGGCTCGGAGTAGGACAGTACGGACGAGGAGCTTATCAGTCGCACGCTAGCCGTTGACGACGGACGGATTGACCGCGAGAATGATAGACAGGGAACATATGATGAGCTATAAGGCGACTCGGAATCAGCGGGAGGCTCCACTGCGGGAAGCAGCCGTTTCAGGAGTTTCATGAGGAAAATTTTTGCTCATGTTGTGCTTACAGCAGCGGCGATAACCGTTAGAAATAGAATCGATCCTCTGCTTGCGGGGAACTTCCCCTTGAGCAACCAGCTCTGGCTTTCGTAATACCGATTAAGGCCGATGAGTAGCACGAGAATAGCGATCCCGAGAAACGTTGCTCCGAGAGGCTTGCCCATCCGCCGCAGAGTCATCGTGCCTGGTTTGAGAGATTGCCATGTGGGAATCGCATCTTGGTGTAAGCTCTCACGGAATCACTCTAAAACAAATAAATGGCTGAGATGGATGCACCTGGCACCCCACGGGCCCCGATCATCATGCCGTGCGTCGGTTGCACGGTTGGCTCGTTACCGGTAGGGAAGGAAGGAGCAAGGACTGAGCCATACCTTTCTCACTGGCGGGATCATCGGTTCCGAGGGTAGCGTTCAGCCTGAACAACTGCGTGACCGCGATGCCGATCGAGGCGAACGATAACGAGGTTCGGAGCCATGCTAGGAACGTCCGCTCTGCGAGGAAACCAGCGGGTTAGAGAAGGAAGAGCTCAAGAGCAGCTTGGGAGCTTGACATCATGAAGGCCCTCTGCTCGCGGGGTCCATCCGCCAAGGTGGCACTAGGAGCAACCCGACGTCCCGATCCCGTGCCAAGCATGTCTTTGAGAGAGAGCAACGGAAGGGCGTGAGGGAGGAGGATGAAAGCATCCGGCGGAAGGGTCCATTTCCCCACAGGCAAGCTGGCGAAGATGGGATAAAGAAACCTACCCAGGGCGAGGTGATCCCTGGCTACCGAGCCTTTGTTCTCCAAGTTTAGAGATCCGAACCTGGCGTAGGTCTGAGCGAGCCAGCCATCTTCGTGGTTCTCCGCTTTGCGCTTCCCTTTCGAGTCTCGTCTGGAGGGACCCGGGTGGTCCTCTACCGGAGCGGCTGGTCCTCCAGCGGCATCGGAGGCCGTTTGTGATACGTTCGGCGAAGCTGAAGCAGGCTGCTGCTGGTGCTGCGGCTGCTGGAGATCCTGCTGTGGCTGGTCCAGAGCGATAAGCATTTGGTCGTTCGCCGGCCTCTGTCGCGACATTTGCTCGGTATGGAAGCGGCGTCAGGTGTTACCGTGGAGATTTGAAGCTCCTCCGGGACGTGAAGATGAAAATAACGGAAGAGGGAAGAAGGGCATGCATGATGCTGGAGGTTTTGCAATGCGACGGAGCTCGCGTGACGAGAGGAACGTGGGTGCCAGCCATCCCAACGGACAGGCAGGCAGGCAGGCAGGCAACAGTTTGGACGTGCTGAGAGCTGTCCGCGAGACACTTTTTTGGTGGGAGCACATGAACAGACGGACGGGACTTACGGGGGCGTACTTCTCCTCCATCGGGACGGGAGACGGTACCTGAGCGGCCACTCGGGCGTGTACCTCACCTCGTCCGTACGTACGGACGTATACGTACCGTGCAGGATGCAGGCACGGACAGCGCTGTGTACTAGATACAGCTCGTAACGTTCTCTACAGACGGCCGCCGTCGATGATTGGAGTGTCGGTCGCGATGGATGCGGGAGGGTGGAGCGGCGGAGGAGGGCGCAATCTCGCCGCCGACTGACGTGCTCCCTCCTGCGGCATCGACGACGCCATCAACACTATTACGTCTTCTCTCCGAATCCAATGTACCCATGCAATAATAGGGACGACGGACGGTACATGTGCGTGCTTCTGCTAGCGCACCGCCGGCCGCCTGAAGATTGTCCGTATCGATAGCAGTTCGGGCCTGAGGGCGGCAGCCGTGCATGGCCCAATGAGATCGCTTTGCGAGTTTCGAGTCTGCGCCAGCAGGCAGGCATCCCTCGTTCGGAAACGTGCGTATGGGATTGTGATTTCGAGACACGCTCAACTTCACGGTCCGGATTTCAAGAAACTCGACCTCGGATTCCGCTGCCTCAAGCGCTGGCCGTTTCATTTCGTCAAATTGCACCCGTTGCGCCGCCCATTTTAATTGGTTCGAGAATCCTCCATCGCGAAGCCGCACTTTACCTGTACGGAAGCGCCAGCAGTCACTTCGGAGCTTTTGCAATGGCAGTGCTCATTTTGCATTCCGTTCTCCAGGTAACTGGCCAGAGACCGCCATTGGCCTCGATCCTCCGCATCAATTGCACCCGGCCCAGCCATCGCTCAATCGAGGACGCATTTCCATGAAGGGCTACCCTTCCAATCTCCCAGCGAGACATTCACCGCAAGTTAACATTGCACCGTAGCACTCGTGCTGCGCTGTGCGTGCTGCACCGCCGGGCCATGCAAATGAGCACACCAGGCCGCCGTCGAATTCATCATACGTATCATTCCGAGCAACTGTTCAAGCATTAGTTCTGCTTGTCCACGTCGAAGAGACAAGGCCAGACCGTCGACTGCTCGATTCGACTCGTTTCGACCCGAATGGAGGCTCGAGCAGCCGTTCGCCTCGATTGAGCATGGATGGCATGGCACCCTGGGGCTCCGAGTCGACCGCGTCCCACCCGGCATACCGAAGACACGCGCTTCCACCATCGGTTGAGATATGCATATGCATATATGCCTGCCTGCCTGCCTGCCTGCCTGCTTGCCCCTCAGGATGGACTTCATTTGTGCTGGGCGCCACCCGGCCACGCCAGGAGATATATTTCTGGACGTTCCATCATCCCAGCCCGGGCCTTATCTTATCCTCCTCCCCCCCTCTGGCCCCCAATCTTGCAATTTTGCAAATGCAAAATACAAATAAATATTAAAATCTCAGTACTTGTATGTGCGAACCTCGCAAGGTTTCCCCTCCGACCGTTCTTCCCTTTTACGTCTGGTTCGGCCACGACTGACCACATTCTGCAACTCGGAAGGCAATAACGCACTTTTTACTACCCGTCGAACCGTTGTCGACATCGCTCTACCAAACCGGCATCCCTCTTAAACGAAAATCATCCTGTCATCGGACAGGTGTCGGCTTGCAAGGGGGGCCCGTTAAACCCAACGAGGCAGCCGCCAGCTGCTTAGTCCCGTTTGCCATTGACTCGAGGACGTACCGAGGCCTCGACAAGGGAGGCAGCACACGCCTACGAACTGTCTGCTCACTTGGAGATCCAGTAGTATCTATACAAGTATGATGGTGCGTGCTCGTATCGACATCTGAAGCAGCTCCAGGCGATCATATCAGCATGCGGAGAGCATCGGTAAGCATCCTCGAAGCCATAAAACTCCCCGATGGCCCCGCTGATAAAGGTATTAACACTCTCGCTTGCAGGCCCATCACTTGACGAGACGTTGAAAACCTTTTGAACCTGTAATATATTAGAGAAGGGAAGAGAGAGAGAGAGAGAGTCATGAGATTGGATTTATAGACGACTACGAGACACGAAGCACCCGTCGACGATTTTCCTATCCTTTTCAATCAGCTTTAATAACTTCTTCAACCACAACCTTCCACGCTTTCTTAATGATACGCATTTGACCGCTCCAGCTTGCAAGACGAAATGTTGGTTTCCTCTTCTTATCCTTTTTTCGGTCGAGAGTCCTTTCTAAAGAGCGGAGAGACGAGTGACAACAGAAGCAACCACCGTCTGTCCGTGACCAAGCACGCCGACTGCGGGAATTATCCGATAGACGCAACGATGGAAGCGGTGATCCGGCATCCGCAGCCATTGTTGGCAAACCTCCACCGCCCGGCCGACCAAAGCAAGAGACACAGCAAGAAGAAGCCGATGCTCCGCTCGGCCTGGCTGTGGAATGACAAGCCGGACAAGCCGCCATTGATCTCGGCCCCACAGCTGGTCCCGCAGATGGCTCCGCAGATAGCTATACCGCAGCTGGCCCCCCAGCTGGCCCCTCTGCCCCAGATCTTACGTGAGCACCCTTCCCTCCCACCGTCCAATAGCAATGTTTCGGTACATTATATCGAGAATGTATCTCGCGGTTGAACATGTTTCCGCGCAGCCGTCCCGAACGGGCAGCGGCGTCGGCCCAAACGGGCAGCCAACACGCGAAACAGCAACCTCCCACAACACAAGAAAAAGGAAGCAGGCTAACAGGAGTCAAAATTGTGAAGCTGCCGTGCAATCGTGTCGCACAGAACACAAATCTGAGACCGCAGGCAGGGCAGCATCCTCCGAGGTTGGTGATTATCCCTCCCGTGGGCCGGCCCCCGTTGATCTTGCCCGCCTGCCCAGCTGAGCATGTTTCTGTCCCACGCTGCCAGTTGCTCGTCTGTATATTGTTTTTTCCCCTCCTGTTAATTTGCGTGCTAGGGAGCTCGTGCCCAAGGCAGTATATGAATGTTGGCGGCCAAGACCCTTGTACTGATTGGAAACCCTCTCCTCTATTTAATCTAGAACCCCTACTCGATCCCTCTGTCCGTCCGCCTGGGTAATGAAGATTTCACACTGTCGATCACCAAGTCTCTGGAACAGGTGCAGAAGAACACCCGACTAGAATCAACCAAGTCAGTACCAGCGGCGGCTCCGCCCGAGAGATACCCCAACTTGAACCAGGTCGGGCTCTCTTCAATGGCACCCCCATCGGCTGTCTTCTCCAAATTCCTGGCGGGCAGCTCGTCTCGGGACAGGGCCTCGAAGAGCTCACAACATCAAGCGCCGCCGCAGCAGCCGCCGCAGCAGCAACCGGCAAACAAGGAGGCGGACGCCGAACCGAAACGCTCCTTCACAGACCGGCGGAAACTCAATGCCAAAGAGCTAAGGCTGGAGCTTAGTCGCAGCTACGACAGCACCGAGTACAATCTGAAGCGCTCCGGCAGCGTCAAGAGACCCTCGAATGTGTCCTCCCTGGATATCTCTTCGAAACATAGCAGAGAACACATTGAAAAAGTCGACAGAGAGGATAGACAAGACCAGAAATCACCATCGACGCCTATCCATGCCAGCGTTGCTCAAAGCATATCCGCCTACCTAGGCAGCCTGGGTCTGCTCACCCCGCCTTCCAGCACACGGAAGCTACGTGAGGACAAGGCCAAGGAGGCACATGAACTGAAAAAGCAGAGCATAAAACACTTGACGCCGCCTCGGACGCCATCCAGGCCTACAGATCCATCCGCTCCAGTCGTCCCAGCTTCCCCAAACCTATCGTATTCGGAATCAGACTGGCCAAAAAGCCCACGCAATATCTTTCGCCCACCGACACTTCTTTCCCCTCGTTCGTCAGGAGACATCGAACAAGCATCTCTATCCGAGGGAGGGATCAGCCCAACGAACATAGTCAATCGCCCATTCATCTCCAATCCGCAGCCAAGCTCCGACGTAGACTCGCTTAGTGATGGATTGTTTGAGAACCCGAGGCAGCTGCTTCAGCCACCTCCGCGAATACGGAATTCCTTCGATCCTAGCGCAGGAAACGCTCCTGGACTGCCGTTGAGCGAACTAGCAAGATTCGCCGAGCCAAATTTCTCGGGTCCGTCACAAGTCGCTTACGACATCCGCGACATGGTCTTGCCTGTCGTCATGATCGCCAATGCTTTTGGATTTCCCCACAAAGCCTCTGTGCGACCTCAAGCTCTGCCAAGAGCATCATTCTCTGTGGGTCCTGTGCTTGACTCGAGAACCAAGAGTGACAACTCGAACAGGTCGACCAGATCATCTCTTAAAGCCAAGACCACCTCGAGTTTTTTATCTCGAAGGGCATCGTCCAGGGCATCATCTTCCAATAGACCGGAGAGGAATAGCCCTTATCTGCAGAGCGGCCCCGCTTCCCTAGCCACAACTTCTCTGACCAATCATGCGTCAGTTGAGGATGCAACAGTGTCTATCCAGTCAGAGGCGTCGTCGTTCGAGAACCTACAGTCATCTAGCGCTGCAACGACATTTAGTGCTACGATAAGTGCATTTGATGACGATTCATCCGACGACGATTATTTCGGGGATCTGAAGCACTTGTCTGGACTTGGGACCCGTAATTTAAGGAGGCGACGGACGGGCTCCAAGAGGTTTTCTCGGGACTCTTCGAACTTCAGCGGAGACCGACCTTTCTCTCGTCTCTCACTGGGTTTGAAGCCAGAGCCACCTGTTCTCCTCAAAGACACCGAAGTTCGGCACTTATCCACAGAAAACTTCGTCCCGGTCCGTCAGATCCCGATTCCGGAAGAGGCACAACTTTCAACATCTGCTGGAACCTTCAACAAGGCGAGGTTCGGCAGCTCAAGAGTCATCCGTGATAACGAGGTGCACCACTTGAAGGATTCAGACGGAGTTGATCACTTGGTTTTGGAACAAGAAGATGGCAAGAACGTCGTCGTTTCCGGCACCCTAGATTGCCTCGTCATGGAACTCTGCACGTCCTTCGAGACTGGCGATGATGAGGCCTTCTCCGACGTCTTCCTCCGCGCATCGTTACTCTTTACCTCACCCTTGCCTTTACTCAAGGGACTCACCAATCACTTCAGAAATGGGAACTCTCGAGTCCAGGAACGGATTCTACTAATACTGGAGCGATGGCTACGAACCCAGCCTGAAGATATCCTGGAAGCTGAGATCATCAGAGAGGTTCTCCTCATGTTCTTCGCTGAGGTTTCTTGCTGGGGCCACACCCAGTCTGCAGTCCGTCTGACGCAAACTTATTCCCAGATGAAGGAAAGGCTGCAGAATTTCCAAAATACCATTGAAGAAGCTCGAAAGCTCAAGGATTCACCCGACGGCCTGATTGCTTCGTCACCATCTTCGTTTCCTGAAAACCTAAAGCTCTTCTTCGGAGATGAGAACATTATGCTAGAGGTTGCTCAATACCTCACAGCTGTTGACCTCATTCTCTTCAGAGACGCCTCGCATACTCGGACCGTGGCTCTATGGTGGCAGTCACAAACGGACGAGGAGCGCGATAGCTGGAGCTGGGAGCGAGATATACCCTACGTCGACAAGGCGGGCGGCGACCCCGTCGTTGAAAGAGTCCATAGACTCCTTCGACGATCAGCTAATTTCAAGTTCTGGGTCCAACACGAACTTCTCGCGATGGCCAAGGTTGAGGATCGCGCTGACTTGATCTCAAGTCTGATCCACCTAGCCCTTTCACTTCGCGAGCAAGGCAACTTCCAATCGTGCCTCGTCATCGTGGACGCCCTGGCTACCGACACTATCATCAGTCTCGAAAACACTTGGGACCTCGTCCCCATCGAGAGAATTCGCGAGTTCTCCGAGCTACGGGCCCTGTTGGACCAAAAGACATACATCAACTTTTTCTCCCGTTGCAAGGACTTTGCGATCCCTTACTTTCCCTTCTTCATCAAAGCCGTTGCAACGATCCTCAAACAGTCGACAAATTCAAGTTCGCGGTACAACGATGCATCGAAGATCCACGTTGATTCCCAGATCGAAAGCACGCTGTACCGCCCGCCGGTATCACCATCCGCCGAAAAATCCAAACTGCCGCCGGTACTACTGGACTTCAAAAAGTTCCGCAGTTTTGTCAAGGAAGTCTCCATGTTCCGAAGCATGACAAAATACCCGCCCAAGTTTGTTTGGAATCTAGACCGAAAATGCTTTGTTTTCCGCAGGATGGAAATCGGCAGACTTGCTTTTCCTCGCGATCGCGACAATGCCAGCAGAGCCACAAGCAGGATGAGAGCCGGCTCGGTTTCATCCATCCCAGAGGATGCGCCGGATGCGAGCTATCTGAATCACTTGTCCGAGATCATCGAGGGCAGGATCGACACTGTCCTGTCCCCGATGCTCGAAGGCGCTGTTGACAGCGAAAAGACAAGGCTGCAGCAATTCACGAGCGCGGTCATCTACCTGCGTCGATACGTTCAAGGCGAGGATACCCTTTAACAAAAAACACCAATGATAACTAGATGCTTTCCACCCCCCACCAGTGCTCGTGGGTGAGTCACTCGTTTACACGAAGCTTCACTACACTCGTTACAATCAACTATCCTTCTACGCGCATGTATTTGACGGCTATAGAAGGGAGCACAGCGATGTATTTTTCCGGAGGCGTCTGGCAATTTCCCTTGTGATAGAATATTCTTGATACCCTCGCCCGTAATGAGCAACCCATATTCTTTCTACAATTTTCTTTTTACGGGTTTTTACTATTATTCTCTTTTTTTTTTTTGGTTTCCTTTTCTTTCGAACCTACTATTTCATTCTTAATGATGATGAGCATGAGGCATGTTTACGCTTTTATGAAACGGATATTCCTTGTATGTACCTACATGAACCGTACGTATCATTACGACGCATTGAGCAAATGAAATGAAAGAACAACATCTACAAGACACACTACAATGGGTGCCACGCAAGTACTGTCGTAACCGGATGCTAGTTGTTTATTGTTCATCGTAAATTTGAGATTAGAGCCGTACTTACTTACGTACACTTGCCTGAAAAAAACGTCCATCCATGCGCAAAATTTCCGGTCGTATTCGATCGATTCAGATTGCCACGGCATTACACAAGGCATTGCCAGTCAATTAGTCAGTGAGTCAGGCATGAAGATGCTTAGTGAACCAGTCCACGGCCTGCGTTTCACTGCCCTCAAGCCCCTTCTTCGCCTCCACTATTTCAGGGTTTCCGCGGACGGCAAAGGCTTGTTTTGTCACGCACGGAAGGGGCCGTTGTAAGCCGGATGCCGTTATCGAGCGAACGCTTGTCAAAACAAAACATCGATTCATGTCCGCAAGGGGAATGCAGTGCATACAAGACGGGGCATAAACACGTCATAAGGAACAATTACTACGTCCGTCGACCGACAAACTTTCAAGCTTGGATGAGATGATGGGCACTTACAATGCGGCATTCCCTCGTACACGATGACTTCAGAGTTTAGCGAGTCCTTCTTCTTGCTCAGCACACCTTTGATCTTTTCGACCTGCGGTAGCGGTAGCACGGGATCCTTCTCGCCCAACGCGAAGGAAACCGGCTTTGTGATCATCTCGATCTCGCCGGGTACGCTGAGCATGCTCGGGTGGGCGGTGTAGATTGCGTCGACGTAGTCGTTCACCAGCAGTGCGTATCTGCCGCCCCAGCAGAAGCCTGCGACGCCGGTTTTCGCGCCGACTTTGGCCTGTTCGTCCCGTAGCGCGGCGAACCAATTGGTGATGATGGGGTACGAGACGGATTGGCGGTGGACCCATAGCCAGAAGACGAACTGCGGGAGGCCGAGGACCAGCGAGATACTTTTACACGGCGGATTTTATCAATATAAATATCATTACTTTATACAACACCACCGCCGTTGACATAGAAAGCACTCGATATCGTATCAACTGACGCCTGGCCTGCGGACATGCATGTACGTACACTCGCCGCCAGAACGGCTGCTCGCGGCCCTTCATCGGAAAGGCGAGGTCCAGATGGTCCGTGGAAAGCGGCTTGCCGAAATGGAAGTCCGGCATGAGGACGCGGAAGCCGCCGCGCCGCGCATAGCTGTCCGCGATCAGGCGAAGGTTGATAAACTGCCACCCAAAGGCGTCGGCGCAGATGACGACAGTTCCGTTGACGGGGGCGCCATCGGCGGGCCGAGCGACGTATGTTTGCAGGCCGTGGACGACCTCTTCGGTGCCGGTGGGGGTACCGGCGTGCATTGAGCCGCGCATGCAGCAGACTGACGGAAGCTGCGACATATTGGCGTTGGAATTACTATAGCCTGATGTGATTGAATTTTATTCGAATACGGTGGAAGAATCGACAATGGATCAGTGTATCTGTCAATTGAGGTCGGTGAAGATGTCACATGCTCTAGCGACGTCTAGGCGCACTAGTTCTGATGCCGCGATGCCCAGCCCAGCTATCGCCCGTATCTCTTGGATGTTGCATGTTGGAGAGGGGTAGCCAGGTAGTCTACGGGCGCATACGCATCCCGCAGTCGAGCCGGTTTGATGTTGACGGGGCACGGCTGCCAGCTACCGTCCTCGATCGATTGCCTCTCCCTCAAATTTAAACACACTCTCCCGCATGTAAATATATTATATACATACAGCCTGCACACGCAGACGTAGTTTCCCCTCCATCTATCTATCTCAATTCACTTCTGTAAACACAATTGCTGCCGCCATATCTATCCGCATTCCACCCTTCCTTCCGGTCTCGCTTGTATGATATACATCCGTCCATTTGCCCGTCGATTGACCAATTGATTGAAGAAGTGACCGGGTGATGCGGTACAAGTAGAAGGGTCGAGGGCGATTAATGCGATTCGATCTTGCTCGGCTTCGCTTGCTTGTTGCGGGGGTCGTTGCGGAACTCGTCGGTGTTCGATAGGGCGTTTTGGCCCTGCCAGACGCCGTAGTAGACGATGCCACCGGCGATGATGAACGGGGCCATCGGTTCCCAGACGGGGGTGGGCCACTTGCGGCGGAACAAGGCAAAGGCACCTCCTACTCGCGGCATTGTCGGCGGTGTCTTGACGGTGCGGAGTGCGTGTGTGTGTGAATTGGGTGATGCGGTGGTGTTAAAGGAGGTGGATGGTGGTGAGGTTCGTTGCTTGTTGGTTGTTTCTACTGCCGTTGTCTTCGTGCAGATATGATAACTGGCGCCGGATGCGGTGTTGCGGGACGTCCGCATGCCAAGGCCTTCGTAACACGAACACGAGAGGCCACCTCGCGTGTTCCTCTGCACCTTTGACATATCGATTGTGGTTCTCTCCAGTAAGCACATATTCGAGTGCATTAACTGCTGCATCCACGCCTACATTCATCACGCCGGCCCGCGGAACGTGCTCGGGACAAACATGGCCATGCTGCCATCGATCAATCGCCGCGTGGCGCGCACGCTTTGGCTTCTCGTCGCCCTCACCGTCTTCTATGCCTCTGCGCAGAAGGAGGCGCTGGATCGGGAACTTTCGCTTCAGGAGATCGATGACAGGCTGCAGGTGCGTTAGGGAACCGAGTCGATTACAACCGCTCGCCAATATGATATCCAATGTAGTATTGCAACTGACGGGTCCTTATCATCGAGTTGCAGTCATGCGAGGTCGTCCAGGAACTCAACCTGCGGAAAGTAGTGAACTCCCCAACGGAGGCGAGCTGGACGAAGCAGCTGTTTGATATCTTGTTCCCCGGGTCGCCGGCTGTCAATGCTATTCTAGCGACAGCATATATCTCTGGCCCACCGAGTATGTCTATCAAAACCTTTTCAGCTTAGTAGAGGAGTAGTGATTGACATAATTGCGTGCTGGGCAGACTTCATACTCGCCCTTGTACCCGCGAATATCGACCCGTCGAGCTTGACCGTCATGGTGGCCTTTGCAGTCGGCGGACTCCTCGGAGACGGTACGAACCCTTCTGCATCTACGAATGGCTTCTATAGCTCTGACTTGCCTGCAATTAGTCTTCTTCCATCTTATGCCTCAGACGTTCATGGGTGAGGCGCACGAGGACAAGGTCCGGTTCGTGATGGTGGAGGAAAAGCGGAACACGCTCCTTGGGCTCGCCATCATGGTTGGCTTTGTCGCCTTTGTAGTTCTTGACAAGGGGATGAGGATTGCAGCTGGCGGCGAGGGAGGACACTCCCACTCACACGGCCACGATCACAGCCACGCCGAAGCGATGTCCACGGCCGTACGAGAGAAGACCGGAGAACTGAGGCAGCGGAAGGGTAAAGGCGAGAAGGAGGAGAGCGATGTTGCGAAACCTGACGACAAGGCACCCGGGATGTCCATCAAGGTCTCCTCCTATCTGAACATGGCGTACGTAACAATGTGACCCCACGGAATTCGAGAAGGAGCATCCCGCTAACATCTGAGCTGTATAGTGCTGATGTGAGTTATGGCCAAATTCAACTGTCACTTATGCCGCCGAGGCGATGCTAAACGTTCCAATACAGTTCTCTCACAATATCACGGACGGTCTGGCGATTGCAGCTTCGTTCTACGCGGGGCCCACGATTGGTGCCACCACCACTGTCGCTGTTTTCTTCCACGAGGTATGCGCATATTACCCCGCAGCATCTTTCGAGACACGTTGCCGCGTTTTGCTCACGTTTTGACGACGACGACGACAACAGATCCCTCACGAGGTCGGTGACTTCGCCCTGCTGATACAAGGCGGTTTCACGAAAGGGCAAGCGATTGTAGCGCAGTTTGTAGCAGCGGTGCGTACCAGATATTCCGCGATGATCCTTGTATTCCTGCAGCATCTAACGTCCGTTGCTATGGTGGGCAGATTGGCGCTTTTCTTGGGACTTTTATCGGAATTTTTATCCAAGAGTACAGCTCGAAGTCTGGTGACAGCTCTGACGAGACGGTGGGGTTGTTCGGGACCTCTGCGACACTTGGCGACCTCGTTCTGCCGTTCACAGCTGGTAGGTGCATAAAAATGTTGAAATACGCATCTCGATTATTCCTACCCATCCATATCCGTGGGACACGCGGTAAGCTAATGAATGGGGTATGGCAGGTGGTTTCTTGTATATTGCAACGGTGGGCGTGATCCCGGAGCTTCTGGAGACCGGTCCAAACAAGGGGCTGGAGCTGAAAAAGTCGTTTGTGCAGGCGCTGGCGATGGCAGCTGGAGCGGGCATCATGTTGGCGATATCGTGGGCGGAGGCGTAAGCGGAGTTAACTGGGTGCATCACTCGCGGACATTCTATAGATAGCAGGCAGCATCTGTGACATTTGTGTAGAGGATATTGTACTTGAACTAGCGTTAGCAGCAGTAGAGACAGCTACCGAATTACTCGAGAGAAACTACAAATCATGCACGAGAAGTCCGTGTCAGGGATTTGGACTAGACTGCGCAGCTGGCAAGATGCAGCAAGCATGTGTCAGCTGCGTTCAAGGAGCCGGATTAGCGCCGAGGACGAAAAAAAGGGAAGGAAGGGGGATTGCCTTCTGGCGAACGTGCATTGGTAAGGGGGTCGAGAACCGTCGAAATCGCGCCATCAACAACCTCGTTGGTTGGCTGGAAGGCCGATACGGAGGGCCACGCATAACTAGGTCGCGCTGGGGCCAGCCGCAACAGCATTCGATTCAAATTGAGCGCCTCCTCTTTGTCGCGTCTTCATTCTGCTATTTCTTACGCATATACGCACAAGTACCTTGAGATATAACCTACGGAAACGGACAATTAATACACGATGGTTCGTCAGCGCAGCTTCGCACTCTCACACGCATCGATTACTAATTCGTTCGCAGGTTCACGCCGACGCAACACATTTTGAACTCGGGGTCAGCAAACGAGAGGCGTACGAGCAGGTCACCGACCATCTGCAAGGTTTGATGGACGGACAGCGGAACTGGGTACGTGCACCTCCCAACGTCTCCCATAACATCAAGCCTCTTCATTCCTCTCGCCGACGCACCCGTCAGCTGAAGGCTTGATGGTGGTGGTGGGGGGCGGGAAGGAACGAGGAGGCTGTTCTGTTCTGTTTCATGAAGCTGAGCGGTGAACGGGAGGCGACGGGTGTCTGATTGGGTGGCGAATTAGGTCTGGTAAGAGCTTTGAAACGTTAAAACGGCCCACGATATGCATGCATCCCGTAGTTCTAGTTATAATGCCATGGAACGGCATGGATCGAGTCATATCAGTGCGGGAAAAGGTCATGGATATCTGCTAAATGCTGTCTGCCTGTCACGTTGCACGGGTCTGGTTTATTCTATAGCAATCTCGCAAACGCCGCCAGTCTTCTCTGGCACGCTTTGAAGTCGCTGCCGGGGCCGTCGAGGCGAGTCAACTGGGCAGGTTTGTTTCCACATCCCACATCCACACCCTTCTTTCCAACCGCCCGCTTGTTGGGCCTTGTGGATACGTCGCTACACTCGTGGCGTCGAGGCGATGTTTCTGTTAAAGGGGGGGCAAAGAGCTTGAGCTCGAGCGAGCTACTTTGCATCGGCTGACTGGTGCCTATTGTGTGAATGTTAGGGTTTTATATCCGTAACGGACCGAGCAACCTCATCTTGGGCCCATTTCAGGGACGGGTTAGTTTGGCCCGAATAGTCCATAGCTCATCTATCCATCGACCCTTGCCAATGGCCCATGGGAGTTGGAAAACTCGCCTTCTCCCTGTCCATTTCTGCATTCCCGTTGCCCTTTTTCTTCCCTGGCGTGCATGAAAAATAAAATTGAGGTGCCCCAGAATTGATTGCTAAGGGAAACATCTAACGTGATGCATGACGGACGAACAGGTTGCCTGCCAGACAATATCATTCTCGCGGGGTAAGTTTAAGATTGCCATTGAAACTCCACGATCGATTAACCAAAATCAGAGCTCCGGGATATATCCATACACCCATAAATTGGCATCGTCATCATCATCAACAGCGTGCTAATTTGGGATGCACACGTGCGTTCGCGCTGCTCGATATTGTAGGAGTTTGTGGTAAAGCGGCGTCAATGAAGAAAACGCAGATCGTTGAGGATGTCCACGCCTTTGCTGGCCACATTGCCTGCGATAGCAGCACAAGGAGCGAGATAGTCGTACCAATCATACTGGACAGCGGCGAGGTGAGTGGCTGCAAGCAAGAAAAACAGCAAAACTTCGTTTCAATTTCTTTTGCTTGTTTCTTCGAACGGGGACTGGAAGCAAGCTTGCCTTCGATCAGGGCTTGCGGCGGTTCAACTAGCGTGGAAGCAGTGGGTGTGTTCCTGCAGCCGAAAGGAAGGTTGGACCGAGGCTGCCACGTTTTTTGTTGGAACCAGCGGAACCATCATCTTCGTTTCCCAGTACTCCAGTGGGGAACTTTTTGCTCTTCCCAGCAGTATCAATTGTTGATCGAACTTTGTTTTTCTTCCTTTTTCCCGTCTTCATCGAACTCGTACAGGGACAGGGTTTGTTCTTATCATCGGTTGAGTGCGAGCTCACAAATATATCTGGCACTGACACAGGTCGTGGGCGTTATCGATATTGATTGTGAGGAGCAGAAGGTGAGTCGGAGACCGAGACCCTGCCAGATGTTGAAACAGAGTCAAGCGCGGGCAAACTGACGAGTGCATCTCGAATGCAATGCGTGGTTGGCAGGGTTTCACAGACGAAGATCGGGTGTCTCTGGAAAAGATCGCAACGATGCTGGCGAAGGGGTGCGATTGGGGCTTTCTGCAATGAGGGGGAGCTGAACGAACAGTCGAGACAGACGAGGTTGACATGGAATATACGTATTATGCGAGCATGGATGGCCGGAGTAAGGGAATTGGAGTCGAGGAAGCGAAATATCGTTAGGGGCAGCCGTTGACTGGTTGAATGGTGGGTGGTGGGAGGCCTAGCCTGGTGACACTGGCTAGCCGGAGTCAGGAAACCCAGAAATCGCGGGTTTCGGTTTCACGGCAGACGTTCGCGCACGGCGCTGGCTGTCTGTCTGTCAGTAGTCTCGGGACTAGTCTGTCAAGTTTTTTAGTCAGGACAACAGAGGTTTAGTTTGGTTCACGATCCCAGCAGCTGGTGGCTGCAGTGGCCGAAAGGGGATCGAGCATGATACAAGCCGTGGCCCCTGTTCCAATTGGATAATAGTGTTTTTTCTTTCTTTCTTTCTGGCGATGTTCTTTTTGGCTTCAGCGTGGAGAAGACAAGCGGTATCATTTCCGCTCGGGCCCCGGCTGACACGTGAAGGCCGATGCGAGGCAGCTTGCCAGGAAAGGGGCATTTTAGTCTGGTCTATCAGAGAGCAGACACTAGTTTGAACAATTGCAGAGATGACAGGCATCCGGTGGCTATTCTTGTTCATGTTCATCTTCCGAGATATAAAGCATGAACGGGGATGGCAGTCGATCGACATTGCGTGTTTGCAGGTTCTGGCATCTCTGACACGCAGCCTAGGCGCCGTTACAGATGGCCGTCCTCGGTGTCATCATCCATGGCCGTCGTCGTCGGGCGTAGTCAGAAAGAAATATTATATGCATCGGCTGTCCGTCTGTCAGTCATGGCAGGCGTGCGCGCGTGCGTGTGTGCATTTGACACGGCTAGTGACTTTAAGATTGCGGTTTCCGAAAATAAATATCGCCAGTCGTCCGAGTCTCCACCGCCGAGATTGCAAGAGCAGGTTGACTGCTGCGATAGCCCTGTATGCGCGTATGCACCGTGCTTCCGCATGTCTGCACGAGTATGCGTGTATTGACGATAACACGGCCAAACATGGCCTACATGCAGGCAAGGTCATGTATTGTATTATTGGCGGAGATGTGGATGGGAGTAGCGTGCCGGACTCGTTCGGTCCATGCAGCATGTATGTACAAATGTACATCTGCTAGTATGATGTGCAGATAGGCTGTCCATGTACCTGCATCAGCCGTTGCTTGTGGATAGTGAGTTAGCTACCTATCGACCGTCTTGGAAGCTGGACCGAGTGCAGAGCAGGTTCTCACCGATGGCAGCCCATCGACGGATGCGCCATGGATGCTGTTGCTGTGGCCGGCCGCCGATTCGCCCCTTTTCAGGCTGTGATATTGTGTGGTGTCCGAGTCTTAATCTTTCCCAGCCTGGCACCTGCGGCGAGATCGTTCGCGGGTCAGGCGGTGCAGGTATCCCCGAGGTATCTCGACTGGCGATGTTGGCGGTGAGGGTACCCTCGAGGTACAAGAGTGCCCCCCGGCCAAGGCTGCCCCTGGCGGCCGCTCCACCATCGCCGCCAGCTGCGGTCCCCTTTTCCCACTCCTCCTTTTCGTCGAAAGAGGGACGTCTTGGGACCCCGGCGAAAAAGAAAGTTCGCGGGTCCCCATCCCAGTTCACAGGCGCAATCAATCAAACCGAAATAAAATAAGGAAAGCAGCCGATGCCCGCTCGATGCCTCGCGACCGAACGTAAAAGTGAACAAAGTCAAGAAAGAAAGAAAGAAAGAAAGCCCTGCTTCTGCTGCTGCTGCTTGGAACTGCTGCTGCCAACCAAACTGCCATTATCAATCCATCAATCAATCGTCCGGCGCCCACCTCAGTCCGCTTCTGCCCCATCATCGCTTTTCGCTTCTTCTTCTCTTCTTCTCTTCTTCCTCTTCCTCTTCTTCTCCCTCTTCTTCCACTTCTCTCCCCTTTCCGTCCTCCTTCCATCGCTCTCTCTCTCTCTCTCTCTCTCTTCTCTTGCTCACTCACTTCCCACTCTCCGTTCCTTCCACCGCTCCCCCGACCGTCGACGACAACGACGCTGCTGAGCGACAGCCCCGTGTACCCGCGTGCGTGTTGGCGACAATCTCCCGTTTGATCTCGACGAACACGAAACTTGCGAAGGATTCCGCCTCGCCCGCCGCCTGTCCTCCTACTCCTCCTCACGCTCACGCTCACGCTCATCGCCCGGCGACCATTGTCCGGAGCCTTTAGATTTTTGCACGGTACGTGCTTTTTCACCACCGTTACTTCTTGCATTTGACATTTTGCATCGCTTGCACTCTCTCCTTTCGTGCCCTCCGTGCCAGCTGGGCTACTACCCCCCCTAATAGCCTCCCCTGTATATCGCGGCGTGTATCGGTGCACTCAACTCGGCCCTCGTATACTCTCCATCAAAGGAGCAGTGAAGCATCAGCCGGACGAGAGCCGTCTCTTATTCCCTGTCCATGCACCCGTGCACCTGAACAGAACGCACAAAAACTGCGCTGGCGGGAGTGGCATTATTAATATCTATGCTCATGCTCCTGGCTCATTCCTGCCGCTTGTAAATCTCCCTGCCGCACGTCACTTCTCCATCGTCTCCCCATCCTTCGTCTCATCTCTTCTCTCCCACCCATCAAAGAATCGCACATCATCGACAAATATATCAGGAATCGGGCCGTTGGAAAAAGAAAGAAAAAGAAGCGAGAATAAAAATCCGCAGCCTTTGCGCTTTCCGGCGCCACCGCATCCTGTTGCATCGACTCCAGCTGCCTTGTCAACCGCTGGGCGGCTTGCACCTACCCCGATTCTGACGTCTGGAGAGCCACCAGAGCTTTCTTTCGAGGTTGGTGTTTGATTCTCTCCGTCAGGCAACGGCGCAGAACGGCTCTTTTCTTACGCGATATCAAATCCACTTGTGTCCCCAAATTTGTGGCCTGGTGCCCGTTTGTCAGAGGGCTGGGAAAACATCCGGACAGGATGAGGGCCCGGACACACAGGAATCCCCAATCCACCCCTCAAGCCCATTTTCTCTAATCGATCGTCTTGCATCGTTATATCCTTAGAGGACCGTAGATCCCCCAAACCGCAAAGGTTCTTCGCGGTTCTCTGATCTCTTTTCGTTCCCGTTCTGTTTACGGACTACTTGTCGAGTCAGCCAGGGGGGCGAAAAAGCGAGCGAGAGTTGCGGACTTGCGCTATCATGGTTTTAGGCGTTTGCTGGTGGTGATTCCCTCCATTGCATCGCGTTTGACGACCCGCTTTCCCGAGGCCGTGCTTGCCAACCTTTTTTATTTCCTTCTGCCTTTTACTATTACATTTTAAAGCTTCGGAATATTCTTTTTCTAAAAAGACGCATTTCTCCTTACGAATCGCCAGATCATCCTAGCTGTGTGACAACGGGCCACGCTGACACTCCTCTGGGAACACAGACGTATTATTCCGACGCTATTCACACTTCAACAACGAACTCCTGCTGAATCGCAGCCCGCTTCCGACATTCGGCCGTCAGCCGGTTCAGTCCTAGCCATCAAATAACGAAATATCTATTTCTCTGAGCAATCTCGCTCTAACACATCATCAAAATGGGTTGCAACATGTCCGCCGAAGACAAGGAGGGGAAGCAGAGAAACGAGGAGATCAACGCGCAGCTGCAGAAGGACAAAATGCTCGCCCGCAATGAAATCAAGATGCTACTGTTGGGTAAGCAGTCGTCCAATATCTGGGGGATCGGGAGGTCGCGATCAAAATGGCCCTCTAACGGAGTCGAATCACAGGTGCCGGTGAATCCGGAAAATCGACAATCTTGAAACAGATGAAACTCATCCACGAAGGTGGATACAGTAGAGACGAGAAGGAGAGTTTCAAAGAAATCATCTTCTCCAACACTGTCCAGTCGATGCGCGTTATTCTCGAGGCCATGGAAACCCTGGAACTGCCGCTGGCCGACTCTCGATCGGAGTACCACGTCCAAACCATCTTCATGCAGCCGGCTCAGATCGAGGGCGACGCTCTATCTACCGAAGTCGGAAACGCTATCAGAGCTCTGTGGCAGGATGCTGGCGTCCAGGAGTGCTTCAAGCGATCGCGGGAGTATCAGCTCAATGACTCTGCTAAGTACTACTTTGAGTCGATCGACCGCATCGCACAGCCGGAATACGTCCCATCCGACCAGGATGTCCTTCGTTCACGTGTCAAGACCCTGGGTATCACAGAGACCACTTTCGTCATCGGTGAACTTACATATCGTATGTTCGATGTCGGTGGTCAGCGTTCGGAGCGTAAGAAGTGGATCCACTGCTTCGAGAATGTCACCACTATTCTCTTCCTTGTCGCCATATCCGAATACGATCAGCTGCTGTTCGAAGATGAGACCGTCAACCGTATGCAGGAAGCCCTCACTCTATTTGACTCTATCTGCAACAGCAGGTGGTTTATCAAGACCTCGATAATCTTGTTCTTGAACAAGATTGACAGGTTCAGAGAGAAGCTCCCCGTTTCGCCCATGAAGAATTACTTCCCCGACTTCGAAGGTGAGAAGAAAAAGGATCCCATGAGCTGTGTCAAGCATAGTATTTTTATACTAACGTTGCTCGAATAGGCGGTGATGATTACAGCCAAGCATGTGACTACATCCTGAACAGATTCGTCTCTCTCAACCAATCGGAGACAAAGCAGATCTATACCCACTTCACCTGTGCCACAGACACGACGCAAATAAGATTCGTCATGGCTGCTGTCAATGGTACGTACTCGCCTTTTCTGTATGCATCTCTTCTACATCAGAGCTAACCATTGCCTTCGCGTTCTAGATATCATCATCCAGGAGAACCTCCGGAACTGCGGTTTAATATAAACCAGCGCTACGTGTAACTCTACGTGTATATCCACTCGCATCCGAATCTACCTCTGAGAGGTCGAACATCCGCAGATGTTACCCCGCCTCTCTGACGCTGTCTTAAACTGCATTGATCGATAACCTCATGTAGAACGACTTTCAGTATACCTTTGTCCCTTTTATCTGACCGGAGTCTATATCATACGTGCGGGAATTCGTGTCTTTTCTTTTCTCTCGTTTTCACCCCTTTCTGTCCGCATTTTAATCATGCCAAAAGAATCTTTTATACTCCCTTGTTCGGCAGTTCTCCTTTCTCGCTTCCTCTCTTCTATTTTCCTTTTGTTTCTCCTTTGCGACGTATGTTAGCGTGGCGGTCAAGTGGGCACCGCGAATATAAAGCTTTAACTTTTCGAAATTTTTTCTCAACCTTCCCCTTGCACACTCGGTATTCGCCGTCGCTATATTCTTTATTAGGATCGTTCTTTATTATCTTTATTTCCTTTCTTGTCTTATTCTAATGATCTGAGTTTTTGAATTGCCTGCTTTCTTCTTGTCTGCTTGTTGGCTGCTTTATCTGCTGTGCATTCTGTTATTCCGGTTTCCAGCGTCGACATATACGAAAATTCCCTTTTTCCTTTCAGTCGCCTCTGCTTCTTCTTTTGCATTTGGAGGACAGCAGCCAGCCATCCCAAGAGAAAGAGACCAAAAACAAGAAAGTGTGAAACGTAAACTTTGATGCTCTACGAATGCGAAATCGAAGGCTTTCCTAAATCCACGACCTAGCTTGAAACAGTACCGAGCAATAGTAGTGTAATTGTATTCTTTTTTGTTTCTCGGCAGGTCGAAATGAACATTTACCGCCATCGCTGCTTCTTCTTTTGCGACTCTCCTGTTTCATGCTTGTGCCATAGTTCTTTCCGAATAATAATAGTAGAATCACCAATACAAGCAGTTGATTAGATCAAAGACAATATTCATTCGGCTTGGCTCTTGTGTTAAAACAACATTCCCCGACCCTGTAGGATCCAGGCGTTCTCATCACGCGCAGTCAGCCTGTCGATGTCAGCTGCGCAATGATACACACGTTGCTGGAGAGATAGGATCCCGAGATTCAGCATCCTCAGCCGAAGTTCACCCTTCGTCCGAACTTTGGGCTTCAATTTTCCGCCCCACAAAGCTCCGGGGCCGACGGGACCAAATTCCTCGGGTTTTACGCATTCTATGCTGTCAGAACTGCCGGGTGTTATGGCTGACTGGCTGGCTGCAGCAGCCGGTGGGCGAGCCGACCTGGACCCTTGCTGGATAAGAGATGCCGGCTGCTGCCATTTGGAGAATCGCTCGCCAATCGTTTTTCTTGACGTGGTTTGAAGGGGCTAGAACTTTTCAGTCGGTGCGTCCGGTCCTTCCTGATGCGTGTATGGGGACAAAAGGACTGCGGTGGCCGGGTCTTTTATACAAACCTGAAGACCGGCGCCGATATCGTGATGGGTTATTCCGGGATCTTTGCGAAATTTCGACGCCGTCGACGGCGACGGCTGGCTAGCTCATTCGCTGGATGCTGGTGGGTCATGGGCCAGCGCAGCTCGGTGGGCCGGTCGGACCGATTCTTCTAGTCTCGGACGATCCTTCTTGGTGGGAGCTGGAGGACGGATATAGATAGAGCCCCTAGTCTTTCGGAAGGAACCTAAAAGACGTGTCTGTCTGTCGGTCTGTCTGCGCGTGTCCTGCCTGTCTGCCTATCTGTCTGCACGCGTGTGCTTTCTTTTGCTCGGATGAAGCTAAGGCTCCTGCATCCTGATCCAGATCACCCGATATTGCGTCCGGGCCCATTGCATCGAGCTGTGAAGCTTGCCCGCTGCAAGTGCTCTGTTGTGTCATCTGTATCAAATATATATCCAATTGATCCCGAAGAAGCAACAAGGACCCCCTGGAGATGGATTCTTCCAGAAGTTCTCTGGTCTGCAGGCGTGCTTTGTAGTGTGATATTGCCGGGATTCGTTCGTGTGGAACGAACTCGCGCAGCTTGTTACATTGTTTCTCGCAATGTGGGTTACTCGTAGTACATGTACTTTATATCAGTTGCATGCTTCTTCTTCAAATATTGGTGAGGAGTGGCACTTACGTAACGTGCCAGCAAGATAGGTCGAGCTGTGGCCCTGGAGATCGTATTCGACTCCGGAGTTTGGGGTGATGAATGCGGTGGACATTGGTGCTGTCGACGTGCGCGCCCGATTCCCCTCTAAGAGCTGTTGACGACATCCACGGGATACCATCAACCAGCAAGCCAACTTTAGCTCGTTGCTACCTAGGTAGTTAGTCGTTCTATCGTCTGATTCCGATGGCACCGGCACACCTCGCTGTCTATTTCCATATCCATGCGCCTGCACGTAACATCGCAAAGTAATTGCGACACCCATGGAGCTGGAGCCCTCATCTACATGCGGCGACGCCCTCCACGACAATTGCGCCAGGATCACAAATACAGCGCTGACACACAAGACTTTGGGGGCCATGCAGTCGGCTAGAGCGATCGGATCCAACCGCCTACGAACGGCCCCCCCATCGCTCGTCTGCATGCATTATCGAGCCTCGTATGCGGACAAGCTGCAGTATTCCAGGGTGGGCCGCCACTCGCCAGCTCCTTCGGTCTGCAGGATGATTGCCGCGGTCGACGCAGGTGGGGTAGCATTCCTCAGCTGCTGTTTCTTTAATCGAATCCGACCAAAAGCCGGGCCTGGCCTCGGGGGATCCATGTCGCCCTTTATGCATCTCATCCAATTAAGTATATCTGTCGAGGTCCATGCAGACCTGTTTCTTCTGTAGCCTGACTCTGACATGCACATTTTGGGAGATGCAGATAAACTATACTATCGCGAAAGCGGCATCCCACGCGAAATCTCCTCAAGGGCGCCCATCACATCCCGAGCCTGAACTTGCGCCAAATAGGCTTCTCCTCCTCATCCTCCACCTCTCATCCTGAGGGCACCGTGAGCCAGGGATCCCGTTGCGCACGCCAGAGCTTCCTGTTAGCCTGTTGGCTGGCTAGCTGGCTGACACCTCCGCGTCTCGTTTCCCACATGTCAATCGTGGAAAAATCACAGAGCTCGAAGCTACCAAGCTAGCAACCGGCTGTCTCAGGGCTGCAGCATGCTGGATTACATACTGCTGAGTAGTATCGTATCGCCGCCTCCGTCGCCTTCCCAGGCGCCAACGCCCGCGAGGTCGTCTCCGTAAGCTTCCCCGAAGTCTTCGAGACCTGCGCCAGACTCTTGGGCGGCATTTTTGCCAAATAACGGGTAAGTGTGGATCAGCTCAGGTTGGGATTGCGTAGATGATTTCGTCCGCATGGGCTCCGTTGCTAGCCCGAGTATTTATTCAGGGACTCCCTCTTCAGAAGCTTTTTTATCATCCTGGGCGGATTCTCTTCTTCCTCTTCTGATCCTACGCTTTTCACGTTTGTCAAGATATTCATTTTATCGGTGCGTGTTCGCTCTAATCAGTGACTTATAGAACATCTATCCCTTGGTCCATGGACTGCTAGTCTCCCGCTTGGCTCCAGCTCCCTTCCTGCGAACAGGCGAACAGGCGAACAGGCGAACAGGCCCTTTGTCTCCTTCGAGGTCCCCAGCCTGCGCGCCGCCGGACACTACCTTCCGGCTCCTCTGGCCCTTCGATCTAGATCTAGGTCTATCCAATCTCCCTAGGAAACTCCAAACCATTGCCAAAGGATAGCCCCAAAGAGCACAGGCAGCACTCAAACCCAGGCTGCCAATCAAATATTTTACCGAGGAACATACTACTCCAGATTTTCCACTCAGTCTTCCGAGAAGTTTAATAATAAAGGCCCTCCAAGAAAGGCATCTTCCGCCACCTGTATCAAACCCTCTCATTTTCGACAGTTTTCCTTTTGTTGTTCATTTTCTCATCGCTCGGTCATTTTCTCCTCTACTACGGAACAGCATCCGGTTTCGATACCGGATTTCCTTCCAGTACCACTCACTCGTTCATTATTTCAGTCGCTTGCTTGCCGGCCAGTTTTATCATTGGAATCTGCCCTCAGCACCACCACCACCACCACCACCACCACCATCACCACCACCACCACCAAGGGGAAAGAGAACAAAGCCAAAACCCCCAGAGGAAAGGAGTATTCCATATTCATCCCCTCACCGGACACCAGGACATAATACCCGCGTACAACAAAACATGTCGCACCTATCACCCTACGGTGGTAAGAACCACGACGAGCTGATTGTGCCGTCCCCCACGCCAACTCACACGGGTGAACACCACAGCCAGCCGGTCGCCGTACCTGGCTCCAATGGGAAACACGAGCCTAGCTCGTCCTACCTCAAGGACCTGAATTTGGTCGCAGAGGCAGCTCGACGGGCTCAGAGTGCTCTGATGACCAGGGATTTCGAAAACTGTTCAATGTATGTACGTGTCTTTATTGCAGAAACGAACCGACACATGCATCGCTAACGTTGTGCTGCAAACAGAGACAAACGGTAGAAAATGGGTGGGCGGGATAGAAATCGCGGCCACGACAACGACCGCGGCGGGGACGCCGTTGGCTTACCGGATTCGGCTGCCGCTTCAGCTAATATTCGCACCGATATATACACACGCTATCTCCTCTTACTCCTTTTGATCGTCCTGCCTCCACTTTCGATACAATTTCGGCAATATTCCTGTTGCGCACTACGATTTTTTCGGGCTACTGATACCCTTTTTTATTTTAATTATTCGCCTTTCACATGATACGATATCCGGGTTCGTCGCTCGATCCGAGAGGATGAGTCCTGAGGACCCCGCGGCCGCTCCGGCCGGCGTTCCTGCTCCCTACTTTTCCCGATGAGCGTAATTCTCCGTTTACAGTCGCTCCCGAGACTTACCGATATCCGCTGAGGCTGCCTGTCGTTGCTACAATACCACGCACGCTTCCTATTTCGACCATCCGTCCGTCCGTATAACCCAGCTGGTCGATCGACACCATGCTAGCTACATCTCTCGATATCCTTGGCCGCGCACCTGCTATTTTTAGAATACCGTCGAAATCTCCATTACACTCTTTTGAGTGCTACTCTACAATAATTACAGAATAGAGTCGGGGAACGCGCTGCAGACATAGATGGATAGATGCGTCTGATTGCTCCTTGGTTGCTTTGGATGCTCCTAGCTACTTCCCATTGGAACTCAAGGCGGGAAATTTGGGACGGATGGCGGTAATAATGGAAGCGCCGTCCTGTATCTTTCATATGCCGGTGTCTTTGATGTTTCCGTTCTTGTTATGATATCACATAGATCGCATTCTGATTTGAGCCTCTATATTTCCTTTAATCATTTCTATTGTCTGATATATGATCTCTCCTTGAATCATTCGCCCTCTGATATGTATGGTGGAACCTTGACGGATTCCCCTAGCTTAGCTCCACCGAATCCATTTGGGTACGCTGCCTGCTCTACCTTACGTCGTTTTATTCTTCTCTAATCCGCAAATAATAGAAAGCCGCTAGTACTTGGTTTGACGATTGGTAGTAATATCGTAAGATACACGAAGGGAGGGCAGTTGTGGACCAGATACGAATCTGGAGATTTCTAACTGGAAGTCAATTGGCCAACTTGATATCTAGTCAATTCCGGCCCTCGAAGTCTACGGCCCTGTTTGATCGAACATGTACAGCTTGATTCATTCGTCTGCTATGACTACTTGCAATAAGATACTTGGCTACACGACGCTAGACACGGTGCCGGTCCGGTTATTTCCCATTTCCCATTAGTCCATGATTCAGCATAGGGCTGACGGCTCCGTTCCGATCCTAATATAAGTAGGAACAGCTTTAGAAGCAACAGAGTGAGGGGATACATATAAGCGAACAAAGACAACCTTCCCCCATGAAAAAGGCTTGACAATAAGGAATGAAAACAAACATGAACAGGAATTGCAGTCCGGAATGGAGAGCATGTTCAGTTTCCTGTAAATCATGGGCTAGAGCGTATTATCGATAGACAAGGAAGCAAAATTTAGTCCGGGGAGGGATGGGAAAACGTCACGGAGATATCCCCACATTATACTCTGGAAAAATGTCCAAAGGGGAAAAGCGGGCACATATAGGGAGGGAGTGTTAGACCTGCTTAGTGCAAAGTAATGATGAAGAAACAAAGCAGACGGTGGAAAGGTACCAAATAAGAATCAGAGAGCGTTAACGGGAATCGAAGTATCGTGTGTCGATCTGCCAAGTTCCCACACTTAAGGATGGAACTGATCGATAGTCTTCTGTTGTTCAAAGATAGAACATTGTGTTCCTGAGATTTGGGTGAACGCCGCGATCCCAAGCTTCGCGAGCCTTGCGCTCGACAGCCTGAGGAGTATTCTCGTCATTCGTGTCAGCGGCAGGTCTGTCCATGCCATGCGCAAGATATACGCGGCCACGTTCACAGGCAATGTCGGCAAATTTGGCTATGATTTTAATATGTCTAGTCAGCGATCATCTAGCTACGTGGAGGCTGGAACGGGAGAGAAATTCGATCCACAACTTACCTGGTGGGCAGACGCTGACGGCCTTTGTGCATCGAGCAAAAAGGTGACATAAGTTCATAGTCTAGAAATGGGGACACATCCCAAACTGTCAGCTCCCTCTCTTTCTCACTTTCGAATGACCTCCATCAAATTTGGTCACCAAGGACTCGGATACCATCGCTTACCAAACACTGCAAGGAGTCAGCTGTAAACCCATTCTCATCCTTGAGGACATAGTAGTGTGCTGGTCTGGTTGTGCCCTGGAGCCCTTTATGAGCTTGGAGAAAGAAATCCCAATCGTAGACCTGAGAAAGGTTGAATTAATATCCGCCCTAGCAGCGTGTTCATAAGAAGGATACTCACAGCAGTGACCCCTCGATCAACGACGGTTCCTGGGAGGCAGTTCTTTTTTTCGTCGGCTTTGCTCTCTTCCATAGGGTAGAACCGGGTATGATGTCGTTTACCGACTATGATGAAGGTGATTTTGGGGCGGTAGTTCTTGTCCCATAATGCGCAAGCGTGGACAATCTTAGGGAATTCAAGGTCCAGCACGCGCCCAAATTCTCCTTCAGAGACTCCATCACGGTAAACAATGATCTTGGGAGGCCTGCCGTCACGAACATTAGGCATAGATTTCTTGTATTGTTGTAAGCGCTCTGTGAGCATTTCGACAATGTCGGAAACCATCTCCCCTTGAGATTGAATGCGAAGGGAGCATGGGTAGTTCATGAAATGCTCATCGCAGCTGGCGACCATTGAAGTGATGGAAAGCGACCCCTTTGGACTACCAGGTGATGGGTGCGTTACGTCCATCCCGACAAGCATAGCCGGCTAGAGCATCACCAGGATCAGCACAACTCAGTAGAATCAGATGGTTGTGGATTCACTTACGCCTTCTGGAGGCAACAAGGGCTTTAGAGCTTCAGACTTCAGTGTATGGTTGATCCCCCCAAGGCGCATGTTGATTTTCAGTAGGAGGTTCGCCCAGTACTGTTTGTTACCTCGTTCTATTCCCCTCGAAACTTTGCTGAATAGCATGACGACAGTCGGAAAGCCTGTTGAATTCGTATAGGTAAGAGAGGGTTTATCGGAGAGAAATAATAAATATCTTGCTTACCATATTTCGTATCACCAAGGTACTTGATCTCATTGAAGATATGCTTCAGGTTATCGGGAAGAATGCAGAGCACGAGGCCGGGCTCCCTGTCAGGGTCTTCATACCAAGATTTGAAGAGTGGATCAAGTAGTTCATTAGGTCGATTTCCACCGACGCGCTCGAACCTATGATGCTGCCCGATTCCCACGCCCAGTTCCCTACAGCTTTCTTTGAATTGGTCGACGAGAATGTCAATATTCTGATCGGTGTACGCCCTGTCGCGGGTGTGCTTGAAAGTGACAACTAGCAATCTTTTGATTGTGCACCCTTTGAAGAACTTCTGAGCTCTCAGATTCCAGGAGCCCCTCCCGGTTTCAAAGTCCGCTCTTTTTTGCTGATAGTGAATGGTTGGTGGTGGAAGGATACGAGCTGGCACAACTGCCATATGGGGTTCGACTTTAACACCAAATTTGAACTACCAATGATGTCAGTCACCGGAGCATGTTGTTGGATATCGAGACACTCACCGGGATAGAATCCTTGTCGTTCTCGAGGTTAAGGACCTTCAAACCCGAGCTCACAATAAGTCGCGCATTGGCGGTCGGGTCGCGACTGTTAAATTTACTTCAGCTAGATCCCAGCTTTGTCGTTGTTCGAACTTAGCACTTACCAGGCAAACTGAATCATGTTGCTCGTCTGAGCCTCGGATATACGGCCTCGGAACAGCTGTCCTGGACAAACTGAGCAGACCTCTGCCGGAAGCATCGTGTTTCCGGACTGTATGAGCTGTAGCTTTTCGAATGACAACCGCCTTCTGTATTCTGTATGGTGCAATCGCGATCGATATCAGAGCAATCTGAAAAGTGTAGAGAAGGCATGGAGCAGATTGCTTACTGTTATAGAAATAGTCTTTGACTGTGATCTCGCGACCTAGCTGTTCACATCGAAACTTATATTCAGTTGAACTCTGAGGGGATATTTTCCCAATGAACGTTGGTTTGCCCTGGATATGGGTCATCTTGACTTTGATCCTTCCGAGAAAAGTCGAAAGACGTCTTCTCTCGTCGTTATCTAGCGGGCCATTGTCAATACTTCGGCCGAGGAAGAGTCCCATGATCTCGATTAGTGGAATATCTTTATAGAACGGTGAAGCAACGACATTGATGTTGCACATAACCCTTCCGAAAGTGGGCCGAACACTTTTGTAAAACCCTTGTATGGCTTCAAGGCCGCCTCCCAAGTCCGCAGAAACTCCGCCTTCCGATGGAAGGTGAAAGAATTTGTTCTTTCCGGCTCCGACGGTCTTTGTGTTTATCTGGGGCTCATGATTGAGAACAGTATTGATGATCTGGATGATGTCTAGTGGGATCGTAGATTCCTGATCGCCGTTTTGACGATGTCGGCTTTGCCCCATGACGTACTCCTGAGTCAATTTTGTAGCCGTGATCGATGCAATTCTTTGGATCTGGACCAAGAATTCCTTTGATCGATCGTGAGGACCCTTAAGGGCGTCGTCATCCCACCAGAGCTTGACTTTGAAGTCTTGATCCTGTGCTAGATTGAGGTCTTGAAGGGGTAGCTCCTCAATCGCGAAAATCAGGTCTCCCCCATCTGTAACAATGGGATCTGTGCGTTCCTTTTTCAAAGCCTCTTCCATGAAAAGAGTAATGATCCGGCGGCGTATTGCCTTCTTCCTTTCATCCGGGGATATTTTGATCCGATATCGATAGAAAACGGTCCCGGGTTTGAAGCTGAGAGGGAAGTAGTTGGCCCGAACCAACGTATTTTCGCCCGTAGTGCCGAACCCTCGTCGTGGTGGGAAGTCACCATTGTGGATTTCTGGTGCTAGATTCTTAAACCCGGCAACAATCTTGTTTTCGAGATCAATGATGTTCCTATCTGGCTGAGTAGGACCGCCGCTGGGGTTATACATCTGGACGACGGAGCCTCCTCTACCACCTCCGCGGAAGCCTCCACGGGGAGGGCCACCGCGGGAAGGGCCGCCACGAGAAGGGCCACCGCGGGGAGGGCCTCCACGGAAATAACCCCCACGAGAAGAACCTCGGGAAGCCATAGTGTACTAAGGATGAGAGAAAATTAGTATGGAACGAGACCAGCCAACGGCCGTAGTTGCGAATGAAAGGGTAAGAGGCTTTGATGAAGAATGGGGAGAACTAGTGATAACCGAAAAGTGCTGGAAACTTGGTACAGAACATCAGAGGAGACTGCTTTAGTCCACAGCCTGCAGTGGGTCGTGGGAAGAACGAGGGAGTGAATACAACCAATGCAAGCCGACTTGAAGCAAGAGACAGAGTAGACACAAGATGGGACAGTGGTAAGAGTCTGCTGCAGTGAATATTGAGAGCGGGACCTTACGACACCAGTCGGTATCGCTAAGACTCCTCACAATAGATGATCAAAAAATCGCTTCGCACACGGGAGCGGAATATTTGTTTCACAATGGAGAACTTACCGAGTGGGTACGACGGCGATGACAACTATAGACTGCGGACAAGATCAGAAGGAGAAGTGTGCGTGTGTGTGTTTTGAAACGAAAAATGGAGAAAGACAAAGACGAAACCTCAAGGACGGAGTTGATGGATAAGGGACGAATTAGGAGGATCCAAGATCCTGGGGGTAGGTTTTGATGGAGGAGAAGAAGGAGAGAAGGAGAGGGAGCAAGCTGACAGGCCCGGCGTGGGAGGAAGGCTATATATACTGGCTCCGAAGGCCACCTATTTATGCCTGATATGGGGTGGACGTTTGAACGTCTCTGTCGGATCTCCGAAGCGTGCGCAGCGCTTCATTCTCATTGATCAGGGCGACGTGTCCAGCCGGATTCTATTTTGCTTCATAGAAGAGTGAGGTGCTGTCTGGTCGGCAGCTTATCACTCATTGAGGTGTGGCTGCAGCTTATAATTATATAAATTATAAAGCTTGATGTCCACACTTGAGGAGGGTCAGATCTTCAGATCTGAGCATGATCTACCTACCCCGGGTACCTGTCAGTCAACATCAAAACGGATGTCCCCAAACTTTGCTCATAATAAACACTGCTGCTAATATATAGTAGGAAGTAGTCTTGGGATTTGCGGCCGTATCGGCCCGAAATGCACTGGCATTTTATCTCGATATGGTCGAACGTGCATCTCAAGGCATATGTGGAGGTGTGATCCGGGTTTGTGTAAGGCGAAATGCAACACGAACTGGCGTTGGAAGCGACCAAATGCAACAAGGTGACTCGTACGGCGTGTTGTCAGAAACGTCACAACCTGGTGTACCTACCTACACGCAGGACCAGATCTAGACCAGAAGGGGAAAGATTCGAAAGGAGTCTCGGGCGAGTGCAACTGTCGGTCCACATGTGATAAATGGGATTCAGTTCTGCATTCATGTGCGTCACCCCGAGCATATACGTGGAATATTTAGATCCATTGGGTTGTCTCGTCTCGGGTGTTCTGTTAGCTTCGGATCCGTGTTAGATCTCCGGATATTAGTCAATGGATGAGCATAAATAGGTCTATCTATATACATATAATTTTGTTACTCCTCTGTGCGTATCTAAGTACTTTAAGTATATATAACCACTCATGCATACCCAGGTAGTCAATCCCATAGATACTCAAATATTCTATAAGCAATAGCATCAGCGCACCGTGTCCAGCAAGGCGCGCAGTCTCTTCTGTCGTTCTCTCTCCATCCCAAACTGTACAGCCTCCAGCACGTTCTTCACCGTCTTCTTCGGTTTGTACCGCGGCTCCGAACCCGGCTCGTAGACCCCAGTTTCCACGAGAATGCTATACCAATCGGATTCCGAATGTTCGTCGTACTCGTTCGACCCCCGGATGTCTGACTCAGGCGTGTCTCCGACAAAGTAGACTGTACGAGGCGGCGACGAATCGTCAAAGAGGTCTTTACGCCATTGCCGGAGGACCCTCGTCGCATAGTCAAATGTCGCTCTGCTCGGCTTGCCGTACGAGGTGACATCTATAGTTTTCCCGGTGGATTCCTTGTATAACGCTTCGATCATGATTCTGAAATTTACGAATCAGCTTCAAACTTCTACCGTAATTCGTATATGTACGTAGTAAATGTAATGCGGTTGGTGAACTCAGTTGATCCCTACCTTAAAGCGCCCATGCCATATCTTGTCAAATCATAGGCCGTCGACCAAAGGACGTCGTTATGAGCAAAGAATATCGGCGGTCCTTCTTGGAAACTCTTCGAAACCGTGCCCATTCTTCCGTTCTACGTCGTCGATGCATTAGATATCACTCGTGACGGGGTGAATCTTGCGAATACTTACCTCGGACATCAGCAATTCGAGAATAATCTGGGCATCTGCGGCCCAATCCCGACTGTCCGCAAATACAAAGATCGCCTCGATATTCACGTTGGTAAAATCTCTCCCACGAGAATTTTTGTATTCGTCATCCGTCAGCTTTCGAAAAGGGCAAACGGAGGGCTTCCACTTGATCAGATCGCCCGGCGTTATAACGTCTTCGAAGCCGCTTTAGGTATCGAAGATACAAACGTACGTCAGCTCGACTATAATGGCACGGGATCATTTGTGGTTATGTGGACTGTACGGCCGTATGTACGAAGCCGAACGAGCCAACTTACTAGTTTTCTGCTACGACTCTGCATTTCTCGCCTTCGCCCCCCACGACAAGGACGGTACTATATTTCGCCGCCATTTCGCTCATAGGGGTATGTCCACAAATGAACTGATCTGGGGATACTGCTACATCCAACTGTCTGCTCAAATCCAGACATCTCTCGCTTTCCGTCTTGCCACCGCCTAAACGCGAAACCTGTCAGTTACTGGGCTGGCCGTATATAAAGCAAAATTCTGTAGCAAACTCGGACCGACCATTCGTGAGGAATATATATGGTACCTTGATACCATCTTCGTTCTCCCAGTTCAGTATCTTCAGCGCCTCTTTCGCCTCAGGAATGACGTTGCCGCCCCGCAGCAATACACCGTCAATATCGAATCCGAAGACAAAGTCCGGAACTACATTTGACAACTGTGAGTCGTCGCTGGCGTCGTCTTGATCGCTGAACTCGTCTACCGGATCGAGAATGCACGGGCGGTCCAAGTGGTCTCTTGCTATAGCGATGCTCTCCGCAATCGTCATAGAGGAGGGTGAGTCTCCATTACGTGAATCAGACGCGGGAAGAATGACAGTTGGACCATCGGCAACAAGATCTTCCTTTGTCGCCTCATTTGACGACAGCCGACGAGCATGATGTGAGGGGTTCCCCTCCGAACCTTGAAGAGGGATGGATAATGTGATAGGCATCTTGGAGAATGTGGAGTACGCGGCGGTTGGGGGGTGAATCTTCTGGGCGTTTATACGACTATATATACTCGAACAACTTCGAGTTTATTTCTTATTCTCCCATGGTCAGTTTATACTGCCGATATATCAGACTATGGCTATGGCGTAACGAGGCCAGGGTCTGCGATTTCTCAAAGTTTTCTTGATACGCTAAAGCCAAGAAGAACATAAAACATTACGGAAAATTATCCTGCGAGGCTATTTTCCTGTTCGCCAGGATTGAACCCAAGAAATGGTCGTCCGGTTCAGGAAACAAGGATTGAAGTCTATCTTACGGTAATCCGTCCACTTGTAGCCGAATACCGAGAAAATCATTCGGGTACAGCTCGGAGTTCCGATCTTCACATTGTTGAGACGGAGCTAGCAGGCGGGGTGAACATTTGCTAATGGTGCTTCCTTCCAACAAGCCTGGGCCACCGCTGTCAGACGGACAGGGCGGATATCGAGAGAGGACCAGGGTTACATCCAGGTTGAGGCCGTTTTGCGAGAGTTGAGAGCCCCATCGCCATCGACCTTCCGAGTCGGACGCTCGCAGGGGGGGTAGAGCGAGATACATGTGGGAATGACATCAGACGATAACACCCAGTTTCGATTTAACGAGGTTAAAGGATGCTCCCTCCCCGGTACAGTGAAGCGGTGAGGCTGAAGCTTAAGCAGGGCGGAAGCGCCTTTCGTCTGCGTGGACGTTGAGATTTATTTGCATCCTGCGTTGCGGCCAGATCGCCACAGCTGTTGCCCAAATATAAAACCAATCAACCATCCTGCCATCCTCAGCAATCGCCAGGAGATATCCTTTCCGCCGGACAAGAAAATGGCAGTCCGGCAGAGCTCCGCCGAGGCTGCCTCCACCAGCCTGGCAAGGCTTCTGAGCCGTCTCGAGCAGAAATTTCCTGCAGATTCGACGCATCTTTTCCAGGGTCCAAGACCGTCCGCCTTTGACCTGGCCCGACTGAAAACCGTACGTCATCTCTCAACCGAAGTGAAAAAAGAGAGCATGTTTGATATCTACAAACAGTAAAAGAAATACCTCAACAAGAAAAGAAATATGGATGCTGATTTTTTGCGACTGCGTGTGAGCAAAGTAGAATTTTAAATATGCCCATAGTCTAATGCGGCAGGCTGAAAGCGATGCAGCAGCTTTCAAGAATCCGAGCCAGAGGCAAAAGTCTCTCAATGACTTGCAGCAACAGAGAATTGCGATGAAGAGGCTGGATGATTTGCTGACAGCTTGGGAACTGCTGGTACGTCAGTAAATGAACACGAATGCCATAGTGCGATGAAGCAAACAGGCACTGAGTTCCATTTATATAGGAAGACAAAACTGTCATACATGTGGACGAGCCGCGGGATGTAGACGTGACGCAGCCTATGGCCGGAGCTGATATACCAGCGCCAGGGCCAACCACTCTTCCACAGCTGTCTACGACTACCGAACCTCAGGCAGCAGTGGAGCCATCAACGGCCCCTACTGCGACTATCGCACCCTCGAGTACGATCCAAATCCAGCTACTTATTGTAGAATATCTCTTGAAGCAAACATTAAGAAACTAATACCTTCATCCGCGCTAGACGAGCCGGCATCGATACTGCGCAATCGATTTCAAAACTCGAGCACTGAGAAAGCAGATCCCAGTGTCGATGACCAACTATTGCATGACCAGCATGAGCAAGATAACCTATCGGATAGCCTGCTCAAGATGGCGGCGCAGCTGAAGGAGAACTCCAGGAGGTTCGCGGACGACCTAGAAGGCGAGAAGGATGTAAGAACAGGCCTCTCTCGCAAGCATAAACTATCATAAATATCGGCCCTGACGAGACATTGTATCTTAGGTCCTCCGTGCGGCCACCGAAGGGCTCGATAAAAACACAGCTGGCATTCAAAAAGCCGGCCTCGGGATGCTGCAACTGAAGCAGGGACAGGACGTGACCTGGTGGTACCAGCTTAAGGTTTTCGCGGCGTTAATCGGCCTGGTAAGTTTGCTGAAGCATCCAAATTCTGTGACCACGCTCGAAAATTCTGACACGCGACGGGGTCCTTAGGCGTTCACGGCGATTATCATATTTTGGCTGCCCAAGCTGCGGTGGGGCTCTTTTCTGTAATACACAAGCAACGTAATTGATGTTATATACATGCATGCAGATATGGACAGCGTCGCGACCGTTATTCTACCTGCACCCGAGTCCCAGCCGAATCGTGCAGACATCTGCACAGCTGGTTGGTTCCTGCATGACGGCTGACGGGACGGCTGGCCAGGGGCAAATTCTGGGGTGGCCGCTTCCGAATCTAGCCCATGTATTTAGAGTAATCTGTATCCACCAAGCCGCCACATTTACGGCGTTGTTCTATCATCATAGCCCTGTACGATACAAATACTATCCCAAGACGACGCCTCTCCGTCTCGCCTTCTCGCTTTCCACGATCGTTAGCTTGCGTGCCGTCGCGATGCGGTCTTCCAGACGCGCCGCCGTGCAGAGAATACAGGCCTTCTCAAACACCACACCTGCAACGCGATCCAAACTCCCCACTCCACGGAAACGAACAACCATCTCCCAGAAAGCGGAGGAACCACCTCAAGAAGAAAAGGAAGCGGGAGAAGCAAAAGACTTATCAGATGACTCTGAGCTGTCGTCCGCGCCGTCGGACCTCGAGTCAATCTACTTGGATTCCGCCAAAGATGCCAGCAGCGACGAAGAATACACCTCTTCTCCGTACTTTGCATCCGCAAAAACCGGTTCTCAACCATCCAAGAAGCGAAAGAGGACCTCTAAGGCCGTCGATACAAAGTCCGAGCCCGTAACGGACGATAGTGAGTCGCCGCCATCGCCAAAACCCGCCAAACAAAAACCAAAGACTCCCAAACGCGCCCCCGCGAAGGGCAAGAAAACGAATGGAGCCCACCTCGAGATACGCTATGACCCGCCAGACAACTGGCGCGAGATGTACGATGCGATTAAGGAAATGCGGTTGCGCATCCCAGCTCCCGTAGATACAGTCGGCTGCGCACGTCTCGCACAGATAGACGTCTCGCCTAAAGTAATTCCATACTCTGCCATGCCTCTGGGAGACATAATCTGTTATCACTACGTAGTTGCTCAGGCCATCAATTTACTGACCGCCCCCAAATCCACAGGTAAAGCGCTTCCAGCACCTCATCGCGCTCATGATGTCCTCGCAAACAAAAGACCAGGTGACCGGCGACGCCATGCGACGGCTGCAAACCGAGCTCCCCGGTGGTTTAACTCTCGAGTCCATCCTCGCAGTTCCTCCTGCGCGCTTGAACCAGCTTATTGGCCAAGTTGGATTTCACAATCGCAAGACGGAATACATCAAGAAAGCCGCTGTCGTTTTGCGTGATAAGTTCAACGGCGACATTCCCGAGACCGTCGAGGATATGATGTGAGAATCTACTACCATGCCTGATCACCGAAAGGGGATGTATTCTAAAATCACCGTGCTTTTATTTAGGTCTCTTGACGGCGTTGGCCCCAAGATGAGCTACCTCCTCGAGCAGTGCGCTTGGAACCGGGCCACCGGCATTGGTGTCGACGTGCACGTTCACCGGATTGCAAACCTCTTCAAATGGGTCCCGCAGTCTTCGGAGCCGGAGACCACACGTATATACCTGCAGTCCTGGCTTCCAAAGGAGCTTTGGACGGAGATAAACTGGCTGCTTGTGGGGTTCGGGCAGTCGGTGTGCCTACCGCGTGGTCGGCGGTGCGACATTTGCACGCTGGGGCCAAAATCCACCGGTGGAAACGGTATGTGCAAGGCTAGCATTGTGGTTAAAACTAAGGCCAGCGCAGTAAAAGTCAAGCGGGAGGTCAAGGTTGAGCAGGATGACGAAGAAATCGTCGTAAAGAAGGAGGAAGAGGTAGTTGAAGAGGGCGTCGTAGAGAGAACAGATCCGCTAGGAATCGATGAAGATACCCGCGTCGTGATCAAGAAAGAGGAAGTGAAGGAAGAGGAAGATGCATTTCCGACTGCCATCCCCGACATTGAAGACGCAGTTGGCCGGCCGAAGAGAAAGAACGTCAAACGTAAGCGGTAGCCAGCAACAAATACACTCATCTCACCCGAAAGAAAAGCATAGTTTCCTTACCGCTAGGTACCATTGTGTAGAGTATCCCAGTCTATAGAGTCTTGGCTTTAGCAGTGATAGCCCTTGCATTCGTTAAAGGTTGTTATACCCCAACTAAGATCTATTCATAAGGATCGTATTGTCGCAATGATAAGATAGGACTTGTGGGAACAAACCCCGAGGACGTTTCAATGATCTTATAAGCCTTGGCTCTCATCGGGCTTTTGACTGCCTTTATTTCGTTGAAGGATTTTTCAAGATAGCGGAACTCTACTGGTTATACAGATGCACTTTCATCCGCCTCGACTTGAACGGGGTATTATTTCCTGAATAGAACGCCTCGACGACGATGGAAACATTCGCTTTTATGCGCCAACAGCTCGTATGTATCGTATCAAAAGCTTACCAAAACGACATGCATGAAAGAAAATATCATAATACCGCGTACACAATGGATTGATACCGTGGCTACTGAGCGTGCGCATCGCCCATCGCGTCTTCCGGCTGCAGGTAGTCCTTCTGCTCCGCCGCTTTATACTCCGCAATCAAGTCCTGTACCACAGCCCTAGCCAGCCGCATTAGCTCATGTTCTCGCGATCACTTTCAAGTCCGTGAATGATAAACTTACTTTGACTCGTCAAACTCGTCCAGGCTATCTTGAAACGGTGCGACCTTCTTATACTGGTCCAAGAAGGCGCCGCGCTTCCGTAGGATGTTGTACTGCTTCAAGATACGCTCGAACAGCTGCAATTGCGTCAGTACAAATCGCTGGGGATCGATGGAATGGAGTCATTCAGGACACACCGTAGCAACAGAAGTGTGATTCGCAAGCATGAGCCCGCTGACTCGATGCGACATTGGTATGTACGGCGATTTTTTCGTCAACGCGACCTGGATACTTGCTGGACCCCAGGGGATGAACGTCGCCAGCTTGCGCTCTCGGATCCGGAGTAGCGATTTATGCACCTATACCGTACGGTCAGTGAAGCTCGGAGAGAGAAGGTAAAATGCCAGAGTGGCTATCAGCAAACGTACATCCGTGGGATCCGCCTCTCCTTGAATGATGTTCAATATGGAAATATAGCAGCTCTGCTTCGTCGGCATCGCCGACACCATGCGATTCTTCGGCTGCAGTAGCCGTCGCATGACATCTAGCACTGTCGTCTTGCGCACCGTCTTCCCTTGACTGACGCTGTCGCTCGTGAACGGGGTGTACGAGGTCATCAAAAAGTGGCACCGCGGCGTCGGTATCAGCGAGGCGATGATGCCCACCAGGTCGTTGTGCATGTATCCCGGATACCGCAGCGTCGTCGTACTCGCGCACATCACCGTCGAGACGAGCTGGTTGGTCTGCGTGAGCGACGGCTCCTGTACGTGTAGTCTGTCCGCTGCTATCCGCGTGAGGGCGCCGTTATCCAGAACGACGACCGAGTCTGCGTTTTGTGTCAGGCGGCGCAGGGCGAGCAGGCTGTTGTACGGCTGGACGACGACTTCGCTGCCGCTCGTCATGTCCGGGAAGACAGAGTATGTCTGAATCAGCTTCTTCGGGAAGCGGTCGTTCAGTTTTTCCAGCAGGAAGGATCCTAGGCCGGAGCCGGTGCCACCTGCTATCGAGTGTAAGAGCATGAATGCCTATAGATGGAGGTGTCCACCGTATTAGCGACGAGATGATATTTCTGGATCAATTCGTCTGCGTCTACCTCTAGCGAATCGCTGCCGTCAGCCTCGCGGTCCAGCATCTCCATAACCTCCTCGTAGAGGTTCTCGCCAGCAGAGAAACCCATGGCCCAGATGTTGCCGGCACCTCCTCCATCCTTGGGAACGTGGAAGTTCTCCGGGTTGTAGATGTTCTTGTACGGGCCCGTCTGGATTCCATGGATGACCTATAGCGACATGCGCGTCAGCTGCAACTCGCGAATTGACTTCCATCACAATATGGGAATAGTATCCTATCGTGTCGTATCGTATATATCGTACCCTTGGTTCCAGGTCTAGCAGTATAGCTCGCGGAATGTATCGTGTATCGTCGGACTATATGGACGGTATATTCGTTAGCACCACGGATTTCGCCGCATAGAACCCTCGAAGCAGCCGTACCTGGTAGAAGAACACGTCTTTTCTATCGCCGCCCTCCGTTGCAAAGTCCTCCAGATTGCCATCCTGGCTGATACCGTGTTCCAGACACAGCTGCTGCCAGAACTGGCTTCCGACTATATACCAGTTCAGTCATCGTGCTATTCACGTTATCATACAGGGTAGCGGGCAATGGGAAAGCGTACTGCTGTTGCCGCATTGTCCAGCTTGTATTGTGATAATTTCGCTACAGGGGCCGATATTAGTTCGAGCAAATGGTGATCGCGGTGTAGGGGCTTCGTTCCGTACCGAGGCATGGTTTTAGGCTCCAAGCGATAAGAAGCTTGGAGACTTCAGCAGCTTCGTATCGGTCGGAACTTGAACTACAAGTGTACGAGGTTTGAGTCGGGTTGAATATCGATCGCGAGTTCTTATCGTACCGTCGTGGCTATCGTGAGTTCTATGGAGACGCGAGTTGGGTTGAAGTTGCAGCTGTTTGTTATCGGGACTGACAAAACAAAGCTCTACACGACCTCGCTTGCTTGGGTCCAAAATCACAACCACAGCTCCATCTGGAAATTGTGGTATATCAGGAATTAGAAATGAATAGTAGAATCGAAGTCCCATTGTATTAATATATTATTCTTCCCATCTATGGCATTGAAGAATGACAGTCATCTTGTTAAATTAGCGTAAGAAAGGACCAGCATGGGTAAACTGCGGCTGGCTACGTCATGATGAAGATATGTAAAAGGAAGAGAGATGAAAATGAAGATGAAGAAAAAGTAAGGAAAGCTCCGAAAATCATACAAGACCACCATCGCCAACAGCTAATATCTTTACAGGATCTCTGTTCTCTTTTTTTGTGCTTTTGAGTCATATGGACAGACGAATAAATAGATGCTGCTCGAGTTAGCAGAGCGAAAGGGATGCCAAATCGCTAGACAATAAATGATAAACGTAACGCGATGTAATAACAACATGAAAAGTAAAGTAGATGCACATTTGACGCTTTATTTTTTGGTTTCTGCTACTCGTTTATTCCCATCAATTACCAGAAATGCGCTTGCCTATGAAGCATGCATGATCGCTGAACGCTGAATGAATAAAGTCGACTGAAGGATGATAATGCAGTGAGATCTAATCTTGGTACCCGAACGTATCTGTAATTGGCTTATTAGTTTTGTATGCTAAGGATGGGTCATCGGTAAAGTACTCACCGGTAGTAATATGGGTAAGATGCGATGTCCTATGTCGGTTCGAAGCTGGCGTGCTGCCATCATCGGGGTTGCGATAACTTCGGTGGCTGGCTGCACTCAGCGGTCTTGTGTACTTCCTCGACGCAGCGCTAGTGGGTCTGCTTCTCATCATGTCCTCATCGGCTTCCTGCGGGACATCCCCAAGTAGTTCACGGCTTCTCTGTCGCTGTTTTCTCCGCTCTTTTCTAGCCGCACGCTCCTCTGGAGTTTCGTCTCTCTTGTGCCGGTGTTTCTTCTTCCGCTCGGTCACATACGAGACATCATTGGTATCCTCCGAGTTGGCAGTCAGTGGGGGCGCGGGCGCGGGCGTGACGGTGTCGGCATCATGCGAGTCGAACTGCTGCGACGCAAATTCATTGTTGAGGCTGTTCTGCGACGGGTAGCGGTTCGACGGCGTTGCAACCTGGTCAGTGTCGGGGAACATGGGCGTCAAATTCGTGATGTTGTTGTAAGAGCCACCGTGCTGGATGAAGCGGTTCAAAGAAGTCGTCGAGTGCGTTAACGCGGGAGATTGCGTGTCGACGTGGGATTCTGCAGCGTGCTCGAGGTTGTAGTGGTGGTTCTTTTTTATCCTCGGCTGGGGGTGCTTGATCTCCAAAGACCGCCGGTTCGCCTCGAGGCTCGGCTTCTCGTAGATAGGCGACGCGTGCCGCTGCTGCGAGTACGGAGACCCGCCTTCTGCTGTCCCGACTCGGGGCGTCGGAGCACTGTAATCGTCCTCGTAATCCGAGTTTGTCCGAGAGGCTTCAGCTTCGACGTTCTTCTTTTTCCGACTGAAAAAACTCTTGAAGCCACTTGATGCAGTCGTCTCTGACCATCGCGACGCCTTAGGGATAGATTCCCGCTTGCCTTTCCCTTTCTCGTTGATCGGGGTGGTTTCACCGGATGAGGGGCTATTCTGAGCTTGCGGCGAGGCTTCGATGGGGGTCTGGATGGTCTGAATAGTTGGAATCGAGTTGCCCGGAGTATTATCGGGTTGCAGATCTCGGTGACCCCGGGGCGTTCTCATACCGTCCTCGTTTGGTATTTCCTGTGGGATGACGTTGATGCTCGATTGTGGGATGACTGGGTTTCGCGCCCCATAGTAGTTCAATTCGCCGGTGCTAGTCATGATTCGCTGTCCGATGCCAGCCGTCGCACCATAATCAACGGAAGTGACATTGTTGGTGCTACCAGCAGTGTAGCTCTGTTGGCTCTGCTGACTATGTAGACTATGGGTGTGCGGATGACGGTCTCCTGCGTGGGACGCGGTGTTCGACTCGGTATATGCATAGGATGCAGCCTTTAGACCTTCGACCTCTCCGAGTAACTGAACCAACCTGTATTATATCGTTGTTAGAATTGTCATCATAATATATGCTCGACCTAGGCTCAGCTTACATATCCTCAATCCTCGCGAGATCATTGCTGCTCTTCATGCTCAGACCTTTCAAGGCCCTTCTGAAGACGTTGGTTTTCTTGTGAGCCTCAGCCTTCTCCTCTTCGAAATTCCTCGGGGCCTTGATTTGTCTTGACACAGGCAGTGGGATTATCGGACGCGGAGCTCCAAGTTTCGCAACCGTCTTCTCAGCGCCTTGGTCGATCTCGAGAACGATCTGGCTGGAATGGGCGGCGAGCTGCTTCTTGAGATCGTCAAAAGAATCTCTCATCTCAGCGGCACTTCGAACCAACGTCATCAAAATCTCGGTGTCGCGGGCATTTCGGGCAGCGTCCCTAACAGTAAGCTAGAAGAGAAGAAATGTTAGCCGAATCAGCCTGAGCTGGATATGCATGATTTGGAATACGTACGTGATCCATGAGAGCAACGATATCCTTAGATTGAATACGATCGATTCCATGACCCATGGCACTGTCGTAAAGTGGGGATGGCATTCCGTGACTGTTGCCACTGCCAGAGCGAACATGGCCTCTAAATGGCATGAAATCCTCACCATCCTCAGAGATAAAGTCGTCCAAGCCAGCGCCGCCAAACGACGCCATTCCCTTCAGCGCGCTCCCTAGCCCATCTGTTCCAGCACTCATCCGATTCGCAGATGTGTACCCTTCATCCCGCTGCAGATTGAGCGGCGTCAACAGGCCGTCCTTGTCGTTCAAGGAATCTTGGTCTCCAGTGAAGTCCCTCCCTGATTGGCCAGCCTGAAGGGCGCGTAGTCCGAAGTTTGCGTTGTTGCCCTGATGATCGTCGTCACCGTACCATGCTTCGTCCATGGCCATCTCTCGCGAGGTACGATCAGCACCGTAGGGGTTTGTAGTCACATCGTCCATCGCCGAAAGCGCTGACATGTCTCGCGAGATACGGTTGTCTGTGTACGGGTTGGTGATAGCATCATCCATGGCGACCTCTCGAGAGGTACGGTCCACTCCATATGGGTTTGTGACAACATCATCATCGTCTCCAAGCTCCGAATGTCCCAGATCTGACCTCGACTTGTAGTGACCAATCGCCGGTTCGTCGTAGCCGTATACAGGCGCGGCGTTGAAGGTCATATGAGGTTTGGAATTGACGCTTGACGTGGGGCTTAGTGCGCGGTCCTGGGGATTGAGCGAGGCTTGAGAGTAGCGATCATGTACCGAGGATGTGTGATCGTAAACAGAAGCCCGTTGGGACGGCAGATCCACGGGAGTCGATCGCATCGATGCATAAGCACCGGCACCGACATCCTTGACATACTGACCAGCTGCGAGGCGTTCCAGATGGCGAGCCTCAAAGCTTCCGGGGACCGAATCTCTATTGGGGTCTGGAGTCCCAGGGTCTTCGCCGAGGTGGCTAGAGTTATCTGGCGGATCCAGCTGAACTTTGTGAACTTCTGTTACTGAAGAAGTGTCGTCGCGGTCAGTAGGGACGGACAGCGCGCTGAGAGCACGGCCATTCGGCACTGTCAGCCCCACATCGCTATCTCCATACTGATGGTAGTTTTGAGTGGTAGGCCCCACATCGCTGATTCCAATATCGCTATCTCCATACTGATGGTAGTCTTGAGTGGTAGGCCCCACAGAACTGAGACCTATGTCGCTATCCCCGTATTGCGGATGATCATGGGTGCTATTCCCCACATCACTGATACCGATATCACTATCTCCATAATGATGCTGGTCGTGCTCGTGCTCATCAACACCAGCTGCCGATTGGTTCACGACTGACTGATCAACTTCGGTGTCTGGGCGAGTCGGTGCCTCCTGGTTCCCCTCGAACCACCAATTCATAGCGTCATTCCTGGGCCGACTGACCTCTCGTTGCAGATCTGAGCGAGACGACATTCCCAGGTCACGTGCCTCGACAGCGTCCTGCGTCCACTGGCTGGACTTGTTGGGATGCCAACTGGGAACGGAAGACGTCGACAGGATGGAGACCTCGGATTTCGCGGGAGTGTATTTGCGAGTAGATAGAGGAGCTACTTGGATCATGCCCGTTGCTTCAAATTGATTGCGCAAACTGGTGATGCTTCGCTGGGGACTTGGAGCTTGGTTACTTGCTGGCGTGCCTCGTCTGGAGATATTCAATGGCGCGACAGCTTCCGACATGGAGATCGGCGGGGGCGTGTTCCCAGTCATCGGCATGCCACTCTCCGCAGCGGTGGATGGATATGGCGTTCCCTCGTAACCTTCGTACATATGCTCATGATCGCTGCGGTTAGAAGATGTCATGCTAGGAATCGATGGCATTCGGATGTGCTCGTGAGATGATGCCTGCTTAGGGAACAGAGCATCTAGTGGTTCGACCGGAGGCGCGTCATCAGCCAGGTCGGAGCCAGGCGCGGGCCCTGGGCCAAATCCGGGACCCCTAGACCTAACCGACTCGCTCCTCAGAAGCGCCGAATTATCGGTTTGGGCGAGCACGAATCCTTGCCCCGTTCCTCTGTCCGCATCAGGCTGTAGCACGAGCATTGGACCGTCGCGCTCGATGGTAATCTCGCCGTTGGAACCCTTTTCTGCGAACGCGCGGGCAGCCTCTGCAGCAATCGCCGCTGACGCTGCCTGGTCGATAGCTTGTGTATTTCCTGTCGTATTGCTAACCTTCAGAGCCTCGAATTGAGGCAGTATCAATCGCTTGATGGCATCCTCCACGGCTTCCAAAAGTAAGGGATTTTGGGCGAGATCCGAAGTACCAGAGACATTTCGCGTTGCGGAATTCTTTCTCTTCGTCCCGTCGTCGGAAATGCTCCTCCCGCGCCTGTTTTCCCGTGGCGATCTAATGCCCCTTGTCCGCCGGGTGGACGGTTCGCCGTTGAGTTCGGCCATTTTCTTCTCCAATCGGCGCTGTTCTCTGATCTCTTCTTTGGTTAACCGCCCGCGGTCCATGCTCTGGCTCCGTTTTCGAAGAGGCTTGCTGCCTTCACCTAGAATCGCCTCACGTTCATTGCTCAGGCTCTGGCTCCTCCTATGCGACAATGGATGCAGCGAAGAATCGCCGTCTCCTTCCAGGTCCTCTGGTGGGGCAATTTTCCGTGCCGCCCTGCCTCTAAAGCCGCCGGAATGCGGTCGACTCGACTTGTACGGAGAGCCAGCATCTTCCCGAATGACCTCCACTCTCATAGGCGGGCTGACAAGGGATTGCGACTGCTCGGAAACCTCTGAGACTTCTTCGTCGCCGCGAGTTAAGGCCTGGAAATCGCTGCCGCCTGGGTCGGACCGTCGCTTTCGTCTTTCCCTTGCAACGGCCAATCGGTCATCGTTCCTGCCCGAAGATAACGAGATTCGCTGGGTGTACGAGGGCTGTCGTTTGGTGACTGGGCGTCCATCCGGGCCTAATTCGACGGCTCTCACGGCCTGTTGATGCGCTCTCCTGTGCGAAGACGGTGTTACTTTGACACGTACGCTCGGTCTGTGAGCGGGCGAGTTCCCCTGGCCCCTGGCCCCTTCGAAGTACTCTATCAGCAAACTGGTTTGCGATCCTTGCGATACGACGCTCTGCGCGTCGTCTTTGGCCTGCTGTTGCTGTTGCTGCTGTTGCTGCTGCTGCTGCTGCTGTAGTTGTTGTTGTTTTTGGTGGGCCTTCTTGTTCGTTTCGATGGTGATCGCTCGGCCGTCGTCCGGGATGGAATAGGAGGATTTTGTCTGGAGGGAAAGCATTGACTTATCGCCACCGACGCTGCTGGTACTGACGACCGACGGGTCGGGTTTCTCGAGACCCATGATGGCGAGGAAAGGCGGGCGGGCGGGGAGGACGGGTGTTGATGTTGGAGGGCCGGCTTATCGGGCAGGCGAAAATAGGACGGAGAGGTGTTATAGGAGCCGGCGCGGTTGGACGTCAGCGGGTCGAAGCTGATGTGTTGTGATGGCGATGGCTGCAGTCTGCCTGGCCCGCTGCGGCCGCTTCAAACGTCTGCAGATGTCTTTGAGTGTCGTAACGTTCGCTGGCGCTGCTGTCTGCCTGTCGCCACCATCAAACAGCAGTCAGCCAGTCGGTTCAGTCAGCAAGTCAGTCAGGCAGATCCGTACGTCGCTTCTCACTTGGGCAGCTGGAGGGAGAGGGCGCTATGGATCCAGGGCGGGATCGGGTTGGCCCACAGCGGTGCCGAGTAGGAATGAAGCCGACGCACCCACGAGAGGGAGGGAGATACCCACATACACACACGAACGCACGCACGCATACAGCGAGGGGCCGGTTTCGCCAGGGCCACTTACTCGCCAGCAGACAAAAGGTACTTATTTATGGGCCAGGCGTAATTGGGAGCAGGTCCAGGCGCAAGTGCAGGCAAGGGCGCAGGGTGAAGAGTGCAGGTTGGGGGTGGAAAGCTCCGTGCTGGCGCTCTGCAGCGGGATATGGGACGAAGGGCGCGATCGAGGCCGAGACTAGACCTTGGATGTGAGAACGTGTGCCGTAGGGCAGCCGGCGGGCAGGCAAGGCAAGGCAAGGCAAGGCAGGCAGGGTGTCCCTAAAAGTCGCCAGCCGTTGGACCAGGAATAGGAGGATGCGAGCTAGATTAGTTAGGGCTGGCCAGCCTGGAATTCGGGATCGATCAATTAATGAACGAACGGGAGAAGAAGCAGGTAGTTACCAGGATCGGAGGGGCGGAGAGATATCTGCGAGGAATGGACGAGCGGGCCCCGCCGCGATCGAGGGTCTATTATTTATCGATCCGATAAGGAGAAACCCCAGCCAGCGAGCAGAGAAGTAAAATGTCGCTCGTATAAATTTGAAGATAGCGGCGGGCGGGTCGGAGCGAGTGAGCGAGCGGGCAAGCTTGCCGGAAAGCGAAACGGCGCGATATGATCTTGATATGGATCGCGAAAGCCCGTCCGGTATCGATAGAATCGCGACTGAACTGACGACGGAGCAGAAGAAGAGCAAGTTGTCAGCACGACAATATTACATTACCCGCAGTCAAGACAGCAGTAGTATATAGCAACGCCCGATGAGATGACCAGATAGATGCTTAGATATTCAGATACCGCTGCCAGGACCGCATCCCGCTAGACTTCGAATGTCGGCGGGGGGCGATTGGCTTTGCACTTGCACTCGCGCTGGACACGCCAAAAAGCACAGGTGCAGCCGGCCCAGCAGAGTATCAGCAAGCGACGGGCCAGTCAGGTACGAGCACCAACGTCAAATCGGCACCGGCTCGAGCTCTAATATTAAACCAGATTGTGTCCCGCCGTGCAATTGTAATTTGGTATACAGAGCAATCGCGGCTACCAGGTTGGACTTACTGAGATATTAATTAGCTGTAAGCGTGGTGGCACTCGGACTGTCCTCCGTAATATCGATAATTGACGTAGGTTTTAGCTGCTTCAGGGTCACTATTATTATAGAAGAGCCCGTCCTTAAGGGCAACCTGCGGCGCATGAGCGAGGAGTCTATTATTATTCTCTTCGCAGTTAGTTTGATAATGCGGGTTCGGCAGGTTACTGGTTATTGCCGTGGTACTTACCAAAGTACCTTCTTTGACTTTTTGATGCTTAAATTGCATGCATCTGCAGGCTGCATAGCATACCTGGCAGCAGCCGGTCCAGGTGGCGTGTTACTAATGGTGATAAGGGCCCGTCCGTCAGGAGAAATTGCGGCGATGATGATGATGATGTCGGAAGGGAGAAGGGAAAGAGTGAGAAGGAGAGAAGGATTGTGCTTTGTTGTATATCGCGAATGGTGAAATGCGATAACCAGCGAGATGCCTGCTAACTGCACCCACCCAGCCGGCAGCCGGGGTCCTGCTGAATCGCCGCTGGACGACTCGTTCGTGGCGGGCTGGCCGGCGGGCGTGCCTGGGAGCCACTCGAAGGCCCCGTTGCCGGGCCAATGCTCTCTGCGTCGCAGGCGGCCTCGTTAAGCGCTGTCCTCGCTTTGGATCCTCACCACAGCACTTCCTTCTTCTTACTATCTCCAGTCTCAGACCCTCTCAGACCCTCTCCGACGCCCCTCCCTCACCCACCCCCCCAGTCTCGGCCATGTCCTGCCTGGTCTTGTCCTCGAGCTCAGGCCCGCGCCGGGACAAACCTGCTTGTTCGTTGCGGAGGCGAGTGCCAACTCATCACGGTGGCTCTGCAAATGCCCCGATTGGCCAATCGCCCGCCATCACGGCTGAGCCCTCGTCCAATCTGTGCGCTCCCTCGCAAGCCTGCTGATCTCAGCGTCGTTACACTACTGCAGTTCTGGTATCCCAATGCATGAAGCAGCAGTGCACCCCATGGTCACGTTCTCCGGATGGCAATGCATGCACGGATGATTGTCTGCGAGAAATGCAGCTTGGTACCCCCATCTACGGACGCCCCATCCATCCATCGCTTCCGTTAACACGGGAAACATGCACCTGTACGGTAGTGGCTCTTCGTGGACATACGACTCTGCCCAGTTACGTTCCTACTTGTCTGCGATCTGTGGTTTTTGGCGTGCAGGCCTGCAACGGCAAACTGCACCGATAACTGCAACTGCAGCAGACAACCTTCCTTCGCTTGCTCTCGCTCGCTCCGGACGGGCCTGCATGCAGCGCCTGTATTTGTTTTTATATTTAGCGGTCGTAGCCCTCTTGACACTCTTTGGTCGGGGCCACGGAAACCTTCAGGGTTTTAAAATATAAAAATGAAAGGAAAAGTAGGAAATCGAGAAGGCGAAGAGAAACCAAGTGCCACTGTCCCAGATTAAATAACGCACAGATAACCGACTCGACAAAACATATATTCCACAGAGAACAGAAAATATCACGAAATAGACAGCGGCAGCGCGCATGTTTGCCGTCGCACGCTGATGCGGAAGGGAAGCGCAGCGGGAGAAAGAGCAAATATACTGTGTGCGGATAAACGGCAGAAAGCAAATTTCAATAAACACCGACCCTGAAGAGAAACCGGAGTTATACCGTCAAATAAACTTTGCAACGTGTCGAGAATGGAGAAAAGTCAAGATATTCAGCGGGAGAAGAGATCCCGTGAGTAAACAGCAAAACAGAGGGACGGGACGCAGCAAGGAGTAGAGTTCGCGTGGGACAGCACCAGAGTAATTGGTTCTTTCTGCTTCTCATCGATCGATAAGTGTACATGATTAGCCGATTATGATGGTGGTATCAAGCCCCCAGAGCAGGGGACCTCCAGAAAAATAAATATTATCTCAAAGCCCCCCAAACCCCGAAAGCATAGATTGCTCGTTGGCCTTTTATGTGGATAGATCGTCCTCCAAGAACTTGTACGCAAACTTGAACTCCGACTTGCGTCGGTTCATCCACGTGCTCTCGTAATCGAAGAAGCGATATGTCCCCTGCTCGAATTCTTCGTTGATGACCTTGGGCTCTTCGTGCCGCTGAAACCATGTTTGGTACTGCTTATGAAACCGCCAGCTGAGCTGCTTAAGCCGTTGTGCTGCCAGGTACTGCTGGTACGTGCCCTGTCGATAATAGAAGATGTAGAATAGCGTGTCCGTGTCCACCTTTCCAAAGAAGCTCGGCTCCTCTAATAGGCCCAGCGGCTCCTGGGGGTAGTGTGCCGGTGTCTTGTAGGGCGTGTGAGGCTTGTACCGCTTCGGCCTTTCCGCATCCTGTGCGACAGGCAGGGTTGCAGCCGACGCGGCCAGCAGTCTCAGCGCCTGGGGACTTGTCGGGTCGTGCTTTCGTGCCTTTACCGCCTCGAAAGACGCGATCAGGTCCTGCAGCCCCGGAGGCAACTTGAACTTTGGATCCGCGCCGTTCGTCATCCGAGGAGACGCATTCCTCGACGGCATCTTCTGTGACGGCTTGGATGGACGTGTCTCGTAAGAGGTAGAGAAGAGGGAATTCGGGTTGTCGTCCTCCAGCTCCGGGGCATCTGTCTTCGTATCCGTCTCTAACGGTGCCTCTTCCTGCTGGGCGGCTTGCGAGCTTGACTGCTGTGCTGAAGACTGAGATGACGCCTCCCTCTGCATGCTGGACACTGATACTGGAGCCGCATGTGTGCTAGACGGTGTCTGGGCGGCCGAGCTCTGTGTTGCAGCACTAACTTTGTCCAGTTGGGGTGTCGGTGGTATCGAAACGGGCACCGAATCCGGCGGTGTCGCTGAATTCTCCTGTATTGTTTCCACGGCTACAGCCTTCGAAGGTTTGGGTGAAGGTTTGGCCTTTGACGATACAGCAGTTGCCGCCAGGACAGCTGGTGCTACCGGGGGTGTTGATGCAGCTGCATTCGCAGCATGACCTGGCGGAGGGGGTAACGGCGCGATCCCCACGTTCTTATCCGCAGCAGCAGCCGCAGCAGCCGCGGACGCGTACTTGAGGGGTTCTCCAGCCGGGCGGGCGGGCGGCGGGGCCGGCTTCATCGCGGTTCCGTTCGACAGATTCGCGGTATGCATCGTAGCTAGCGTCGGTAACGGGGATTTCAGCTGCGTAGAAGGTCGGCGGGTACCGGAGGACGTCGAGTGATTATCGGGTTTCTTTTCGGGGGGATCATCGTGTATCGATTGGGTATCCTGCGACGATAATCTATCGTTGTCCAAGCCCACGTTGTACAGGTCCTCCTCCTCGTCCAGATTTAGGTTGTCATAGACGGTGTCATCTTCCGTAAAGTCCTGATCCGAATTGCATTCCACGTAGTACTTGATGTCGTCCTTGATTTCTGATATCTGCTCGGGTTCCAGTCCTCCGTTCTCCACCAGTCGTAATATCAGTTCCAGCTTGCTCTGATGCCATTTGTGCCGCTCGACCGACCGCTCCACGTTCGAAAGCCGCTCCGCCTTCGCAATGTCCTTCCGGCCCTTCTTCAGCGTTAGCTGTATCCCCTCCATCTCGGCCTCGAATGTCTCGATTTGGCGTTCCAGCTCTTCCACCATGTTGGATAAGAAACCGCATATTTCGACCTTTTCCTTTTCTTTCGGATCCAGTTTCGCGGCGGCCGACAGCCCCTCTTTGCTGTAGGCTTTCGTTTTCATTTCTTTCTCGACGGCTTTGAATTTCTCCATTTGCTATGGCAAAAACGACAGACGACGCAAGAAAAACGCACGAATGTATGTCAGCATTCACCCCGGATCATTGCCCCGCCGCGAGGAGTCGTATGTGACGAAGAGGGGGTGGGTAGGGCTCCGGATGGCACTAAATCCTCCGAAACGCACCGTCTCTATCAGCTTCCGCTGTTCCAGCAGAGGCTTCTTGTCCTTGATCTCGTTGCTCGCAGCCCACGACTTGATCTGGTCCCGATGCCGCTGCAGCTTCTTGATCTCGCGTTTGAGGGCATCTTCTAGCTTCTCCTTCTGCGACGGATTCGTCGTCTGTTGTAGCTTGTCGTAGGTGCCCTCGAACGCCGATATGCCTTCCGCTACCCGTTTAAAACAACGGTCTACTTCTTGCTGTAACTTCCGCTGCGCCATGACTGCCGGAGTTTGTTGTCGACCGGATGGTGCCCGCGTCGCTCGATGCGTCTGAGTATGGTTTTTCGGGGGAGGTGAGAGGAGGTCGTATCCAGGGGTGATGTTCCTGGAGGGGGTGTTTCCAAGGGATGAGGAGGAAGGCTAGAAGGATGTTGTTGTTGTTCAAGATTTGATCGGGATGCTGCCAAAGTGTTGGTCGTGGTGGGTGAGAGAGCGAACGAGGAGTGTGGAGGTGTCCTGAACTTCGTTCGCTCGGTCGGCGGTCGCAGGCAAAGGTTCAACCAATCTACCAGCGCAGGCCCGGCACCATTAAAACAAAAAGGACGCCCCGGAGCATTAATTAAACTTCAGCTCACCCACGCCGGACAGGAAGGAGACGGACGAGGACACGAGCATGTGGAGTGATTCGATCGCTCGGCCCAGCTCTGAAGCAACGATCGATCAATTCGGATTCCGAACGGACGGTATCAAAGGCCACTACGTCTATCTTAAGTAACGTAGAATTCCTTCCCATGGACCATGCCACACCGAGGCAGGCCTCGTTATATCACATTTCCCACAGCGCCAGGCAGAGCTGGCCAACGGAGAATGTTCCCAACAGGGCCGCGGCTTAGACGCATCAGACAGCAGGTTTAGTTGGTTTACATAAGGATTAGACATCCCGCTAGTCATGGAAGCGGTAATCTACGCAGCCCGAGTAAGATGCTTTCCGGTCCAAAACAAGAAGACGGTCTAACATGATGAAAACATGCGAGCTTCAGAATCAACCCCAACAGCCATAGGTGGTCCTAAAGTTGGCCCTGAGCCGAAATGGATGGCTGGACCGCTCGCCGCGCCGACTCTCGGAGATCTGATATCATATACCATCCAGTCGTGATCGACCAGGGAGAATAGTGGCTGCAGCGCGCCATAACGTCCGTCTACAGATGCATGTCATGGTAGCACGAACATCGGTTTCGACGTCTCCGAAACCGGGGTAGGACCAGCCCAGTAGCGTAGCTCGAGACGGCAATCGTGTTGAACACGGCCACACGATACCTTGTCTACGATTATATATGCCGCCTGCCGCTGTCATCTCGGCGACATTAAGCAGAACAGTCGGACATGGATAATGCAGTACATTTCCATCGCGAACCGCCAATTCCATCTACATCGATGGAATAGCGATGGTCCTTCATAATCTGCGGATATCATGCAGCCATCTTGAAGCCTCACCCGTATCGAACCGGAGAACGCGTCATGGGTTTTATTTGATCTTGGCCACCGCTTTCTCTTCAAAAGTTCATATTACCTTCTTCAGATGATATTTGGAGGGTCGTCATCTCGCAACTGGAATGGTTCCAGCAACCTGTCAAGATCCCGTCCAGCCGATTATCCCGTCGGGAGTCGGGCACTATCAGCATCATGGGACATCCAAAAAAATCGCCTGTCGAACATTTCGTACGGATATTCAATTCTTTTCAAAAAGAATAGTCATGGGCCCATGCTGATGAAATTGCTGCTATCGGCCTTATCGTCCGAAAAGTTGCTCGTTCACCTTCGGAATTATAAAAATTGACGGGAGACCGTGGCCACCTTCTCTTTCCATGGGGTAGCTTAAGAGGCCCCTGGCAACCCGTCGACACTCCCCGTCAACCGCCCATGTTATCAATGACTATGGGTCGCATCCATTGCCAAAAGAAAACGATAATCGCGGTACATGACGTAGTTTATTTAATTTGTAAGTTTTATGACGGCAATATCTCGCTTTCCGAAGTTGTCGCCTAGGTGCCTTCTGAAGATGGTAGAACAAAGCGAGATGCTTTGAACATCTATTTTACCAATGCTGAGAACTCCATTTATGTATAGCCTTCCTCTTCGAGCCTTTTCGGTATCACCACGCGCACGATCAGCCTTCACCATTATCGGAGTCCCCAGGTAAGCAGACGTCAGTTTACAGTGCTGAGGAGGCAATCATATCCAAGCACAATTGCAATGTGGATCTGAATCCTATAACGTATTCCACAAGCGAGCGGACCACACAAGCGAGCGGACCACCCCATATAAACCAACACCCTACCAAAACACTTTTTATTGATAACTTAATCAATAATTAATTTAAAATTAGAATAAAATTAATCTTGTTTATATGAACTATTACAAATCTAAAAATATTTTTTTAAATTTTTTTATATTAAATTAAAGAAATATACAAGGGGGGTGGTCCGGTCGCTTGTCTGGTCCAGTCGCTTATTGTTGACGTTATCAAAGTTTCTTGGAACGCAGTGCACGGGATGTTGCGCAATGGCGCGACCGTTTTCGAACAATTCCGGTGTATTGCCTTGCAATCGATTGATTAATTATTTGATCTGCCCGGCCTCACAGTATTGTTTCTGTGGATGTCGCAGCCGCCTGTCGAGAGGCTATCGTATCTGCCATTCAAGAGACAGTTGCATCATTGTAGCATAACTGGATCTGCCAACATGCGATATCCCACGGCCAACGTGCGCGCAGCTGTGCGTTATCGATTGTTGGCTCTCACAATGAACCAGCGCGTAATTGCACTGTCTAAACAGTGAACCTGACTCTCTTGCTTCATACAGAACGACTGTAACATCTCAATACAAAATGTTGGTAACCTTTCGATAGGTCGATGGCGCTGCTTGACCCGCCATCCCAATATCCAGCAAGATCGGCACCTAAGCTACGTACAGCAGACTGGACCCAAGCCATTCAAATTCCGGGCTCCGTCAACAGGACGCATGAGTCTGGTCACGCGAGGCAACAATCTACGACCCGTCCAACTAGACTCAAATTTCTCACTGATTTATATTGATTTTGTGCTTCAGTTTCAATGCATTAATGTTTTATTGATGACGTTGTGCGAAGTATCGTCTCAGAATCACTCTGTCCGCGGTGTGTAAATTTTAATTGAGGATGACTCGGATCCGGACTTACCAACTTTGTAACTTCTCTCTCCAACCACCAGCAGAGTGGATCCACGGATCCACCTTCAATATCCCACAGCACTGCCCACCACCGTCCGAGTCGCCCGGCCGTTCACGGAAGCCTACGCAAGAAGCAAAGAAAGTAATCTGAGTACCTACCGCAGCCGAGACTCGCAATCAAAATGAAAGGTATCAGCACCAAAATAGCCGAGCATGAAAATAAGGCGTTTATCAGCTGTCAGGTCCCTAGCTAACGTAGAGTATCGTCACGATCCCGCGCGATGAAAGCCATCGTCCAAAGAGTGTTGTCGGCATCGGTCACAGTGGAATCAGAGTTGATCTCATCAATATCGAAGGGGATCCTGGTCTTCGCGGCTGGTATGAAGCGTCGGTAGACGGTGTGCGGAGTCCATCGTCCCCCATTGATATGGGCTCATCAAACTGATATGGCTTGACCGATGCTTGCTTCCTGTTAGTTGGGCCGGATGATGATGAATCCGATGCCGTAAATATGGCCGGCAAGGTCCTCAAAATGAGGTTTTGGGACGACGAGGAAGGCGGAAAGGTAGCATGCCGGCCGAAATTGGTACCCGTCTTATACCGCAATATGCTCACGATGATGTCGGTTTTGCGTTCAGTGGAAGAAAAACGTCGTTGACATTGGTGGAGAGATCCTTTGTGGTACGCATGCTTGAGATCCAGATATCACTCGATTCTTATACGATTGTCCCGAATAGCCGCTGATGCTCTGGACAGTGTCGCAGTTCACTCTCCTGGCGAATACAAAGAAGGGAAGCAAGGTATGCGGCTTTCGGACTTACGAATTTCCGGTATCCGTCGACGCGCCATCATTAACGAAATAACCGCGCAGCCCGACTTCCATGGTGCAATGGAGCCTGAGAAGGCAAGGGCTTTATATGAAACATTCTTCAAAAGAGTCCAGCAGGACTATCAGCCCGAGAAGGTCAAAGATGGGGTCTTCCAGGCGATGATGCAAGTATGTTGGCTTTTGCTTTCGTATTGCGCAGCCACAACGACGATACTGATGCCAATCTGAATATCTTACAGGTCGCTCTTGTGAACGATGGACCGGTACGTCTCATCCAGTCCCATATCGATGTTATATCGCCGATATGTTAAGCTAACATCATCACAGGTCACACTCGAGCTAAACACACCGGAGAAGAAGCCCAGGCTGCAAAAGATAGTGGATAAGAAAGCCAAAATAAAGGGAACAGAAACACCAGGCTCAAGTTCCCAGGCCTCGGAAGCGATGTGACGGACTTAGGCCACAAGATCCAAGCGTATAAATGCCGATCCGAGCGCCGTAAACACTAGTTCTGCACTATCTCGTCGCGATATCGCGTCGGCCTCAACTTTCCGACCCATGGGCCCATCGGCGTTAGATAACGTACAAAATACACACCCATTAGACGTGTAGCTCCCCATTCAAGTTAGACCATTGGGTGCGAGAGACACTCTCTTCCCCGCTCGTGGCAATGTATCCGAATTCTCGGGAACGACGCAGGTACCGATCGATATATGCTTGCTGGTGCTGTGCTTTGTCCGTGCGTGGGATGCGCATGCAATGAGTTGCCCCACCACGAGTTTTCTTTGGCGGGGTTGCGGGCAGTTCCGACAGCGCTGTGTGACCGACCACGCGTGGTTCCAGAACGTTCCCGCACGCGGACCGTGAAATTCCCCAGCCTCTTGATCCTCGAAATCTTCTAGCTTTCTCCAAAATCCATCTTTCAACCTTAAACTCAGTACTCTACGCACCTCATCTCGATATCATCCTGTGAATTGGCACCGGCGACGCTATACACAAGACGCAAATCGGAGAACCCCACATCATGGCCGAAACCACAACTAGTAAGCAGCTGCGCCCAATGAGGCTCCAGCGATAGGACGACTAGTTAACGTTGATCGTCTATAGAGCGCCCGAGAGTCTTCTTCGATATCTCGATTGGAGACCGACGTCCTGAGCGGGTCACCTTCGAGCTCGTAAGTATACGCCCCGAGGTATTAAGCTGCGGCCATTCTGCTAACCGTGGCCTTATCTTGGCATCCAGTATTCGGATAGTAGGTTCACACACCATTGGGGCCCTATGGTTACACCGAAACTAAATCGTCGCGATAGTTGTCCCCAAGACTGCGGAAAACTTCCGAGCGCTATGTACTGGCGAGAAAGGTGACGGTGCCTCCGGCAAGCCGCTCCACTATAAAGGTCCGCCCTCGATACCACCCGAATGGCTGAATGCGCCCGCTTATCCAAATACTCCCAGGCTCGATCTTCCACCGAATCATCAAGAAGTTCATGTGTCAAGGTGGTGATTTTACGGCTGGGAACGGCACCGGAGGAGAGTCGATCTATGGAGAAAAGTTCGAGGATGAGGGTTTCCAGATGAAGCACGAGAGACCTTTCTTGCTCTCCATGGCCAACGCCGGGCCAAACACAAACGGCTCGCAATTCTTCATTACTACGGTCCCTACGCCGCATCTAGGTGAGTCTTTCATCCCCAAGTAGCTCGCTAGCACATCTAACTGTGGGTGAAATTGATAGACGACAAGCACGTTGTCTTTGGGCACGTCATCAGCGGCAAGAGTGTTGTTCGCAAGATGGAGGAAACAAAGACAGATACCCAAGATCGACCCGGGAGGCCCATCGTTATTCAAGGTGAACATCCAATCTCAAGGTTTGTTTCGACGAAAACGGTTCTAACAAGATGACTGGCGCAGACTGCGGTGAACTTCCTCCCGGCGATTCGGGCGTCATCGAGAAAGGCGACGATGGAACCGGTGACAAATACGAGGATTTCCCCGAGGATGCTGGCAAGGAGCTTGATGTCGAAGCCTCACTCAATATTGCGACGGAGATCAAGGAGATTGGGAATAAGGTCTTCAAAGCCGGCGATATCGACATGGGTATCGAAAAGTACCAAAAGGCACTAAGGTACATCCGCGACTACGCCAGCATGAATGAGGAGGATGGGACCCCCGAGCAGATCAAAGCCATGAATGCGCTCCGCTTCACCTTGCATTCGAATTCAGCACTGCTCCAGATCAAACAGAAAGCGTTCAAGGATGCCGAAGAATCTGCTTCGAGAGCCCTAAGTGTCAACGGCATCGGCGATGCGGAGAAAGGGAAGGGATATTATAGACGGGCAATGGCGAAGCAGGGAGCCAAGAACGAACCGGGTGCACTGGAGGACCTGGAGGAAGCGATCAAGTATGCCCCGAACGATGGCGCCATCAAGCAGGAGCTCGACAAGATCAAGAAACTCCAGGCTGCTCGTGATCAGAAAGAGAGAAACGCGTATAAGAACATGTTCAAATAGACAATTTTACGTGCGGACGAGCCCTGTAGCTATCTAGGGATCTAGGGGAGTTGTCAACCTTTCGGCAAAGACAATTCCTAGTTGGGGTTTAATTATGCTACGCTGTCGCAGTGAGATGCGGCTGTTGAGAGATAATTATTCATGACCTTGACGGTGATAAGAACTTGATAAAACCAATCCTCAGTCCTAAGACTGCCCCATATTTCCCAAGTAGACTTCTTCGTTGTTGCTGTAGAATATTGCTGTAGAATAGTACTCTTGAGTCGCAGAGTATATCAGCTCCATATGATTTCGACCCACGATCTCTGGCCATAGATCCGAGTCTTAGTATGATTAGAGTTGCAGATTGTTCCTGGAAAAGCGTTGTGTGGTAATATAACTACACAACATCGCATGCCGCTGATTGACGTCGCGTGCTCTCGAGCTCTCTAGATCTCTCTAGGATCCAAACTTCCAGCTTTGCGCTGGTCACCGTTGTTCTCAACAGCAAGATGGTGCGGGCAGTCAAAGGTAGTGTAATTGAAGTCTTCCTGATACCTATCGTCGCGGCTAATATCTGCAATAGGAGTTTTGGTCGAATGGTGCGTACCTACTACACCAGACGCGTGTAGTTAGTGACATGGGTTGAAGGTGGGCTGACGGACCGCAGCGATCCATCGATCAAGGCCATCATCTTGGATCTCGACAGCAGATCTCATGACTTTGTCGTGGAGGTAGGACGTCCCCTCGGACCATCGCAGCCATAGCTATAGGAATATTATTCTGACGCCAAAGCTAGGATCTTGACGACTCGCATTTGATCATTAAAGACACAAAAGTTCCCGAGCTAAAACGATTGCTTGAGGAGGTAAGTACCGCTCTATAGATGGAACCTGCTGCTACCGCAGCCTATAGCTGTCGACTAGGAATACTAACGGTTACTGACCCAGCGTCTCAATGAACACACCAAAGTTGATACTCTGGAGGAAGAGGAGGAGGAAGAAGACGACTGAGAAGGGCATGCCCCTGCGATAGGAGACCCCAGAACCTCCTGCTCTCAGAACTCTGATAGCACAGCCAGACTATTTCTATTCCTATCGGTTAATTATGCTCTATCGCGTGTATCCTCGCGTGGCCGGCCCAGCAACTACGCTGATATGACAAGATACTTGTTCCATCGTTCCTTGGTTTCCACTTCCACCCCATGACTACATGAGACCAGCGTGTCCCAGCCTGAGTCAACTTTCCTGCACTCTAGAATGTTGGCGAAGACGTAAAATCTGGAGACGACGCGAAGGATCCTTACTTCTCATTTATACGCTCTCGGCTACGAGTCTCTGTGTCCCCCGAACGCACGAGCCATGCACTGGGATATGCTCGGCGGGTACCTGCAGCACCTGATGCCATTTATATGCTCTGATGAGCTGTTCTCTTGCAACTGGCTGCCAACAAAGAGAACCAGCAGACTGTCGGACAACGTGCTAAGTTTCGGCTGACAGTTCAGAGCCGTCTCTTGGTTGAGAGGTCAGCGACATTCCCCAGACCAAAGAGTCAGATGCCGCTTCTGCTTTCTATCGGAGTTAGGCACCTCAGCAGCTTTCTCCAACTGTCCACTGGAGGGTTGGAATATTAAAGCGAAAGGGAGTCTCTGAAAGGCTCCTTCGTTTAGATTCCACAGTTCCGATCCAAATCCATCCTACGATTGGGTCAAGATACTATCTATTGTTTCTCCTAAATACTTTTATATATACCAGAGACCGGAGAGTTGAAGCGCTCCGATAGGGCTGCCTATCTAGAGGTATATCCTAGAGCATAAGTGGGTTTATGCAACGATGGGGCTTGGTGGCCATCTTGCGCCGAAGCTGATTCAAGGCGGCCGCTGAGCTGCTATTAAACCACCCAGCCAGCTCTCTTTGCTCTCTTTCTTTTCTCTTTCTTTTCTCTTTCTTTCTTTCTTCTTCCCACCACATCGACCGTACTCACTCTAGAAGCGCACACGAAACCCAAAAAAACCATCACACCAATACCGACCACCCAACGGACATCGACCTTTTGACCGACCGCCTCTTGACCCTTGACGTGACTGAATGTAAGATCGTGACACCCAGAGTATCTGAATGGTACCTCCTTATTTGGATTTATCGCTCCTACAGTTCTTCTGTGGCAAGTCTCTGTCCTGATATCGTCTGACTGCTGTTCCCCGTTGTTTTATAGATATCGCATACCCGCACGCACCACGCAACAAGCAAAAACAGGTAAGTTTTGACAGACTATGGATTGTCTGTAAATTGCAGCTTCTTACCTTGCGAATGATCATGTCATGCCCTTGTTCTCATGATTGATAAGATGACTGATTGCCACTGGTGTAATGAGTTTAGGACACTTAAACTCTGACGGGGTAATTCTGAAAAGATGCTGCCAGTTCCGTTCCAATCAGCAAACGGTAAGATAAGCCAATGGCCTTACTCCATTAGAATTTAACACGACACTAAAGCAACTATATATTATAGTGTTCGCCGCAAGGGATCAGGCTTCAACTGGTTCTGGCTCATGTGCTGCCACTGCAGGCCAGGGCCGGGTCGACTCAAAGGCCAAGCCTATCGGCAAGACCAGCCGTTTTGCCAGCCTCTTCCAGCAATCTGGGGTTACCGCAGATGCAAGTCTGAAGGCAGCCGGCGAGGCCCAGCCTATTAATAAGGCCCAAGAAGTCCCTCGTTATAAAGCTCCAAGGAACGGACAGGGAGTCAAGGTTCCAACTCCTCCGGTCTTGTTCTGCGATCCCAATCCGAAGCGAGTGTACATGGAAAACGTCCCGTATTCCGCGAAGAAGCACGAAATCCTAGCTTTCTTTAAGGGCTTCAAAGTGTAAGCTCCTTCTTCTCGCATTTCTTGTAACAAATACTAACATAGTTCTAGAGAATCGGTTGACATCCCTAAAAGAGGAGATGGTTCACGTAGGGGAATTGCATACGTTAACCTTGCGTCTGAATCCGAAGCAAAGCGAGCCATAAGCCAGCTTCATCACACATCCCTCAAAGGTAGACGCGTTCGGTTGATGGCTGCCAAAATCAGCGTCAACCAAAAGAAGACTCAGGAAGGAAACGAGCCAGGGACCGTTGAAGATCAGCCAGAGCCAGCCTCTACTTTGAAAGAAAACATCGTCCCGGTCATCCCGGAGCCAGTCTCTCAGCCTGTGGCTGATCAACGCCCACTCGCAGACAACAAGCCCAGTCTGCGCGCCGAGGTTTTCAACCTCGCATGCCAATTCATCCTGCGTGGTGAAAAGACAGCAAATGAGATTTTCGCTGAGATCAAGTTCAACGACGAAGAGACGATAATGATCCGTGACTGCTACTTTAAATACAAACAAGCCCAACAAGTAGGTTGCACTTCGCAACCGGTTAACTATAGTATGATATGATTGCTAACTCTCGCATAGGAGGAAAAGGAGCGTCGTAGCCGCTTGGTCAGTGGAAGCCCAACCCTTTTCAAAATCGTGGTTTGTCCCGCTAACTTGTATCAGGCCATCCTGCAAATGCTGGACAAGTCGTGCTCTATTCACGGGTTACGCAAATGTATGACATGCCACCAAGGCCGTCTGCTGGACCATTCTCCTGAAATGGAGATGGATACGGATGACGATGTTCAAGACATATCCGCTCACCAGCATACCGAATCGTGGGGGTCATCTCTGACCCTTCCGGGTCGATCAAGTCCCGAGTACCCACAATACAATTGCAGTGTCAAGGCCTCCACCGTTGACGTTGAGCCTGCCAAGAATCCCATCGCGTACGGTGATCTTGACTCGGCTGCTGCACTCCGCCTGTACGGCCCTAAATATTTCAAGGAGAACTACCCACAGCAGGAGCCTCCAATTCATAACACATATCTTCCTACTCGTGGGCGGTTCAACAATGATAACCCGTTCCACAGACAACATGCTGTCGTCCCCACTCAACCGGGTGTCAAAACCCACTGCGCGTTCTTCCTGCGTACTGGTCATTGCGATTTTGCTCAACAAGGGTGTAAATTTTCCCACGAGCTTCCACCTGGCGGTATTGGCGAACTTACAAACCAGACAGGGCGGCGTTCGTCTCAATCTACCGTCGGCGCAAATTTTGGACAGCCTCGAAACACAGCTGGTGGTCACCGTTCCACTGAGCCTGTAATGAAACGTCAGGCTTCAGGGAACGCTGTTACGGGCCACGCTCAAGGAGCCAAGGTTCCGATTAATCCGTTCTATCCTGTTGGCAGCGAGCCTCAAGCATTGACTGATCGCTGGGTCTCGAACACTCGTGCCATGGCTCCTGATGCCGGCTTGAAAATTTCTCATATCGAACTTGAGCCTGGGACATCTGGAGGCCTCGGGGCTCTCTTCAACACTGCAATCAGGGCTTCCAGCAGCAAAATCCCTGAGACTGGCTTCAAAGCGTCTGGCAGGGCTTGCACTACAGGTGTCAGAATCTCTGGTCTCGATTCCAGGGCTATCAACCCGGGTATTAAAACCAACAACTCCTATGGAGCAGTCCGTAATAAGCTTACTTCACAAGTCAGTTACCAGAAAGAGCCTCAGGAAAGAGTCTGGCGTGATTGCCCAAGCTGGAGGAACAGCATGAGATCGGCTACGGGAACTGACGGAGCCGCTGACGATGAAGAATCGTCCAGTGATCTGATCTCTCTTACGAGTTCGTCCAACGCTATTTACGAGTAGACCGACGGGTTGAAATCCCTTCTACCCATTTCCTCTTTCACGGTTTTCCAATTATCGCTACCTTCTGCTTTTCTATCATGATCAACATGCATTATCGGTGTTCAAGGAGTTATTTCTGTTTTCTTCTTTCTTGTTGTCACATTTCATATCTGTTTCCCCCTGTGAAGCTTCCATCTCGATGCAAGCACTAATTTGTGCACAGAGTGATGGACCCTTCTTTCCTTCTTTCTTGATTTCTGAATCTGAATTGCTAAGGATGGGCAAATGCCGGATTATATAATGCGGAGACCTCTCTTGTCTGTGGTTCCTCTTTCTACTTCTCATGTATAATGTTAGTAGTCTAGTGTCCACCAAACTTGATTAGTCTCCCGACATTTCTGACTTTCTTTGTTGCGGTTGCAAATTTTCCTTCAGAAGTGCATTACGATTACTCCCAAGGTCGATATATGATTTATCACTGTCCAAACTGCTCTATTGCGTACGCCTTGAATATCCTTCTCGCGACTGACTCTTTGCTTAAACATACTGAGAGTGCGTTGACCATGTGGTCTTTTTCGAACACGGAAGAAGGAGCCGAATGTCTTGATAATTATCCGGACTGTTCCTGATGTATCCGGGGCCCGCGATTGACGGTGTCGGTCTTGCGCTTGTATTTCGAATATATACAGATTGAGATATTGCAGGCAACATGCTGCCTGGTTTTCTTACGATGAAGCCCCGAGAGACCCCAAGCTTGCACTTGCAACCTTGAGCCATAGTGGGAGATCTATACATCTGCATATTCCTACCCTTGCTTACGCGTCGTCGACTGTTCCATAGATCCATGTACGAGGATTGACGGCTAACACACCAGGTGCCTGTATATACATCTACCCGATAAGTCTCAAATGCATCATTTGCACCTGAACAAAGCTAACCAAGTCGCCACAGTCCATAGTTCCAGCCCGTTTTATACACCATGGAAGTCCACGACCACGCCGTCCAAAAGATAGCCGCCGCCGTGCAAGGCTTCTACGAGCGTAAAATCGGATACCGCATCTACCATGGCTCCACAAATAGCACCCGCGCCGCCGCCTTCCAGCGTGACCGCATGGTAGACACCAGCGGCCTGACGCATGTCCTCAGCGTCGACACCGCCACGCGGACGGCCATCGTCGAGCCCAACGTCCCAATGGACAAGCTCGTCGAGGCGACATTACCACACGGCCTCGTCCCGCCTGTCGTGATGGAGTTCCCCGGCATCACAGCCGGCGGAGGATATTCGGGCACCTCTGCGGAAAGCAGCTCGTTCCGGCACGGCTTCTTTGACAGGAATGTCAACATGGTGGAGATCGTGCTGGCCAACGGCGAGATCGTCCGGGCGTCCAGAGACGACAAGACGGACCTGCTCCATGGCGCGGCATCGTCCTTTGGAACCCTGGGTGTCGTCACGTTGCTCGAGCTGCAGCTGGTACCCGCGAAGCCATTCGTCGAGGTGACATACCATCCGATCACCCGCGCGGACGAGATTGTCCCGAAAATCGACGCGCTAACCAGCGACACGTCAAACGACTATCTTGACGGCATCATGTTCTCGAGGGACCGCGGCGTGCTGGTCTCCGGCCGCCTCGTCGATACTCCAACACCCGGCACGAAAGTGCAGGGCTTCACCGCACCCACGGATCCCTGGTTCTACCTGCACGCGCAAAAGCGGGTCAATTCGCATGCGCCATCCCCTCCTTCCTCCTCCCCGCCACTCGTCGACACGGTGCCGATAACCGACTATCTCTTCCGCTACGACCGCGGCGGGTTCTGGGTTGGCGCGTACGCCTTCCGCTACTTTATCACCCCCTTCAATTTCATCACCCGCTTCCTCCTCGACTACTTTATGCACACCCGCATAATGTACCATGCCCTCCACAGGAGCGGTCACTCAAACATCTACGTCATCCAGGACGTCGCAGTGCCCTATGCTGCCGCTGTCAACTTTCTAACCTTCCTTGATACCGAGTTCGCAATTTACCCACTGTGGCTGTGTCCACTCAAGATGAAAGGTAACACATCGGGCTCTCCACAGGGTCTGCTCGCCGAAGTTGCAGCAAAGAGCTCACCGGAGTACCTGCTCAATTTCGGCGTCTGGGGGCCCGCCGGTGGGAAGGGTAGGAACGTGCAGACGTTCGTCGAGATGAATCGTCGTCTCGAAAACAAGGTCGATAGCCTGGGCGGGAAGAAGTGGTTGTACGCGCAGACGTATTATACCGAAGACGAGTTTTGGAATATCTACAATAAGCGAGAGTACGACGCTCTGCGTGACAAGTACCATGCGGGATATCTGCCAAGCGTGTACGATAAGGTCAAGACGGACTTGGTGGCGGAGCAGAAGCGGATCGAGGCATCGTGGACGGCCTGGTTGAATGCCATGTTTTGGAGCATCTGGCCGCTGAGCGGACTATACGGCGTCCTGGCTGTACTTTTCGGCGGTGATTACTTGCTGGCAAAGCGAAAGACGAAGTGAGGTTCATTTTGATGAATTCTAAGATACTACTATAATGTAAGATACAATACTATACACTAATGAAAACTACTTTTTTTTTTGTATGGGAGGTACACCGGTCTGTCTAGGATGATCCACTAGGTAAGAATATCAATACCACTATTGAATATAAATGCTTGGTAGATCTGTACATGCTCTTCAGCTCCGAAAAATCCCCCACACTGAAGAGTAATCGACGAAACGTGAAATGCCAAACCTGCGCAAACTGTAGACACTAAAGGGAACTATGACGCCTGAACAATGTAAAGTAAAACGAGCGGAACGAAGTGAACCGAAACTGGGAAGCACAAGAAAGGAAATATATATCGTGGACATGATCTGGGTGAAACAAGCAGATAGATGCTGAAAACCTCCCTTTTAGGAACCGAAGCGCGGCCCTCTGTTTTTTGATTTTTGTGATGTACCCCGAGAAGAAAAAAAATAGGAAGCCGGTAAGGAACAAAAACCCGATATCCCCCAAGCTGAATCTTGCTGTATCGCCATCCTCTTCTTTTATCAATTACATTGAAGCTTCTGAACTACGGCTGGCTACCTGTTCGAAACCTGACGACCAGCAAATATGCGGTCTGGAGACGCAAAAGAGGTCCCAAGCATGCTAAAACGTCATTGAAAAACAGCAGCGGGGAAACCGACTGTTGAGTTTACGACTAACGAGGGAAACAAGACATTCGCGATATAGTACATGTATATACATATACCGCTCTCGGACATCGTCAACTTAATGATCGTATCCGGCGCCAACCTGCCACCTTTGGTTGCCTTGGTTCTGGTTGTAACCTCCACCGTAGCTTGGGAAGTCACCGAAACCCTGCGGCGGCCGTGTCGGACTCGGTGACGGGCGCGTTGGGGATGTGGCATGCAGGAACGGCCGGTCCGACTGTTGCTGATATGGGGTCGGGCTGTGGTACCGCTTCTCGTAGTTCTCATCGTTGGTGCTACCGGCGTAGTGAGATGGAGCGTACTGCGATGGGGCCTGAGATGACGGCAGTGGTACACCAGCGGCATACTCACCCGAGCGGCGAGAGTGATTGGCACTCGAGTCATCCTCATCGAGATCACGCGTGCTGGACTTGTGCTCACCACGAGCGGTGGCACCCAGAGCATCGAGTTCAGTGGATCCAACCATCTCGGGGTTGGATTTGATGAAGGAAGCTCTGTCATCGCGCATCGGCTGGTAACGGGTGTCAGGGTTCTTCGAGATCAAAGCGTAGACGGTGGCAACGAGAACCAAAATCAAGAGAACCAGGGCGAAAATGGCGTTCATGACGAAGAAGACGACGCCCATAACACCGCGAACAAGATCCTAGAGAGACAGTTAGTCATTTTTTCACATATAGATACGAACTTGCGGATAGAACTTACGGGCTCGTGGAAGATGCCAGAGAAGACCATCAAGAAGATGGCGTTGATAAAGTTGATGACGCAGATAGAGATGTTGAAGACATTAACCTTGCGATCCATCCACGGTCTCATGTAAGAGACAGCAACGAGGTAAACACCTTCAATGAGGACGAGGGCAACACTCTGGACGGCTCCCTTCGACTGAGCAAAGGCAAGGAAGATGCCCTTGACCAGGATGTAGGCAAGCATAGGAATGATCCAGTAGTAGCAGGAACCCTTGAACTGCACATAGAGGAAACCCCATCTGTTCAGGGAAGCCGGGTCGGAGTACAGAATGACGACTGGACTCTTGTGCATGTTGATCGAATGCTGGGCAAGACGGATAACTTTGTAGGATGCCCACGAGAGAAGAGCAAGCGTGATCAGGAAAAAGATGATAGCGAGAACCATGGCGGCGGGCGAGTCACGGACAGTCAATTCCCACAAGCAGAGGATCGAGAGCTGGGGGAAACCGATAAGCACGATGCGGTAAAGGATTCCTTTGAGAACGATCTTCCATCCCTTCCTGAATTCGGCGAACTTGGAGCCCTTGGCGATCCTGAGTTTCTTGACGCAAAGCTCAAGCCCAAACTTGAATCCGACAACAATGATGACAACCAGGACGATGAAGGAGATGAAGAAGCCGAGGCCGGTCATGAACAGGTTGGTTTCCTCGATTCTGGAGAGGAAAGAGACCCGGGAAATTCCAGTGACATCAATGAATTCTCCCTGAGTATAAGTTCCTTGGTCGGTGGCACGCTTCAGGAGAGGCTGAAGCTTCTTGAGGCCCTTAAAATCAGCGCCTTCGAGAACGTCCAAAGAGCGAGCCTTCAGGCTCTTCAGGGCAGGCCTGATGTAAGAAGTCAAGTCAACGCTCCCAACGGCATTGAGAGCGCGGGTCTTCAGCTCGAGGCCACGCTTCATGATCTGGACGTTCACTCGGTCAAGGTTCTGGAAAAGGAGATCCGGGCTGCCGCCAGTCGCTTGGATGTACCAGTGGAGAACATTCTGCATGAATCCGATACGGATGATGCCCATACTCCAGACGAAGTTCTGAGTCCAGGCTCGAACAACGGGTGGCAGCTTGACAGCAACCATGGCGCAGATGGCCTGCGACTGGAAGTATCCAAAAAGGGACAGAGCGTTGGCGGCAACGTGAGCCGCAGTGTTGGAGTGACCCAGGCCAGAGGTGATGGCGGAGGCGGCGAGGCCAGATCCAGCAATGACAGCAGTAACCCAGCTGACTGCATTCTGGTGAACGGTCTGGCCGTTGGAAAGCTCGGCCTCAAGACAAGCGACGGGGGTGTTTTTTCCATCGGCAAGGTCGATGGTAATTCTGGCGACACCGTCAATATCCGGGATGGTGAAAGCCACGCCTATGCACACGCGATGTCATTTTAGCAAAACATTCAAAGCGGAAGAATGGCGCAATATATGTTCGTTTGAACCTACCTGGAATGTTGCCTGCGAAAGCGCTGGCATTGATGGCCGCAGGGGGGAGCGAGACCGGGCCGGCTCTCATGGGGCACAAACTGGCGAATTTCTCAGCGCATGGGTCGATCGTTTTGGAGTAGGCGTTATAGCCGTAGACGATGATATCCATGACGATGAAAACGTTGCCCTCGATGGAAGATGTGCCGTCGAAGCTGTATTGCAGGGACGAATTGTTGGGGGTGTACGTGACATCGAATTGCGAGACGGTGAATTGAGAATTTTCCATGCAGGTAGCGAGCGACTCAGAACTGATCATCTTCTCCTTTGGAATCGCCGCCGCAGAGCCAGTGATGAGGGAGACAAAGGCCAGGAGATTGAAGAGTCGCAGCAGCGGTGAGGACCGCCTCGAGGGCGGGTGGTTGTATGTCGTCATGATGATAGGAGGAAAAGGGGGGTTTAACGCAGGATGCTATCTAGTATGGCTCGATCGGAAGTCAAATTTACGGCAGGTTCGTAATCCAGTAGTCGTTACTGTATTGCAGTGTTTTTGAGGTGGAGACGGTCGTGAAGATGGCGGCGATGTTGGCGGAAAAAGCCAGCCCCTTTAACGATTTGGTCAAGCGATTGAGGGCGTCGACGGTCGGGTGCCCAACGAGAGTGAAATGGTTACCCAGATTTGTTTGACTGCGCAGACCGGCAAGCAAGATCAGTCAAAGGCTAATTAATACAGCGCAAGTGAAACAAAACAGACTCCATGCGAAAAGTCTCAGAGCGAACGAGCGAGGGAGGGCGAACGGGGCGGACGAGGGCGGTGATGAGGAGAGAGAGATGTAGGTAGTTGCGAGGGAGGTAGTCGGTGGAGTGACGAAAGCGATGGATGCAGGACGGATGGCACGGGAGCCGGTCGACGGCCACTCACAAGTTCCAGTTCACCTGCAGCACAGCTCTCCGCGCAGAAATAGTCGGACGTCGGCAAATCAAGGAAAAATGGCACCACGACTCTGAGCTGAAAGACGGCGAACGAGTGAAGCCTCTTCCCTTCTATATCCTCCGCCCGGATGGCATGCAAAATAAAAGTCAAAAAAACAACAACCCAAAAGGATGAGGTGAGAAGAAGCGGATTGATTTGGCACTGTCGTCGTCGACAGGGCTGAGAGGGGTGGGAAAAAAGCGAGAGAACGGTTTGAAAGGAGAGAACGGACGCAAGGAGGAAAAAGACGGTTGTTGCTTTGGTTATGAAGGGGCTGAACTGGCGAAAAGGAGCGGAGAGTACGCACGCAAAAGGTACCCTACAGATTGCATGCATGCAGTCGCAGACCAGTGGTGCCCGTTGGCTTGCCCATGGGGAGGGGCCGGGAACGGGGTGAGATGAAATTGGGCTTAGCCGGCACGCCGGACGACGAATGCTCCTCCTGCTGCTCCGCCTTTGAGGCCTCGTGTGCATGCCATGCCGCACCCCCTATGGAGCAGGAAACCGCTCCCTCGCCTGCCCGGGGAGGCGAGCGAGACGAGGAACGAAAAAAAAAAAAGGGGCGCTTCCATGCCACCCTGCTGGAGCCCGATGTGGGTGGCATATTTCTCGCATCTTGCGTCTGTCTGTGGTCGAAGCAGACTGTCCAAGACCGAGACCGAGATGCCCTCCCGTCCAATCCCTCGCCTTCCTCGCTCCCCGGAGGTGGTACATCCCGCCAGGTTCCGCCGCCCGTTTCCCAGCTGTCCGTATTCGCGCCCGGCTGGCGAAGCCCCCGAAGAAAAGGGGATATTCATTTGATCTCCGCCTCAGCCAAGGGCTGGTCAAGTGCTTGACCGCATCTTGGGGTCGCGACAATGCGCTGGAGCTGACGCGTATCCGCAGACGAGGGACGTGTAGCTACGACCTTGCCCAGGCCCCTCCAGCCCTTGGAGTTTGCTGGAGTCGAGATATCTTAATTTCCGTTCAAACTGCCAAAGCACGGCGCGGGACTAAGCATCTGGCGATGAAACCCGCTGTCCGATCCATCAGACAGGCATCGAACACTGCATTCCGTCATGAAACCAGCCCTGCACGAGAGCCACAAGGAAACACCTCTTTGGGTGTGTGGCCGGGCGCTGCAAGCGTCTTAACCATCCAGATCGAGTGGGTCGACGGACTCTTGAGATTACATGTAACCTCCCAACCGGGCTGTGCAGCCTTTCCCTGCCAAAGATACGACTTTATTGGCGCGTAAGTCCTCAGCTTGGCAGCGAAGGAAGGGGATGCTGGTACCTGCATCCTAGCTGCTATTAATACCTGTCTTGCGATGTTGGACCACAGGAACGAAAGGGATCCGATTACCCCAAAGAATTATAAAAGTGTCATCCGCGATGTGCAGCTGGGTCTTCGCTAAACGATGGCCGCGACCTGCGTGCCGAGTGAGATTGTGATCCTGACAATACATGTCGAGCCGGCGTGCGTCTGGTGCCCAGAACTCGTGGCGACCGCAGACGACGGCGGTGCGGGGGGGGAGGCGCACTGATGTGTTGATGTGTTGCGGTGTTGTCTCCGTCTGGTGTGACCTCGTTTGTCCGCGTTTATTACCTCTTCGGGCTAGCCTTGTCCCAGGCGCAGACCGAACATATTTTTTTTCTGTTCCGAACTATCGAAAAATCTCCAGCGACATTCACGACCTACCGACACGCCGTAGACCAACGACGCGAATCCATCATGTCAACCGCCGAAGTCGAACGAGCCAGCAAGAAACGCAAAAGAAAGCACGCGGGCAGCAAAAACAAGCCCGCTGCCGACGAACCTGGCATTAGCGCCGCCACACTGCCCGATGCAGCACCTGCAGTAGCGGCCGTTCCGGATGGCTATGCAAGGAGCAAAAAGGACAGAAAATCAAGATCGCAATCCAACGGGACAGCTGAAACGCCCGAGGGGAAACCGAAGAAGTCCAAGAATCCCAAACCGGAGGGCCTGCCGGCGGAGGAGCCAAGCGACGAATCGAGTAATGAATGGGAGGATGACGAGGACAACGAGGGCGTCGCAGAGCAGCTGCACGATGATCCGATGGAGGTCTCCGACGAGCAAGATGAGGACGAAGGCGGGGATGATCGCGATAACGTCGGTCTAGACGCCGACGCCGTCCCCGACGGTCTGGCCAATGCCAATCTTACTTTGCCCAACATCGACGGAGTCGACAGCACGCTGTTCAAGGATATCAATCTGAACGAGAACACCCAGAAGGCGATCACGGATATGGGATTCACGACCATGACGGAGGTGCAAGCCAAGACAATCCCGCCGCTGCTAGCTGGACGGGACGTACTCGGAGCCGCAAAGACGGGAAGCGGGAAGACACTAGCCTTCCTGATACCGGCTGTGGAGATGCTTAGCTCGCTGCGGTTCAAACCCCGGAACGGAACCGGCGTGATCGTAGTCGTATGTCATCCTTAGATCGCATGCGCAATGGACACAATGCTGACATGAATCGATAGTCGCCAACCCGTGAACTGGCCCTCCAGATCTTCCAGGTCGCCCGAGAGCTCATGAAATTCCACTCCCAAACATGCGGTATCGTAATCGGTGGTGCCAATCGCCGCGCGGAAGCCGACAAGCTCTCCAAGGGCATCAACCTGCTCATCGCCACCCCCGGCCGCCTGCTCGACCACCTGCAGAACACGCAGGGCTTCGTGTTCAAGAACCTCAAGGCCCTCGTCATCGACGAAGCAGACCGCATCCTCGAAGTCGGGTTCGAAGACGAAATGCGCCAGATCATCAAGATATTACCCAAGGAAAACCGACAGAGCATGCTCTTCTCCGCCACGCAGACCACAAAAGTCGAGGACCTAGCCAGGATATCGCTGCGCCCCGGACCGCTATACATCAACGTGGACCACAAGAAGGAGCACTCGACAGTCGAGGGTCTGGAGCAGGGATACGTCGTTTGCGAAGCCGATAAGCGGTTCCTGCTGCTCTTCTCCTTCCTGAAGCGAAACCTTAAGAAGAAGGTCATCGTCTTCTTCTCTTCGTGCAATTCCGTCAAATATTACGCGGAGCTGCTGAATTACATCGACCTGCCGGTGTTGGATCTGCACGGGAACCAGAAGCAACAGAAGCGCACAAATACGTTCTTCGAGTTCTGCAATGCGAAGCAGGGGACATTGATTGCGACCAACGTCGCATCAAGAGGCTTAGACGTGAGTTTGAACGCGTACCCGCCCGTCCATCAACTCCCCGTAGTGTAAACTGACATGTCGGCTCGCTCTCGCTAGATTCCAGCGGTAGACTGGATCGTACAGTTCGACCCACCCGATGACGCGACAGAATACATCCACCGCGTGGGCCGAACAGCACGTGGCGTCGACGGCAAGGGACGGAGTTTGATGTTCCTGCTGCCGACAGAGGTAGGATTTTTGAAAATCCTCAAGGAAAAGCGGATACCCGTCGTGGAATTCGAGTTCCCAGCGAGCAAGATTGTCAACGTCCAGAGCCAGCTGGAGAAGCTGATCGGCCAGAATTACTATCTGAACAAGGTTATTATTACCCACCATTCCACCCCATTCCACACGTGCTTCAAACTCAAACTTGATCGTGCGAATGCTAACCGTTCGTTACTCGAGGCTACAGTCTGCAAAGGACGGGTATCGGTCATATCTGCATGCATACGCATCACACAGCCTCCGCAGCGTCTTCGACGTGAACAAGCTAGATCTAGTCAAACTCGCGAAAAGCTTCGGCTTCCCCACACCGCCACGGGTGGACATCCAGCTCGGGGCCAGCATGGCGAAGGACCGGAACAAGCCCTCGGCGCGGAGAAACTACGGCGTGCAGCCCGGGAGGAAGATGAAGGGCTGGAAGCGGAAGCGGGGCGATGACGAGTAGTAGCGGGGAGTTTCAGGATGCTTTTTGTTCGGAAGCTATACCTTATTTACACATAGTTAGACAGGTCGGTCTTGCATGGGCATTTTGTCGAGATTCCTTGTATCATAGTTACCCCTAGCTAGCGGCATATATACATTTCACGCTCGAACTTCCCGCATGAGCTGTCCTCGCGTAACGAATCGAAGAGGCAAAAGTCCTATGTAGATACGTTACAGTCATGTCCCAGTTGCGCATGAATTCATACGGCCGTACCCGCAGATGTCATCCGTCGTGTAAATCTCACTCGATTGCGCATGCGCGCACACGCTTGAAACAAAATCGAAATCACAAAGTTATGTATGCATGATACGGGTTCTGACGGATTCAAATACACACATGCGGTCACACGCCGTGGCAATTTAATTCCGTAGACGCAGCTTGATCGTCGGTAAAAATCAACGTAGAGGCATATTACAGAACGGGGAAAGATCCCGCATAGAAGGCCTGGATGCACCAGATAGGGTTCCTGCGTATACCTACGTAACATGTAACATCTTGCTCCAACTAGCTAGCCTCGATTCAGACGCTAGAGGGCAAGGCGGAGGAGCTCTATTCAATACTACTCGATACTTATACCATGCATGCGATAAAATCATGGAAAGCTAACATTCAAAACAACGTGCTGTGCGATGTATTGATAGATACGCGGTGTATTCAAGTAGTTGACATTCGTACATAGGCATACATGTGATAGTTGGAAACAAGCTTACAGGAAACAAAGAATACAAATATTTCAGTCGACGTCCTCCTATATCTGGGTATCTGCGCAAGCGGCCTCTGAGCACGTACATACATGGAACATAGCAGGTAATATAAAAAGAGAGAAGGAAACTTTTCGGTGTATAGAGTCGATCGTTCGAGATCAGCTCGGTCAGCGCATGGTGAGCATCCAGACGTTGACGCGCACGATTTTCATAGCGGTGTATGTGATATCCGTCTGGCTGGTGTATCCTCTTCATCTGTTAGTCTTGGGAATCAACGGCAGGAAAAGAAGCATCAGGATGACTAAATGCGTGGCAAAAGATAGATCTAAACGTGCAACAAGCAATGGCATGAAAGCTGGGTCATGGGATGGCAAGCACGGTAGGTAGGCGGGGCGGTCATAGCGAGTGAACAGCAGAGCTGGCACCAAGATCCAATTGACGATGCTTGGGAACAATGCATTGACAACCAAGAACTAAAAAACAGGAAACAAAGCTCAACAGGAGGAGAAAACCAAGAAACATTAAAAATGGATCAAGAAGCCCACTCATCCTATCTATAAGCAAAAGAACCAAAAAACAAACATTACCCGCCTTTTCATCCACGTCTCATGATATATCCAACAGAACAAAGACAGACAAAAGAAAACAAACAGAGCGAGCGCCTCCACTTAGAAGCATTCCGACCTAGCAAACAAACTTGACCAGCTGCTGGGTCTTGAAATTTTGACACTCCTTGCGGATGGCCTTCGGGCTGCGGCAGGGTCGATCGGCAAGACCCATCCCATCGTTCGACGCCTAGTCGTACGGGGACAGTGTCATCCTATCGATACGTCCGCTGGCCTTCTTGTGCGACACCGGAGCGTCCATGATGAGGGGAAGGCTCCGGAAGATAACCTCGTTCTCCTGCCAGTGTACCAGTATCCCACCGCCCAGGAAACGACGCAAGGCGTTCCAGCGAATCAGCTTCCACCAGTTGTTCAACTTGACAATTCCTTTGCGTCCGACCTTGACTTCCAGTCGGTTGCCTTGCTCGCGGCCGTCAAAGTCGAGCGCGCGAGAATAGTTGGGCCCGTGGAGAGGGTGGTTGACCGTGTGGAGGACATTCGCAAACGTGGCGTGCTGGGTGCGCCTGTTCTTCTTGGAAACGCTCTTGGTGGACGAGCGGGAGAGATCTGTGAGCAACTGCTTAAGATGCGGCGAGTTGCGGTAGACGGTGTAGGTTTGTATCGCTGGGTGTTCGCGCTCGTGGTCTGGGACGTTGATTATGAAGCCGCTCGGGTACTCGTCGGAGTTCTGGTCCTCGCCGCTGTCATCGTCGTCGCTGGTATGCTCGCGGTGGGCCTTCTCGTACAGAAGGGCGATTACTTCTCCGGCGGCGACCTGGACCTCGATCTCCGTCGACTCGAGCTGGTCGACGAATGCCTCTACGGATCGGTCGGTGATTTCCTCGGCATCGTCGATGTTCGTGAGGAGCAAGCCCCATTCTTCGATGGCAGCTGCCACCGTGCCGGCGTCATCACCAGCTCCGATCGTGTTCCCGTCGTTCTCAACAATCTCATGGAAGAAGTCCATGACCGTTTCAGTGTCCTGCGTGGAGACATCTGTGAAAAACGTCAGGGCGCCGAGAGCGTGGATTGCAGCGGTTTTGACGACGAGGGAGTCGTGGTCGGTGATGATACGCTGGAGAGCGCCGTTAAGTTCGCCAAACGTGGTGCAATCGTTGTCGGTAATCAGCGTAAGCACCAGAGCTGTCGCGTGCAGTCGTTAGCTTCCGCATGTGCTGGGGGAAAGTTCGAATCTGAGCGGACATACCCTGACAGGCCAAAGTCGTTTCCCTGTCCGTCTTCCCCGCGCGGATGCTGCGGGACAGCGCATCGACGATGCTGGTCGACTTGCCCTCCAGCTCGCTGGCAGCAAACTTGGACTGCAGCAGCCGGTTGTACGCCATGAGGGCCTCTTCGAGCCCGCCCGTTGCGAGCTTCTTTCTCATGTCCTTGTCAGTGATCCGGACGATTCTATCGGCCAGATCCTCCTGCCAGCTGCCTATGTGCGAGTCTTCGAGTCCCCGAAGCTCGTCACCGAGAGAGCCGAAACTACACGAGCCACCGTTAGCTGTTAGTCCTCGATCCCGGATTTCCTTCCGTAGCGGTGATGGCTGCACCGGTGAACCGTACCTCCAGACGCTTCCGTCACTATCGTAAGCGCCTTCGTCATCGGTGTTGTGTCTCGAGTGGGCGGCCGAGTTGACCTTTGAGTTCGACTTGGAGTTCGACTTGGAACCTCCCTTAGATTTGGATGGTGACGCACGTTTCGACGGCGTCTTGCCGCCTCCGAGGGCTCTGCGTCGGAGGTCGCTCATGGTTGGTAAGGTGAGTGTGCGTGCGTGCGTGCGTGCGTGCGTACGTTTGCTGCGATGGAGATCGAGCGAGCGAGTGTGCGTTGACGATGTGGTATTGATGCAACCGTCCGTCCGGCGTCGAATGTTATCGATAAATGGCAGTTGAGGGGTCGGAGTTGGGCTGCAGGTTGGAAGTCCGTCGCGAAAGTGAATGAACCGGTGCGATGGAAGTAAGATGTAGTGGATTAGAAAAAAAAAAGAGTCACCGCCGGCCGAGGGAGTTACTTTTGTACCAGCAGCAGCGGCAGCAGCAAGAGGGCATCGGGGAATAGGGCAAATCTAGCTCAGACCACCGTTACGTTCTCGCCTCTCCCCTAATTATAAATCCCACGAACTCGCGCAATCGACCACCTCTGCAGAATGAACTGGAACGACTGGCGCTGGCGAAGGTGAGCGAAAAGAGCGCTATTGTTCGCCTGCAACTGTCAACTGTGGATGAAAAGTATTGTTTCGTCCCGCTCGAGCACCACCGATCCGGCCGCGGTTCCCCGTCGCAGGTATTTATGATAAGGTTCGATCGAGTCTCATGCGACGGGTGCTGCAGCTCCGGTCGACTACGTCACCGGCCTCAGTCCGGCTCTTGCTCTGGTCAGATCTTGTGCCCGATGGGGTTAACTGCCATAGATCCGGCTCGCAAACTCGATTAGAAAGCGAGAGAAAGGCCGACGATATCCTCCTTTTTTCTTCGCGGACGGCCGGAGCTGGTTGACCAAGGGCCCGGGGGTATCCTCTGGTGGAAAGTCCGGAATTGGAGCGATGCGACAATGAACTTGTTCTCTCGTCCTCGCTCTCCTGTATTTTTCCCGCACTGCGGAGAACTACTTAGCAGCAGCATCAAGAAGCTTTGCGTCAGACTCCCCTAAGTTAGCCCTAGCTGGTGCTCCACCGGGCTGCGACTGTGAGTAAGAGTGCTTCGAGCTGCGGGTGCCCCATGCAAGCTGGTGGGGCTGCATCCTGCATTCCGCTCAACCGCGAGCCCGCCAGCCAATCACCAGTGCACGAAAGGTAACCCTCTCCGATTCTCGAACATGTGAAACGCCAGCCTTGCAGCCTCGTCCGATGCCATGCGATGCTCATCGGATCAAATATTTCAAATATCCGCACGGTATAAAATTGCATGAATGCGCAAGGCTAAACGTTGGATGAAAACTCAAAGGTATCTACATGTACAAGCCCAGCTACACATGTGAGCAGCGAAACCAAAAAACAGTCATCGATGACCGTGCACCATTGCCTCCCCTGTCATCCGTATCACACTTTCTCAATGTAGTTCGCGGGCACCATCTTCTTCACCCCGTTCTTCTCGACCTCCGCCCACCCATTGCCATCGTCGTCGGCAATCAAGATAAACTTGTCGCCTTCCGCCATGTCAAACTCGTCTCCCGTCCGAGCTTTGTAGTCATATATCGCCTGCACATGGGTGAGCTTCTTCCCGCCACGCCTTGGCGGAACGACTGGTCCCTTTTTGATCATCGATGTCCGCCGTGAGGTCGTTGTGTCCAGTTCAACCGGCGCCGATGATGATGGCTTCGGCGGCGCCAGCATTTCGATATAACTCGTTGGGACAACACCTTCGACCATCCCATTTCGCACCTTGGTCCAGCCACCGTCTGCGTTTTTGGCCCCCGTCAGCTCCCTGTGTCATAGGATTACTTATCGCTGATATGACTCACCATCAGGCTCAGTTACAATCACCTCCTTCCCTTCTCCAACTGAAATTTCGCCACTGCCGTTGGCCGTGTACCCATACCGCATCTTTGCCTTTGGACCATCCGCTTTCACATCCGCTGCGGGGAGCTCGGCAATGTATTTCGCAGGTGGGGGCGCCAGAACCCTCCTCGTTGGTGGTTTCACCGAGGAAGTGACTGGCGATACGACGGTCGTGCTTTTAACAGTGTCTGACCTGCCCAGCGGAGTGGTCACACGGGCGGGAGGTGCGGGCGGAGATGTGGATGCCGTTGAAACGGACGTAACAGTGTTGGATCTGTTTAGCGCTAGACCATGAGAGCTTCCATTTGTCGAAGGCAGTTCGCTGAGCTTATCGGTGCTGGTGCTTGCACCTTTCTGCTGCCGGGCGTCTTTCAAGGCTTTCTTCGCGGATTTATCGAGCGGTCCAGGACAGTTTGCGGGAACTTTCATCTCGCAGTTCGCATGGCAGGTGAACCCACAGTCCTTGCAGGTCATCCCTTTGGAGGAGAGTCCCCATATCTTGTCGTGACACAGATGACATGTAGTCGGGATTTTGAACGATGTCGATTTGAATTTATGCGTATGCGCGTTCTTGTCGATATCTGGGCAGGCGAGGTTTCAGTAAGGATATATGGGTTTAATAGTGATGCATCCATGGTGGTGTTACCTCCACATGCTTGCCGCACCGTATCGACTTCAGTTTCCAGTGCCACTCTTTTAGAATCAACAGAAGCCAGCTCCTCCTGCCCAGACAATAAGTTCTACGGTCTTGTCAGCACGTTCCTGATTTTAACGATGGCAAATGTGTTAAACCCACCCGCAAGATGTCCATCTCTTCAGTAGATGTTTTCCCTCCCGCGGCTTCCGCGGAGCCTCGGACCTTCTCTCGTTTCGCCCGCATAGACTCGACATCCTTCCTCCGTCTCTCGACCTCTTGCCGCAGCCCATACAGCCCACTCTGGCTTCTCGCAATCTTGTTCTGCAACCAAACTTTCGCCATATCGTCAACCACGATCTCGTCGGTATCGTGCCATATCGGACTCGGCTCGAAGAAGAAGTCGGGCGGTTCCTGCCAGCCGTTCTGCGGCTGATTATGAGCGATAAACATGAGAGAGTCAAGGTGCGGTAGGTTACGGTCGATTTCGGCAGCCAGGGCGTTCATGTGGTCGGATTCGCGGATCCGCGATTCCGATTCCATGGTACACGACAGTCGCCAGATGGTATTCATGGCTTGGACCCTTGTTTCGTTCAGGTCCTGGAGCGAAGACAGAACGTCAGGTATATCCGAGTGGTAGTACTTTTCCTTCCATGCGTTTGTGACATTGAGCGTGATCAGGTAGGTGTTCTTGAGGTTGTGCATTTCGGCCATCTGATGGTCGTAGCCCTTCTGCGCTCTGGATTTTCCGTGATCGAACGCCTTGTCTACTTTGACACGCTTGCCTTCCAGTTCCTTGCAGGTAGCATCGTAGCTGGCCTTGGTTTTTCTCAGCTCGGAGTATTGGGTATCCCGCTCGGATGTGAGTCGTTTCTCGAACTTTTCATGCTGCAATCGGAAGGCTTCGTAGCGGGAGCTGAGGACCTTGAGCGTGTCGGCGCATTTCGAGACCATGTCATTTGCGAGCTTGTCGTGCTCTTGGGATATGATCTCCGTAGTCGTGATCAATGAATTCCACGTCGTCATAGAAGCGCTCTCCAAGCTGCCTGGGGTCATGAGCGGGGTGTCGCCAACGCTCAGGTTGGCGGTTTTCTTCGACTTTTTGTCGAAGTATCGTTTTGCGAGCTGGCCGAGCTTGGAGGAGTATTCCTTTTCGATGACGGATCTCTCTCGATAGAATTCTTCGACATCGGCCATCCAGTTGATGCCGTTCGAGACCTGGTCAGAGGTTGGGCGTGAGCGAACGGCCTGTCGGAGGGGGGCATTTGGGGCCGACTTACCCAAGCATTGACGGGTTTGAAGGCATCCTGTGAGCATGCGATATCATATCAGCGACCCTTCTTTTACATCTCAAAGACACCCGGCTTGAGAGTGTGGTGATGGGGTGGCGTCTACCTTCAACTCGGCCCCGAAGTTGGGGGGAGCTTCCTCCATGTTGGATAATTTGAGTCAATATCCAGCGCGGATGAAGCGATCGGGCTGGTGAATGAAGTTTATTGTGGGAATTGCGACACCAATGCGATCGTATGGTGGCTGTCTTGAAGCGACGGGCCAGCTGTTCAGACGGCGTCGAGGTGAAGAGGACAGCGATGAAAGGCGGCTGGCGAATTCAGAATCGACTAGTATCTGAGGCGGTGTGACATTGGCACTAGTCAGTTAGACTGGATAAATCCATGGATCCTAGAAGCATAATCCCGCATGAGGCATATACACGGGGCCCAAGGAACGAGGAATGGTACCTTTGCAGCGTTTATACGAGATGTGGGACGGCGTATCGGTCGGAGCAAGATCGCCAAGGGAAGGATGACGGAGAAAACGGCGGGCGAGGAGGACGAGGATCCAAGATGCAATGTTTTATGGGCGGGCTGACGTTCGTTCGTTCGTTCGTTTGTCCGGAACATCTGGAACTCGATTGCAAGCTGAGGCAGGTGGCTTGGCTCAGCCGGGTATCATGTCGGAGCCTGAGAGCCGCGCCCCAGGCTCGGTTTCTCGCTGCTTCCAAACGTGCGCAAGCTGTCCGCGTGCGCTGCTTCGGATGAGCTTGGGGGTACCGTGGCATGACATCGCGGCTTCCGCTGGCCAGACGCCTCGCCGGATACAAAGGCAGGCAGGCAGGCAGGCAGCAACCTTGGGCGCGGCTCTGGGCGCGGCCTCTGCTCGCGAGAAAAGGTTTACGTTTGACGTACGTTTACGTGCCCCTGGCGCCAACGGTGACGAGCGGCGGGGCAGTCGCAGCCCCGGAATTCGAATCTCTCGTGCGAGAAAACTGGACTTATCGATAGCCCCAGCAAAATATCACAGCTGAAGGCCTTCGAGATACCTCTGCGTGTCCATGTCGGCCAGCATCGTCTACCAGAGCCCCAGGAAGCATGTAAACATAAGCCGGATCGCGATAGTCCTACGTAGATGTATGGCTCGGGAACTTAGTAATCAAACAAGGATCCACCGGCGTCAAGTTCGCCGCGGAATTACTAGTAGCTTTCGACTCTTGCCTGAGCTCCACCAGAACACCTCAACTGCAGTGTCATCAACCTCACTCTCTAAGCAGCTCTCCGTCCCATCTTTCCATCGCGTGGGCGCCCAAGGGAACCCTTATCTGGACACAGCTGCTCGCCGCCGCTGTACAAGCTGAAAACCCCCGCCACGCCTGGAAGTGTGTCGTCATCTGTCAACTTCCCCGAAACACCCACCCTCCTACAGAGGTCATCTACAGCTCCACCACATCATCCCTATCATCAATCACCTGTCAGTCCCCCATTGAACAATGCTCTCCATCTACGTCGCATACTGACTGGTGATACTCAAGCCGTGCAGCCCGCTGCATCCATCCTGTTCCATCGCCACCGAACGGCCGCCCTTCTCGAACAGATCTCTGATTCAGTATGGCTGAATCAAGCAGCAAGACTTCGTGGGCAGACGACGTGCAGGAAGCAGAAGCGATGACTAGACAGGCTGTTGAATCGTCCAACCAGCCCGCCGGCGATGAGCCGAAGCACAACGAGCTGGTCAAGAATGAACATGACGTTGCCGTCACTCTTGCCGACATGCAAGCGGATCCTAACAGCCCGCTGTACTCGATCAAGAGCTTTCAAGAGCTTGGGCTGTACGTTACCCTGACCGCTGCCGACGCTGATCGCCTATGAGAATGGCTAGTTAATGTCTCTTCGATATTATTTACAGGAGCGATGAATTGCAGCAAGGTCTGATTCTGATGCGGTTCAGTCGCCCGTCGAAGATCCAAGAACGCGCTCTGCCTCTCTTGCTGAAGGACCCACCTACAAACCTCATCGGCCAATCCCAGTCCGGCACCGGGAAAACGGCCGCCTTTGTCCTCGCCATGCTCATGAGGGTTGACCTCACCAAAAACGTCCCACAGGCCCTGTGTCTCGCACCGTCTCGTGAGTTGGCTCGTCAGATCCTGGCCGTCTTCGACAACATGGGTAGCTTCGCCAAAGTCACAACCCAGTTCGCGGTCCCCTTGGCCGTCGAGCGTGGCAAGACTATCGACGCCCAGATCGTTGTCGGAACGCCGGGGACGGTCCTCGACTGCATAAGGCGCAGGGTCCTGAGCACCAAGGATATGAGGATGATCTGTCTCGACGAAGCCGACAACATGCTCGACCAACAAGGCCTGGGAGACCAGTGCTTCCGCGTCAAATCGTACGTCCACCGCTTCGTGCTTAAGTACTGGACGACACCCTGGTAGATGTAGCTAACTCGCCGGAATGGCCTGATAGAATGATGCCCAAGGAAATTCAGGTTCTCCTCTTTTCAGCCACCTTTCCGCAAAAGGTCATCGAATACGCCGACAGATTCGCACCCGGTGCCAACAAACTCACTCTCAAACAAGAGGAACTCACCGTCGACGGCATCAAGCAGCTCTACATCGACTGCGAGAACGACGAGGAAAAGTACGAAATCATCAAGAAGCTCTACGAGCTGATGGTCATCGGCCAATCCGTCATTTTCGTCAGAGTAGGCACCCGGAACTCCTCCCTTGCGGGTTTCTCGCAGATTTATGCGTCCGCCGCTAACCCCTAGTGTAGAGACGTGAGAATGCCAATGAGCTCCATCGACGGATGACGGCCGATGGTCACGCGGTCTCGTCGCTCCATGGCGCGTTCGATGGAAACGAGCGTGACAAAGTGATTGACGATTTCCGTTTCGGACGAACCAAAGTTCTGATCTCCACGAACGTCATCGCCCGCGGCATCGACGTCGCCTCCGTCTCGCTGGTCGTCAACTATGATCTTCCAACCCTCCCGGACAATAGAACGCCAGACTTCGAGACATATCTCCACAGGATCGGCCGTACCGGGCGCTTTGGACGAGTTGGCGCCAGCGTCAGCTTTGTGACGGATCAGCTTAGCTGGCAGCAGATGGACGCCATCCAGCGTCACTTCAACTGTACGATGACGAAAATAGACACTACAGATTGGATCTCAGTAGGCATAACCCGGTCGTGGTCGATTCGGTGCATAACAGCTGTAGGCTAACATGTTTTTGTTTCAATGATGAACAGGCAGCCAAGACTATTCGAAGCATCCTCAAGTCCGGCAAGAGTGCTGCCGCGTCGAGTGAGCAGTTTATGGGAGTCGGGTCAGGGAATTAGTAGTCGCCTGATCGCCTGGTTTCTCATCCACAGCTTCTACTAGCTTGCGCAACCGGTTGATAATATCCTCGTCTACTAGATACTTCTTTGTTTTTCTTTTCATTTCTTTTTTCAATTTCCTTTCCCTTTTTGACAAAACCACGAATGATACTCATGTAGCACCTTGCACGCCCTTCCCCCTTCGAGCTCCACGAACCCTGAAATTCTATTGATATCCCCTTGATGCATTGAAAATTTTCCCTTTAATTGTTGAAACAACGGGAGGAAAGAAGGAAACAGAGGCTGTTCTACAAATAATACACGGACTATTCTTGCCCCCCTCTCTAGATTTTCCTTGGACGCTATAAACACACTCCGAATTACATCACAAGCGTTGGCAGCGCTAAGTGGTATACACCCCGAGATGTATTCGCGCCGCGTGTGTATATATGTAAATCTACTCGAGCAGCAGTAGCTAGGGAATATACATACTTACATAGCGGAAAGCTTACTTCACGTACTCGGTGATATGATATGACATACACGTGAGTGTCTTCCTCGGATGGGCGAACCACAAGGGAATGCGTTGCGAGAAACGTTCGAAACGGGGATGAACTGAAGCAAAAAAAAAAGTCCGATGTGACATGACGGGCTGGGGCGTTTTATTTAGCTTAGCTAGCTCGATCGCGGCCGTCAACGATAAGAGGTGTACCGCAGTACATTCACACGATATGGCAGAACTTGTACCTATAGCATGATTAAAGCGAGCCCCGGATTATTAATCCTGGTTAACGCGTTTCGGAGGGTGGTGGCACGCGCACGAGCTCATCTCTGATAGAACAGCATGTCAGCTCGTCGGCTGGCGCTACCGTGTCGACCTGCCTGTCTGCACATGTACATGATGGATTGACCGATTGACCGGATGCTGCGCTGTGCGACTTTAGGGCCAGCTGTATACATAGCTTGTCCCGATATCGATCTAACGTTCTTGAATTTAAGCTAGCGGGCGTACCCTTGAGGGTGCGATGCAATGGGATGGCTCGCATACTTCCCGATTGTACTTGCGATTACTGTGTGCGTACTCTGTACCTGTGCTAACGGCGGCGAAAGTGGGTCTGCTAGGTCGAAACGGGCTGCTCGACGCCGGTCGGCGCTCTCGACAGCGATCCAGTCGCAGGAGTTTAAAGTCGAAGGGCTACTTGGGTGTCTACTTGTAGATAACGGTCTGTATGTCATGTCCTCGTTGGGATATCACTCGATGCATGCGAAATGGTAAGAAAGTAAGTTAAGTTCAAGGTTGCGTCCCGCGGCGTCCGAGGAGGATCCTTTGGCGGCGGGGAGGGAGACAGAGAAACGGGTCCGCGTCCTGCTGAAACAGGTGTGCATGAGCAGCAGGACCAGGAGGACGGGGTATACTCCATGCGTGGTCGGGAAGCGTCGGTGGAGTCGGTGGAGTCTAGTAGTCGATGGGCAATGCGGCTTTCGTAATGCGCTCGCTCGTTTTTAAAAGCCCGCTGATACATGATAGAAATTAGTATGGTAGGATGGATATACGTGGGAGGACAGGTACATGATATCCCTCGGACCGGCGATGGAACTCCCGTGGCGTCTGCGGGCTTTTGTGGGGGTGGTATCCTTTCGATATCGCATTTCAGTGACATACGGCCTGGTATCGGGTACTGGTGGCGGTCTACGTAAGGTCCGATCGTAACTTAAGACAGTACGGGGTGCTTATTCAGGCGGCGGCCGCGGGATCTGGCACGGCATCCGAGCGAGGCGACTGATTGATCGAGTGACTGACTGACTGACTGATTGATTGATTGATTTGATTGATTGATTGATTGATTTGATTGCCGGACCAGCGTGGGCTTCTCTTCCGGCCGGGAAGTTAACTCTCTCTTGCCTTCTCACTTCCTCCGTCCTCCCTCATCGCTGGATCTCCCGATCCGATATCATCTCCCTCCCATCTCTGTCCCCTCTGCAGCTCTGCGATAGTTCCATCATCTTGCGAGAACCACCTCAAATCACCGCCGCGAAAGCGACTGCAGCCTGTCCCTGCTCCGAAGGAGAGAGAGAGCTGCGCGTAACGCAACGTAACGTCCTAGTAAGTAGGCACGAAACCAACGTCAGTCCCTCAACGGGAATACGTATACGTACCCCAGCTCTTCACCACCTAGAACCGCATCCCAGCGATACTAGCTCCCTCGCACTCGCGAGACCTGCAGAGTACCCATCTCGGTACCCAGTACATGAGGTACATACATGACATGCCTCATCTGCGTGTTTGGCTGCTCGCTTGATCCTGCGCGGAAACTCCACCAAGCCGGGCAGCCTTCTTTCGGAGGTTGGGCGTTTGCCTCGCCGTGTTGCTGCATATAACATCACCCCTTCGCCCTCCACTTCCTCCGTGCTTCATAGACTCCCCCTTCAAACCCCTCCCCTCGACCCATCGACGCCTGCGCGGTGCTCAGCCTCCAGCAGACTCTTCACTTGATACTTCACCTGTCCACGCTCGCTGTTTCGTCATCGCTGGCGGCCGCCTTTTCCAAGCGGCGTCTTTCGAGGTCCTTCGCGGCGAGTGCATCCGATCTGGTGCCGGGTGCTTTCGCTCTTGCACTTCGGGTCATTTCACCTCGACGCCTGATTCGGGTCCGCCTGTCCGCTGCCTGGGCACGCAACTGCGAGAGTGACTGGCTCCCGGAGCTTGGACGCTGTGAGTACCTAGTCATCGCCACCCACCACTTCCTCCATCTCTCTCTCTCTCTCTCACTCTCCCGCATATCTTATATTGGTCTGCCTACCGAACTGCTTCTCCCCTGCATTCGTCAGCCTTTCTCTCCTGCCTGCCGGTTTGCCTGTAACTCTCTCGCTCGCTCCCTTCGAGAAAGTACCACACCCCGTTCGCCCGCACTTCTGGCCTCATTCTCCCTTTAAACCCTCCGGATCCTCCTGGCCCCTCCTTCCCTTCCTCGCTTCATCCCTTCCGTTCTTTCTCTTCTCCACTCTCCCAAAAGTTCCCTCCAGCGTTTCCTGTTTCTTCCTCGCTGGTCTTCTGTCCTTTGGCGTGACCGGTCGCGAGTTCTTCCGGCCTTCGCAGACGACGTTTATATATTGACTCTTCACAACCATCTACAGCAAAATAGACAGGATCAAGATGTCTACTCCGGTCGCCCAGATCCCCCAGGCGGCTCCCGCCCCGACTCCGGTCAACCCAGATACTCCCATCACCGTCAAGGTCTCGTATAACGGTGGAATCCGCCGCTTCAAGCTCCCTCTACGCGACCTGGGACCGGCCGTGCTGCCCACCAAGGTATGACGCGCGTCCCCCAGACCGACGACTTGCTGATGTAATCACTCGAAATATATTAACATGGTACAACCGTCCAGCTTCGCATGGCTCTGGCTATCCCCGAAGACCAGCAGGTCCGCTTCGAACGATACAGCGATAGCGCCGCTTCCTTCGTCGTCCTTGATGCGGACAACTTGACTGTCTATAAGCAGCTGTACAGAGCCGCCAAGGCGAAGCTCAAGCTCCGTCTCAAGGCCACTTTGATCACCCCGGAGAATGGTGAGCTGCTAGACTTCATATTGGGCAAACTCGCTGGTGTGACCATTACTGATCGGTCGGTAGTTGAAACCCCTGTTATCGCTTCCAACCCCCCCGCGTATACTTCGCAAGTCGAGCTCTCGCAAGTCGAGCAACCCACTCCACCGCCCGCCCCGCTACCAACCGTCCGAGCCGCCGAACCCGAACCGGTCGATATCAAGCAGGCTATCGCGGAGCAGGTCCTGAACTACTTTGCCGGTGATGTCTTTAACCAACAGCTCCAGCAGAGCGTCCATGGCGAGCTCGAAAAGCGCATGAAGGAGCTTTCCATTGCCGCGGAGCCGGTCAAGACCGAATGCAACCTTGGTGCTGCCTCTACCGAGCCCGCGCCTGCCAGGTCATTCCTCGTCAAGTGCGACCACTGCGACAACTCTATTGACGGCGAACATTACCACTGCTCCATCTGTAAGGAAGGTGACTACGATCTGTGCGCCGCTTGTGTGGACAATGGGGTCCATTGCGCGGATGACCACTGGCTCATCAAGCGCACCGTCGAGAGGGGCCGCTTCGTGTCCAGCACCACCGAGTTCAAGGAGCGCAAGCAGAGGTCCAAGGCCCCCTCGCCTCAGCCAGCCCCTACCCCAGTCCGAACTCGCACCTGCAACAGCTGCGTTGTCTCTATGCCTGAGGACTGCTTTGTTACCTGCACTGTTTGCGAAGACTATGACGTCTGCCTGGAGTGCCACGCCTCTCAGAAGCATGGCCACCACCCGGCGCACGAATTTGTTCCGGCGACCAAGGATACTCCTCTCGACACGTTGAGCTTGACCCTGCTCAATCCCGGTCGAGGTGCCCGGCATCACGCCATCTGCGATGGCTGTGATACCGCCATTGTGGGAGTTCGCCACAAGTGCGTGGGCTGCCCAGACTGGGACTTCTGCTCCCTCTGCATCAGGAGCGCCAGTGAGACCCATCCCGGCCACAGGTTTGTCCCTCTTTATGAGGCCATTAACATTGCTCCTCATCACGGGGTCAGGGTCATCCACACCGGCGTCCGATGCGATGGCCCATTGTGCACGAACAACATGGTTTTCATCGTTGGTGATCGCTACAAGTGCGCTGTCTGCGATGACACGGACTTCTGCGCCAACTGCGAGGCGTCTCCGCTCAATCATCATAACAAGACGCATCCTCTCATCAAGATGAAGACTGCCATCCTTGACATTACCTGCACTACCACCGAAACCACCTGCGGCGCCCAGCGTGGTACTCTCCTCGGAGACATCCGCAACTTCAATGCCTCCAACCTCAAGTCCACTACCAACGCTGCCACCCAGGTCCAGACCGTTGCCAACGTTGAGCCGACCATTCAATACGCCTCCGTCGATGAGAAGGAGGTCGTTGAACACTCCGAGCCGATTCCAGTACCGGTCAAGGAAGCCCCCTTGCAGGCTGAGTATCTTCGAGATCAAATTAGGGATGGCACCTGCTTGATTGCGGGCGATAAGTTTGACCAGGTCTGGACGCTCACCAACACGGGCACCTCCGCCTGGCCCGCTGGCGTCACCGTTCGGTTCGTTGGTGGCGACCACATGTTCCCTCACGGCACCGAAGAGAGCTGCAATGCCACCGTCACTTCTTCCGTCATCAACCCAGGAGAGATTGCTAGCTTTTCCGTCAACTTGACCGCTCCGCACACCCCGATGCGCCGCATCATCTCGTACTGGAGGCTTACTGCGCCCAACGGTTCCCGATTTGGCCACAAGCTCTGGTGTGACATCGAGGTCACTGAGGAGAAGAAGCTCATCGACCTGACCGAAGAGACGGTCAAGTACGACGACAAGGTTGACGAGAAGGAGATCGAAGATGCCGAGTCGTCCTCGTCCTCGCAGATGATCTTCCCCAAGCTGGAGAAGGAGTCCCAGATTCTCGCCGTCGAGGAGGCTATCCCCACCGAGGTTGAGACCGAGACTGAAGCCGAAACCGAGACGACGGTCCTTGCATCGCAGAACCCCGCCGCCTCTCCGGCTTGGACCCTCACTCTCTCCGAGGAAGAAGGGCACACCAGCGACGGTGTCACGAGCGAGGATGATGTCGACAGTCTCCTGCTTGACGATGAGGAGTACGAAGTTCTTGAGACCAGCGACGACGATGGATTGTATGTCTAGAATAAAATACATCCCCAGTCCTCGAAACTGAACCAAGGCTTACACATATCTTGTCTCTGATAGCCGACGAGTTATCTAAACCTCGGGTCATGACCGCTGGGATCGAACCCAGATGCTCTCTCTGAAATCGTAAAAAACAAACCAAAAAAAAAGGATAAAACATGAAAACAAAGACATCGTCTAAACTTGGCAGACTGGCATTGGAGCAACGGCAAATCAAGGGTCACATCACGGTGTTAAGAGGTGTTCTCCGAATCGCAAATCCCAATATTATCCTTTTACTATTCTCCCCTCTTTCGTTTTACTGCTGTCTACTGTTTGTGGTTTTCCTTGTGTTTAGTTTAGCTGGAATGGCTGGTGCGTTACCGGACTTTTGGATGGCGGGAGGGCAATCGTTTCTCTGTTGCGACTGGTGTTTCTCGTTGGCTGTAATACTACTCGGATTCCCTCGTTCTCAAGAGTGAGGCGGGTGGGTGAAGAAGGCAAGAACGAGAGTAGTGCTTGCTTGATTGAGATTCTATCTGCTTTTTGTTTCCACGTTTTTGTGAGCCACTGGCCCCCGATGATGTGTTCATCGTGGGATTCTTTTTTGCGTGTGTTTTGTTCTGTTTTGATCGAACGAGCAAGTGCTAAGATACTAGATGCAAGAATCAGACTGGAAATAAACGTCGTGCTTGAAGAATTACTATTTGAGTGTGTCCTCCTCGGCTGTTATCCGTACGTGCGCATTGATAAAGTGAAGCCGTGCAATGCATTAGCTAAGTAGCCAGCTCGGGTAGATTGCATGATATCTGATTCGATGTATGCGGGGCGGTAATTACACGTTCATGCTTCTAAATGCAGATTTGGATCCGCGGGGGTGTATTTCCGGATCCAGCGTTTCTGGAGAACAGCACAATATTTAGCAGCATCGCATGGACGAGACTGGCTCGAACATGAGATATCGCGGTACCGGGTGCAGGTGGCGGCCCATGCGGCAGCAGCAGCAGCAGGGTCGGCAGTACGTACGGAGTACGGTTACGATACATGATGTATCCACCAACGGGCTGGCAAGGATCCAGCCAGGATGAGGAGGGACCAGGTTTCGACTTTCTCGAATGCGGGCCACAGGATCACGGACGTTTCCAACCCGCGTGCGTTAAGCGGAGAATCGCAGAAAATTCTTTGTGAAAATTCTGGACCAAGGCTGAGGGGGATACGATACGATGGCTATGTGGGAGCATATGAGTCTTTTGAGTCGAGGTGCATGGGCTGTTTTGACTAATACTACGATAGCGTCACCGCGGGCTGGGCTGGGAGGGAGGGAGGTTTCAGGAAGGAAAGCGGAGCTAAGCCTTGCTGCTCACCTTGCAGCTTGATTCGACGGCGGGCTGCACTGGCTGGCTGGAGTACCTGTTCTTAAGTCAAGATTGCTGCATCCTTCCTCTCTCTTCTCTGTCGGATCCTATTTTCTCTCGCGTGCACGCAACCTGGACTCTCTCGTATACCTGCTTCTATAGACACCTTACTTACTTGCATACGTTTGTCGTCGTCGACGTCGTCCCGATTCGATTCGCTCGGAGTTACGCGGACGGAAGCTTCTGGAGCAGTTCTTCGTTGTCGCCACTAGAGATCGCCCCGTTTGGTCGTCCCCCAACGGAACAGCACAAGTGAACGGACTCATTCGTTCTCACTCGCTCGCTCCCTCCCACGTTCTACAAACCCACTCGCCCGCCTCTCCTCCTCACGCTCCGCTCTCACGTTTTTTCGCTCGTCCGTCTCTCGCCCTCGTATTTCCGGTCGCCTGTTCGAACGTTCCGTTCCGTCCCGTCTGTCAGTCTCGCAAGATGTTGAAGATCTGGTCTATGGTACGTCTATCTGTCCGCTCGGGCTGGTGCTGGTGTGTTCTCACGACACCTGTTGCCACCACCACCCCTCGCCCTCCCCTGTCCGCGGGGCTCTCCTCCTCGTTCGTGGAGGTGGAGATGGGAAGGGAAGAGGACAAGGGTCGAGTAAGAAAGATGCGGTATGCTAACGTCACGTCTTGAGATGAACAGAAGCAGCAGCAGCAGGCTGCGTCGGCGGCCTCTGGCAAGAAGAAGGTCACGGCAGCCCAGTTACGGGTGCAGAAGGGTTCGTTCCATCCGTTCACTTGCGAGTCTTTGTCTGCTTTTTTTTTATTTTCGTCCTGCCGAACGCAACACGCGAGCACGCAAGCGATTCTCGCGGGGAGGCTGGGGCGGACGGCGTCGATGGATGATAGGATGCTGACGGGTTTCATCTTTCTTCAGACTTGGGAGAGCTGTCGTTACCACCGACGATGAAGACACACTTCCCGGACCCGGATGACATTCTCAACTTTACGCTCACCATCGAGCCTGATGAGGGTACGTTGGCCACCACACATATCACGGAATACAACCGATACATCCACGCCCGCACGCAGCTGCGATTTCATGCGCGGCGGCGTGGGAGTTTTCAGCATCGATGCTAACGCGGCGTGTTTGACCGACTGTAGGGATGTACAAGGGCGGTAGTTTCAACTTTGACTTTACAATCAACCAGAACTTCCCGCACGACCCGCCAAAGGTGCTATGCAAGCAGAAGATCTACCATCCCAACATCGACCTGGAGGGCAAGGTGTGCCTCAACATTCTGAGGGAGGACTGGAAGCCCGTGCTGAACCTTAATGCTGTCATCGTCGGCCTTCAGGTACGTTTATTCCACGCTTGATTACCTAATTCATCGAAGAGATGTGAATGGCGATGCTGACTGATGGGGTTTTTTTGTAGTACCTGTTCCTCGAACCGAATGCATCGGACCCGCTGAACAAGGAGGCCGCCGAAGACCTGAAGAACAACCGGGAAACGTTCAAGCGGAACGTGCGGACATCCATGGCCGGCGGATACGTCAAGACCACGTCCTACGACCGCGTTATGAAGTGAGCTGGCTATGCGGGTAATCTACCGGGCACGGTCACGCTGCGCTACGTTTCAGCGCCAGCCAACGAATTACGACAGCCCTCGCGTTATAATGCGTCCATTTGCTATCTACTCTCTCGATCGTGGTGCCTGGTCTCCGGAGGTGTTTATTCCATGTTTCCTTGTGCGTGTTTTTGCTCGTTTTGCCGGCATATATACAATTGCGGGGTCCACGAATTCGGGTGTCCTTTTCGGATATAGAATATTGGTTGGCTTTTCTTTATTATTATTGGAAAGCGGTGCAAAGAGGAAAAGGAAGGGAAGGGATAGATGAAGATTTCCTTTCGGTTCATCGATTCTTTCACGGTAGATTTCCCTGAGAGCCGTTTTTTGCCCTTTTCTTTTTTTCTCTTTCATGATTGTTCATTGGCGGTGCTGGTTTCCTTATTTTGCAAACTCGGGGAGGGCGGCGGTTGGTCATCATGAGCATTTTCTGCGCTGTTTTTCGAGCCGTCGTTTTCTTTTTTGGCATGTCGTTTCGTCGGGATGGGATGGAATGGTGAGCAGGTGGTGGGGGTGCAATCCTGCTGGCGTGTCTATAAATCATCGCATACGGCGCTGGATTGGTTTCGGCAATTGCTAGTACCCATATGCATGTGTGTCGTCGACTGTGTCTTCCGCCGGGTAGTTACTTATAACTTATACTCTTGTATATTTTTTCATAGTGGTAAGTAAGAGGGGGAGACGGAGAGAGAGAATTCAAAGTCGCTAGTATGTGTATATGCATATGTCTGTATGTACGACCGGAGGTAATTGCAATTGATGATGTACTAGCATGGTGATCTCGAAGCTAGCCGCATACATCGAGATGCAATATCGGTGTCCGTTACGGCGGAATATCATCTTTTCTACGTAATCCGACACTAATGCAGCCTGCGCGATCCGGCTGTCATGCCGAGCACTACTGCTTGCTAGAGGATATGCATGTCCTACATACCGTTCTGAGCCATGGTGGTGCTGCAAGTCGCACTTGCTGCTTTTCCCATTCTGCCGAGGGAGCGCATCGGTACCCTGTCGCGTCGATTTGTCCGGTTCTGCTAGCGGTGTGGGGATAAGCTGAGTCTGGAGGCTCCATCCAGTTCGAGGGTATTGCATGGGTGTTTCGGGGAGCGAGGGCGTTCTCCGGTATCGCACCGCGCTGGAGAGCAGGGGTCAAAAGGCGCCGCGTTGGATTTTTCCGGACCGACGACAGCGACGCTCGGCGAGTTTGGAGCTTGTTGTCCGAATAAATAGGCCGGCGTCGGGCCTGCTGGTTTTTCTCTGTCTCTCTCTCTCTCATCATCCTCTTCTTTACTCTTTGTCTTGTGATAAATTGCATCGGTGCCGTCTACATTGTGTTCTCGAACGAAACTTGTAGCTCCAGATAGCTATAGCTAGCTGAATTTCTTCTCTTTCTCCTCCTCGTCTTCTACTACCACTCTTGCCAGAGCTGCAATCTACATCACAAACGACTACAATGGCTTCGAAAACGGTTACAAGAGCCCTCCGCTCTTCCTCCCGACAGGCAATTGCCGCCGCCCAGCGGCCGGCTGTCCGGTCCGTCAGCACTGCTGCCGCTCTGCTCCCCGCCGCCGCGAGACCGGCCTTCACACGCGCGGCCGCCGTTCGACTGGCCGTCCCAGCCGTGCAATCGCGCGGACTGAAGACCATTGACTTTGCCGGTGTCAAGGAGGATGTCTTTGAGCGTGCCGACTGGCCGCGCGAGAAGCTGCTCGTACGTGCATTTGCCAATACCCTACCCCGCTCTCGTCCCAGAGTTCAATGTGGGGTACATAATATCACGTTATACCGACAATGCTGACTGTATTTTTTTGCAACGTGCAGGAATACTTCAAGGACGACACGCTCGCACTGATCGGGTACGGCTCTCAGGGCCACGGACAGGGGCTGAACCTGCGCGACAACGGGCTCAACGTCATCGTTGGCGTGCGCAAGAACGGGGCGTCGTGGAAGGAGGCGATCGAGGATGGCTGGGTGCCCGGCAAGAACCTGTTCGAGATTGACGAGGCGATCAACAAGGGGACTATTGTCATGAACTTGCTGTCGGACGCGGCGCAGAGCGAGACGTGGCCGAGCATCAAGCCGCTGATAACGAAGGGCAAGACGCTGTACTTCTCGCACGGCTTCAGCCCCGTCTTCAAGGATCTGTATGTGCCATTTCCCTTGTCTAGTCTCTCCGTATTGCTCTATGTGAACGATAGTGCTGACTTGTGGGTGATTGCAGGACCAAGGTCGAGGTGCCGACTGACGTCGACGTCATCCTCGTCGCGCCAAAGGGCTCCGGCCGCACCGTCCGCTCGCTGTTCAAGGAAGGACGGGGCATCAACTCGTCCATCGCCGTCTTCCAGGACGTGACGGGCCAGGCGGAAGAGAAGGCCGTCGCGCTCGGCGTCGCCGTCGGCAGCGGGTACCTGTACAAGACGACGTTCGAAAAGGAGGTCTACAGCGACCTGTACGGCGAGCGCGGGTGCCTGATGGGCGGCATCCACGGCATGTTTTTGGCGCAGTATGAGGTGCTGCGGGAGAACGGGCATTCGCCGTCCGAGGCGTTCAACGAGACGGTGGAGGAGGCGACGCAGAGCTTGTATCCGCTCATCGGCAAGAACGGGATGGACTGGATGTACGAGGCGTGCTCGACGACTGCTCGACGGTGAGTACCCATACATATCCCCTTTACATCTATTGCATGCTACGTTTGGGATATCGATTCTGACGGTTGGTTTTTTATGTTTAGTGGCGCTATTGATTGGTCGTCCAAGTTCAAGGCTAGCCTGAAGCCCGTGTTCGAGGAGCTGTACGACTCCGTCAAGACGGGCAAGGAGACGAAGCGGTCGCTCGAGTTCAACTCGCAGAAGGACTACCGTGCCAAGTATGAGCAGGAGATGCAGGAGATCCGCGACCTGGAGATCTGGCGGGCGGGTAAGGCCGTGCGGTCGCTGCGGCCGGAGAATCAGAAGTAGGGAGGGTTCTTTTCTACGGTCTACATATTTGCACGCAGCTGGTCTGGTGAGGATGGTTTTGGATGATGTTGGGCCGGCGAGGCGCGTTTTACCCTTCTGCTTCTTTTTTTCATTACCGTGCGGATAAAAGTTTCTTCGCATCGCGCTCGATTGCTTGAATTGTTGTATCATATTATATTCTAATATCATCCTTCTTGAATGGTTTTTTTGACCTGGGGACGGTGTAGACGTAGCTGATGATGGCAATGCAATGGGCGGTCAAGTGCATCTGCAATCTTCGGCGATAGAGCGACACGATTGATGATTGACAGGCCGGTAGTGGGACGGGTGAATGGAGGACGGGTGGCAGTGGTCATCTGACAATAAGCGCTGGCATCCCGCGTGTCGGACACTATCTTCACAGTGGCGTTTGCTATTTTCGAATTGACGCAGCTAGCAGGATGGGCGCGAGCGTGGCAATCTGATGTCTGCGATGAGCTCGAGACGGACAGGTGACCGCCGTGCAGCGGAACGGACAGTGTCTTCTAGATCCGATCACCCCCCCCCCCGGCCTGCGCTCGGGCTGTGAGGTCAGATACGGGCTGGATCCGAAACGCTCACCAGCTTGTACCTGCATCTGTGTATAAATATACACTTAAGCACTTAAGTGCACTTCCTTACGCACTAAGTTCGCGCGAATCTCGACCCAGGCGTCAATTAACAGCAACAATCGACGAGAGACCTGCGCTAACAAGCTAGGCTGTTATTAAGGATGCTCTGCGCATATACCTAGGTATAATATCCTGAATACTGGGAAATCGCTGGCATTCGGCGAGCTAAGCCTTCGCTGCGAGTCAACAGCAATCTAATCAAGCTTCATCAAGACAGCAAGTCTGTATATAATGTACGAAATGATAAGGGATAGATATGATATGATATGATATGAGATAAGATAATATGCCGCTTGTAATTACTTATACGCATGACATGACTTACCGATCACGAGATGCATGGATGGGATGGATGTTATTGATAATATTCGATACGTGCCACGGGATGTCCCGCCCGCAGTCCGTGCATTTATTTCCGTACCTCGCACGGCACGTACGAGCCAATGCACGCTACCGTGCGCGAGTACTAAGTATGCTGATTTGAGGAGATGTGCGGGGGTTGCATCTGCGCGGCGCATGGAGTTCGAATGGTATATGTGTATTGGGGAGAGGGACTGAGGGGCCGCCGCACAGCGCTTAGTAGAGACTTACATGTGCATACTTACTCGCTAATGGTATATATAATATACGAGGGCCAGGATGGTTGTTAATATTATTGGATATATGTATTTACACGAGCAGCGCTGCGCAGACGAGCACGTATGTACGTTTGGATTTATGTAGTACTCATGCATGCATGCTGATAGATTGGGAGTTTACATGGCCGGTCCGGGAGCTGCCTTCGTACCGGCCGCGTACCGGACAGGACAGGAGTACGTTTCCTATTACTTGCTACTTTGCCTCGCATTTGCATCTGCATTTTGCATTTGCATTTGCATTCGGAGTGTATGTAAAAATAACAGCAGGCGGATAGTGGTATGCACATGGCAAGTGTAGCCTGGTTTCGCTCGATTTGATTGATAACGCGGGCGAGTCTGGACCGGTACCTTACGATACTTACCTGGTAACTCGCATCCGGAATGATAATTATAATGGGTTGATCAAATCGAGCGAAGTAATATTTCGGTGTGCGCGGTGCTAAATTTGTTTGAGGCAGGCAGGTAGGCAGGCCGCAGACGGCAAGGAGCACGAGAACGAAGGATTATGGTTAAGTAACGTCTCTCTTCGATAACGTTATCCGGGCGTGGCTTTTGCATGATCTTGATTCACGTCAAGTTCGTGGGCTGACGCTCGATCTCGGCCGGGAGCCACCCACAGACGTTCGACAGGCCGTGCCATTGCATTGGCATTTCCATTCGGTTTACTAGTTCAAACCATAACGTTGGCCGTGACCACAGGATGGTGTGGAAAATTCCGGGAAAACTTGCACTTGAATCCCCAGCCGTACGCGGGTGGGTCGCCAGTAGAATACTGCAGCTGTCGCCGTCTGCGGTGGATAATACCTTCAGCAAACATACGCCGATGTATGTATGTATGTCTGCATGGGTGTATGCCTACATGTATATCTGTGCATCCTATCATATCACTTTGATAGCATTCGCGTATGCGTGATCTCGACGCAGGAGGCAGGAGAGAGGGATAAATAAACAAACACGATATAAGTAAGTTACGTGAGCGGAGTGCACCTGCATGTGAGCCGGCGAAGGCGTCAAGCCGGGCGTCTGCCAGGCAGAGTCCCTGGCCCAGCCCTTTCGATCCGACCACCCTCCACGCACGCCGTACGTTCTTGCCTCCTCCGTCCGATGTCCAGAGCCCTTGAGGGAGCGCGGGATAAATTTGGAATCACTACAAATCATTGGCTGGCCGCACACCCAGCTGGCCCGCCGGCTAGCTCGCAGGCTGGAGTTTAGCGAACGGGGCCCTGCTGCGGCTGTGAGTGACCTCCTCAGCTCGCTCTTGGAAGGAGCAAAGGAGCATTTCCAAAAGGCCGGCCATGTCAGAGAGAAAAACATAATACACACACATCAACAGCGGGAAAAAGAGAAAAACGAGAGAGACAATCGTAGTGTGTACTAGTAAGAGAGGAGAAAAGAATGCAGCTAATCGTGATACTAATATAACGCGGTCTCAACCTGCGCTCGAATTAATCATAAAGTCCATCCACGCTTACGTTTCCGCATACATCGCTGTTTCGGACCATGCAGGCCCTGCTTCTGGTAACGTGAGATCGATCGCAGCGCCGTGGCGGCCACATTGAGCAGTCCAGAAAGATCCAGTCCGTCAATGTCTGCGACAAAGCGCTTGCAGACAGCAGCATGCCAGGTCGGACTGCCAGCTCCAGTGGGCACGGCGCGAACGGTGGGCTGGAATGTAACGCCATTGGAGCGAGCCAGCGAGGCACGGGACATACCGCAAGGAGTCGTCCTTTCGAATGCCCAGAGTGGATGCACGATGGAGATAATGTATGTGTGTACCTGGGTACATTGCATCCACATGCACACACCGTGAGCGGGCACAGGAAGTCGATCGGTGAGTAAGTGCTTAGTCGGGTCGGGCTGTCCCTCGGGCGCAGCGGCGGGCGGCTCGTATAGCAAAAGCAGCCATTTGGACAGACAGACACACAGTCAGGCAGGCGAGGAGGCCAGCCGGGCCGGATTTCTAATATATTAAAGACCCGGCGCGCCCTTGAAATCGTTCTGGTCGGTGTTTTCATCATTCTGCTTTCGAGTCGATTTGGTGACGTTGGTTTCGCATGTTCGCCATATTTGCAATTGTTGCACAGGGGTCTTTCGCACAGTGCTACAAAATAACAACCCTCGTCAACTCTACACTATCACCACCACCACCGCTGTCGACGCTACTGATAAATTTATAAATTAATTGACCGCGACTAAATACAGTACAGCCCGTTTCAATACGTACTACTCAACTCAAATTCGAAAGAGCTGGCAATAGAGCCGGTTTATAAATAACCGGACTCCTCGGATAGACGCACCGCTGGGCTGACCGTCCACGTACGTAACGTAGTAAGCCTCACATCCGTCGACATGGCTATTATAAAGGACCTCCTGCGCATCCGCACTTTCAACTTCCGCCGCAAGAACTGCGAAGGCCTCCCACCAGATCTCGCACCCTGCAGCTACGGTGGCTGTCGCCCGAACGAAGTCTTCTTCCCGAACGGCTTCCACCCCTCGCCCGCCTCGTCCTTCTCGTCCACCGCTTCTTCCGCGTCTACCTCGTCGTCTACTTCTTCTTCCTCTTCAGACGTGGACTACAACCACTCGCACACAACCTCATACAATACATCCTACACACAGACTTCTCCTCTCCCGCCTCCCGCGACCGTCGCCAACCCCAGGACCACAATCCAGACCTCGGCGCCGCAACCCATCATCATCTCTTCGTACAGCACACCGGCGCAGGTCCCCATTCTGTCGATACCCAAGCCGCGCAAGAAGGCCTCATACACCACGCAGAGCGCCAGCAACGGCATGGGCAACAACGCTTCGAAAAAGACAAAGATGACGCTCGTCGAGATCTTCCAGAGCCAGGGGTGCTCGAGCTGCCCGCCGGCGAACGGGAACGTGATCGAGCTGATGAACAACTATCCGAGCGTGCTGCTGCTCACGTACGAGGTCACGTACTGGGACTATCTCGGGTGGAAGGACAGCTTTGGCAACAAGGACTTTGACCGCCGGCAGCGCGACTATGCTGCCACGTTTGGCAACGAGTCCGTGTTCACACCGCAGGTGAGAATCAACACCCCCCATGATTACTTATATATATCACTTGAATGTCTTCATATATTGTGGAATTTATGCTAACTGCGGCTACCACTAGGTCGTTGTCAACGGACGCGCGGACGGCGTCGGAAACACATTCAAGGACCTCAACAAGATCGTGAGCAAGGGCGTCATGGCCGCCGCCAACGAAGACCTCACGCGCCTCGAGGTCGACGGCAACAGCATCCTGATCTCCGGCGGCGAGCTGGACGTCACGGCGGACGTGCACCTGGTGCGCTACATGCCCAAGCCCGCGGACGTGAACATCCGCCGCGGCGAGAACGCGGGTCGGTGCATCCCGCACCGCAACGTCGTTGTGGACATCAAGAAGATTGGCGAGTGGAAGGGCGGCAGCATGGTTTTCAACATTGGCGAGGAGACGGAGGACGGGATTGAGAGGGCGGTCTTGCTGCAGAAGGGACGCGGCGGGGCCGTGATCGGTGCCGCGAAGCTTGGCAAGTGATCGATTCGTTTCCTTTGTTTTTCTTTGATTGCGCAGGGGAGTTTGTTTGTTACATGGCAGCGGGTTCGCTTTTCTGTCGTTTGCGCGCTGGGTACGTTATTGTAGATATGGATGCGGGATGATCGCTGGAGTTTTGGTGTTCTTTTTCTCAAGGTCGATTGATTCGCTCTTTTTGGACGCTGGTTGGACTGCGTACGGGTGGCGCTGCAAGCTTGCGCTTGCTGGATTCCTTCGTTTGAGGCTCTGTTGATCTCTTTTGTCTCTTTCTGTCTTTGGATGGTGTCCTGTCTGTCGTTAGTTACATTACGAAAAGCGTTTCCTTTGCGTCGACGATTGATTACGATCTATCTTACTCTATTGCTATCATTTGTCATGAAGCGCACTCAATTTGAATATTGAATTCGGTAATGCTAGCATATTCTGCCTGCCCTGGCGTCATGGTGACAAGGATCAGTACGGTGTCACGAGCGGATTCGGTGGTGACTACACGGCTACCCCGGTGTCGATGTCTCAACTTCGCCGCGACACAAATAGCTCGATCGTCGTAATCTCGTAGCGGAACCGAGAAACGGTCTTGGTTTATGGAACCATCGTAAACGCCCCTCCTCGTGCTCCTAAGATCAAATCGATCATGATCATGACTCGTGGTCGGATATCTTGTTTGTGTTGATGCGTGGTATTTTCCCGACGTCCCGACTCGGTAAGCGGAATCCCGCTTCCTGGTTCGCATCCTCGCCAAAACGCTACTACCACCACCAGCCAGCTCGACATCCCCAGTCACTCTAGTCTCGGGGACGCTGCAGTCACTCCAACGGCGCCTGGGATCGCGACGAATCGGGCAGGCATCCTTACTACATCTTTGTCAGAGTACCGGACCCCTGCCATGCGCGAATGATGTCGGTGTCTAGCGTCGGGCGGCCATCCTGTCTTCGAGTCGTCGCGACTTGACCTGAGCCGCCGCGCGCGCTCGACTCTGTCTAGTTTACCTTGATACATAACGACAATGCAGCCACCTGGGGTCTGTATACACGCGCATCGTCACCCATGCTACGCTGGATTATGTGCTAATATGTATAGCTATGCTAGACACCGAGATACCGCTTCACATCACCAGACGATGCCAGGCGCCCGCCAAAATTACCGACGGGTGCCACTCCAGCGCCTGCCGCCGTCGCGCAACCGCAATTCGCGACGCCCGCGCCGTTGACCGCCCGCCGACAGCTGGATGTCAACATTGATGCCACCGCACGGCGCACGCCAGCGACAGTGGACCGGCGGCAGAAAGGCTACAATCGCGGCTTCAGTCCCGACCCGGACCTCTATCTGTCCACGCCGCGGGTTGCCTCTACAACTGCACCGACGGGGCTGTCGCTTACCCAGAATAAGAATAAGCGGCGGCGGTCGTTCGACCTGGATGAGATTGATGAGGCGTTGATGACGTCCGGGCGGCCGAAGGTCCTGGGGCCCTCGTCGAGCGGGTGGAAGGTCGGCGAGTTTCTCACCGCGACGCCGGTTCCAGGTGCGGATTCCACATCTATATTATATATCACACTATCGATATATATCGATGGGGTAGGCTTTACGTGTGCAGCAGCTAAGCGGTCTGTACGGGGTATATAGGCAAAGGCAAGGGAAGAGGCGCACAGGCACTTGGAAGCGCGGCGACACCGACGCCCGCGACGAGACAACAACCGCCACTCCTCTTCCAGCGGGCGTCAACGATTTTGTCCTCCCCGCCGGAGAACCTGGAGCTCAGCTTTGGTGACACGCAGGAGGACGTCCAGGACGACAGTGAAGAAGGGAACGGTGTGGAGGGCGGAGAAGTGGGTGTTACACGGCGGCAGCGGAAACGGCGGAAGTCCCGTGGCGCGTTTGACGATATCGAGTCTATCGCTTCGAGTTTACCTACCGGACTACTGGGGGACGACGACGGGGATGAAGATGAAGTCTCAGGCAGCTCGGATGCGGGAGACGAGGCTGAGGACGACCGACAAAGACATCACCGTGCGAAAGGGAAGGAGAATGCTACGCCTCGAGTTACCACGGCTGCGGAGCCGACCATGAGAAATGAACCACCGTTGACACCGCCTCGATTCCGGACAGCCATAGATGCACGAGAAGGAACGATAGCGACGACGACGACGACGACTACCAAGCAGTGGATCAAAGTCCCCAACCAACCGCAGCTAAATCTCCCACCACAAAATCGATCGCCCAGCGCGAAAAAGCTCGATCAGGCGATCTGTGCGATGGCGTGGTCTCCGTCGCACCGCCGCCGGCGAAATGCGAACGCGAAGTACCTGACCGGCGGCTTGGCATCGACAGTGCTCGGGTGGGCATACGACGCGCAAGACTCGGTGCTGAGGAGCAATGCTGCGATTGAACAGCAACAGCAGGGGTTGCATGTGGCGACGGGTAGAGGTGTGCCTGCAGGGGTATTTGTGGTTGCAGTGGAGGCGCTATGGGAGGAGGAGAATTACGTGGCCGCCATTGGCGCTGCCGAGCCGGTGCGATGGGAGCAGCAGCAACAAGTGGGACAGGAGAAGCAGAAGGGAGAGGAGGCCCGGGTGGTGCTGGTGGGGGATGCGAACAGCGCGATGCGGAGGGAGCTCGGGGCGGGGTCGCGCGTGGAGGTTCGGCCGCCGACGTGGGAGGTCGAGGCGGGCGGGCGAACGTGGACGGTGGTGGTGAACTGGAAGGCACATGTCTGACTAAGTTCATACTTACTGACTTATTCGCTAGGCTGTGGGACTGGAAACGAAGTGGCGGATGGACACAGTAATATTGATATTCGCGTCGGATGGAGTGATACGTCGGCAGTCAGCCTTGAACATGTCTCGAAGGGATCCGATCTCCACAGACGGTTAGATGGGGAGCTGCTACTGGTAGCTTAGCTACATGTACTAGCATAGCTCCAACGAGCGCGCTAAGACATGTACTAGTTGTATTCCTTCGGTGAGATACCAGTAGCAGTGGGTAGAATAATCGACCGGAGTACGAACGAGTGTGCTGTATATATATCAGAACCTCGACTAAGCTAAGATTCTATTTTTATAAATTGCATGGCATGGGCAAACGGGCAGCCAACTGCCAGGCTGATCCCGAGGCTGCGGCGTCTGATAGGCTGAGCCCGCGGCGGCCAGCGTCACCGGCCGGCTGCTTCTGGCGATTCCAAATGGACAAACGCTCGGCGCGAGAATCAAGTGACGGGGTCTGGCGGGCGGATCATGATGTCTGGCATTCGGGCGTCCGGCCGTCGACGGGCGCTTTTCGGTGCACTCCAGAACGAACGGTGGATGCTGCCTGCCTAGTCGGGGCATTGCATTCCTTTCCCTCCTTCGGGCTATCAAATCTCCCCCCCGCTGGAGCTTCGGATTCCACGATAGCAGGATTGCTCGCGGTGGCTTTAACGAGACGCTCGCATTCGTCCGTCCATTCCTCGGCCTCTCATCGTGGAGCCTCTCTCTCTTTGATCCGAGTGTGTGTTATATTATCATATTGTGCTGTGACCGTGCGTCGAGATCTCAGTCGAGCGGCCTGGAAGATTACGTGTCGTGCAGGGAGTATTTGCGAAGCGCACGCATAGCAGTATTAGATCATCGTGAGGTCGTTCAAACGAAGCTGCGACGAGGGCAGCTAACGTTAACGGAACGGGCGCAGGCGACGACGACAACGACCTGGCGCAGGGGCGCAATCACCAACAACAATCTCATCCTTGAAACAGACCCCGACCCCGTCAGATCGTTCAACCTTCTCTGCTCTGCTCACCGCCCTCATCTCCCGCTGGCCTCCCTCCCGCCTGCTTCATCTACTTCAGACCGGCAATACCCTTTTCCTGTCCTGACGCCCAGTCTCGAGCCCTTCCATCCACTTCGATCCCTCCTGTTGTTTTCGCTCCGAAACGACGCCCGGCAACCGCAGCTGACAACCTCGTCCAACCAACCGTCCAACAGCGGCGTCAAACGTTAAACACCATCTCGAACTCGTTCGCTTCTTCGATAGGTGCCTACCTGCTTACTCGCTCATACACGCTCGCTGAGACTCGCCTCCCCGACGCCGCGTCTGATTCCGGCCGGCTGTTCTCTGCGTGCCTGCGTGCCTGTTTCAGCTGAAGAAACCGCCCAGCATGGCCCACCGCAATAATAACGACCCTTACTCCCGCCTCGACTTTGACGGCGCCGGCTCCTACGACCCTCCTTCTCCCATTCACTCTCCCATTCAATCGCCACCACACATGGACCATCACCACTACAACAACAGGACGCCGTCGCCCGGCCGGCCGCTGCAGTCCCAATCGCCCTTCCGCGACCCGCTACCGTACAATGCACCACCGCCCGTCAACCCCTTCGATGGCTACGGGGAACCGCAGCGACTCCATACGCCCGGCCTGGGTCCGGCGCACGGAAACTATCACGAAGACGACATGGCTCTCCAGCCGACTGTAAGTGGTTTTCCGATCCGACGAGCGAGCGAATTCGCCAAAGACATGCATTAACCTTAAATTCCCACGCAGTACTCGGTCCAGAATCTTGCGCATTCGTACCACCAGCATGGCCAACAGCCCAGCCTAGCGGCCCATGACCCCGGCCAGTACGGGCAGAATCCTGCCTACAGCTCGCAGGACCCGGATTTCGACGACCCGTACCAGCCCTCGCCGCTCGAAGAGAGCTACCCGATGCATCAATACAACGACCCAAATTATGACAAGGATTACGACGACAGCCAGCCAATCCTGCCAGCACCCCAAGGCTTCCCGGAGGGTCAGCAGGACCCGGGCTACTTCCCGCAGTCGGCGAGTCCCGCGCCCGCGATCAAACGGTGGAAGACGGTCAAGAAAGTCGAGCTGTACCATGGTAACTTGGTGCTCGACTGTCCCGTCCCCAAGAAGCTGCTGGCGCAGATGCCGCGGCAGAACGCCAGAGAATTCACCCACATGCGGTATACAGCTGCGACGTGCGATCCGGCCGACTTTTTGAAGGAGCGGTTCACCCTCCGCCAGCAGCTGTTCTCGAAGCCTCGGCACACAGAGCTGTTTATCGTGGTCACCATGTACAACGAGGATGAAATATTGTTCGCCCGGACCATGCGTGGTGTCATCAAGAATATTCAGTACATGTGCAGCAGGACGCGATCGCAGACGTGGGGCGACGAGGGGTGGAAGAAGATTGTGGTTTGCGTTGTCAGCGACGGCCGCATGAAGATCAACCCGCGCACGAGGAGCTGTCTGGCGGCAATGGGCTGTTATCAAGACGGTATCGCGAAGAATCTCGTCGGTGATAAGCCCGTCACGGCGCATATTTACGAGTACACGACGCAGGTCAATCTCGAAGTCAAGGGTGACCTGATCGATGTCCAGCCCGGTGGGAAGAACAGCGTGCCGATGCAGGTCCTCTTTTGTCTGAAGGAGAAGAATCAGAAGAAGATCAACTCGCACAGGTGGTTCTTCCAGGCGTTCGGAGAGGTGCTGAATCCGAGCATCTGCGTGCTGATCGATGCTGGTACGAAGCCCGGAGGGCAGAGTATCTACCATCTCTGGAAGGCGTTCGAGCTGAATCCTGCGTGTGGCGGAGCCTGCGGTGAGATCAAGGCCATGTTGGGCACCGGGTGGAAACACCTCAGAAACCCGCTTGTCGCCACCCAAAATTTCGAGTACAAGGTAGGAATTTCAGCCTTTTTACTGTGTTGAAATCGCAAAACATTCCAGGCTAACTCCAGCTAGATGTCCAACATTCTCGACAAGCCGCTTGAGAGCGCCTTTGGCTTCATCAGCGTGTTGCCTGGTGCTTTCTCGGCTTACAGGTTTGCTGCTCTGCAGAGCCGAAAGGGCTTGCCGGGTGATATCACGAATATCCCCGAGGGCCCGCTCGAGAAGTACTTCAAGGGCGAGTCCATGCATGGCGCCGACTCAGGCTTTTTCAACGCGAACATGTACCTCGCTGAGGACCGTATCCTTTGTTTCGAGCTGGTCACCAAGCGCAACTGCGACTGGGTGTTGACATATGTCAAATCGTCGTACGCGGAAACCGACGTGCCGGACCGGATGCCCGAGTTGATTCTGCAGCGACGACGTTGGCTGAACGGTTCGTTCTTCGCGGCGGTCTACGCTCTGGTGCACGCGTTCGACATCTGGAGAAGCAAGCACTCGTTCCTGCGCAAGCTGATGTTTCACGTCGAGTTCTTCTACCAGTTTGTGTTTATGCTCTTCTCTTGGTTCGCGCTCAGCAATTTCTTCCTGGTGTTCAAGATCTTGACGGCGAGCTTGGGCGATCCGTCGGTCAGATTTACACCGGGGAAGGTGCTGAGCGTGGTCTTCGAGTGGCTGTACCTTGGTATTCTTTTGACATGCTTCATCTTATCGCTGGGTAATCGGCCGCAGGGGTCGAACAGGTACTACATGACGATGGTAATCTTCTGGGCGGTCATCATGGTGTAAGTACCCCACGCGCGAGCCTTTTTTCTTTTTCTGGCACGGTCTGCTAACAGGACGTGGTTCCTTCTAGGTATCTGCTGTTCGCGGCAATCTTTGTGTCCGTGCGCGCAGTGGAATCGGTGATCAGCAATACGGAAGGTCCGATTACGATCAATATTTTGTTCCAGAACCGGATTTTCCGCGACCTGCTCATCTCGCTGTGCTCGACGTATGTCATCTACTTTGTCGCCTCGTTCCTCTTCTGGGAGCCCTGGCACATGTTTACAAGCGTAAGTCCCGTTCTATCCATTACAGGCGGTGTTCCGAGCTAATTGCAACATCGACTCGATGTAGTTCCTGCAATACTTGCTGCTGTCGCCGAGTTACGTGAATGTTCTCAACGTCTATGCTTTCTGCAACACCCACGACATCTCCTGGGGTACCAAGGGCGACGACAAGGTTGCTACGGATCTCGGTGTTGTCAAGGTGCAGGAAGGTGGCAAGGTCGACGTCAACATCCCCTCGGACGACGGCGACTTGGACGCCGAGTACACGAAGCAGGTGAACGTGCTGCGGGCAAAGTACATCCCGCCGCCAAAGGTGCCCAAGCCCGAGGAGGTGCAGGAAGACTACTACAAGGGCGTCCGGTCGTCGGTCGTGCTGCTGTGGATGTTTACGAACTTTGGACTGGCGGCGGTCGTGCTCAACTCGGCGGGGCTGGACCGGCTGGGCGTCGGGCCGGGCTCGGAGCAGCGGGCGGCGATTTACCTGTCGGTTGTGCTGTGGTCTGTTGCGGCGCTGTCCGCGTTTAGATTCGCCGGATCTTGTTGGTTCTTGATTGTGAGAATGGTGAGTAACGTGCATTATCCCCCTCTTGCTTGCTGTATGGTTGGAATTGCGGCTGACGAGCGGTGTTCTAGTTCCGTGGTGTCTAAAATTACGATCTTATTGCAATGTGGTTCGTTACGAGTTACGAAAATTTAGATGTTTGTGGCAGGTTGCGCCCCTGTCGAAGCTAAGATATGAACTTGTAGTACCTATTGGTGATGATGATGACGATGCGATGGCATCTTTTCTGTTCTTGTTTCGTTTCTTGTATGGCTCTTTTGTCGTTTCGTTTCGTTTCATCTTGTTGAGGTATCTGTAGTCAGTTTGGTGGTGTCATGTCTGGCCGGTTTTGTGTAACTTTTGTATGTACCTTATATATTACCGTAGGGCGTTGGAACTAATTGCACATATTGCTGCCAGTTCGTCTGTTGGACATTATATATAACGTGCACGTGTGAAAATTCTAAAATGCGAACATTGGATGACCGCTGCGGGCGGTACAGCGGTGTTGGTGTGATATTACTATCGCCGGAAGCGGGTGTGCAGTTGGGAAGAAATGTTGGAGACGGCTGAGCGTGTTCGAGGGCTCGAGTGCAACACCCGCATCCAACGTCGCAACTACAACAGACAAACGTCACAACATGGCGGCAGCAGCTGACGGCAAGATCTCCGTTTTGATGGTACGAGACACCCCTCACAAACATATGTATACAGCGAACTAATGCCGTTTGTACGATGTAGGTATGCCTGGGCAATATCTGCCGGTAAGCGCAATCGTGCACGTCGGTACGGTACAGCTATAGACGGGGTAGGCTTACGAGTCGAATGGCAGCTCGCCCATGGCAGAGGCGGTCTTCAAGCACGTCGCGGCGGAAAACAACCTCCTCGACCGCTTCGACAAGATTGATAGCGCGGGGACGGCGGCCTACCACGCTGGTGAGCCGCCGGACTCCCGCTCCGCTGCCGTCTGCGCGGCCAACGGGGTCCCCGTGGATCACGTCGCGCGGCGGGTGACGACGCAGGATTTCCGCACGTTCGACTATATTCTCGCGATGGACGAAAGCAATCTACGTGACCTGAAGGACAAGCGACCCGCGGATGCGACGGGTGTCAAGGTGCTCATGTTTGGCGACTTTGAGGATGGTGGGGTTAAGGGCGTCGTTGTTGAGGATCCGTATTATGGCGGTCGGAGCGGGTTTCGGGCGAACTTTAAGCAGTGTGAGCGGTATAGCAGGAATTTCATGCGTGAGGTGCTCGGTGCGGAGATTAAGTGAGTCTGTGTTTTCTACTATGGGTAGTATATAACTGGATGTAGGTTGGTTACGTGATTACCCAGTCTTTCTATATTGACTGTTTGATTAGCTAGCCGTGTATATCGCTTGATGTTAAGTATTGGATCGCTGACGGGTGTGGTGTGGCTCTTATAGGGAGAAGCACAGGCGGCGGCGGCGAAAGAAGGGCGGGGTAAAGTTATAGGATATAGATATAGAACTAGAGTTGTACAAGCAGCCTCGCCATGGCAGCCCAGTTACGGAGCTTCTGGTTCTTGGGAAAAGTTACGGATACGCATCTTGTTTACGTACTTACAATCAAGTAGGAGTATATGGTACAATGTGTGACTATGTCAGGATATGTGCACTACGTATTTACATCATCACCACAAGCAGTACTGGTGCTGGTGGTAGATTGCCCGGTTCGGCAGCGGCACCCATACCTTCTGCCGCTTCCGCTTCTCCTCCTTCTCGCGCGCCAGCCGCTCCAGCGTGTTCGTCTCCTTCAGTAGGACGCTGATAGACGTGTACGGACGCCTCAGAATGTCGATGCGATTCCTCGCGCGCTTCAGCGCCTCCTTTTCCGGCCTGCCGCGGCCGACCCAGGCTTGCGAGATGTATGTTTTCTCCGGGTCAAAGTTCTTCGTTAGGATTGCTTCGTCGCGCGCGTGCTCGAGGTGTTTTAGGATTTCCTTTGCTGGTTGTTTCGGCGAGAAGCGCATCTGGACGAGCGCGTGGGAGAGCGTTTTGCCTGCGATTTGCCGGGCGAGAGGGCCGAGTTTCTTGACGGAGGTCTTGAAGTGGTGGGAGATGCAGAGGTGTTCTTTTTCCTCGCGCTTGATCTGTTCGGTGCGGGAGAGGCGGCCGCGGCGTTTGATCATGCGGATGCGGTAGCTGCGCATGAAGGAGGCTTCGCGGGGGTACAGGCCGCCTTCTTTGAGGATGGCGACACGGTTAGTCGCGCGCTCGAGGATTGGCGAGGTCGTCAGCGGGCCGTCTTTGTAGATGCGATCTTCTTCGGCGGTGCTGCTGGGTGCGTCGGCGCCGAAGACGGAGGAGGAGGCGAGCTTGCCGCGGTACATGGTGACGCGGGGGGTGGGGGATTCTTCCTCGGTGGGTTTTTTGGCGAGCAGCTCGCTGATGGAGAGGGGTACGCCTTTGGCGCTTTCTAGGCGTTTGCGGCGGAAGAGGCCGAAAAGCGTGCGGACTTGCTGGAAGGGCGATGCGGGGGGTGCATTTATCGGTATCGAGGGTGGGTGTCTAGGGAGGATTGAGCATTGTGGGAGAACTATATGCATTCGATTGGCAGGTTAGCGGGGTGGGTCAATTGGAGGAAGGTACGGCAGGGACGTACCTGGCCGACTCCTCGACAGCGAGGATAGCCTGATGGAAGCCCTCATGACATAATATTCGGCGGGGTGTCGTCCGAGGATGCATGCGAAGACTCAACTTGCAACTCTCGCGAGACCAGAAATCGTGGTGTTGCTGAATTTTGGAGCCGCGCCAGCCGCCAGCCGCGCTACACGTGATGCCGCCGTGGTTTAGCCGCCGGAACACGGCAGGCCGCCCACCGCCAACGACACAGCCTCACAGCGCGCTGTAGCGTCGCATCTCAGCCGCATCCCGCTAGCTTAGCTCCGTCGACCAGTCAAGCACCATGACGTACGCCGGGGATTTCAGACAGCGTTTTATACTCCTTAACTGCGAGCGGCCAGGATGTCCATTCTGTCGTCGTGAGCCTGAGCTTAAATCGTTCGGCGTGCATATGCACGGTAGCTATATTACAGGTGCTGCCTGGCCTGTTTCCGTGCGGACGAGCTGAAGCCGAGCCTTTATTAATCATAACTCTTAACTTAGCTGGATCCGATTAATAATAAATTACTGATTGGAATTCGTGACAAACAGATATTACTGACGGTATATTACTGGTCGGAAATCAAGCGGGCTTCGGGAAATAGCCCAGTTGGGCCATGAGCCCTGCAGGTTCCAAGGACAGCGTGTAGACGCTATCGCCGAACCTCCTGAGGGTGATCTAAGTCAGGTCGCTCGGTCCGATATAGTGGCAGCCCCGCCCATTCCCCTTCCGGTAGGCTTCTAGAAGGAACGGGGACGCCGGGCGCAGTTTCAAGGGCGCAAGCTTCACAGCGTCCCCGCTGGCGTGGAAAGTGGATGGCCGGTTTGATTGGTGGGGGCGCAGTGGGAAGGGTCCACTCGGTGACGCATTGTCCTCCAGCCAGGTTCGACCTCTCGCGGGTCGGCGTATGTGCACCCAAACGCCACGGTGCAGCGCCGTCCAGTACCTCTACGGAGTACGTATGCAGGTAACATGCACCGAGATGCAGTCCGTCCGAATCTGCGCCGGCAGGCGTCGATACAAAGTACTTGTGCATGCACACATGCATGGCGATACCTTGCAGGAAGTTACATCATTGAAGCGATCTATCTCTGATCGCCCGGACTGAGCTGAGGCTGTAGTCATGTCATTGGCACCAGGAGCCTCTTCTTCTCAAATGCTCGCAGGAGGATGTCGTGGGAGCCGGGCGGCGCTCCCGCTTCCTCCATGATTTCTGAGGAACCCATCGCGTCAATCCATCGACTTGAGCTGGAGACGCTCGATACAAGCGATCCGATTTCGAATGCGGCTGCGAATATCGCATACGATAGGACGAGAGGCGGCGAGGTGCCGCCCAGGATTTTATTATGTATTATAAAACGAAATTTGTCTTCGGTAAGCCGGTAGAGATACGGAGTAGGGATGTCGCATGACTCCCGTTTCTTTTGTTTGTTTTCCGTCCGATAACAGTACGCCTCTCGGTACATATGTAAGAGATGCGGTTGCAATTGGATCACAAAGACCGAGGATTGCTCTTCAGCTGAAATGGGCCGGTCAAGGGAGAAACCACCGCCGAAACATGCCTCCAAGCGAAGGAGAGGCGGAAACGGCGTGGTGCACGTGTGCCATGTCCGCTGGTGGCTGGCGCGAGAGGGAGGAGCGGCGTCGACGGGCAGGAAGAAAAGGTAAATATCATGCTCGGTAACGCGTTTCAGCGGTGCGGTGCAGGCGCCCAGGGTCCGGGAGGGAGAATCAGGATCACGGATATAAGCAGTTGGGATTCACCGCTCAAACCTGGCCAGCGTTCCCCCTTCGGCTTGCTTTGCGCCAAAACAGGCATCCGAGGGGAGAAAAACCGCATGTCCTCGAAAACATGGAAACGAGCCGTGAAGTTGATCTCTAGCGTCGTTTCGGAGAGGAGGGAGTAAAAAATAATTGTTTTTCAAGGAAATGCGAATGGGTAGTGGAAGTGCCGGTATAGTATACTCGCTCCGATTCGAAAAGGCAGACCGTCGTCAGAAAAGCCGCTCGAGTTCAGCTGATCGGGACCTCCAAAGTTCGAGCTACTTCGCGCTCGGGTGTGCCTCACGCATAGATGGGCATCGGTATGCATAGATGACATAGGTGCATCCAGCCGTGGAACCAATCAGCGTCGGCAAACCTGGTTTTTTGATGACAGCTCCTTGGGATTTCAATGCTGAATTTAAGGTTTCCCATGCTCGCTCGCCAGGTACCGTCCAAGTACCAGGAGGAAAACTCCTCGAGCAGTCGCGGAGGGTTTGCCTTGGAGGGGACGGATGAGCTATCCTGATTTGAGGATGGTGGTTGGATGTGCATGGTGGCGTTCCGAGGGATCCATGGAAGCTGTGACAATCTCGCCGTTGTTGGCACTGCGCTTTTCGACGACGGACAGGCACCAGCTCTGCAGCTCTCGCTGATGGTGGTGTCGGTGACTCTGGAGCGTCCTGCAACTCTCCAAGCAAGCGGTCTGCAAGGTACTGTCGGAGTACATGTACATGCAGCGTCGTCTCTTCATCCGGGCGAAGCGATGGGCCGAGCATGCAGCAAGGTCTAGAACTGCCCAGGAGAGTTTAGTCGGACGAGTGCCGCATGCCGGAGTGCATGGCAGGGTGCATGAATATTGTGCAACAAGCCGACAGGCACACCTGGCTGCCCGGCCGAGTGGGACGCACGCGCCGAGTCTATTATAAGACATCTTGCCATACCGGCGGAGAGCTAAGTACATTGCTTGCGGGCTAGCATCTGCGTGCTAGTCGGTGTGGGTATCGTTAGCATGTAGAGCAAGCTTGGTGCTTGCTTTTCGGGCTGTTGCTGGCAGGGTGGACTGCCATAAAACCGGTGATATGACCTCACCCGCAGGTTGAGATATATTGCACCTTGGATGGGCCCCATCCGAAGCAATGTACCCAGCCCGCATCTCCTGGCCGCGGCGGTACTTGAGCCCGAGCAGAAGCAACTTCTCAGACATTGTGTCTCACCTGACAAGCAGGAGAGGCGGCGTTTTCGCAGCAGATCTCTATCGCTAGCGTCTGGCCTGGCGCCGGCCTGCATCAACGTACGTACGGACATGTACATACAGACGGACAGACGGACATGGCAGGCCGCGCAGGGCAGACCAGCTCGGCATCCGAGTCGATTGTCGTGCCCTGCCAGCTGTTGCAAATGGCAAGTGGAGACCATCTGGCTCGGGTAGATGCAAGATATCGAATGTGCAGCACCGTCGCATGCCCCTTACGTTGCGTTTTAATTTGCCCCCATTTCGCAAATCCGATACACGCAGTCGATCGGGTTGGTTTACATGCAACTTGTTCGATGAAGCCGATGTATGTATGTAAGTATGCACTAGTATCATATCTTGTCAGTGCGCATGTAATGAAATGTATCAAGTACCGTACATGTACAGTGCATACATGCGAGCTAGTGGACTCACTTGTGCGCGATTGTCGCTTGACTTGGACACGAGCTAATCAAGATTTTATGGTTGATGTGGGCACGGCTGTTGCAAGTTGGAACTCGAACATTTGGACGTTGGCTATCCGTTGTGTCTAGCTGTCCGTCTGTCCGTCTGTCTGAAGCCAAGGCTGGCAGTATACCGGCGCCCGACGTTTGTGACTTATAAAAAGCGACGCTCCAGCCCACCCCGGTCGACACATGCAGGACGCCTCTCCTGGATCATGAAATGCAAATGGTCCCTGCCTCAAAGGGCCAAGCATTGCAAGGTTGATCGTATCTCCGGATACCATTGGTCTGTCGACACTCCCTCGATTCCCAGCATCGGCCAGGGACCGCAGCACCTGTTGTTTCCTGTGTTTTACACATGCATATATTAATATTGCTTTGCCTATAGCTCAATCCACTATTCAGGTACTGCCCAGAACTAGAAACCCCAGCTCAAGCCCCATACCACTACATACCACAGACACTCCGTCCGCTATCTACCCGGCCGCTGGGCTACACGCGGACACGACAGACATCCCCACGAGCAAGGGGACGCCGAATGAAAGGCCCGTCCGCCGTTGCATCGCCGTCAGGATCTCATCTTCTGCCCGAAGATCACTCCGAGAAGCTGCGGCTAACCCTGCAGCAGACAAACTAGCCAGCCTAGGCCTGGCCGACATATATCTCCCGCCATACATATATACACACACACGTGTCCACAGGTACGTAGATAATACCTCTCGAACGTGATTGAACGAGCCGGAATCGTGTGCGGGGTCTCCCAGACCATGTCCGCCAGATCGCCATACCCCGTCTCGATATTGGATATCTGCTGGCCCTGGTGATCAGCCGCTCCGTTTACTATCCAGGAGATTGGGTCCTGCATGCCGGATCATATGTCACATTGTATCATGATCATGTCATATCAAATCGCGGATGGCTAAGCTACCTACCTGTCGAGCAGTACACAGCGGGTATCCCAATATCAAAAGAAGTATTCCTTCCCCCCCGCCCGCTAGTACTTTCTTGGCCTCCTCGTATGTACATACATACACACTGCTGCATCTCTGCAGGTAATATAACTCGGAGAAGCAGGGTGCGAGGCCCGGCCACCCAGAAAGGGTATCCGTACAGGAGAACAATATACTGATTAATATGGACCCGTCGCATCCAGGACATCGACTGGCACAAGAACGACAATCGCTTCCCGTCGGACCAGCCATAGTTAAGCCGCCGCCGCACCACAGCTGATTATATATCTCTCCTTTGGAATATATCTTCTCGATTCTCATTCCCTCCTGGGCATATCCCGGATTCAGAAGATATCTTATTCCCAGAAGGAGAAGACAGATAGACGGACAGGCGGCTCTTGAGATTGCATAACACAGAACCCGGCCTTCGCTCCTCTGCATATTAACGGCCGCCGGCTCGAGACGAATATATCTCTGCGTCCCGCATCGCTGATATCCCGACGACAAGCAAGATCAAGCTCAAGCTCAAGGCGAGACAAGACCAAGGCAAGGCACATCTTCCCGTGCTAGCTTCGACTTACCATCACGCGGCCTGCAAAGTAGTCTGTCTGCCTTTCAACGTTCGCATTGATCATCAAGACGACGACCACGACGACGAAGACGACGAAAGACGCCTGAGACCTCACGCACGCTGGCTCCGAAACTTCTTCGGCCACCTGGCCCGAATCGATTCGGATATCCGTCACTCAACCCTAGGAGTCTCTCTCCTCGGCTTGCCTGATCAGAACCCCAGCTGCGTCATACTCGCTCGCCTGCTCAACCCGACCGTCCTCTGCATGATCGCATGAATCTCTCGCCGTTCGCAGAGCAGACGGGACCCAGAAGTTGAGTTCAGTCCAGCGACGCAGGGCGGCCAACGGGCGGCGTGCACCGGCTCCAGCCAGTGCACTTTCTCGGATCGATCGCCTGTTCTCAGAATCGAATCGCCCTTCCCGAAAAAGACAGCACCTTGGACGGCCGGTTGGTCGACTTCTCCGCTGCGGTCGGGCCTAGCGAATGATTCAGTAAAGTACGTGAGTGCATTTCATAACTTGCCTTCTATTATTCTTTGGTTTGTGTCTGAGGGCGACCATGCGAGTGCATTGAATGGATGGAATTCGAATTCAACCTCAACAGACTTGGTGTCGCAGCGCGTTGCGTGCCCTTTTTTTGTGGGCCGCGCTTGGATTTGGAGGCATCACACCCCAATTGCCACTAGCCGTTGATATAATTTTCCCACACGCTCGCAAATGGATGGAAACGCATTCCGGACTGCCCGCCTGACGTCCGCGGACGCAAGTATAACAATAACGGTTATATATGTGGGCTCGGGCGGAAATAGATCGCGACTCGATTGCCAATTGTTGCGATATGCTCCCATCACCATTGCATTGCATTGCATCGATCGCGTCGCAAGCCGTCGCCTCGCCAGCCAGCCCGCGTCAACGTTTATAACCGGCTGAAGCTAAAGTCAAGTTGGTACGGTTGTCAATCGCCTTTTGTGCAGAATTGAAGTCTGCCATCGGCGTCACTGCACAAAGCTTAAAGCAAATTGCATCGTCATCTCAGTTCATTTCATCTCTATCTTGCTCTCTAGCGTTCTCCAACCCTTGCAACCTTGCAGTTCCTAATTCCAGCTTGCGAGCGCCCCCTTGTCTAGCCCTGAGCTCTCCTCCACTTTCTCCTTCGTACGGTTGAACACCCAAGCGAGAGCGAAAGCCATCCACCACATTAGCGTTCGTTTCGGGACCCAAATCCTGTGGATTGTGATTAATCTTGCTGCTGGTCGGGCTGGCTTGGGTTTTGCATTGTTGGAACTTGCTTGGGCTTTAGAAGGCCCGGTCGCCTGCTCTGTCCACCTGCGCACGGGTCTTCTCTTGAATTTCATCATTCTTGTTTTTTTTATTTCCCTTAAGCGGCTTTTGCCTCTCTTGCTAGTTTCATTTCTTCTGTGTTCAGCAAGCTGCTTTTGACGCTAACCGGTCAGGCCATTTCTTTCTTTCTTTGCTTGGGATTTTATATTAACGAGATGGTTCTGGTGGCTAGGATCCCAAGCAGAGCTGGATTTCGACTGCAACCGCGATACCCTGCTGCACTTCATCTCGTATGATTGTGGGAATCACAGCATTGCTGCAGCATCGGCCCCGCCCGGTCCGCGCCCATTGGAGGTCGTGATCTTGGACGTCATTCGAAAGTGAGTGAGTGCTTGCACGCTTGCTTGGTTATCACCGTCGCATTAATATACGCAGCCTGCACTTTTGCGCTGGTATCGAGTTGATTGTGCGCAATAACGATTCCCGAGCGGCGTGTGCTTTTTGGGGGCCCACCGTGCGTGCTTCGTGCTTGGTGCTTGGGGGGTGTGATATGATATAACCTGGCATACATCACCGCCCAATCGCTTCACGAGGCAACACAACCTCACTCCCACGCCACCAATCTTGCATTTGCCTTGCCTTTCTGGCCCGCCCATCCGATCTCCTTGCTTCCCCAAGCTGGCGCTTCTGCTCACGAAACCTCTCCGCAGGTCTCCTTCAGCCGTTGGCGAGCCTCAATTGGCATTTTACACTGCTGACATCCACGGCTGCAGCTGCATTGATTGTTGTCTCGCGATCGGATCGCTCACGAAAATACGAAGCATCTTTGTGCAACGAAGCTACGAATATACCACTTGGTTTTTACCTGCGCCTGTTCTTTCGGTGGAAGATTTCTTCTTTCCTTCTTCCTGCAGCCCCCGCTCTCCTCGATCTGGGGGGCGTTTTCTGTTATCCATTTCCCGTTCGGAAATCGACGGTTACTGATTGGCGGGCTCGTCTATCTGCGTGGAGCGAGCATCTTGGTAAGTTTTACATCAATCAGAATGCACTGCAATCCTTTACCCCCAAAGTCAAACGGCACCGCCATGCAATGATCAGTCGATGTATGCATGCACGAGCACCCCTGCAAAAAGAATGCAAATGCAAATGCAAATGCATGGCTAGGGCACATGATGGCCAGGCCGGCCTTGTCTATTGCTTGTTCCCAGCGAACGCCGCAGCGTGTTTACTTTTAATAGCCTGGAACATCTCAAAGCTACCGGCCGAGGGGTTTTTGGATGAGTCCACTGCTGACGTCTTTGGCTTTTCTACAACTTCAGGATCCAATCTTACATAAAGGTCAGCTGATTTTATTGTGCGTTCTTTTTTGTTTTCCCTTGATGATTTCCAGATGGGTTGAGTATCGACGGTCGATTTAAGCTCGCGAGAATCATTGTTGCCGGCAATGTTCCCGAGGTGTTGGTTGGCTCCCGTCAGTTCGCGTTCACCGTTCAGTCCCCGCGCGGCTGCTTGGGACGGTTGACAGCAGTCGACGTGCGCCGGTGGAGTCATATCCACGGTTCCAGGAGCAAATGTGGCGAAACCCAAAAGGTTGTTGAAAGGACACCCGGTTGCCCAAAGGACGGGTGGAACACGAACGAGAAAGACGGTCGAGAAAAATCGACATATAAGAGACAGAAAGAGGGCGACGACGAAAAGAAAGCTAGGAAGAAAAGAGCCGTCGGAACCAAACGCGGAAGAATACTCGCTGAAAAAAGGAGTTGACAGGCCTCGTTCGGAACCGGGCGAGAGACAAACTGCAGACTGCAGTGCTGGCACTTCCTTCTGGCGGTGTCAGCGAGCGAGTCGGTCAGGTCAGGCCAGGGAGCAGAATCGAGAAGTCGGGCGTGTAGATCGTCTGGGCGAAATTAGCGACCAACCTGCCGCCTCCACGCTGTCGCTCCTCGCTCCTCGGCCCACGCCCGCGCTCCAAGGCCACGGCGTAGGGAACGGGATACGAGGCAGCAGTAGCAGCCAGAACCCGACTGAACGTCTGGGACTTAGCTGTCTTCGGTGCTGTCATCTGGCACGCCTACGCACTGATCACATTGCCTCGGTCTTCTAGAGCGAGTGTGGAAGAGCTGTGTGGAGCTGCTGTGGAGCCTGGCGGTGGCCCGACAGATTTATTCCCAAAGGCATGCTGACCGATCCCGTTCCAAGTCGATCGCGATCCCGTCCAGCAGCTAGCGTCAGGTTGTCGTTCGTTGGCTGACCAGCTCCTCGCTTCCTTCCCTGATCCGCCCGTCGTCCATTTTTTGTCTCTCTGACCCTTGCTTTCTTTTCTTTTTCCCCCGTCTCTGCCGTCGGTGCTGCTGTGGCCGAGTTGAGTTCTGGGTCCATCTTTTGTTCTGGCGTTCGTTTTTTTTTAATATCTGTGATTCTTGGAAGTTGGATGTCCTTGACGTATTTTTTTTTTTTTTTTTACTACTTTACTTTCGTTGGTACTTACTTGTTTATCGCGGACGGGCTGACTGACGGATACATTAGATCACGAACTATTCGCATCTCTGGATCGTCCGCATCCCTCCATCCGGACCGTCTTCGAGGCCGCGGGAGGAGCACGCAGCTCGTCCGTCGCCCGGTCTGCCAGCCTGCGCGGCGCTGCTGTCGGTCCCTCGCTCGCACTCGCCCTCTCCTCTGCCTCTTCCTCCTTCACTCCTTCCGCGGACTACTCCTCTTTCGGCCCTCTCTTAAGAGGCGTCGTCTGCGCTCTCGCCCGCCTTTTCTTCTCCCTTCCCTCCCGTCTTCCTTCTGTTCTGCTTCGTGTCGCCCGTCAGGATGGATATCAGAGCTCTCTTATCCCCGACGACCACGCCGGCCCCGGGGTCGGGTTCTCCGACAAATTCCTCGCCCGTGCCCGGACATGGCGCTAGCTCCGCGCCCGCCTCGTCCGCCGGCGCCACCAGCCACCACCACCAGCAGCACCACAATCACCACAACCAAGCCCACCATCGGAATTCCATCACGCGCCGGGGCTCATACTCACAACCGACGCTCCTGCCCGCACACGCTCCCGCTCCCGCTCCTCCTCACTCGCCCCATCACCCCGCCGCCTACCACCATCTACACCCTCAGCAGCAGCAGCAGCATCAGCATCAGCCGCCTCCACCGCCGCAGCATCAGCATCAACAACATCAACAACAACAGCAGCAGCAGCATTATCATCACCATCATCATCACGCTCCACCGCCGCCGCCACCACCTCCCCACGCCGTCCACGGCGCGCACCCGCCGCACTACCATTCCCACCCGCCGCCCCCACAGCCGCTACACCAGCAGCATCCCCATCAACACCTGTCGCCGCCTCTGTCGCATCACCCTCCTCCCCTCATTCCCCTCAGGCCGTCCGTCAACGAGTCGCCGCCGCAATCGCACCACCCGCCGCCACTCATCCCTATCAGACCCTTGCACGAGTCGCCGCCGCAATCGCATCATCCGCCCCCGTTAATTCCCCTACGGCCGTCGGTCAACGACTTGTCGCAGCCATCGCATCATCCTCCTCCCATCATCCCGCTCAGGCCGGTCAACGATATCCGATCGCATTCCTCCCCGGCCATAGTACCTTCCAAGAAAGCTCAATCGCAGCAATTTTTCACGTCGCACGCGGATGCACTAAGGCGCGAGTCGCTGCCGGTTGTCTCCGAGAAAGTCGTCCCTCCCGCGCCTCGACATCACTCCTTAAATTTTCTTGACAATCCCACATTCACACCATCGCCGTTAGGTGGCCCGCAAGCTCCGACGTCGACACCGTCACCTGCATCGCTCCCCGCCCCGCCGCCGCCACCACTGCATCCAACATCACAAAGCCGAATCCCATCGTTCAGCAGCGAACGCGGTCCAATATCACGAACAGGTTCCACCGCCTCTCTGATAACAATGGACGAAGAACAGCGCACCCGCAGCGACCAGGGGTCGGCGTCCAGGCGTGTCTCGCGAACGAAATCTAGCGCCAGTGTTGAAATGATGGTTCGGGAACCATCCCCGTCGCCGAAAGATGCAGCCCCGGAGCTATTTTCCGATGACGACGACGACGCGGATGTCAATATGGACGAAAACGAAGAGTCGACGCAGGAACTAGATCTGTTTGAGGTTGAGAGGATGGCTGAGCTCATCGAGAAGCTGGACCATGCCTACCATAAGGATGAAGTTGATGCCGAAGACACCCCTCCGACATACGCGGATTGTGTCGAGTGCGTCGGATTGCTACGCCGTGGATTTGTGGCGTCGAAATTCAGCAAGACATATGAGTTCAAGGAACGGCTGAATGACGAGCGCGAGAGGATGCTGAAGATATATCCGTTGACAGAGGAGATGTGGACTGAGTGGCTTCACGATTGGGAGATTCATGCGGAAGACTTGACCGCAAAGGTCGCCGTGATGGACCTGTGGTCGAAGAGCGTTGCGCACGAGCCGGGAAGTGTCACTCTGTGGAAGGGATACATCCGGTTCATTCTGCGGACGTGGAGAGAGGCTTCAAAACGCGCAGAAGCAGAAGGTGGAGATGATGAGGCGTGGGCCGAGATCTTCAATTTTGACATGGTCAACTTGGTTGTTACGAAAGCAGTCGGGGAGACTATGTACAACATTCCAAAGGTAGGTCGAGAGTCCAGACCACTTGTCTCGATGCGTTACCATGACTAATTTGACCTAATAGAGCCACGAGATCTGGAACAAGTACTGTGAAGTTCAGCAACTAACGTTGAAAGGGTGAGCCCACTCCGTGATTACTGCTTTCCCTTTCTGGCCCAGTTGCTAATAGTGTCTCTGATTTCTAGGACCACCCAAAGCAAGACTGACAAGGTCCAGAGGCTCTTCATGGACCGGTTGCGAGTACCCCATGACGACATTGATTCAACATTCTCTGCCTACAGCAGCTTTGTCACCAAGTACTACCCGAACTCCAACTACGAGATGGTCATGAAAGCCGCGAATCAGCTCTACCAAGAAACAAAGAAAGCAGTCGAGCTCAGGAATCGGTATGAATACAAGCTCCGCAGCAGCTACGGACAGGAGGACGAAGGCCAAGCATGGTCTAAATACATCGAGTGGGAGACCGCACGCAAGCCCATAAACTTGAATTTGTGCCAAGCTCTCTACGAAAGATGCGTCTTACGGTATCCCAGCCAGAGCGCGGTATGGGAGGAGTATATGTACTTTATGCTGGACAAAAAGAGCAACGACTCGGCCATCCTGCCGCTCCTCGAGCGTGCAACGGCGCATTGCCAGTGGTCCGGTACGCTGTGGAGCCATAGGATCCTGGCCTTTGATGTCCGACAGCAACCCTTCGAGTCCATCGAGCGTATCAAGCACCAGGCGACGACCTCGCGTCTGATGACGACGCCGGAGGAGATTTTCAAAGTCCATCTCGCCTGGTGCGGGGTGCTCAAACGAAGAGGAGTTGCGAAGAACCCCGAAGACGCCGAGATGGACGAGGTTGCAGAGTTCGGACTGCGGTCTACACTTACGGAAATCGGATCCATGGACCCGGACTACCGCATCGCGCGACTGCTGATCACATTTCTAACGGAGAAAGGGGAGATCAGCGACGCGGAGATCGAGTGGAAGAACCTTGAGGCCAAGCATGCTCATGAGTACGAATTCTGGCTGAGGTATTATGGGTGGGCGTTCAGGAACACCGGGAACACTGGTGCCACAAGTGTTCTCAAGAAGGCTGCCTCCTGCTGGAGGGAGTTGGACTGGCCGGAGAAGATCATTGATATCTACCACACCCAGATTGAAGATTACGGTGAAGGTACGGCAATTGAAGGCGCCATGATGGAGATCATTCGGTTGCGACGAGAAGTGGCGAAGAGGCGCGAAGAAGAGGCGCGGGCGGTTCAGGCTCAGGGGGCTACGAATTCTCAACCTCCGGTGGATACCAAGGGCAAGCGCCGAAGGAGCAGCAATGTTGAGGATGAAGAAGCCCTCCCGCATAAGAAAGCCAGATCCAGCGAAGACATCGAAATGGAATCGATACCCGCGGTTGCAGAAGAGGCAGAAGGGGCCAACGAGGCGCCGAAAGAAGATGACGCTGCTTCTTCCTCTAAAGACAAGAACAAGAAGACGCGAGATAGAGAAAAACTGACGGTCTTTGCGAAGAATCTTCCTCCCGATATCGACGAGCTGTCGGTGAGGAAATTCTTTAAAGATGTGGGTGCAAACAAACCGAAAAAGAAAACCAAGAAGAACAGGAAGGATTGATGGCTGATATTGGTTTCGTTTTAGTGCGGGACCATTAACGCCTTCCATATGGTCGTCGAAGCCGACAACGAGTCCGCGACGGCAAGCGTCGAGTTCCAAAACGCGGAAGACGTGCTAGCTGCTCAAACGCGAGATAAAAAGACCCTGAAGGGCCGGGAAATCGAAGTGCAACTCGGCTACAACACTACCCTCTATGTCACCAACTTCCCGCCTACCGCCAACGAAAAGTGGATTCGAGAGCTGTTCAAAGACTGCGGCCCGATCGTAGAGGTCCGATTCCCAAGCCTGAAATACAATCAGCACCGCCGGTTCTGTTACGCTCAGTTTGAAGCCTCCGAGGATGCGGAGAAAGCAGCAAAGTTTGATGGGAAGGATGTTGAAGGTTTCACTCTCGTCTCCAAGCTCTCGGATCCTGGTAAAAAGCAGGAACGGAGCGGTGCAGTGTAAGTTATCCACCTGTGGGGCTCTCGGGAAATCTTACGCTGACAACTTGCTGGTATTCTTTAGGCACGAGGGTCGCGAAGTGTTCATCCGAAACATCGATTATAGCGCTACGGAGGCTGAGGTGCGAGAGTTGTTCGGGAAGTATGGATCTATTGATTCCATTCGACTGGTCAGCAAAGGCAAGGGGAATCACTCCGGATTCGGCTTCCTCGACTATGAGACTGCCGAGTCCGCACAGGCGTCCCTCGAACTCGACGGGCAAAAATTTAAGGGCCGCAAACTCATGGTGGTGATGGGATTGCCACAGGGTGGTGCTCCACCGAGCAAGAAGTCGTCCGGGAAGACACAACCAAAGGCACCCAACGGTGCCGCTGGCTCACCTGGAAGCGCCACTTCTCCCATGTCCATCACCGTGTCGGAGGCGCAGGATCCTCCGAACTGGGAGCTGATTCGACAAAAGACCCTCGTGGTCCTGAACGTCGCTGACACCGTCAACGACAGCAAGATCCGTGCGGCCTTTGAAAAATACGGCTCCCTCCGGAAGGTCCAACTCCGGCTTGACCACCAGGCTGCGCTCGTTGAGTTCGACGATGTGCAGGACGCGGGTAAAGCGTCGATGGCGCTAGACGGTCTCGAAATCGACGGACGAGCCATCCGCTTTGGTGAATATAAGGAAATGTTGAAGATGGGGCCGGAGAAGAAGGCGAAACCCGGCGAGAACCCGTTTGCCAGGAAAAAGAAGGACCAGGCGCCAACCACAGTCACCAGTATGGCACCCGTCAGGGTCCATCGACCTACACCTGCCGTGAGGGGTGGCAAGACCCGCATGGGGCTCGGGTTTCGGTCTGCTGCCAAGTCCGAGGCCACTGAGGAAGCGAAGGAAGGCAATACGAAGCCAAAGACCAACGCAGAGTTTCGACAGATGTTGCTGAAGGGCAAGACGCAGGCGGAAGGCAAAGAAGCCAAGGGAGATACGGCGTGAAGTCTTCTGCGAGGATGTTCATTTTCTACTTCAATATAGATTTTCATCGGTTGGTGTTTTACGTGTCTCTACATTGATTGGTTGGCTATAGTTTTTCGTTTCTCCTTTCATCTCTCCTGTTGGCCTATTCTTTTGAGCGGCCATAAAAATACGGCGGCGAGGGTTGATTTTGTGTGTCTACTTTATATATATTCAATTTTTGACGGGAAGAAAAAAGACACTATCATCATGACGGTGTTTGGGGAGTTTCTTCTGTTTTTCTTTCTTTCTTATTCTATACATGTATTCTTTGCTCCCTTCTTTTCCTTCTCGATATATACACTACGGAAATGCGGGGGCGGCATGGACATTGTACCGGATTTCGCACTTTCCACACCAACCTTGGTATTTACTCATTGTCTGTATCATGTATACGTAGTTTCTGCTCGTCTTTCTCGCGTTATGCTACTGTTATTGTGCCTTTCGTCTCGCTCTGCGGCACATACGCGGCTACCTTACATACCGGATTACGAATTGTGGACAAAATGTATATTATCTAATATAATCGAAGTGCGGAGCCAGCGTCTGATGACAGCGTGCTATACGTACTCGTAATCGATATGTGCATGCGACTGGATGACCGTCACCTGCGCATAGTCTTTGTTGCATTATATAATATTGATATTTATAACTTGTATATATTTATAGATACGGCGGCTTAACTTGCCAGCTTCTTCTGCTACCCTTCCTTCGACGCTGCATTCTTCGCCGACTGCACGAGGAACCGCAGCCGCATCTCCGCCGTCCGCAGCATCAACAGCATCTCCTTATCCGCTGGCGTCAGCGTCTTCTTCTTCTTCTTTGTCACCGCCGCATCCGCCCTCTCTCGCCGCGCGGCGATACCCGCGTCGACGGCGGCCTGCAGATCCTCGCTCCATTGGATCCCCTGGTTGACGTGCCACAGCCGGGCGAGGCACTCGACCAGCGTGGCCATGCGGACTTGCGATTCGACGTCGTTCCCGCGCGCGTGGTGCGGCAAGTAGCATTCGCGCAGCGCGTCTTCGGTGACGAGGTCCGAGTGCCAGCCGTTGCGGGGCTGCCAGACCATCGATGTCTGCAGCATGCGGGTGAGGAGGGATGCGCGGAAGGCGATGTCCGCGGCAGGGTAGAGTGCCGGTGAGGTGAAGAGGATCATCTGCTTGAGCGGCATGGCGCGGATGCAGTCGACGTATTCGCTGTAGAAGCATTCGAGGGTTTCCGAGTCGTGGGCGAAGAGGTAGGATATCTGCTTGCTGTTAGGCTGTGGGGCTTGCGGTTGGAGGTGGGGGACGTCTGTGGGAGGAGGAGGTAGGTAGAATGGTTGTGGAGGGGTAATAGGGGGTATATCTGCCGTGCCGTCGAGGCCGGCTGGCGGTGAGGTAATGATGATGTCGAGGGCTGTAAGGTACGGTGATGAGGGGAATGGAGGGGACAGTGACAAGTCGGAGGGGGGAGCGGATAGAGAGGAAGAGCTGTCTGAGCGGTTGTCTAGGTCTAGTATTCTGCTGGGGACATTTGGTGTATTCAGACTGCTTTCGTAGGCAGTCATGTAGAGCGACGATGCAGGTGAGAGGGATCGAGAAGATGACGAGCTTGTTGAATCGCCATCTCTCGTGTCTTCCTCGTTGACAGGCGGTAGGTCTTCGGTGTTACGGACCGCAACTGGCGTAGAGGGAAGCACCAGATGCTCTTGTGGAGTTTCTGGAGTATCTTCTGCAACGCCAGTCGCCGTTGGCACCGGAGATTCGGATGGCTTGCGCTTTCTGCGAGATCTCGCCAGCTGCTCCCGCTCTTCTGCCAACTGCCGCTGCTTTTTCTGTTGGACGAGGTCGCGCGCCGCACCGACTAGACTTACAAGGGACATTAACTTTAGCCGTATGACAATAGAGTCTATGCCGCCCCAGGCTTCCATGGCATGCTCGTCCGTCTCCAGCTTGGTCTTGTCATCCGGCTGCGTGTCTCCAGTATGGTGGTCCTCGTCCTCGGATTCCTCTTGGTCCGCGTCGAAGCCGTCGCCAAAGGCGCCCTTGCGGGCGAGTTCCGCGCGGAAGTCCTGGTATGCCTCTGACGATTCGTCGATATTAAGACGGATGTCCTTCATCTTCTCGGCGTTCTTCCGGATGGCGGTGTAGATGTCGTCCCGGCGGGGCTTGTTGGTGGAGTGCAGTCCTGAGTCCAGGTTTGCTTGCCAGTCCTTGATCCCGTTGCTCTTTGGCGGCTTCTTCGTCTCCTTGGGGAAGATGGGCGTCCATTCGTTCCTGGACTTGTCGGACCGGTTGGCGAAGATTGCGCGCACGATGCGCTTGTAGCCTGCCCCGCCGACCATGTTGGGGAGGAAGCCGATGGTGTTGGCTAGGCTACCTTCGAGGTCCATATCCTCTGGTGTCTGGGCTGCGTCGATACGCTCCTGGAAGTCTGCCAGCAGAGTCTCCAGGAGGAGATCTAGGAAATCTTTCCAGAGGTCCCAGCGCTTCGGATGGCGGCAGGAGCAGACCATCGCCCAGCCGATGACTGCCCAGATGTCATCGCTGAGCCGGAACAAGCTTTCCTCGTTGGCGATGGGCAGGTTTGCGAATGGTGCGGTGTCGATATCGGCGGCTGCCGCACGCTTGCCCCGCCGTCCTACGGCACCGGTCTTTGCTACGTTCCTGTTGCGCATCCGACGCGTGGTGTTGGCCTCATCGTCGGAGGCGGCGGCGCCATCGATGGACCGTTTGAACCTCCAAGCTTGCTGTAGACGGCAGTTGGTGGGGCCTGCCAGGCGAGTGATCGTGCGTATATAGCGTGATGCTCTTAGTGCCGCGTCGAGCTGAAGGGTGCCGGTCCTGCGCGTGGTGAAGGCGGGGTGCAGGGATATCGTGGTTAATATCGATAGGACCTCTGGCGGGGGGATGGCGACGTCCTTCTTCGCGCCCGGCTTGGCTGGCGTGGAGATACCGGCGTAAGATACCTGGCAGAGCAGGTCGATCGCCTTCGTGTCTAGAGGTAGCAGCGGCGGACTTGACTGTCAGCGAATTGCTCTCAGCATTATTAGCTGATGCAACAGCAGAGAAGGAAGGCTTGCGTACTCATTCCCTCTTCGAGAGAGATGGCGACCGCGCGCTGGAGGTCTCTGTGGAAGTCCTTGGGTTCGACGGTAGCCCTGGTCCCAAAGGAAGGGACGGTTCCGCCAGATTCATCGAGATCCATGGTGTCAGTCATCTAGGCCGTGATAGGTCGTCGGCGGTCCTACTGGGAGAGCACTTTGTATCCGGAAGAGACGGTGGTGTGTCTACAGGCATCGTCAACCAGTGTTTCGAGAAGCGTGGAGGTAAGGTGGGATGAAGATGCGGCGTGGATGGTGTTCACAGAGAAGGGGCTTTGTGGCGAGAGAACAAAGAAGCGGCGCAACAGCTGTTGCAGGCAACATAGTATCATCAAAAAGTATCACCACACACACGTGCACAGCGAAATTGGTCAATGAGACTGTCTATAATCTATCTAACATCCGCGCGAATAGGCCGGGAGCTAGTCATCAAAGAGGTGTACAGACGCTAAACAGCAAGAACAAGAAAGAAGACACCTGACGGCCGCGCATCATCCTCCTCTTCCCTACACCTTCCTGCCATCTTCCCATCCAAGATCAGAGTCTGGACATGTACGTATGCATACACCAACGATCATCCACCGAACCAGCCTTGAGACGCGCGAATTTGACTAATGTTTCTTTGTTCACCGGGTGGGAGAAGGGACAAGGGAGAGCGAGAGAGAATAGCAGAGCCGGGCCGAGAAAGGCGGGTATGCCATTGTCAAGTTGGACCTGCTCGAGACCCTTACTTGGATGACCCACCCGCCTTCTTGGGTCCCAGCGGAGACCCGATGTCCTTTCCACGCAGCTTGACGCCCAACGCCCGCTCCAGCTTGGCAAGCACCTGCTGGGAGGGGATGGCCCGGCCGCTTTCGTAGTCGTTGATGACGGACGGCTTCTCGTTGATCTTGGTGGCGAGGTCCTTCTGGGTCATCGGCGGCTCCTTGGCCTGACGGGCCTGTGACATGGCCTTGCCGACATCGACGGAAATCTTGTTGATCTTGCCAACGTCGTCTTCGCGGTCGACCTGGAGGTTCTACGTTAGCTGTCCGTCGTCTTCCTGTGTCCATCGGAGAGAAAGAAAAAATCTTTCTCCCGGCCGAGAGTGGGTCGTACCTTGGTGAGATGCTGGCCTTCAGGCGTACTCCCCTTGTTGCCGCCGCCAGAGTACTTCTTCTCAGTGGAGACGACGGCGCCGGCGCGTCGGGCAGCGTTGATCTCAGAGGTGGTCCGGGCGACTCTTTCTCGCGGGCCACCGCCGCTGCGAGAGCCGACGCCGATGGAAACGTGCGAGTTCCATTCATCAGACATGGTTGCGAATGCGAGTTGATGCTTTGACAGCAGCTGCTGGTGGATGAAAGGTAGAAGATGGGGACGGTAAGCTGGTAGCGGTGATGGTAGTGGTAGATGGTTGAGTGAGAGAGTAGATGGAAGGACGGAGAAGGGGGTCGAGTCTGTTTTTTATAGCTGGCCTGCTTCGCCGCGATGACTCTTCGCCCCAAACCAACCTCCTGTCGCAGAGTCAGCTATCCCCGACGACGCCCCGAGCACCGCCCGCATCACGACATTGCAGCCGACATTGAGGCAGAGACTGCTGCGAAGCTTGCAGGACGCATCGAGGTCGATTGAGGTCACCTTCGAGATACTATGACGCTGGTGAGAGGCCGTCGAGCAGCCGCTGGTTACACCACCAACCGGCCAGCAGCTGCCCGACGGACAACTGCGACAGGCTCTCCGATGGCTTCCATCTACCGTCCAATCTCACATCCATAGCGAAGAAGGCCATCTCCTTCACCTCCCACCGTCTCTCCAGTTGCATCAGCCGACATTGAATTCACAATGGTGGACCTTCCTGAGCCCTTCGCCTCCATCCCGCGCCACAAGCTCACTCTCGGGCCCTCCCCAATCCACCTCCTCCCTCACATCTCCGCTGACCTGTCCACCCGCATCTACGCCAAGCGCGAAGACCTCAATTCCGCGCTGGCCTTCGGCGGCAACAAGACCCGCAAGCTCGAGTACCTCCTCGCCGAAGCTCTCGCCACACACTGCACAACCCTCGTCTCCATCGGCGGCGTCCAAAGCAACCACACCCGCCAGGTCGCAGCTGCCGCCGCCTCCGCGAATCTCAAATGCCGTCTGGTACAAGAACACTGGGTCGACTACCCGGACACCCATGGCGTCTACGGTCTCGTTGGCAACATCCAGCTATCGCGTATGATGGCCGCGGACGTCATCCTCGACGACTCGTCGTTTGGCATCGGGCATAAAGAGACGTTGAAGCGAGTCTTCGACGAGTGTATGGGTGCCAGCGAGAAGCCGTACTACATCCCTGCGGGCGCGAGCGACCACCCGCTCGGTGGGCTGGGTTTCGCGCGCTGGTGCTTCGAGGTGCGCGAGCAGGAGCGCGAGATGGGCGTCTTTTTCGACACTATCGTCGTCTGCGCGGTGACCGGGTCGACAATGGCGGGTATGGTCGTCGGGTTCAAGCTGCTGGAGCGAGCGTACCCTGGCGACGGCAAGCGTAGACTCATCGGTATCGATGCGTCCGCAAAACCAGCGGAGACGCGCGCGCAGGTGCTCAAGATCGCACGGGAGACTGCAGTGAAGGTTGGCTTGAAGGAGAGTGATATTACAGAGGCAGACGTGGTCCTCGACGAGCGGTACCATGCAGGTGTCTACGGCATCCCAGATGCGCAGACGCTCGAGGCGATCGAGTATGGCGCTAGGATGGATGCGTTCATTACAGATCCGGTGTACGAGGGGAAGAGTCTTGCAGGCATGGTCGATATGATCAGGAAGAGGGAGATCAGCGGCGGGAACGTCCTGTACGCACATCTCGGTGGCCAGCTGGCGCTGAACGCCTACCCGAACATGAAGGAGGTTCTGGGCGGAAAGCAAACTTGAATCCGTATCCCATTGCACACGTGAAAGAGGGGCAGCGATGCATGCATTTATTGGTTCTACGCCTCGTCTGCAGCTAGTCTACTCCAGCCTTCTACCCTTCCAAACTTCTGATGTCTATAACAGGCACACAAAGACCAGGCAATTCTAGGCAATTCTAAAAAACTCTCGTCTATCATGATGCAGAATAACCGCTGCAAATCCCAGAGCACTCAAGAATAATTCCTAGCCCTCACTATGAAATCTGAGCCAAATTTCGGAAAGAGACGGCATTTCCTGACGGAGTTCTAATCCTTCGGTTTGCCATCGTCCGTTGGCGGATGTTCAAAGTTGTACGGCAGGCCTGAGACTGGCTGTGGGAATTTGATCTTATCCTTGTAATCCGGCCGAAGCTTTGCCTTGACGATGATGGGTATCATGACACTTGTCGTAAGATGGAATATTCTGTGTCCGGTGACTGCGCAACAACGAGACGTTAACTCGTATTTCACGCCAAGTAGGGTTAGAATGGGTACATACTCCTCAAAATGGATCGGAGGCACCCGCTGTGCGCGGTGATGCTGATAAATGTCTCGCCGTCCCTCAGGAAAATGTCGTCTATGGTGTCTCGGAGTCGGCGGTCCATAGATCCACCTGGCGATTCATCCTCTCGCCGGTCCGTCCAAATGTTATCCTCATCAGACATACCGTCCTCTACGTCGATGAACTTGAATTCCTGTTTGACCTCGGGCATGGACCCACGCATATCGCACCAGTGGCGGCCGATGGTCTCGCGCAGGTTCTCGCGGACGGTGACGCGCGGGGCGTCTGGGAGGTGGAGAACGAGGTCCTTCCAGGTGACTTCGAGAGTGCGGAGTGCGCGGGTAAATGGCGATGCGTAGAATTTCTGTGGCAGTGCGCCGGCGTGGGAGAGACCGTATTTGTGGATCTGATCTTTCCAGATTTTGTTGATAACGGCGGCCTCGTCAATACCAACTGGTGTAAGATCCGGGTCGGGGCCCTGGTGAAGTATAGTCGACGGTCAGGGAACATAACATCATACAGAGCGAATTGATACGCCGGTGGTCAAATCATCAAGGGTGGATGCGTGTATACCAGCCTGAGACCATCGTACTCCTTCAGCAATGAAATTCTCTTGTTCCATTCCTCTTGGCCGTAATGTTCGACTAAAAGATAAACTGTGAGTATAGGAGACAAATTGTGAGGGCGTAGGGCGGTGTATATGCGTGGTCACTTACTGATCTGGTTGTGTGGGCCTGTACGATAGAATGATGTCAATTGTCAACCCTGCTACTTGTACTCGATCGATCACGCAGCATACGGGCTAAATATGCCGTCCGGCTGGATCGAGATGGCAGGCTGGCGGTATGTCTGTACCTTTACCGTGTCTCGCGAGATAGAAGACCTTGTATGTCTCGTCCGGAGCCGCGTGCTCGTTCAGCTCGCTGACCTTTTTGACCAGGGCGTGCCAGTCCGGCTCGTCCTTGGAGTTGAACAGCATAAGACCAAAGTTCTTTTCATGCTGCAGAGCTCAAGAGTCATCGTTAGCAGCGCTAGTGGTAAAGATCTAGGCCGATAACGCCCGAGTATGGTAACTTACGTAGCGGTTGTTGAACTCGTCGTGGTCGATTAGGTACTCGGGTAGGCTCTGGGCGAACAGGCCCCGTTCGACGGAGTAGTCGAAGATCTCGTCCCGGCCAGAAACCAGGTACTCCATTGCGGGCGAGTGCTGATGCTACGGGGATATAGATCCGTCTGTGTCTACTTAGGTAGGCTTGATGGAGCAAGGAGCGATCGGGTGATGTTTCAGTCGCCGAACAGGACTGGAGGCCGTTTTGGGTGGAGCACTGGTTTTATACGTGCACGTACAATGTGATTATGTTCAACTTGCGGGGATCGAATCGGATTGGCTGCTTCGTCCAATGCAGGATCGAGTTTCGGGAAGATCTGATGCGGATGTACTGCCCAGCGCGGGCTGCCCGCAGAGGTACATGTCCATCATGCAGTCTCGGGGACGTGCGTCGAGGTCCGAATCCGAATCCGAATCCGAGTGGTGGACTGGCGGTGTCAATCTGCGGCCGCGGGGCACGGCGCAACTCCGGCGCTATCGATACCGCCAGCGGGCGGACATCCATGTCGACACAGGCTGAATCCAAATCACGACAAGCACCAAGAAGTGTAGGGCTAATGCGCCATGACATAGTAGTGCCCGTAGCGGAGTCTTTCGCGCAGATGCGCATTAGGACGCATTCCGGGGACGGATAGAAGGATGAGATGGAAGCTGCAGTCCCCGGCTGCCGGTCCGTCGCATGACCCGTCATCCGTTTATAAGCCTGCCCCCAGCGCAGCCTTGGACAGGAATAATATATCGCATCGCAGAGAACACCAGATCTTGTGCTGCTTCCCCGCATCTGCATCTACATCCATCTGCATCGTCCGTCGTCGTATCGATATCTCGTCCCTGCTCCTTCTAGCCTCTCACCGCCCCGGTGCCTGTCCTGCGCGATCGATCGATCGAGCTAGCCTCCCTCCCTGCCTGCTTGCCTTGCAGCTTTCACGTTCCTCGGCCGGCCTCGACGCTGCTAGCCCAGCGGATATCAAGAACCTCGGATAAACCCTCAACCCTCTTCCCCGCGAAGAAAAAAAAAAAATCCCAGTCGTCCGAGGCGCCGACTGTTATAAGCAAAAGATCATCTCCCCGTGGTTCTCTTTCTCTTCTTCCACATGCTCGCATCACGGTCCTCCCGATCCGCAGTCGCCTGCAGCCGTAGCTTAAGGTTCATCCAGCCGCCCGTCCGCCCCGCGCCGGCCAGATCGCTGCTCTTTGCGCCCGCCCACGCATTCACCGCTGCACGAAACCCGATCGCCCTGGGATCTTTTGTCGCTGTCCGCAATATGGCTACCGAAGGTATTTTCTTTTCGTACCCATTTAGTATTAGTCCCATGTCTGTGCAGGGCTGACAATGATGGTGTTGCAGGTCGCACCAAGATTAAGGTCAAGAATCCAGTGGTGGAGCTGGATGGCGACGTACGATGCCCTTGATCATATTAAATAACTTTCCGTGCTTCGTTTGCAGGAAACTTATAGTGGCATTGTGGTATATAGGAACAAACCAGAATCATCTGGCAGATGATCAAGGATAGAGTAGGCCCAGTCTTCCCCACGGATTATTCACATGAAAGATTTATAGCTGATAATCTGTTATGGTGTAGCTTATCACGCCGTACGTGGGCGCTCTATGATGAGCCACTATGATAAGAACCCACTAACGATCGATCTATAGATACCTCGACATCGACCTCAAGTATTATGATCTGGTATGCATCGATAAACTCCTTGCATACTACCTTATCATAGGGATATATTTATTGACGCACACGTACGACTCCAACAGGGCATCGAGTACCGTGACCAAACCAATGACCAGGTCACCGTCGACGCCGCTGAGGCCATCAAGAAGTACTCCGTCGGCGTCAAATGCGCCACCATCACGCCGGACGAGGCCCGCGTCAAGGAATTCAACCTCAAGCAAATGTGGCTGTCTCCCAATGGCACCATCCGTAACATCCTCGGTGGCACCGTCTTCCGCGAGCCCATCGTCATCCCGGCCATCCCCCGTCTCGTCCCCGGCTGGGTGAAGCCAATCATCATTGGCCGCCACGCTCACGGCGACCAGTACAAGGCGAAGGACTTCATCGCCAAGGAGGAAGGCACCCTCGAGATGGTGTTCACGCCCAAGAACGGCGGACCCGTTGAGAAGATTGATGTCTTTGACTACAAGCATGATGGCGGTGTCGCGCTGACAATGTACAACACCGACGACTCGATCAAAGGATTTGCCCATGCGTCGTTCAAGCTTGCGCTTGACCGAGGCTACCCGCTGTACTTGTCGACCAAGAACACAATCCTGAAGAAGTACGACGGCAGATTCAAGGACCTCTTCCAGGAGATCTATGAAAACGAGTACAAGTCCCAGTTCGAGGCCAAGGGCCTCTGGTACGAGCATCGATTGGTAGGTCCAGCTGTTGCATTTTATTCAACGAAGAATGACGACTCACGATGGAATAGATCGACGACATGGTTGCGCAAATGATCAAGTCCAGCGGTGGCTTCATCATGGCCTTGAAGAACGTAAGTCAATGCAATGCCCGCCCTAGCTCCCGTATTCGACGCAGCGCTAACTGTTTCCGTAGTGTAAGATACCTCGTGTGGTCCCAGACGGGAAATGTATACTAATCCGGCGAACGATCTGAACAGACGACGGCGACGTCCAGTCGGACGTTGTTGCACAAGGTTATGGCTCCCTGGGCCTGATGACTTCCGTCCTCATCACGCCTGACGGCAAAACGTTCGAATCCGAGGCCGCCCATGGAACCGTCACCCGCCACTACCGCGAGCACCAGAAGGGCAAGGAAACTTCCACCAACCCCATCGCATCTATCGTAAGCGTCTCCCAACCCCCTCTATTAGTCGCTTGATATATATCTAACGGCTGTTATCCGTACAGTTCGCCTGGACTCGCGGTCTGATCCAGCGAGGGAAACTCGACAACACCCCAGATGTCGTCGCATTCGCCGAAGCCGTTGAGAAGGCCTGCATCGACGCCGTGGACCAGGACGGCATTATGACCAAGGACCTGGCCCTCGCACAAGGCAAGACCGACAGAAGCGCCTACGTCAACACAGCGCAATACTTTGACGCCGTCGTCCGACGGCTCAACAGCACCCTTGAATCGAAGCTGTAAAAGAAAACAACAACAAAACAACAGCATACGCATATGGATTCTAGAATTTTTCCGCGCTAGCTTGAAATTTCTGGTTGAAAGATCGGTATTATATTCGAATCGAAGGCGCTCGCTGCTGCTGCTGTACTTTCCTGGGATGCATGTATGTACGATGTAGAGCTGTCGAGTATAGATATATGTATACCCTCACATGGCACATTTGCATTTTGCAGGAGATGGGGATGGTTGAACTTTTTTCTTCGATTCTTGAACATTATTTTCTGTGGCTTTCCTTATTTTCTTTCTTCCTGTAGTATCTTGATGCTTGTATGATAGTGCTACGTCATTCATTTCATATGCAGATATGCTTTCTTGCCCGCTCTAGACGCATGTTAGCTCATGCTGATCCGCTCCGTTTGGACCAACGGAATGCCCTGGCTGTAAGGAGACGTAAGGTACTCACGCTCCAGAGCTGAAACTCCCTCGGAAATCCATAGACGTGCACGCACACCCGTAGATAGATGTAGATGAAACGAATGCAAGTAAGGAAGAGGAAATAGTCCCGCACGCTTACACGCTGCTGAAAGCATATAAAAGGAAGAGCCCCCCCTGCTGTAGCCTTCTCTTCCTCCATCCTTCTTTCATCACCCTCTTCCTTTGGCAACCTCTTCGTGTCAATCACCCGGGCTTTCTTTCGCCCACCACTCCTCATGTTGGCTCGCTTCAACAATGTGTGTGGGCGGTAAGGGCGTTTTGGCCAAATGTATGTGGGAGCAGTTGGCTCCTCATGAAGCATTCCTCTCCTCTTGTACCGTCACTTCCTTATCGCATGGAAGTCTATGCTTTCAACGCCCTTCTCCTCTATCGGGATATAATGATACAATCCCGAGAATCGTATGATCCCGAGTGCTCGTGGATCTTGCCGGATGTGCATGTTCGCCATGAAGGCGAGCGCCATCGTTGGCTTCCCGGGAGGGAGAAGCTTTACAGGTAGACGAAAGCACTTGGTGTCGAAGTCTGAGCACTTCATGCTGTACGTATCCCATCCCTTCATTAGCTTCTCTCTGTCTCTCTTTCCTATAACATTCCACTAATGTCTGATAGCATGTAGCCCTCCGTCGGTAAACAAAACCAAGACTGGCTCAGGATAACTTACATCATTAATGGCCTTCGATTCTCCGCCACGATGTCGCTCAGTAGGCCGACATTCTTGCCGAAGTTCTTGTCGACCAGCCAGCTATGGACGCGGCCGTATGACATGACGATGTCAAGGATGTCATGGTCCTGGCATACGACTTCGACCGACCACTTGCTATATGCAACGGTACCTTCTCGCAGTTCTTTATTCAGCTGTACACGAATCGAACGAAGATCTATCAGCATCATGCCTCCTAGTAGAAAGTATCGGGCTGGGCAACGCAAAAAAATACAACAGACGGCTATATATACTGCATGAGTATACAGAAATATCTATCACCAATGGTCGTCGTCGTCGCGAATCATCGCCGTACAAGATACGCCGGGTCAGAATCAAGTCTCTATTTCTATATATATGTGGTATATATATAGATGAGGTGGAGCAGTTGAAGTCGAGAGCAGATGGGTGACGCAACACCTACACGCAAGCAGTCCTTCATCCGCAGAATCAAGTCACGGACGAAGATGTTCACCTCCTGCACTTTCGCCTCGAGCAACAGCGACCTTGCGTGCTCTTCATGACTTGCGGCTCCTTGACTCAGCGCTGGAAGCTTTGCTACGCTTTCCGCCAGTGCTTCCGCTCGTTTGAATGTGAGCGTCAGTTTTGGCTCATGTTCACCGTCCGCGAAATGGGGTTGAAAGAGATCCTCCTCAAAATAGACACCAGAGTATGCATCGCCTTGCATTTCGTCTTCGTTGTCGCCGAATTCGTCAAGGAGTTCTTTGCCTTCGATATCATCGTCGCTCTTGTTGGCGTAGTCGGCTGCGTCGTCGCTTTGGTAGTCTGCGGGAAGCTCCTCATAAAAGAAATGCAGGTCTTCCTTAGCTGGCTGGTTCTCATCCTGGTGGTATCGAGGTCGAAACTTGCGGTGGCCGATTATCTGTGTGTGGTAGTCGGTGTCCTCGTTGGGAGTGGATGTGGTTGCGTCGGCATGGGGACGATCCGACGCTGCACTGTTGATGCAGTAGTGGTCCTGGTCGATTTCAGCCATGATGAAGAAAGCCTTGACAGCGGTGCTAATGGATGATGGACTGGGAGAGAATGTGGGCTGGCACGCCAGGTGTTATGTTGTGGTGGTGGTCGACGAAAGGGAAATTCTCCTGCGATAAGAGGGGGGAAGGTTGCCGCTGAGGTGGGTATAAAATTCACGACTCTGCGACGGATTCGATGCTCTCGCCGCAAAACGACTTTCCCTCGATGCCCGCATGCCCCCCACCAGCTGCAAATTATGTCCTCGATGCTACTTGGACAGCAGAACTCACGACGAAGAAATGATTACCGTTTCGCTTACAGCACTTTGGTAAACTTACGCTGGAGTACAGGTTCCAGTGGCAGTCCGGTTTAGGGGAGAAGGCACCAGGGCCTCTCTAAGAGAGGTCACCTTATTGGGTCAGAGCAAAAGATGAAGTGCTAAGTTATTGTCCAATGCAACGGTGTAGACACAGGCTGTGGATCAATTCAGAAATGGGGGACAAGATTTGAATGGATGACAGAATATGCCTCCTGGCCAAACGCTGTTCGTTTAACTTTACGATTTTCATGTACCGAATATTTACATGTACGCTAGAGCTTTTGTTGCAAGACGAGAGATACAGATAGGACAAATTGACGGAAAAATTGATCAAGTCAATACTTTTAGCTCCTGATAGATAGCAGCATATTGAGTCTAGAAATAAACCTGTCTAGCCAATGTATCTGTACCAAAACCCCAGTACGCCTGCATGCATGCTGATGCAACGCCGATATATACATACACCCAAAGCACAAAATACCACAGATACTCATAATGTACACATACAAGGTAACAGCCACATCATTCGGACCCCGCGAGCAGCAGACTCAGCATCCCGTGTACCTCCGTTGCGCCTTTACTTTTCCGCACTTCGTCGTTCACACGTTCGTACAACTTGACGACCAGCCCGTCGATTGCCTTGCTCTGTCCGAAGGATGCGGCGTAGAGATCTAGCAGCAGCATCGTCACGTCCGCGAGGAGGTTGAAGAAGCGGGGGTCTTGCAGGTATTTGGTTAGGTATTTTAGTATCGGCTGGAGTGTTTCCTCTGTGCGGCCTTGGAGGGCGGCGCGGAGTGCGGATTGGTGTTTGAGTGCTGTTAACGCGTTGTACGGGACGACCGGGTCTTTGATCTATATTATGCCGCCGTTAGTATCTATGCTTTCGTTGGTGGGTGGAGGCGGTGGAGTAGCGGGGAGGGTGGATGGATGGGTGTACGTACCAGCAGCACCTCGTCGAGGGCCTCGGTGTAGTTCGACCGCATGAACGCCTTTTCCCACTTCTTCAGCTTCCGCTTTCGATCCTTGTCCATGATGATGATATCCTCCGCGCCGCCCTTGTAGTCGACCCCGCGGATCTTCCGCTGGTAGTTCTTCGACCGCGTCTTCTTCTCCCGGCGGATGGCCTCGTCGATGCCCAGCTCGGCCAGGCGGCCAATCTCGCCTAGCACATCCATCTTTTGCGCGCCGGACGCCCGCGTCTTGATGCTCAGCATGCCGTTCGCCATGCCGACGACAAGATGCTTGTCGTCCGGCGATACGCCCAGACATAGTACTGGCTCCGGATACTTGAACCCATGGACGACCTTCCACTCGCGCGTCTCGTACACCTTGACGTGGCCGTCGAGGCCCGCTGAGAGCACGCGGTTGGCGCCGGCCGTCGCTATCCCCGTTACCGTCTTCTGGTGGTTGCTGAGCTGTCGTAGCGCCTTTGCGGCGACGACGTCCAGTACGTTCAGCGTGCTGCCTGCCGCGCTGAGGATCGTGGTGCCGCCGGCCATCGGTACGACGCTTTCGACGGCGTGCGCGTGCGTGAACGTCATGACACAGCCGCCGGAGGCGCTGGCGGTTGATATGCGCGGGTCCCACAGCTTGACGGTGCCGTCGTAGGAGCCGGAGATGACGGTGCCGGATGCGCCGGGGAGGAAGGCGCCCGTGCGCACGTAGTCGGCGTGACCGTTGAAGATGTGCGTTGGCTCGTGCGAGGGGATGTCCCAAAGTCGAACGGTTGTGTCGTCGCTGGCGGACATGAGGGTTGTAAGGGAGGTCGGGGAGAAGAGGGTCGTTTGCACCGGCTGCTTGTGGTGGTCGAAGGAGCGCAGGATGACGCGGGAACCGACGTCGAAGATCTGGATGAGGCCCGTGGCGTCGCCGGCGACGAGGATCTTGCCATCGGCGCGGATGTTGGCGCTGTAGACGGTGTCTTTAAAGCGAGCGATGGTCTTGGAGACCGCGCGGGTCTTGGAGGAGAAGATTTGCACTCGGGTCGCCGACGAGACGACGAGGTCGTGCGGTGCGGTGGGGGCGAAGGTTGTGTGCGTGATCGCGGCGTACGAGTTGATGAGGAGGGGGGACTTGTATGTGCGCCAGTAGCGGTTGTCGGGCGTCAGTGCGGCGGGCAGGGCCGCCAGCTTGACGGGCTGGATGTGCTGTGCCGGCGCCGCCATCGTAGTGGTGGTGGTGGGTGGTGATGTCGAACCTGGTGTTTCTGGATGTTGAAGGTTGAGGGAGAGTATCGAATTGAACCGAGATTCTAAATTTTTGGATCGCGCGAAAATTGGTGGTGACAAAATGCAACAGCGACAACGCGCTTGAATATATTGAGAAGTATGTACAGAACCCTCGGATATCATATCATACAGCTAGATACACTATCGCTACTTCGAGTACTTGTTCTTTTTCTTCGGCTTGGCGGGCGCGCTGCCGTCCGGCGTGCGCGCCAGGAAGCCGTGGAAGGCCGATTGGTCGATAATCACATTCCCAATTGCTGGATATACCCGTCAGTTAGTTAGTTAGATATGAATTCTCAGTCTCACCGCGATCAGACTGGAAGGATAACGTACCCCGCAGCTTCTTCTTGCCGGCCTTCTGCTTCTCCAGCAGCTTCTTCCGCCGCGTGTGGTCTCCGCCGTACAACTAGCATCAATCACGCCGTCAGCTCGAACACATCTCCCACACACCGACATGTACTACGAGTTCAAAACTTACTTTTGCGGTCACGTCTTTGCGGTACGGCTGGATGGTCTCGCGCGCGAGCACTTTCTTCCCAATCGCCGCTTGAATGACGACCGCAAACAGCTGCCGGTCGACGAATTGCTTGAACCGCTGCACCCACATCCGCCCCAGCCGCTCCGCCTGGCTCCGATGGCACAGCTGGGCGATCGCATCCACGGGCTCCTTGTTGACCAGCAGCTCCAGCTTTACAATGTCAGACTTGTGATACCCTGCGTCCTCGTAGTCGAGTGTCGCGTACCCCTTCGTCACGCTCTTGAGCTTGCCGAACAGATCGTCGACGAGCTGCAGCAGCGGCAGCTTGTACTTGAGGATGACCTGCGTCGCGAAGAAGCTCAGCTCGACCTGCTCACCGCGGTTCTCCTGGCAGAGCTCGATCACGTTGCCGAGAAACTCCGCCGGCTCGACGGGGACGGTGATGGTGGCGAGGACGAACGGCTCTTGGATCTCCTCGAGCTTCGTCCGGACGACGTCTTCGTCCGGGTACAGCGACGGGTTCGTGATGATTGTCTCGCCGCGGGTCTTCGAGCTCTTGATGTCTCGCCAGACGATCTTAAACGGCACCGTCGGCGCCGTGATCAGCAGCTGGGACCCGCCGAATTCCTGCCGCAGCCGGTCCTCGAACACGGAGCAGTGCAGCGTGCCGAGGAACCCCAGCCGCCAGCCGAGACCGAGCGCGTGGGAAGACTCCTTTGCGATCGTGACGCTGCGGTCGTTGAGCGTGAGCTGGTTGATGCTCTCTTCTAGCTTTTCAAACTCGTCCTGGTTCGTCGGGAAGGCGCCGACGAAGACCATCGGCTGCGGCTCCTCGAACCCGCGGAAGGGCTCGACCTCCTTGCCCACGTGGCAAAACGTGTCACCGAGCTTCGCGTCTGAGATCGTCTTCATCCCCGGGTTGAAGTACATGTACCCCACTTGCCCCGCGCGGAGCGCCCCCGTTGACACCTCCGTCGGATACTGGATGCCGAGCTCGCCGACGAAATACTTCAGCTTAGACCCCATCGACATGATGTGGTCGCCGGGGCAGACGACGCCGTCGAAGACGCGGACGAGCAGCACGACGCCCTTGTACGTCGAGTACCAGCTATCTATCAGCAGCATGCGCAGCGGCTTGTCCGGCGACCCCTCAGGCGGCGGCACCCGCTCGATGACAGCGGGGAGGACCTGCGCGACGTTCACACCCGTCTTGGCGGACACGAGCACGGGGTCCTCGAGCTCAAAGCTGCTCGCCAGCTGCTCGATCGCGCGCTCGGGCTCCGCGTGCGGGAGGTCGACTTTGTTTATCACGGGAATCATGCTGAGTCCCTGCGCGAAGGCGAGGTAGAAATTCGCGACGGTCTGCGCCTGGACGCCCTGCGATGCATCGACGACGAGCAACGCCCCGTTGCACGAGGCGTACGAGCGGGAGACCTCGGCACGGAAGTCGACGTGGCCGGGCGTATCGACGAGGTGCAGCAGGTAGTCCGCGCCGCGGTGATTGTAGAGCATCGTGCAGGTTTGCGCCTTGACCGTGATCCCACGCTCGCGCTCGACGTCCAGCTTGTCGAGCACCTGCGCGCTGCCGCCGGGTTGGATCGTGCCGGTGAGTTCGAGCAGCCGGTCGCTAACTGTACGTCTCGTCAAGAGTTTTTGCTTAGCGTAGGTAGCTATGGATATAACGTAGCGGGGAGGATTGCGGCGTACGAGTGCTCTTGCCATGGTCCTACAGAGATCGGTTCCATCCATCAGAGTGTGTTCCCATGTCAATTGGACAGCGACGGCAGGTTCATACGATGTGCGCGATCACGCAAAAGTTACGCATTCTGAGACGGCTTCGTCAGCATAGCTCTGTATACTACGTGGTGACGATAGGCAGTCGGACCTCTCAATCGGGACCGCGGCGACTCGCGCCTCGAGCTCGGGGCTCGCGCGGACGGTGGCGGCATGCCGGCGCTGTAGGTTGTAGGGATATCGTAGCGACGGCCACGGGAGGGGCCGCCGCGGGGCAATCGGGCGGAGGAGCAGCCGCGGGAGCAGGGCGTCCGAGAAATGCGCAGAGCCCGTCCGGAGCGGAGATGCCATTGGCGGGGACGTAGATTCGTGGTGGTTGTCGCTCACGAGTGAAGTTGTAAATTTTCGCCATCGGCTGTGCAACACGCGTGGGACGAATTCATGAACATTCCAACCCGACACTGCAGATACAAAACGTAGAAGGCATAAAATCAATGTATAGATAACATCTCCATCCAGCTGCCTGCCAACGCCGACCAGCCACTCCAATACACCCAAACACGATCACTCCCGAGTCCACCATTATATAAACAAGAAGAAAAGAATACAGCTCCACGCAGAGACCTGGCTACTCGGTGATCCGGTAGCTCACCATCGTCTCGACGCGATGGCTGCTGCTCGACCACGAGCGCAGCTGCACCTGCTCCGCGTCCTGGATGCCCTCGTCCTCGCCGTCCCCCCACTCCATCGGCACCTCCGCGTCGCCATCCGCGTAGACGAGCACGTTGAACGTGCAGTTGCCGTTGAGCATGGGCAGAAATGTGACCGATGCTGTAATCTGGCGGAATATCGACTGTATCTCCTCCTGTATCTCCTTCTCCGTCTTGTCCGCCGACTCGCCCGCGCCGCTGCCAAATCACATACCATGGTTAGCCGCCGTATATACTATAATAAGGCGACATTGGAATAGAGTGTAGGAGTGGGAAAACTCACGTAGCACCGGCATTCTCTTTATCCATCGCGTCACCCCCACTACTCGCCGCAGCAGCCGCGGCAGACTTCTTCTTTTTACCCCCGCCGAGGATCTGCACGTCGAACTGCCACCGCTCAAGCTTGTCGCCGGAATCCTTGTCCGAGATGACGAGAATGAACTTCGATATCTTGCCGTGCAGCATCCAGCGGCTAAGCTGGGACATGATTTTCTTAATGTATGCTTTCACCTGGTCGTCCGTGTTGACGAGCATGTTCAGCCCGTACTTTTTGACACTGCACATTCATCCCGTTAGCTGTGTTCATCGTAGCGTCTATTGCTTCGTGCGGATGAAGTGCGGGTGTGCATGCGGGTGTATTAGGGGATCGCGTACGGAGAAAAGTCGTCGGGGGGGTAGACGCCCCTCTGGAATAAAATCGAGTGGATCGAATACTCAAACTGTCATTCCTCCCAAATCAGCACGGCTCGTACACTATCATTCCACCCTCACACCGCCCGGTACGCGTCGACGGGTAATTGGGGATCCTAAGGAGACTACGTACGAACTCGGAGACCATCTTGGCACTGCCCTTCAGCGTGAGCTTGTGGACCTTATCCCCCTCCTCGCCGCCGGCCGCAGCCGCAGCCGCCTTCTTCGTCTTCTTAATGGGCTTTTCGGCGGGCATGGTGTATGCAGTACTGGCGTTTTATCAGGTATCGTATGATGGTAGTTATGTACGGAGTGCTGGTAGACGGTGGATGGAGTGTGGAGGAGTGTCTGGAATGGAGGTCGCGAGGAGCTCGAGCTCGCCTGGTAAATAGTCGTGTGTTGCCCCGGGAACACCGCCACCAGAATACTCTATCACGACTTTGAACATGACGGCTTCACTCAAAGACCGCTTTTGACGATGAAAAATAATGGTGATGGATTGAATGCTATCCCACGCTTGCGCTGCAGTACTATAGTAGTATAGATAGTGTACAGAACCATGCGATAGCTACCAAATGCAAGAGAAAAGAAAAGCAGATGAGAATGCAGATATCAATGCAATGCAACGCCCAAGTCTATCCGTAAACCACCAAAGTAGAACACCGACAATGCGAATGTATGTACAAAGACACTCAAATAAAGCACAAAGAAAACCTCTCACACCTCCTCTCGTGTCCTCGACCGTCCTCGGCTCCGCGGCCGGTGGAAGATTCCCGTTGGACTCGACGACCCGATCGGAGTTGCGGCAGGTGTCACGTCCGCTGACGGCCGTGGGCTCAACGACCGCCTCGGGCTCCACGACCTCCGCGGACTCGGCGACCGTCGTGGGCTCAGCGATCGCGGTGGACTCTCCGAGCGCTTCGGGCTTGGTGCTCTCGTGGGACTGAGGGACCCGAGTGGACTGCGGGACCGCCGTGGACTCAACGACCGTCGAATCCCCGCGCTCAGCGACCGTCGGCGGCCGAGCAGCGGTGACGTCTCCCGACTCACAACGGGAGTCGGAAGGGGGCTCATCACGCGCGGTTTGGGCCTGAACGCATGCCGGAACAGCCACGCGGTGATGTTTCGCCAAGTATTGAACGCGATACGCAGCAAGCTCGTGTCCTCGAGTGTTTCCTGCAGGATATACCCCAGATAGCACACCGTCCCCGCCAGCAGTCCGACGGCGTCATTGCGCGCCGCGACGACCCCGCCGAGCGTCGCGAGCATGATCACGAACCGTTCCTTCTTCTCCCGGTCCGTGATGTCCACGCGGACCAGCCGCTCGCGGTGGAGTCGCAGCCCGAGCGTCGGGTGGATCACTGCGCGGTTCTCGACCTGTACTTCCCACAGGTCGCGGGCGGTGGAGTTCAGGTCCTCGCCGACCTTGGCCAGCTCGACGCCTGCGGCGAAGACGAGGACGACGAGGAAGGATTTGGGGAAGTTGACGAGGAGTGTCGTGACGGACGACCCGAAGAAGAGGCCGACGAAGACCTTGGCGATACCGAGGATGACGGGTGCGGCTCCGGAGCGCGCGCCGAAGCGGTATTGTGCGGAGAGGCCGCCGCTGCCGTGGCAAACGGGCATGGCGCCGAACCAGCAGCCGATGAGATTCATTCCCGCAACGCTGACGCCGAGAGCCTCCATGGACGGCGGGGGCCGTTCGGGTAGGAGGTCAGCGGAGAGGTAGGAGACGGCAATGACGGAATTCAAAACGGTGAGCGGCAGCTGTCCCAGTCCCGCGTACCAGAACCCGTTGGCAACGTCGGCCCAGGCCGGCGGCATCCACGACGGCATGTTCCACCCCGGCTGCGGCACGTCGACCCCTCCGACGGTGATAACGAGGAACATGCCGAGCGCAAACATTAACAGCGTGTAGGGAAACTGCTTCTGGCGGGAGGTGAAGCAGAGCAGAACCCAGGCGAGGAGCACGACGATGTAATTGTCGGCCGAGTGGGCGGACCAGCTGAGCTTCATGAGGGTGGTGCCGGCGTTGAGGACGAGGGAGAGGCCGGCGCCCATCTGGATGCCCTTGATGAGGGGGATGGGAATGCGCTCGCCGAACTCCGTGAGCAGACCCGAGACGGACAGCAGGAAGACGATGACGGAGACGGATATGCCGGCGCCCATTGTCTCGGCGAGGGTCATAGGGCGGGCGACGGACAAGCCCGCGATGGCTTTCATCGGCTGCACCACAATCCTGCACGCGCAATACACCCGTTAGCATCCGTTTGTACAAAAAAAAAATCAACAGTAATTGGAGAGAGCAGGTGAATATTTATAACGTACGGAACGCCGAAGAAGCTGCCGGAGAGGATGTTCCAGAAGCCGGAAAAGATGAATGTCGCGGTGGGATCGATCGTGCCGGCGGCGGCCATGGCGGTGAGCAGCGGCAGGAGGGTGCCGAGGTCGCCGAGAGAGCCGGCGAGCTCACCGAGGGGATTGTCGAAGGCCGTCCGCCAGTTGTAGAACGTCGACCGCCAGAAGGACGGCCGGCCGCGAGACAGCGGCTGCGGGGGCCGCAGCGAGGGCGCCATGGCGAAATTAAAAAGAGCGTCGATAATGCTACAGTATGATACAGCGACCGTAAACGTACAATTTAATTATTGAAGCCGGAGAAATAAAAAAAAAAGAGTGAATAGCTGCAGAAGGAGCGTGATCCGCCGTATATAAAGGTGGACGCGGGCGGGGATAAGGAGCCATGGTCGAGGCCGAGCTGCGATAAAAGTATTTTTGTGGAGGGATCAGAGAGATCAGACGGGCAGGCTCATGTGAGGCGGGTGGAGGTAGGTGGCCGGGGGGGCAGCCACGCCGCTGGAACCCACGTGCGGCGGCTGGCGACAGATTTGTCAACGGCTGTCGACAATGATTCTCTCGAGATCTCTGATTCGGCTAGTTTGGAGGGCGGAAGGATGTGTCGATTGTCATGGGGAGGGCTGTCGATGGCGACGCGGAGCTCGGGCGGTCAACCGCGATGGGCAGGCTGCCTTTTGTTCTCCGCATTTTGCCATGCCGCGGAGGTCGAAGGCTGTCAGGCAGCCAGGCGAGAGACAGCATCCAGGCGGTCTCCTGCCCGATGCCTATTAATATAATATATCTCGTTGGTATTGCCGGTGGTGGTAGTTGAAGCGGTGATGATGGTGGTGATGGTGGTGATGGTGGTGATGGTTACACAGCGGAAACATCACCAGCCACCGGCGGCTGACATAATCCGCCCTTGAACGACCAGATCGGGACCGCACTGCATCCAGCCTCGACGATATCGATATCGAGAAGTACAATGTTAGCATCCTGTCCTCTCGACGGATGCGATGTCCTGCAGCCAGCTTGCCCCGATCGGACTGGATATTCCTGGCCCGGCCGGCTTGGACTCGCCCGCGATTGGCCGCCACTCGCTGAGGCCTGCGCCTGTCGTCATTGCTCGCGTACTCGCGCTCGAAACGTCAACATCCACCACGGCAACTTTAATTGCAACATCGCCTCTCCACATCGCCATCACATCACGACTGGATGGCCTCTCCTCCGTGAGCTGGCCCGTGGAGACACCGGCTCCTCTCGATCCCACCTCGCTCGCCATGTGACGGTCCTGTTCCCACTCCTCCCACGTCAATCGCCCTCAATCGCTCGCCATCCCTGTCGTGAAACCAAGAGATAGCCTCCCGGCCGGTCTCATCGCCAGCCTCCCCGTCCGGATCCTGCCACCGCCATGGCTTCGTCCCTCCGCCGCTTCTCCATCAACCTGGCCAGCTCCCAGAAGCACCCCTCCGAGCCCGAGCCCGACCACTTCATCGTCCTCAAGGACAATACCGTCCCCGCTGCTCCGCCTACCAACCGCGACTCCCTCGCCCGGGATACCACCCGCGACAGCATCCTCTCCGACCATCGCACCAGCAGCAGCTTCCCCTACCGAGACTCCTACGGCGGTGCCGCCCTCTCTCGTGCGACCACCAGCAACCTCAGCAGCGTCTCCGAGAACGGCTCGCCCGCTCCGTCCGCTACCGCCTCCCGCGCCCAGTCCGTCGCCTCCTTCAGCGAGGGCGTCGACTCCCCCGCCAACGTCCGCACCAGCGGCCACTTCTCCTCCGCCGCCGGCCCATCCTCCTCCGCGGGCCACATCGCCGGCCACAAGCGCAAAGACTCCCTCCGCAAGCACCTCGCCGAACGCAAGTACCAGCGACAATGGAAGCAGCCGATCAACAACATCAACTCCGGCGAGATGTCCGGCAAGTCCTCCTCCAGCACGTCCGAGGTCGACACATCCGACGACGACTACGATTCAGACCCGAACGGCGGCCGTAAAAGCAAGCGGCTCGACAAGGAAAAGGACCGCATCAAGGGCCTCCCCACCGCCGTGCTCTCCAAACAGGACGAAATCCGATACAAGGGCGCCCGCGCCCTGCGTAAAGCCCGGCAAGTCGGCCGCCGCGTCCGCAAGGAAGAACTCGTCGACGACGCCGGCGAGCTCGACATCCTTTACGAAAACCAGCGCGGTACCTTCCTCTTCGGCATCCCCATGTTCTCCGCGAAATCCCTCCTCCCGGTCGACTCGGCGCCCTGGACGAACCGCCACCACGCGCCGAGCGCCGTCAACATCTTCACCGCGCAGGTACCCGACCCGTCGTGGGTGTGGGCGTGGAAGTCCTTCGCCGTGGACATGACCGGCGACGTGGACGAGGAAGGCTGGCAGTACTCCTTCGCGTTCCGAGGGTCTAAGTGGCACGGCAACGCGGTCTGGTGGCACGGCTTCGTCCGTCGACGGCGGTGGATCCGCAAGCGCGTCAAGCGGCGACTGCCGGACGGCGTCGACGACGCGCATAACCTGACACCGGAGTACTTTACCATCCACTCGCGGCACGCGAGCGTCCTGACGGAGCCGTCGGGGTACTACTCGAGTTCCATCCGTAGCCTAGAGCGGAACAGCAAGCTGGAGGAGTACCCGACCGCCACGCACGAGTCCGAGGACAGCGAGCTGGAGGACGTCGAGATCCACGACATCCCCGCGCTGATGCGCGCGTTCAAGCGCGCACGACTGGACCGGGAGAAGATCGAGGCCCTCACGAGCTTCCTCGACCACGGCGGCGCCGAGGTCATCTACCTCGCCGACAGCGTGCGTACATCTACTCCCATCCTCCCCCAAATACGAATGATGCTAATAAACTCTACAGATTCCGCGGATTATGCGCAGCATGATATTCCAGCAGTCCCGCCGCCAGCTCCTGCACGTCCTCCTCGACACGCTCAACCGCGTGAACAAGAAGCGGCAAGACCGCATCAAGCCTGCCGAGGCGCCAAACGGCAAAGCCGCAACGCCAGCCACCACCCCCGACGAAGAAGACTTTGACGACGACGACGAAAAGCGGTACATCGACGGCCTCGGCCGCGCGGTGGACGCGGGCGAAGAAGAGGTCCGCAAGCTGGAATACTGGAGCGACATCAAGAAGGCCCAGCAGGAAGGTTACGTGGGTGTCGAACACACGCACGACCACGCCGCGCACGCCAAAATTCACATCAGCCCGCCGCCGCGACGACGGGTCGGCGATGGCGACGAGTCGGACTATGAGTATGCGAATATCTGGCGGGCGCGCGGCAAGATTGCGAAGCAGCGGAAGGAGCAGATTGCGGGGAAGGCGCGGGGTGAGTTTGCTGAGCGGGATGGCTCGGATCGGAGTTCGCTTGGGAGCGACGGTGGTACTATCACCGCGCGGGATAAGGGGAAGGGACGGGCGACTGCGTAGACTGAATCGGACAGTCTGAAGTGCATTCAATTGGCGTTACTTCCTTCTATTTTTTTTTTTGTTCTATGTTGGTCAGGGAAATGGCTCGGATTGCATGGATTGGATGCCGCGGATGGCTATTTATCTACTACCCTTTAATATCTTCGTTTTAGTACGATACTATTCGATACTCCTTCGGCGTGGCGATTGGCTTTTTTCTCTTTGTACCGTATACTAGCATGGAGCGAGCGGGATGTTCGCATAGCGTTAGCTTACAATCTACCTTTTATATCCATCACATCTATCAACAATTGAACGCGAATATGCCTTTGAATGGGCCTAGCCCGCCATACGTAGTACATCTTGTATGCGTCAGCTACATGTATACATATGCGCGACATGCACGTCTATGATACCGTCTATACATTTCCAAGCATGAGTGGTTGTGCATTTGCCGTCTCCGCACGACATTCTCGGATCAATTGTGGAGAAACTCACCCGTGGTACTTACAAAGTATATTCCCGAGAAGCACGCCGAGGCCGTCATAGCGTGACGACTTACGGACATCCACTGTCCGAAGCTATAGCTCCATGATACATGGTAGCTCGTCCACCCCGCCCGTTAGCGAACCTCACTCCATATGTAGGTATACAACCCAATGCGGCCTGCCCTAGTAATAACATACTCAAGTTAGGGCGACGACGTCCTCGGACAGGCTACAATGCAATATATTACAGGTGGATTTCAATCGACGGGTCCGCCCTTTTTGCCTAAATGCCGATAGTCGAGATGCATAATTACCCGACGACGCATCCGAGGGCTCGCGGTGTGTGCGCCATGGCTCGGTTTACGCACTTCTACGGCTTCGGGACGAATGGTGCCGTGGATGTGCATCATGCATACATACCGTCGCTAACCTACCTGTCGTACATATATAATCTTTGGGGGTGTATAAATATACGCATGGACCGACGTCGACGTCGACGTCTACAGCAGGTGCGCATTGCGTGAACCCGCATACGTAGTCGGATAGAGTCACGTAGTAGGACAGACAGCACAAGATGAAGTTCACAGAGGGCATGTGGAAGGTCCGCAGCGGCATCCAGATCAACTGGATGTCCCACGTCGAACGCATCGTCGCCACCGACGACGCCTCCGCCACCCTCCTGCTCGCACGATACACCCGCGGCCGCGGCGACACCCTCAATGCGGGGACCCTCACCGCCGCCATCACCGCCCCGCGTGAAGGGATCACGGCCGTAAAGTTCTCCCACCACACGGGCGCGGAAGACCTCGGCCCGCACTTCCCACTCGCGACGGACGATACAGCGCCCCCGTCGATTGAGAATGTACCCGGCGAGAAATTGACCGTCGCAACGGGCCCGCTGACGCTCGCGGTGAACACGGCGCCGAACGCCCTGTCGTTCGACTATACGGCTGCTCCCACCGGCAAGCGGCTGACGGGCCATTCCTTCCGCTCGATAGCCTTCGTCTCCGACGCCACGACCGCGAAACATCACCATGCGGACAGCATCTACGCGCAAAAAGACACCTACCTCCTCCTCGAACTCGACCTCGCCGTCCACGAGAAGATATACGGCCTCGGCGAGCGCTTCGGCCCCTTCGTCAAGAACGGGCAGGCCATCGACATCTGGAACGAAGACGGCGGGACTTCCTCCGAACTCGCGTACAAGAACGTTCCCTTCTACCTCTCCTCCCGCGGCTACGGCGTCTTCATCAACCATCCCGGCCGTGTGCATCTCGAAGTCCAGTCCGAGCGGACCACCCGCGTCAACATTGTCGTCAAGGGCGAGAGCCTCGAGTACATGGTGATAGCGGGGCCGACGCCGAAGGACATCCTGCAACGGTATACAGCATTGACGGGCCGTCCGTCGCTGCCGCCGGCGTGGAGCTACGGTCTCTGGCTGACGACGTCCTTCACAACATCGTACAGCGAGGAAACGGTGACGTCGTTCCTCGACGGGTTCAAGCAGCGCGACATCCCGCTGTCCGTGTTCCACTTCGACTGCTTCTGGATGAAGAGTTACCAGTGGTGCGACTTCCAGTTCGACGAGGAGAACTTCCCGGACCCAAAGGCGTACCTCGACCGGCTCAAGGCTCGAGGGTTCAAGACTTGCGTCTGGATAAACCCGTACATCGGGCAGGCATCGCCGCTGTTCGACGAGGGGAAGAAGAACGGGTACTTTGTCATGCGCGCGGACACCCCGCGCCCGACGGTCTGGCAGTGGGACGAGTGGCAGGCGGGCATGGCGCTCGTCGATTTCACCAACCCCAAGGCGGCAGCGTGGTTCGCGGGGCATCTGAAACGGCTGATGGACATGGGCGTCGATGCGTTCAAGACGGACTTCGGCGAGCGCATCCCCTTTGACGAGAAGGTCGTGCGCTACGCGGACAACAGCGACGCGGAGAAGATGCACAACTTCTACACGTTCCTGTATAATAAGTGCGTGTTCGAGACGATGCAGGCGCATGGAAGGGCCGGGTGTCTGTTCGCAAGGTCCGCGACGGCGGGAGGCCAGCAGTTCCCCGTGCACTGGGGCGGCGACTGCGAGAGCACGTTCGAGGCCATGGCGGAGACGCTGCGCGGCGGCCTGTCGCTGGCGTTAAGCGGGTTCGCGTTCTGGGCGCACGACATCGGCGGGTTCGAAGGTTTACCGGAACCCGCGCTGTACAAGCGGTGGGTGCAGTTCGGCGCGCTGAGCAGCCATACGCGGCTGCACGGGTCGTCGTCGTACCGGGTGCCGTGGATCTACGACGAGAAGGACTACCCCGGCGAAGCGGAGGCGTGCTCCAAGGTGCTGCGGGAGAGCGTGGTGCGCAAGCTGGCGCTGATGCCGTACATGCTGCGGACGGCGCTGGAGGCGAAGGAGAGCGGGACGCCGGTTATGCGAGCGATGCTGGTGGAGTTTGGCGAGACGGATCCGAACGTGTGGAGCTTGGACACGCAGTACATGCTCGGCGGGGAGCTGCTGGTCGCACCGGTGTTCACGGCGGACGGGGAAGTGAGCTTTTACGTGCCGAGGACCGGTGGAGGTGAGAGTAAAGATGCGAAGTGGCGGTCGTGGTTCGATCGGAAAAAAACGTATGATGAAGGACAGTGGTATACGGAGACGCACGGGTTCGATACGATGCCAGTGCTGGTGAGGCCCGGGGCCGTGGTGCCGTACAATCCGAGCATGGTGACGCCAGACGGGGATGTGGTGAGCGGGCTGCAGGTGCTGGTGAACGGGCCGTTGGCGGCGGAGCGGACGGTGGAGGTCGTCGAGGCGGGGGATGTAAGGAGGGTGAGCCGGACGTTCACGGTGGGGAGGGACCTCAAAGTGGCGGGGTTAGCGGTTGAAGTCGTTGATTTGACGGTGTAACTACTCTGAGATAGAATGGTGATAGTCCGGAAGGAGTAGCTAATTGGATGACTAAGACACGCGTGCCAAACGTGTTGCAAAATGTCCGATTTGCCGGATTGGGAAGCGTAATTGGGAGTCCCTTTTTGGCTGGTTGCCGTGGTGTTCGCCTGCAAAACACGCCGAAAGACGCTGCCCTCTCAACCACATCTCCACCCCCCGCTCTCCACCATCTACACCGCATCTACACCGCATCTACAGCCGTCGTCGTCGAGACCTGCCTATCGCCGTTCCGTCTGCTCTTACGTCTCCATCTGCACCGCCGCGAGTGCTCCTTCGATTGCCCTGCCGACAGCTGCTGGGAGATACCACCACCGTCGTCAGTAGACACCACCGTATCCGTCGATTCGTCCGTCCGTTCGTTGCCAGCGGACCCGCTCGCCATGCCCCGGCCGAAGCGGTCGGCTGCCGTTAAGAGCAGCAGCCAGACTCTCAAGAGCACAAAGGCAACCAGCACAGCGAAGACTGCTGCCAAGTCCGCACCGCTAGCCTTCAAGGCGTCTAAGATCACACGATGGTCCGAGAAGAAGAAAGAGAAGGCCGGCGAAGAAGGATCCACCGTGCAGACCGTAGAAATCGAGGAGCAGGAAGTCACGGTCGAAGTCAAGGTCGTCCCAGCAGAGGAGGAAGCTGCTTCTACTACTATTAAAAGTGGAAGTGGAGCTGTCGAAACGGAGGGTGAAAAGGATGAAGGGAAGGATGGAGTGAAGTACGACGCAGAAGTACAGCCTACAACACCACGGAAACGACGTTCGAAGAGGACGATTGAAGACACACAGGACGAAGAGCCGGCCGTCAAGCGGACTAAAGTCCACGACGACGACAACGAAGCCGCCCTCCCACAGCTACCGTCCGACGAGACAGCCGACCCCTCGTCACCCCCCTCGCTACCCTCCGACGCATCAACCGCACCCACAGATATCTCCACCTCCGATGATCCGTCATTGCCGCCGCCCCTTCCCAAGCGCATATCCCGCCTGCTCGCCGTCCACAGCGCCACCATCTCCCTCCTCCTCGTCCACTATGCAACGCACGCGGCATCCCAGCCCGCCATCCTCACGAACTACCTGCCTCAGATCTCGCGTAACGCAGGCACAAACGTGGCTCTCACAGATCTGCAGCGAGTCACCACGTTGTCCAACGGCAGCCTGCGTCTCATCCGCGTCGAGCGGCGCGGGGACGCAATCGAGCTCGTCAACGGCGTGTCAGCGGGAATCTCGAACCTCGGCAGTACATTCAAACAGTCCCTCGAAAAATGGTGGCACGGACAACATACTGCCGGTCGCAACGAGCAGGAGGCGCTGGACGGCATCGAACTGGCAACTATCTCCTCAATATCACAGCCGTCATCGGGCACATCTACCCCGAAGTCTACGAAATCTAGCAACCTCCTATCGAAGGGCCAACGACGACTGCAGGATCTCAAAAACTTCACGCTGACAAAACAGTCTCAATCCCCGTCGCCGTCGCCGTCCCCTGCGAAGAAGGAGAACGTGCCGACAGTCCCAGGCGCCTCCGTCGCGAACCGCGGATCTTCCCTCCTCGAGCGCATACGCGCCAAAGCTGCCGCTGCCGCCTCCGCCCCGCCGCCACCCCCGCCGGAAGTCCTACAACGGCGCACGGCACTGCAGACTCTCGAATGCATCATCCCGATCCTGCTGCAGCTTACCGCGCCGCTGTCCACCGTGGGACGAGGGGGCGGCGGGGGTAAGAAGATCGTGACACCGTCGACGGCGTCGTTCCCGATGACTACGCTCATCGCGAACATCAAGATGTCGCTGGGCCGACCGATTGCGAGCGAGGATGTGGAGCGCAGTCTGCGCGTGCTGGCGGACGAGGTTGCGAGCGAGTTTGTGAGGATTGTGGAGTGGAAGGGAGATTCGCGGGGCGAGGCGCTGGTCGGGGTGGTGTTCGACCGGAAGGGCCGGGAGAAGGCTGAGAAGTGGCGGTACGTCGAGGAGTGATGAACTACATCTCGAGTAGCCTTGGGGATGGTGTTCATGGCATTTTCATTTTGTCTATCATGTACAGCATTAATTCAGTCGAGTGTTTGTGTCTAGCGAGCGAGGCGTTTGGAGACCGCCAGTTGGCCGGGGTGTAATTATAATTATATCGCATATAGCATCTCTGTACGATAGCGATTAGATAGGAATCGATCTTAATACAGACCAATTGGCCTTGATCGATCCAGACTGCCACATTCTGTTACTTTACGATAGTCTCCGACGATAACTGATACACGAGACGTCTGGCTGGAGAGACACGCCGGGGAGCGGCCGACTTCCGCCGGGCGGGCAGCAGCGCAGCCAAGTCGCCCGTTCAGCCGAGGTGCCGGTCTCCAGCCAGACATCACGGCGCCAAACAGCAGGCAACCGGGCTTGCTTCACATGTCTCTCGAATCGCAGACTAAACCGCATCCACTCGCCCTCCATCGCCAGGATCGCTGTCTCTGGCGCATGAACGAAGGCTGGTCTCGTCCCCGTTCACATGAAAAATGCCTCTACCTGTACCTCTTTCTTGTCGCTAATCCATGCGTGTAGGCCAAGGCTCGTGGGGATCCGCTAAACCGAAATCTTATCTCGAAGCGTCATCGCCCCTCGTCTCGTATCCGGCGCCCGCTGGAGAACTGGCAGGACAGCATGCCGCCCAGCGCTGCCCTTGACCCGGCCCCAAGCCGAGCTAAACCGCTGCCGTGACCTTCGCATTCTTGACATGACGACGAAAAAAGGCCGCACCGCCATAGGATGCTTGTATGCACCAGTGGGAGTACCGGCATCGGGCAGGGCAGGGCTCCTCGGCTGCGTACGACCGGATGCATGCATACGCACGAGACAGAGTTTCGAGCTTAATTGGAGATACATATACTCGCTCCTTCCCTCGAGCTCGTGAAAGTTGATTCCGCATTTAATTCACATTTCATTGCCGGCTGCTGCAACGTCACTTTACCCCGTGCTTGATTGATTAACTCTGCTTTTACTCCATCCCGCCCTGTAGTGTACTGTCTCCGCCTGCATCGAGAGTATCGTGGTATTAACCGTACGAGAATTAATATTATCACCATGTCGGTAAACGTCAAGGAGGAGCAGGCCGCCTACCTGGCCGAGGTCGAGGCCGTCAAGCAGTGGTGGTCCACCTCGCGCTTCCGCTTCACGCGGCGGCCGTACACCGCCGAGCAGATTGTGCAGAAGCGCGGCAACATCAAGATCGAGTACCCGAGCAACGTCCAGGCCAAGAAGCTATGGGGCATCCTCGAGAAGCGGTTCCCCGTACGTATTTCTCCAGGAAACCAGGTTTCGCCTGACTCTTTGAATGCTGACGGGCGATTGTGGTGAATTGCAGGAGCGGACGGCGTCGTATACGTACGGGTGCCTGGACCCCGTTATGGTCACGCAGATGGCAAAGTATCTCGAGACCGTCTACGTCTCCGGCTGGCAGTGCTCGTCGACCGCCAGCACCAGCCACGAGCCCAGCCCGGATCTGGCTGACTACCCCATGGTGAGAATAATACTATGACCCGGTTGAATATGTATAAATCTGTGCATCTTGCTGACCGACATGCATGATTCCAGGACACCGTCCCGAACAAGGTGCAGCACCTCTTCATGGCCCAGCTCTTCCACGACCGCAAGCAGCGCGAGGAGCGCCTGACGACCGACCCCGCCAAGCGCGGCCCCGCAATCGACTACCTGCGCCCCATCATCGCGGACGCCGACACCGGCCACGGCGGCCTCACCGCCATCATGAAGCTCACCAAGATGTTTGTCGAGCGCGGCGCCGCCGGAATCCACATTGAAGATCAGGCGCCGGGCACCAAGAAGTGCGGCCACATGGCCGGCAAGGTCCTCGTCCCCATCTCGGAGCACTGCAACCGCCTCGTCGCCATCCGCGCCCAAGCCGACATCATGGGCGTCGACCTCCTCTCCGTCGCCCGCACGGACTCCGAGGCGGCCACCCTCATCACCTCGACCATCGACCCGCGCGACCACTCCTTCATCCTGGGTTCCACGAACCCGAACCTCCAGCCGCTCGCCGACCTCATGATGGCCGCCGAGCGCGAGGGCAAGACCGGCGACCAGCTGCAGGCCGTCGAGGACGCCTGGCTGCGCGACGCCAAGATCTCCCTCTTCGACGACGCCGTCGAGGCCGCGATCAACGCCGCCCCCTCCCTCACCAACAAGCCCGCTCTCATCCGCGAATACCGCGCCAAGGCCGCGCACAAGTCCAACCGCGAAGCCCGCACGATCGCAAAGGGCCTCACGGGCCTCGACGTCTTCTTCGACTGGGAGGCGCCCCGCACGCGCGAAGGCTACTACCGCTACCAAGGCGGCACCCAATGCGCTGTCAACCGCGCCGTCGCGTACGCACCGTACTGCGATCTCCTGTGGATGGAGTCCAAGAAGCCGGATTACGCGCAGGCCAAGGAGTTCGCGGAAGGCGTGCACGCCGTCTGGCCGCAGCAGAAGCTAGCGTACAACCTTTCGCCATCGTTCAACTGGAAGACGGCAATGTCGACCGACGAGCAGGAGACGTACATCCCGCGGCTGGGACAGTTGGGATACGTGTGGCAGTTCATCACGCTGGCGGGTCTGCACACCAACGCCCTGATTTCGGACACGTTCGCGAAGGCGTACAGCCAGCGCGGGATGAAGGCGTACGGGGAGCTGGTGCAGGAGCCCGAGATGCGCAACAAGATCGAGGTTGTCACCCACCAGGTATGTTCTATCCTCTCTTTCTCTCTTACCTTATTACTATAGTGTTTTGGTGGATATGTGCTGACTGAGCGATGTTTAGAAATGGTCGGGTGCGAATTATGTTGACAATCTGCTCAAGATGGTGACGGGCGGCGTGTCGTCGACGGCGGCTATGGGGGCTGGTGTGACGGAGGACCAGTTCAAGGGGCATTAGAGGGTCTGTGTATACTATTTTTTCGCGTAGAGAGCATTGTTTGATACCATTGGACGGGGCCGTAATTCAGACTGGAATGTATAAAAGCATACACTATACTTACCAATCCCATATACCGGTATGATATCATTATCGTGAAGTCTTTCTTTACATATACGATATTCTGTGTGTTGCTGTGTCGTGCGGCTGTCAGCGGCATCGCGCCGGCAGTTCGATGGCGTGGATGATGCAATGTAGCACACACGCCCCACCGCCAAGTCTAATATCTACCACCACAGATAAGTAGACATCTGCCTCCCCCACCACGCCACGCAAAACACCACCATCATCGATAAACAACAATCGCTCAACGAAGATACTGTAATAATAGTATAACACGGCAAAATGTCGGCCCCGCCAATGCTCTCGCCGGATCAGGTGCGCTTCTTCCACGAGAACGGGTACCTCCTCATTGAGGACGCGCTGTCAGCAGAGACGGTGGCCACGCTGAAGGAGCGGACGCGGACGCTGCTGGAGGAGTTTTCGCTGGAGGGACATCCGATGACGCGGTTCGATACGGGGAAGGAGGGGGCGAAGCATGTTGGCGACGAGTACTTTTTGACGAGCGGGGACAAGGTGCGGTTCTTCTTCGAGCCGGGTTAGTACCTCCCCTACTCCCTTATACCCTCCTTCCCTTCTATCGTATATACCCATATTCGTGTTTGTATGTATCTATTGGGGGGTACCCATGTGCTGACAAGAGTGGTGAGGGTGAGGGTAGACGCATTCGACGCTGCGGGAAAGCTCACGCGCCCGAAGGAGAAATCCATCAACAAGATCGGCCACGGCCTCCACGAGCGCGACGATGCCTTCCGATCCATGACGCTCACCCCGCAAAACCTCAGCATCGCCCTCTCCCTCGGCTTCACCGACCCGCTCGTCCTGCAGTCCATGATCATCTGCAAGCAGCCTGAAATCGGCGGCGAGGTCGGTCCGCACCAGGACTCGCCCTTCCTGTTCACGAACCCGCCCTCGGCAATGGGCTTCTGGTACGCGCTGGAAGACTGCACCGTCACCAACGGATGTCTTAGCTTCATACCGGGGTCGCACCGGTACTCACCCGTCACGAAGCGGCTGGTGCGGTTGAACGGCGGTGCGGACGGGACGGGGTTCGTCGATATCCCCGCGATCAACGCGAAGGACGTAGGTGAGGGTGTGCCGCCGCCGTCGGGGGGACAAGGGGAGTATACGGTTGCGGAGGTGAAGGCTGGCACGCTGGTCGTGATTCATGGCAGCGTGCTGCATAAGAGCGAGAGGAATACGAGCGATAGGAGCCGTTGGATCTATACGTTTCATATGATCGAGGGTGGGGAGGGGTATGCTTATGACGAGCTGAATTGGCTGCAGCCGACGGGTGAGGGGTTCTCGCGGCTGCGGGATGCGGTGGTGGGGCAGATGCTTTAGTGTGGAGGCTGTCTACTTTATTGCTACTGTACGATATACACGATCGCGAATGTCTTTCACCTGGATCGCATGCTATCAATTGGCCGTATAGTCTTTCCTCCCGTGCTGGTGCCTGGCTATCGCCCGGGATGTTGCATTTTGCGGTGGCGGCCACGCTGCGTTGCGGCCGGGTTCGAAAAAAATTCAACCGCCCAGAACACAACTTCTTTCTCGATATCAAAAGTCAAAATCTCAACCTTCCTCCACCACTCCACACCGTCACTACGACATCGACATCGCAGCCCGCAGCGGCGACAGGGGACAGCTACGCCGCCCGCAAGAGGAGGACACACCCACCAACACGCAGCCCTAATGCTCTGAGGAACGATGCCTCGCGCGCCAGGACTACACCCGCTACCACCCACATCCCGCAATCCATGCTCCACAAGGTAGCCGCTCCGGCCCGCCGCAGCTTCACCTGGATATGTAGCGACTGTCGCAGAGGACTCGGGGGCTATCGTGCCGGCCAGGCTGTTGCCGTCAACGCCAATTGCCGCAGCTTGAGCATCTTGTCGAACCTGGCCGCACGTGCGACTGCGCAGCAGCAGATATGGCGGGGCCGGCTGCCCTCAAGCGCCGCGGCGACATCAGTTTATACCCGATATTACAGCTCTGATGTGCGGACTTCGGACGACGGTGGGGAACCTAATGCGGATGATCAGAGAACAGTTGAGACACGGGAGGAGCAAGTTGAAGATATCCTTAGCGATGGCGAATTGGAGTCGTTCGCGAATTCACTCTCCGCGACCTACAATATGGACAACTACAACTTTGGCAATACCGTTCAACCCGTCGGCGACCCTCCTGAGCCCCAATCGCAAGCGCAGAAGCAGACGCCCGCTGCCGCAAAGAAACCTCGGAAGCAAGCCAGGCCGGCCCCCGCGGAGTACCAGTCAAAGTTCAACAAGGGACCGATGACACGAGAAGTCCTCGCCCGCGAACTCGACGAGATCAACTACCGCCTCGAGCAAGCAGGCTACCGCCTGATCGACCCCAGTACACCAGCCCCACAATCCCGCGTCGTCACTCGCAACAAGAAGCCGACGAAGGGCCACTCGGAGAGCATATGGCAAAAGTTCAAGCGCGACTACATTGAGCGTTACCGCGCCGGCGACCCCGCCATCCTCAACGGCCGCGCGCCCGGCTGGAAGCCCTCCGTCGCTGAACTCAAGGTGGAGTACGTCAAGTACTTTTGGGACCGCAAGCGGGAGGCCCGGCGAGCCCTCGCGGAGCGCACGCACTGGCGTAGCACGCCGGACTTGCGCCGCCGCTTCGCGAACACGCTCGTAACTCTCGAGCGCCAGACGAGCAAGGAGACAATCGAAAAATACGGCTACGATACCGAAGGGAAGCAGCGGAAAGTCGTCCAGCCGGACGGGGAGTCGAACGAGATGCTACACCAGCTCGTCGAGGAATGGCAGGAGCCGCTGCAGAAGCTCGAGCCCGACGCCTACAGCTTTGTCGAGCCGCCGGAACAAGAACAAGAACAACCCGCGGACGAGACCGACGGTCTGCAGCGACGGTCGCTCATGCTGCCACGGGAGCTCGACGAGTTCAGAATGTCGTACATGCAGAACATCGACGTGGACGACCTGGCGGCGAAGTTCAAGGTCAAGCTTACGTCCTTCCCCGCGAGCGGGAGCGAGCTCCTCGCGCTCATCCAGGCGATGAGTCTCGAGCGGATATCCAAGCAGGACCTACGGTACATCCTCCCGCCGGAGTACAGCGACAGCGTGGAGTTCATCTCGCAGACGATGGCCAGCCTGATCATCTCGCACGAGGGCAGCAACGTGCTCAACACGGCGATATTCAACATCGCCATCAACTACATGATGAAGTACAACCAGGTCAAGAAGGGCCGGCTGCTCATGGACTACATGGATCATCTCCGGATACGCATGAACCTCGGCACGTGGCGCGAGGCCCTTCGCACCGCGGCTAAGGCCAAGGACATCTTCGTCTTCAACAGCATTGTCGAGCGCATGGTGACCAGGGGCGTCGAGTTGAACGATGAAGTCTGGCGAGCCTTCCTCGACTGCGCGCACACGCCGGGTCAGCAGGTCCAGATCCTGGACGCGATGAAGCGGACCGGCATCAACCCCAAGTTCCTCGCGCCCGCCCACCTGCTCAGACTCGCCTTCCAAATGTACGACGACCAGCGCCGCCTGGGCAATGCCGACGCGAAGATACCCTGGCAGCACTTCGCGGGCATGCCGCTGCGCGCGGAGACGCTCAACGCCATTCTGCGATTCCTGTTCGACAACCACCTGCTCAACGAGGCGCGCGACATCATGAACAAAGCCCTGACAGTGCAGAACGTGCACCCGGACTACGAAACCCTCCGCCTCCTCGTCCGCTTCCACGGCGCCCACGGCCGGCCGATCGAGATGGCCAAGGCGATCCACCTCTTCGCCACGACGTACGACATGCACTGCAAAGCCGACCTCATGGAAGCCATGTTCCGCGCCGCGCACTCGACCCGCTACTACAACGTCGTCCGCACCGTCTGGGCGCACGCCTGCCTGACCAACCGTGTAACCGCAGGCATGATCGACCGCATGCGCCACGACATCTACGAAACGGGCCAACAGGCCGGTAAGGCCGGCAAGCTCGCGCTGGGCGTCTGCTCGGAGGCGGCGGAGGCCGTCGTCAAGACGCCCATCTGGGCTATGCGGCTGGTGAGCGACGCCCGCGACAAGTTCGGCTACCTCGTCAGCGAAGGTGGGATGTACAGCAGCCCGGCGACGATGACGGACGTCAAGAACCTCTCCGACGCGGAGGTGCAGACCGTCCGCGAACGGCGGGCGACGATGCACGAGTTCCGCGAGAACTCGATCGAGATGCGCAAGCAGCTCATGCGCAGCGACATGGTCGCGCACCGGCACTGGCAGCCCCGCCGCGAGTTCTCCGTGGACCTGATCCGCGCGTTCCGCTACGACCGGCGCATCCGGCGGGAGCAGCCCGAGTCGCGCAAGTGGACGCCGCTCGAGTGGGCGTGGCACATGTACCAGGTGCGCCGGGTCGATCGGCGCGTCGACGCCCGCATCGTCAGAGGGCTGGACTGGCTGCGCGTGCAGACCGCGAACGCGAGGCGACAAGGCAATACCGCGAGGGAAGAGCGGCTGCAGACGAAGATGGACACCTTACTCGACAAGCTGCCCGAGGATTTCGGCAGCGCCTTCCGCAACGACATGCGCGAGAGAGACGCGGCCGAGCGGGCGCGAGCACCACGACGGACGACTGCTGCCGACGCTGGCGATAACGATGGCGAGGAGGGAGACTCCGAACAGCAGGCAGGTAAGAATCCGTCTGCGCTTCATGACCACATTCTCGACGCGGATATCGACGGGCCGGTGTTCGCGTATCTGGACGAGGACGAGCCGAAGCTGACGCCGTCTTAGGCGGTACCACGCTCGTAACGGAGCCGTTTGTGCCTGGCAGGATCAGGCATGTTGTCCTCCGCGATGATGACGGCGGTTTGCCGATTCGCGCGGTGGAAAGCGAGAGTGAGTTGGAGAAGCGATACCGGACTCGCTGTCGTAATCGTCGGCGTCGCCGCAAGAGGGGGTTGAGTTGGCGATCCGCTGGCTGAGTCGGATGATGAAGACGGATCTGGTCGAAGCAGACGATTTAATTGGAATGGACGCCATTCACGCCGACGTCCGCGGAGAATAACGAGCGGGAGGCGGAAGCGGGGGAAGTGAAGGAGCGGGACGCGCGGGAACTTGACGCGACGTCGGTGCCGGAGCGGGAGCAGATGGCGGCGGGGAACGGCGACGAGTACGCGTATGGCAAAGGTGATGCTGGACGTGTCGCGGGGCAGTCTGGTGTATCGTGAGTGAGGATTGCATATCGATATCGCATTCTCACCGACGGCGTGTAGGATACTGGGTAATCGTATTTTGTTTCCCCTTCTCTTCGTTGGACATATTATTATATTATCTTGTACTACATTGGAGATTTAGACGTGTATATATAGCACCCGCGATTTGCACAGCATCCTGTTATATACAACTAGACTAGCTAGAGACGCCACGAACGACGACATGCAGAGATACCATCGATAGACAAAAGTCTACCTTGTTACCAGGTATTCCTGCTTCGTACTCGCCTCTTATCTCCGCATTGGCTCGACCGGCGGGCCAGTGAGAGGGCAGCGAGGCCGACGGTGGCGCATGGCCAAGTTGGCTGTGGAGCTAACGTTATCCCTTCGCGCTAGCGCAGCCAAGTGAGCACGAATGTACCAGGAACGTTCATCTCCACCGGCAAGAAACGAAACGATGAAAGAGGGGAAAGCTTAGCGGAAGCCAGAATCAAAGCAGCGCACGGAGAGAAGGGAGGAGTTAAGTACCGGGTACAAGGACGGGTCTTTGTCCTTCTGGGCTGGCGGCGCTAGCTAATTTGCGGCGGCCGATGCAATGCAGTGGCCCAGCGTCGCTTTCCGGCATGCAGGCCTGTATGCATGCATCCATCTCGCCCAAGCCTCGTTTTTACTTTTCTTCTCTCGTTTCTTGGATGCGTGAGAGCAAGTTCGCATCGATGGCTCGACTGGTCGATCCGTATTGGATGGCTGCATCGGTAATGATCATTGCATGCGCCTGCGTACACTCGGTCCCCAAGATGGAGAGATGGACCCAGCCCAGCCCACGCTGCTGCACGGTCTCGGGCACCGTGCCGCATGTAATAAATGATGAATGAATAGATGAATGGAGGGATGCAACGGGGCGGGCGAGCTGCGCGAGGCTGCTGCTTGCTTGCTTGCTTGCTCGCCCGGCGTGAAGATGTATAATTAGACGGGCAGCAGATTACGTACCGGTACGTGGATTTACTTTGTTCTTTGGTACCAGATTTAGTTACAGCAGGATGGAGTATACTTAGTAGCTTGTCTGCCTGCTAGCCTTCAGGCACGGTTGGCTTTCATTCAAAAGGGCCGGCCGGCGCGTCCTCTGCCTTTCTTCCTTTTCCTGCTTTCCCTCCCTTCCTGCTAGCTTTCGATTCTTCCGTTCACGTTACGTTGTCGTATACCATCTGCGTATCGTATCGTGCCATCACCCCCGCGTGTCCGTCCATCAATCAATTTCATCCATCCGACGCATCCTCAGCTTTGGTGGGCTGGCAGTTGTCACATTTGGATTCGATCCGATTTTCTCCCGTCACGTACGTACGTTGCTTCGTTCCGCGCGAATCGTGGTTTTATATCCATTCTGTCCTTCACGACACGTCGTTTTTGTGGTGTCGTTCGTTCGTTCGGTCGGTTCGTTTGCCGGCTGTTTCTCCAGGCTGGCTGGGCCTTTCTCGCCCGCCCACTCGCTCGCTTAGAGCCTGCTGCTCCACCGCCTGCTGTTCCCGGCGTCACGGGAGCCCCCCCGTTCGCGTTTTCCGTCGGTTGATTGATTGCGGGGTGAAGTTTAATGACTGTCTCGTTGGCGGACGCGCGCTGACATTTTTACACAAAAAATTGTTGAAGCTTCAGGTTGAAGTTAAATATACAGTGAGATACAAATATGGCCTCCGAGAAGAGATCCACCGACGTCACCGAGCCGACGCCCAACGTCGACTCGCCGGTCAAGAAGAAGGTCAAGACCGACGACGACATTGTCCTCGGCGAGGGACCCGACGTCGACGCTGGCACCAACGGCCACCACGCAGAGCCCATTGTTGAAGATGCCCCCGTCGATGCCCCCGTCGCCGACGCCGAGCCGGAGGCGCCCGCCCAGGTCGTCGTGCAGACTGAAGGTGCCGACGCGCCTGTAGCCGAAGCCGAAGCCGAGCCCGAGCCGATGGTCGTCGAGGAGAAGGAGGCGGACCCCGTTGACACGAACGGGACGAAGACGAAGACCGACAATGACGCCGCTGCATCGTGGACGCCGCCGCCGTTCGGATCCGTGTGCTGGATCCAGATCCCCGCCGCCGACGTCGCGCGTGGCAAGAAGTGAGTGCACCGACCCCATCATATTTCTCGACGCTGTCGCAAGCGGCAGATATTTACGTAGTCGTAACGAATGCATGCTGACGCGTGACCAATAGATTCTACGCGGACGCGTTCGACTTTAGCTTCAAGCCCAACCCGTCCGGCTACAAGGAGGAGGACATCGCCATGTTCACGCTCAACCACCCCGGCGGCATGCTGACCGGCGGCATCTGCAAGGCGGTCGAAAACTCGACTCCCGGCGGCGGCACCGTGCTGTACTTTATGGTCGAGGACGTGGATAAGGCGCTGGCGAAGATCGAGGGGCTCGGCGGCAAGACGCGCGAGCCGAAGAAGCCGGAGGGCGAGCACGGGCTCATGGGCCTGTTCGAAGACACGTACGTACCGCTCTCTTATCCACCGGTGCACTTCGCGTGAATTAGGATTGGAATATCTGCTAACGTTAGTTCTGGATTGCAGAGAGGGCAATGTGCACGGCGTCTACCAGATGAAGCCAGCGGCAGCCCCCGCCGAGGAGGCGAAGGAGTAATTCGACGATAATGGAGTAATGCAATGCATCCAATGAACGTAGTACTGTGGGCTGTCGGGGAGAGGTATATATGACCTCGAAGCCAGGAGGGGAAAAGTCCGGCGGGGACACGCGTTTTTCCTACAAGCCGGATACCATGTCGTGATTCAATTGTCCATCTGTAATCTATCATTCTATCTATCTTTCGTATTTCTCTCCGGTGAAATTAATCCAGCCGTCCACTTTCTCATATTATATCGTCTCCAGTCACGTATGGTGCAAGTAGAATTCCGAAACGGGATGTCCAACACGAACGGAGTTGCTGCTCGCGGTCACGTGACACACCTGGGAGCTCGGCCTGCCCGCAGCGCAGTCTCCGCGCCGTCGGCCGCTCCCTCTCGCGATGTCTCCACCCCAGAGCTAGATCCAGAGTCACGATCGCTGTAACTGCCGCCGACTATCCCTACTCAACCGACCAGATGGCCTCCCGACGAGACCCTCGCGACGACGGCGACGACGAAAGCCCCAGCCGCCTCCCCAGATATCTCTCCGTGTCCGGGGAGGCCCTGGACTTTGACTTTGACCACGGCTTCATGGGTGGGTCGATCCACACGGTGTGCTGCCGGCGTGCATACGGCGACGAGCGCTGACCTCCCCGCCCGCCCGCACACAGGTAGATGCAGGCACATTGACGAATTCGAATCCCTCAACCAGCTCGGAGAAGGAAGTATGCACCCTACACATCCATCCGAACATCCTGTATGAAACAAAACCGCTGACATCAGTCACCAGCATACGGCGTCGTCCGCCGCGCGCGCGACCGCAAAGTCGCCAACCGCACCGACAAGCACGCCATCGTCGCGCTAAAGCAAGTCCGCATCTTCGACGAGGACCGCAGCAACGGCATCCCCATCACCGCCGTGCGCGAAATCTTCCTCCTGCGCGACCTCAAGCACCGCAACGTCGTGCGCGTGCTCGACATCGCCGTCGGCGACGACCTGCATGATATCTACATGGTGATGGAGTACGCTGAGCAGGTTGGTCTCACCTGGCACACTTTAAGTACCCGTCTACTGTCCCCTTGTCGGTAGGGGGACGATTAGGAAGACCGCAAGGCACACCTGGCTGGCTTATTCTTGAATCCCTTGTGGAACGCCCCGTCTGCCTGTCTGCCTGTCTGCTTGCGTCCGTCGTCTCGTCGCTGCATGCTGCCCTTCGAAGGAGGGGAGGCGGGTTTCGGCGCGCGGTGGGGAGGCGGGTGGGAGGGGCTTCCTAGAGGGTATTCGGCGCGAGCTTGCAATACTCTAGGACTTGGCCAATCTTCTCGACTACGCGCGTGTCAAGTACTCGCAGAGCGAAGGTGAGCAGGACGTTCGTCGTGTTCATTCAGAGCAGAAAGTTGACGACGTCTCTAGTGAAATGTCTGGCGAAGCAGCTGTTCGAAGGGTTGGAGTATCTGCACGACCGAAATGTCATCCACCGGTGTGTATTTATGCGGATACCACGTCGCGCAGCGGTGATGTACAGCTAACGGCGGTGTTTAGAGATATCAAAGCTAGCAATCTGCTGCTCACAGCGAAGGGGATCCTCAAAATTGGTACGATCAGTTACTCCGCTGTATTCATGACAAGAGATCATACTGATTGAAACGATGGTCATGATTGCAGCCGACTTTGGTCTCGCGAGGGAGTATTCCAGCCGGCCGCTGACCCCGCACGTCGTCACGGTCTGGTACCGCTCGCCTGAGCTGCTTTTCGGCGCGTCGCGCTACACACCCGCCGTGGACATCTGGGCCGCGGGCATGGTCATCGGCGAGATCATCAAGCAGGTGCCGCTGTGTCCCGGCGAGAACGAAATCGAGCAGCTCAACAAGATCGCGCAGCTGCTCGGCGTCCCGAACGATCGCATCTGGCCGAAAATCCACACGATGCCAGGCTACCACGCCATGAAGTACCGCATCCAGAACCCGCAGCGGCAGAACCAGCTGGAGATCCAATTCCTCGGCCTCACGACGTCCGCGGCCGTCAACCTCCTCAACGCATGCCTCACCTACGACCCGGACAAGAGGATCACGGCCCGCCAGGCGCTGTCGCACGAGTACTTTCGCGAAAGCCCGCCGCCGAAGGAGCCGGCGCTGCTGCCGACGTTCCCGGAGTCCCGGAATAGCAACCCGGGGACCGATGGCGCGGCCGACACGATTTCGATCCATGGCAAGCGGGCGGGCGGGTACGGCGAGGCGGCGTCTGCGGGCGCCAATGCGAATTCCGGGTACGTGTTTGACTTTGACGGGCACTTTGGGAGCATGCCGCAGAAGAAACGCCACCGGCACGGGTAGCAAGCAAGCAGGGCGTGACCCGCTGGACTCGGTATCCCGAGACCTCGAGAGCTGTTGTGGAATTTGGGCGCAGTGGGGCGCATTTTTCGAGTGTTACGTGTAAGGGGCATATGGCGTCGGAGTTCGTTCAAGTGGAAAAATAACCGGCACGCATGTATACTATACTACTGCATTTAGCATTACTCCGAACTTAACAATCCCGTAAAAACAATTCGAGAAAAGACGTCGACTGCGTGCGTAAGCATCGTGCGATAGGATGGATAAAAGCAGCAGTGGCGCCACACAGAGATAGCTAGCACAGCCGACGTAACCCGGCCGGAGATTGCCTTCCAGGCCACTGGCAAAAGCGCAAGCAGTCGACAACACGGCTGGCTGGCCAGGCGCCGACTCATCCGCTCCGTCCACACCTCCTGTTCAGCTCCCAAGTTCCCAAACTCAACCTCACAACCTCCGACGGGGAAAACAGAACACCGTAGCATCACCATCGCCACTCACTCACTCGCTCGCTCGTTCCGTCGCTCGCTCCTTCCGCTCATGACCTAACGCCGCCCGCCGCCAGCTGCCGCGACCGAGCCTGACACAACTGTAAAATTTACGCAACGGGAATGCCCCGCGCTGGCTTCTACGCTGCGGCGCTGGTCGCCTTTGTGTGCGGTAAGCTCGCTTACGACAGCTTTTCGGTTTTTTCGCATACGTACGCACGCTGTACAATACGGAGGCTCATACTAATTGTTTGATATTGGAATACAGCGTCGGTGCTCACGCTTACTGCTATTACAATCCCACGATGGATGTCGTATAGCTATGAATCGGTGCGTCGTTTTTCCTCATTTCGTGCAATGGCACCATATCGACAGCCACCCATCGGATGGATACAACACAGTTGCAACATACATTACGAGTAATTGAACGTGGGCGCTAATTGTAGTGTGTGTGTGAGTGTAGTCCACCGGCCGCATCGTGCAAACGTACGGCCTGCGCCACCGCTGCCGATCGGGGCCGGGCACCGTCGACGCATGCGAGCCGTTCCCGCTCGAGGCGGATTGTGCTGAGGACGAGCACTTTTGCTCGCTGTGGCGGACGACGGGGTATCTTATGGATTTGGCGGTGTCGCTTGAGGTGTTGATTATCGCGGCGTATGTTATCATCTTGATCGGTGGGCGGGAGCGGCGGGAGAAAGGGTCAGTACCACTCTCCTTTACTTTTTCGAATCTTTCACTCCCTTTACATTTACTACTTTACTCTACCGCCACCTTTTGCCTACATCAGGTGTCAATTTTGCGGTGGTAGTGGTGGTTATACAGGGGTTTAAGTGGGGTAGCGAACAGGCTAACGAGTAGTATGTATATGTGTTTATTATAGGTGGAAACTCCTCTCCTCGCTCCTCTTCGTCAACGTCGCGCTGCAGCTCATCGCAATGTCCCTCGTCTCCTACGTTTACGAAAACGACGAACGCTTCTTCGTCGGCTGGAAGCTCGATGTCTCGTGGGTGCTGTGCACGTTCTCGTGGGGGATCACGCTTATCATCGCGGGGATGATTGCGATGGTTGGCTGGCTGCTGCCGCCGGAGGATGGGTATGAGCCGTTGTCTGAGCGGCGGTCGTCGCGGCGGTCGAGGCGGGCGTAGATATACCCGTCTGTCGTTCTTTGCTTTTGGAATTGGATGCTTTTTGTTTTCTTTGGAGGTTTGGTTTTCGTGGGTCGGGTTTTTGGTTTTTTAGCGGTCGGTGTATTGGATGGTATGGTGGATGTGGTAATTTGCACGTCTGTGTGTGGTCGGGGTGGATTCATTTTACCACGAGTGTTGAAGTTCTTGTCTATATGTGTAGCGGGTGGGATTGAACGGTTGGTATCATTTGTGGGATTTAATAATATGTCGGCGGACAGGGTGACTGTATGTATCGATGTAGTTTACCATTGCAAGTATCTAGAATGCATGTGATATATACTCTTCTACAGCACGGTGTATTACCATAATCACCAGAACTAGCCTTGTAGTACTCAGTCACTACAGCATTGCCGGGTATTCATGTATTTATTCATTCCTTTCCTATTAATCTGACAAAATATCAGAGCTACCGACAACTCGCACGACAGGTATCTCGCTGTGCATACAAAGGTGACAGAAAGCCCTTCATCAGCGTACTAGCTGAGCGTGTCAGCGAATGTATGCGACGCACTACTCCATCTTCTCCTCGGCGACGTGGTGCAGGTACGAGCCCAGCAGCTTCGTGCCCTGAATATAGTTCTTCATATCCAGTTTCTCTACAATCCCACCATATCAGCACCCATAAAACTAGTTGTTGAGAATGATTGAACTCACCGTTGATGGAGTGCGGCTGGTCGGTCGACGTGCCCATCGGCAGCAGCAGCACGTTCTTGCCAGTCTCCTCCTCGAACGTCAGCGTGATGGGGATGCTGCCGCCCTCGCGCGTCAAATCCGGCTCGACGCCCCACACCTGTTTCGTCGCCTTTGCCGCCGCGCGGAAGTTCCAGTGATCTGGGTCCGCGTGCCACCATTTCCCATCGTGGATGAGCTTGACCGCCACCTTATTGTTGGTGTTGAGCTTCTTCGCCGCCTTTTCAACGTGCGCTGTTACGAGCCGCGTGACTTCCGCCAGCTCCATGTTGGGCACGGTCCGGATGCTGAATTTCCCGATGACCTTGGCGGGGATGACGGTCTTCGCGCCGGGAGCGTAGTACGCGCCCTCGACGCCGTGTAGCGATAGCGAGGGGAAGCGCCACCGCTTCATTAGGACTTCCTGCTTGTCTGTCGTCACGGTCGTCTCGGAGCCCAGCGCCTCGTAGAGGGTCGACATTTCGAAATCGATGTTCTGGTAGAGGGAACGCTCGCGGTCGGTGAGCGGGGCGACTTGGTCGTAGATGCCGTCGATTTGGATCTTGCCCTTGTTGTCGACGAGCGAGGACATGAGGGCGAGCAGGTCCGTCATCGGCTCGGTTACCAGGCCGCCGTAGACGCCAGAGTGGAGGTCCTGGCCGGGGCCGGAGATCTCGAGGGCGTAGTAGGAGCAGCCGCGGAGGCCGTACGTCAGGCATGGCTTTGTCGTGCCGAGCCAGCTGTCGATTTTCACCTTCGTTAGCTCAAGTATGCACACGATATATCGGCGGGCTTTAGAGTGGATGTGGAGACGCACTAGTTGTCGGAGATGCAGACGGCGTCGGTGTCTTTGTAAAAGTTCTTCGCCTCCTTCTTGATCAGCTCCTCGAGGCCCTCGGAGCCGGACTCCTCCATGCCCTCAAAGCACATGAGCAGGTTGACCGGCAGCTCCAACCCACACCTACACACAAATTAACACACCGACTAACCCACCGTATCGTGCGGGGAGGATTATATAAATACTTCTTATGGGCCTCGATGACGTTCAACCAGCCGAGAACAGGGCCTTTATCATCCGTCGACCCGCGCCCAAACATCCGCCCGGCCTTATCAATCGTCAGATCGAACGGTGCCGAATCCCACCCGTCCTCCTTGAACGCCGGCTGCACGTCGTAGTGTCCGTAGACGAGGATCGTGCGTTTTGCGGGGTCGTTCCCGTAGCGGCCGAGCAGGACGGGCGGCAGGTCGAGGCCCGGTGACTGCTCGCCGGGGAGGTAGAAGGTGACGGAGGCGCCGAGGGTCTCCAGCTCGCTCTTGAGCCACTCCGCCATCTATCACGCAAATTACATTAGCCGTGCGAACATATACGGTGGGGACTGGGTGCTGACCTTTACGACGTCCGGGCGGCGTTCCGGCTCCGCGGAGACGGAGGGGATGGCAACCGCCTTCCGGAGACCTATACCACCGGTTAACACACTCACGATCTGCTAGAAGCACGAATTAATAGTGGCTGCACTCACGCTCGACGAACGCATCCTGGAGAGCGTCGACCCTATTGTTTTACGAAAGTGCGTCAGCCCGACACTCATCTCATCTCACACATCTCAACATTTGGATAACAGGGAAAGGGGAGGGGGACGTACTGCTCGTAGTAAGCCTTCAAATCAGCCGGCATCGTGCTATCACTACCAGTACCAGTACTATATTTCTGAATCCGCGTATGCGTAAAAGTGCGAACTGCTGCGTCGAATGTTGTATTTCTGCAAAGGTGGGGTGCGAAGCGCGGGGCAACAACGACAGTAGTACCGAAATTCCGAGCGAATGCAAATGTGGGGGAGGAGGGGCTTCTTCCGCGCGATGAGATGGCGGTATTTATACTAGTGCCGTTCCGAGGACAGATGCGCCGCCCGATGACTCGACGGATCCCGAGCATGCGAGTGATTTATCTAATGCAAAACGCCGCGATATACCTGTAATATTTGTGAGAGGGATATCGTGCGTGGAATGCGCGTGGGCGGCATGCTGGCGAAAACTCGCTCGGTTACCCGCGCTTTCTCTCGATCGTGGCCTTTGTACATCCGTATCTGGCAGTCGTGATGGGCCAGGCTGCTTTTACTCCGGCTGTTCGGGTAGATAACAATTACTGCAGTCTTGATATCATACATCTCGAAAGATGCATCGTTGGGAGTATATCGTATATCATACATACATACACGCCTTCTAGAGTCTGCAATCCCAATTGAAGACGTCTAACTATAGACAGTAGATTCTCAAATATACCACCATCACGACATATTAATCAATTCGTGGATCTAGATACATCATGATACTATATACATACAATACAACAACCCTACAGATCCTTCCCCCAAAGCTGCCGCCGCCGCGTGCGCGCCTCCCTCGCGAACGTCCGCACCTTGCCCCACCGCTCCTTAACCTTCTCCGTCCGCCCCTTCATCTCCTTCACCCGCTCCTTCGTAACCGGCGCGACCATGCCCACGAAAAACTCACTGCACCCAAACTTATCCGCGAGCTTCCGACGACTCCACACGTTCGGATTCGATGCGCGCAACCGCTGGATCTTCTTCACGTCCGCCTCGGATAGATGGTAGGTCTTAGCGTACGGCCGTGTTAGCGACGGTGGGAGCTTTTTGTCGGTAGGGTTGCCGTTGCCGTCGAGGATGAGCGGGCGTGCCGGCGGGGGTACCGCGTCCGGTGACGTCGGTGCGGTTTTCAGAATGGCGGTCGTCGACGGCGGCGAGAAGCGCGGGTCCGTAGCCGGGATGAAGAGGCGCGGGGTGATGGATGGCGTCGGTGCCGCGGAGGGCGGATTGTAGATTATAGTTGGTATGGCGGGTGTTGGCGTGGCGGTCGTGCGAGACGGGGTTGTGAGCGGTGCGTGTGTGGATTTCGAGGGGATCGTGGACGCCGTCCCGATGAAGGAGGCGTGAGGGTGCAGTCGCAGCGCCTTCGTCATGCGGCGAGTGGTGGACTCGTGCCGGGCCTGCTGCAGCTGCGAGAGGAGTGTGGTCGTCGTCCGCCGGCGGGAGCGGGGCAGTGTGATTGCGAGAGACTGCAGTACGGATGAGAGGGCGCCCATCGAGGCGGTGGGGGTAGCCATTGTGGTGGGGCGGGGCGATGTGGTGATAGTCGATGTCGTCGAGTTGGAGGTTTGAAAATTCAATTCTCGCGGGAGAAAAGCCGCGGTCGTCACCTCAACACAGTTGCGACACAACTACCACGTCACCATACTACATCACCACCCGCCACGACAAAGTCTATTCAACGATATTATATTAACGAACCGACAGCAGGCCATCATATACACAATAATAATAATAAAACGCAAAACCGGCACTAGAGAGCAGAAATTACATGAGACAGGCAGGCAATGCTGAAAACAAATGATACAATCCGCCGACATGAACAAGTGTAAAGAATACAATCCCACCAGTCACCGTCGACCGCCTCTCCGTACTACTATTTTTAACAAAATAAAAAACATCGAAGAAAGGACTTTATTCCACTTCTAAAACGCCCTCGTAGATTAAATGGAATAAGAAAAAAGTCAAAAGCAGCTTAACAAATATAACACACACGCCAGCCAGCATCGATCGACCGATTCCACCCACCCACCAGAGCGGAGAGAACGAGAGAGAAAGTTTATAGTATGAGGTAGAGACGGAGATATATGTATGGATGAAGAATGTATGTAAGTAGTTTCCGTATCGAGTGAGGAAAAAGAGTATGTGTAATTCAAACAGATGCGATTCAACTGATGAATCCGCACCGAACTTCTGCAGGGACGCCGGAAGGGTATTTTTCTTTTGGAGATATCAGCACGGACGCACGCGACTCTCGAGTCGTAAAATCACACCCCGTCCGCACCGCGCGATACAAAAAAAAAAAAAAGCGAGGCAAAAGAACGGCCGATGGGACAGATAATAAAAAAAAGAGTATACCAGCAAAAAGGAAAAGGAGGATATCAAACAAGCGGACATTAAAATCGTATGGAATTTCGAACCACCTTCAACATCCACTGCCATCTCCTCGCCTCACCGCACACAATCGCACATTCTGGCCCACCGAAACAAGCATGTTCCTGCACTTCACTCAATGAACGCAGCGTCATATCCCAAAAGTCGACCGACGACCGAACAAGAAAAAAAGAGGTGAACGATTCACACATCAAAATAAGACGATGGATGAAATGAACCCAAACCAAAAACCCGACAGAAGATGAAAAGGAAAAAGGACGTGAGCGCAATGAGTTCTCCGTGGTATGCTGGTCAATGGTCTTGTGGACAACAGGCGTGAAAGAGTAAGGATAAGGAAATTCGTAACGACAAAAAGCATATATAACGAAGCATCGGCGGGTCTCACGAGTATCTTCGTGGACCCGGCGGTGCCATACTTACTTGCGGAACGGGGTAGCCGTGATGCACTTGAGCATAGTCTCCCTGCGTCAACGCCCCGAGCGCATCGAGGCCAGCCAGCGGCTGGGCTCCCGTCGCCCGACTGATCGGGCAGTCCTTGTGGGCGAGCAGCAGCGTCTTGAGCGTGAGAATCTCTTCCCGCAGGTTGGTGACCTGGGCATTCAAGGCGTCGTTCTCGGCCCCGTAGTATTCCACCTTGGCCTGGAGGTTCGCAAGCCACTGCTTCTTCCGCTGACGACACTTGAGCGCAGCAACCCTGCAATCATATTGTCAGCATGTCACAATTACTTTCACATAAGCCCAGGTCAACATACCTATTGCGCTCCAAAAAGTTCTTTCGCTTCTCTTCGTCCGTCATCTTTTTCGGATCTTGTCCCCCCATCTCGTCGTCATCGTCCATGTCGTCCATGTCGTCCATATCCTCATCTTCATCTCCAATCGAAGAGGAAGTCTTTGCCTTCTTCTTACTCGATGATACCTTCGGCTCTTCAGCTTTCCGGCGGTTGCCCGCGTTCTTCGTCACGCCAGCATTCACGGCGCCCTTCTTGCCAGCGACACTCTTGCCCTTCTTGCCCTTGGCAGATGTGGCTTCACCGCCATCGCTAAGCATGTCTTCACTCGCCTCGCTTTGCCCCCGCGTTGCGGTGCTCGTGTTCCTGCTGTGCCCGCTGGTAGCGATCGAATTCCTCTTCATGTTGTTGGTGCTCTGCGCAACATCTATGCTCATGGGAACCGCGCCGCCGGCGACGGGAACGGGCACCGACACGGGAACAGGGACAGCAATGGGCTGCGGCATATTCGCAGGCACAAATTGGTTTTCGGTCTGGTGCTTCTGACCTTGCTGAGCGAGCAGGTAGAGCCCGTTGGCCGCGGCGTTGGCATCAACACCGAAGGGATCCGACGGATGTCGAGCCTGCTGCGGTTGCGGTAGCTTGTTCACGGCCATACCCGTTACATCCATCGGGTCCGGATTGTCCTCCGGTTTGGGGACCGGGATAGACTGTGCAGCGATGGCCGGTTTCGTGGATCGATTGACGGCCTGCGCCGCCATAGCGGTCTTCTGGAACTCGAGGGTGCCAGGGGTCGCGCTTGTGAACCCAAACAAAGCTTGGGTGTTGGGAGAGGGAGCTGGGAACATGCTACCGCTACCTCCGGGCGTCAGTCCGGATCGGATACCGGATTCATTGGGCGTCAGTCCAGTTCGTAGAGAGGCTTCGTATCCATGCGCCGATGGGCCAGTCAGCATAGCAGGGGACAGCGGTCCCGATCGCAGAGAATTATAGCCCCAGTTGAAAGTACCCCCGGTACCAAAGTTCGTGCTCGGCGAGGCGATCTGAGAAGCGGGAGGCAGCAGAGCCTTCCCCGGAGTCAGGACGTCGGGCTTGGAAAATGATTCTTCGAACGGATTCGGCTCTTCTCGATATTTGTTGGAGGGAACTTGCGAAAAGTAGTCTCCGCCGTCGTCAGGAACCGCTGCAGGAGGTGGGGGTGGCGGCGGGGGCAACGAAGGCGCTCTCGTCTTCTCCGGACTCGATTCCGGTGCCTGGGCTGCGCTGCCGTTCGTAGTTGTGGCGGCCGTTGTCTTGGAGTTGGTGGATGCTGTGTCGGACGATCTGGAGGCGGACCTGGTGTGCTTGGAGATGTTTGGAGATGTTTTCGATAGATCTCGATTGGTGACTTGCGGGGAGCCCCGCTTTGGTTCTGCATACATGAGGCCGTCCTTGTCAGCACAACTTATCCTCCAACCAGACTTACGAGAAGATCCGGAGCGTGGATAGGTAGGGTCATCGGAGGGAAGTTTCGATGGGAGAAGATAAACAAAAGGCTGATCACTGGAAACAGCGGTTTGAAGTATTTTTCTCGAGTAGGACAGAATGGGAATATTCGATGGACGAGAGAACGATCCAAACGAAAAAGAGTAGGACGAAGAAAGAGAGGAAGGGAAACGATGCGGCGCGGAGCGGGCGACCATCACCAAACCGGGGGATCAGCCGGGGAGAAACGTACCATCAAAGTGTCGTTTGGTGTCGAGGGGAGAGTTGATACGGGACGAGGGTCCCTGGGACTGTCGAGTGGCTACAGCGGCCGACATTGTCTCTTAACTGGTGATGCTGTTGCTCAGAAATCGGGTTTTCCTCCTATAAAACGCCCCCTATAGGAATTTGGGAAGGGAATTATGACGACAGTATGCAGAGGGAAAGCGGCGCCCTAGTTCCAATGCGTAATTGTTCAGGTCGACAGGACCGGCTCCCCAAAGCGAGCAGTGCGGAGAGAGGGAGGGATAGAGTGGGAGGGATAGAGAAAGAGAGAGAGCAGGAGGCCGGCCCACGGATGGAATTAGGCTTTGGGGTATGACGACAGCGACGACGCTGGAGGAACGTTCTTTGGCTGCACTAGTCTTGGCGGCCGCCCTTTTTCTTTTTTTCTTCTTTTTCTTCTTCTTTTTTTGTTCTTCGCTGTTTCGCTGGCTGCCAGTGATGTTCTTTTAAACTCGAGTTTGTGTTCTGCAGCAGCGGTGAATCCGAAAGCAGCCACGGATCGGGCACGGAGTGGAAACTCTATCGGCGGGAAGGGATGACGGTCTACCACGGGGCGGTTTGTAAGCATGCGAGCGCCTGAACGAGCGGATTGAGCATCAAGCACACGAAGAGACGAACACCACACGAGAGCAAACAAAAAATTTACAAAAAAAAGGGAGCTAGAGGACGGAAAAGAAAAAGAGGGGGGTGACGGAGGGAAAGGAGGGGAGAGGGAGGCGAAAGGCAAGATCGCGAGGACCGTAGCGCAGAGATCTGGCAATCGGATCTTCAGCGAGAGGGAGAGGGAGAGGGAGTGAGTGGTGACTGAGGGCGAGTGACAATGCAATGGGCCAGTCAGGCACGGCGGAGCAGAGCAGAGCGCACAGGAGTAACGAGAGAAAAAAGGTATCGCAACTGGAGAGCAGCTAGCGGATTCGACCGAACCCCGGATATGCTTACATGGGACTTGCGATCGGGATTTGGGGAGGATTGGAGAGAGAGAGGAGCCAGAAACGGAGCGATGGGGAGAGGGAGGATGGGATGGGAGCGGACGAGCGAGCGAGATGACGAAATTATGAGATGTCACCACCGCCAACCGCCCGCCCGCCAACTGCTCGCCGCCTGACTAATTCGCATCGCTATAAGAAACAACCACACCCCCAGCGCCCGCCGCAAATCTCGCCCGCTGGAAAAAAAGCCGCCGATTCTTCAACCCGTTTCTCAAGATGGTGCAGATTATATGAAAATATAATATCAACTGGCGGTAGACGGGAGGACGAGCGTCTATTGGACGCTGGGCAGGCAGCCTGCCGCCGCAACACAGCGAGATAAGCAGGCCTGCTGGCCTATCACCCGGGCCAAAAGTTGCCAGTGGGCCAGCAGAAACGGCGGGAGATCACTGCGACTCCAGGCCAGCTGATGGGTCTCCTGGAGGCAAACGAGAGAGAACCACTGCACCGTGCCCAATCCACCTGCGCACGCCGTGGTGGCAACCTGCCGGGGGGCCTTTCATCGATTGATACCAGGGCGATCGAGGCCAGCCGTAGCAATCGAGGAAAAGCAGCATCAGGAGCAGAAGCACGAGTATGCAGGGCGATACGGCCAGTAGCAGCAGGAGCAGGAGCAGCAGCTCGCTCTTACAAATCAGAGCTGAGGACTGCCGACGGGCGCTGTCTGTTGGACGAGCAAGAGGGCAATGATCGGCCGCCCTCTCGCCCTCAACGGCAGCACCTCCCGCCAAACCGAGCAGCAGCACCACCGCCGGGCGAGATTGAAGACGCAGCGGAGAGCGTGTAGACGGTACCAGCTGATACCTCCCTCCATCTCGAGTGCCTACCGTCGTGATGTATACTCGAAAACGGGGAACATTCGAATTGAATTGGATTGGATTGAACGGGGGATGCGATATGTGTTGCCCGAAAATAACACACGCTGTTTTCTGGCTGGCTGCGGTTGGCCGCCGGCGCAATTGCGCTGGGAAAGAACGGACTGGGAGAACACGCTGAAATCGTGCTCGCTCACTCACCTCGTGGCAGACACCGTGACCTCGCGATATCCAGGCAGTGTGAAAAATGCGATCGATCAGGAGTCGAGTCGAGTCGAGCTGGGACGTCGAAAGAGCCGCGCGACAGAGCAGTGGGAAAAAAAGCTTGTCAGGTGTGTTTTTCGAGTGACAGCCGCAAACGTCCTGCAGGCAGAGCAGAGCAGAGCACACGAGAGCGCAGCGCTCCAGACAGCACCACAGAGAGCAGGAGGCACACCACCCACACGCAGAAAACGCTGCGGTACACAGACGCTGCCCAAACAGAAACCGTCGCCGGGCGATAATATCGATCGAGCGTCGTTAATCGAGCAGTCGGAGCAGAGAGGCGGATCTCGGGGGCCGGATGCGTGGCAGCGTGTTGGCGACGGTGCTTGTTTTTTTGCGGACTGGAAAGGTGGAATGATGATGAAATGACGTACTGATGGGAAGGGGGGAAAGCGAGAGCGAGCGAGAGCGAAAAAGGTGGGAAAGGCCAGAAAGGAAACCCCCAAAAGAAAAGAAACCAAGGAGGAAAAAAAAAAAAAAAAACCTCACACCCAAAACGAAAGGATTTTTACATTATCCACCGCTGTCTTTAAAAAGGGAGCGAGCACACGCTTAACACTTCCATCGGGGCTCCAGCAGCAGATCGTGGATAAATCTTAATTGGACGGATTCCATTACAAGAAGTACCAGTCCGGAAGTCGCTTCTTCGGTGTCGTCGGCCTGTCTGTGCCTGCGCCTGTGCCTGCGCACCGCTCTGAGGCTATGTACCCGTACACATCTACATCCACAAATCCACATTCACTCCATCCATCCAGACGACATGCACGAATACACACACACGATGTATAAATATACTTACTCGACATGCGTGATGCTGCACCACCGCCATGTATGTACATGTACCATTACGTTGTCTCCCGCAGCCAACTGTACATTGCAATGCCATCATCCGCGACGAAATTACAATATCATTTGAAGTTTCCCATCCAGGTATCAATTTGATTTTTCGCATTCTGGCAAAAACCCGCCTTTCGATTGCGGACGGCCTCCCAGCAACTGCTCGTGCAGAAAATCAAAAATCCCGACCAGTCACGACCCAAGCAGCGGTGGGCCGAGGAGCGACCGCCAAAAAAAGCCACATCTCGAACGATAGCCCGAGGAGAACAGAAGTCAGAAAAAGGAAAGGATGGAAGAAAAGCCCACCGGCCGGAACGTGTCTGCGGGCCCCCCGTCGAATCGAAGCACAATCGAACGTCCATCCATCCCCATTCCACCCGCTAGCAGCATGCTAGCAGTATCGACATAATCATCAGCATCATCAAACCATCAAACTACACTAATTTAATTAACAGCAGCAGCTGCATCGCAGCGATCTCCCCAATCCTCCGTATAAACAATCCGCCGTACGTGCAGGCGGGCGTATCGTGCTGTATCATCATGCCCCCGATAGCCAGAGTCTGATTTAAGCGGTTCTGCCGAATAAGAAAATAGGGGAATGCTAACGTCATAGAGCACCGCCAGCCAGGGAATGCCCGCCCGCCAGCAGAAAAACAAAAAGGAAGGGCAGCAGCAGCCCATGCATGCTTCCTTCTTCCTTCTTCTTTTTCTTCCACACTCCTCTGGATTGGGTTCCTCCCCCCTCTCCGCCCTCCGCGTGGATGGGATGGTGGTTGTGGATGGATGGGTGCATTTGCAAGCTCTGACAAGGGCCGGGGGCCACCGTTACGAAACCCCCAAGCTGCATGATATTTGCAGATGGACCGTGCCAGACTACGCTGAATCCGCCGCCCTGCACAAATACACACACATACAGTGCTAAGTCTACTGCGCTGCAACTGTGCTTCTGCTGCATGTGTGTATGTGTGCCCGAAAACCTGAAATTTCAATCTCGGCCGTAACGCTAAAACGCCCGGCACCGTCGACCTTACTCGACCCGACAGCTCTAGTAAAACAGTTTGCTCGCGAGTAACCCTCCTGCATACCGCTACGATCAATCCAGAGCCCATCCACGAGTCCAGACAAGTATACCTACTGTATGGACTCTTTCATCCATTGATTGATTGACTGGATGCATTGGGCCGATTCCCCTTCCATTCGACGCTCTCCTCCACATGTTTTTCCTTTTTTTCTCGTCGATTTATACTTTTCCCCAAATTCATGCTTTCCCTCCTTCGGGTTGCATCTACCGACTAACAAGCCGGGGAGACCCTTCCCCCAGTCGACATGGGGCGGGGGGCAAAATATTAAATTCAGCACCAATGCCGAACGGATTGGAATTCCCACAGCCGAGTCGACACTGCGCTAGCCGCCCTCGACGCTAGTACAATACACCATCCATTCTCTCTATCGTATCTAAGAGCTAAGAATGGTGTAGAACAGATGCTAACTTTGAACAGACGAACTTGGCGTTTACCGACAAAACTTCCAAACGAAGGTTCGATTCTCCGTCGATTCATTGATTCCATCAGGTCATGATTCAGATAAACACTCTCGAACCAGCTCCCCTTGAAACAAAACTAAACCAAACTAAACTAAACACCCACTGACCTATCCACCCATTGTAGCTGACAGAAAAAATGTCACGACGCAGAAATATTGCCCATCCTAAGCGCACATTCGTAATTAATCTGCTGTCTGCAACGCTCATACATACGTATCACCCGACATGACTTACTCACTGACAGCTAGCTGTGTACATAAGTATGTTTTATTGCTGCTGCGGTGCCCCAATTAACCGACCGACCGTTGCCGAGTTCCTCAAATAGCAGAGGAATCAAAGCGAGCACTTAAGACACCGGCGATATCACGTCAGTCACGTTCGCCGCCGTCCAATCATATCGTCGGATTTTTTTCCCTTCCCATATCAAACGAAATTTTTTCCCCAATAACCGCACCTGTCGGCTGACGGTGGGGACAGAAAAACAGTGAATTCCCAATGCGACTGCCGGCGCCGCACCTGATTGGTTCGACTCCTCACACCGGCTGTATCTAACCACAGCCAGTTCGTCCCAAGTAGCGCATGTCGCAGCACCTCTGTTGAAAAGTGCCGAGAGTGCGGTGAGATACTCGACGGTACCGTCGAATCTAGAAGACGTGCCAGTTGCATCCGGCAATCGGCTGGAGAACAGCCGTCCAATCCATCCTTTTCTACTACACATAATGCTTAGGTAGTATCAGCCTCACACCTTCGTTGAACAGGCGCAAAAAGCGAGAAAAGGGCAGAGAAGGTGGATACGTCATCAGCCCAAAGCTCCGTGTTTCATCCACCGCCTTCCGCCCGTTCCGGCAATTCCACAAACCGGCAAACACCGTTCCCATTCCTCCTACCATAACTTGCGGAGTATGATGCTAGCCAATTTCCTCCCGTTACACGGCTAACGGTACGGTCACCGCAACTCCGTCCCGCAACGCAGTGGCGTGGCGGATTCGCTCGACTCGCTACTCGGATTACGGTGGTGGTACACGGAAGATTCAGGTCACCTGCTTTCTTCGCCCTGGCTTCGAACGCACGCTTCGCTACCTGCTACACTCGTGCATGCGTATAAGCTACGACCCTCAACCGAATACGATGCGATCGATCGATCAATGTTTGTAAATGTAAATCGCCGGCTACATTCCCCATCCATCCATCAGGTACCCGTAGTATACTGTACGTCGCGTCTGCCTTTACATCCCGTCTGTCTGCCTGTCTGTCACGGAAGTATACTAGTACTTACACACCTACGTACATAAGACGTAGTTAGGTACCCAGGTACATAGGTGAGTAGATAGATGTAGATGTAGATGTAGACGAGGCTAGCCGATCGTGGAAACGTCTCTGCGACGCGGCGTGCACGAAATTGCAGCGGCCGTCGCATGCGTCTGCATGCGAACGCACGTTCGAACTCGCGCTTCGGTTCGTATTACATATAACGTAAATTATGTAGACGTGGCGTCCAGTTCGATCGACGGGACTCGTCGATGGTATGCACGGTGTAGTTGGGTAATCTTTGACGACACGACACGGTATTTTCCGCTGGCCATCGCGTCGAGAGCGATGGCGGTGGCTGTAACGTGATCGATCCGGGGATATCGATCCGGCCGCCGAATGCAGGTACTTCGTAATCGTCAGACTCTTGAGATCTACTAGCGTCTACACGCACGGTCGTAGGGTGAATTTGACCGATTGTTGTCTCTGATTTCGCGAGGTCTATGTAGGTAAGTACATATGTGTATCTCGTAGTTAACAGGCAGGAGTGATGCTATGTATATTTCTGGATCTACATTAGCATGCAATGCTATCGTCAAGGCCATTCAACAATGTTTATGCAAGTATGCACAGCGTGTTTGAATATCAACTCGAGTGTTCGAGTGTTTGGGTCTCTGGGTTGGAGATTGTGGTTGTCCAAGCTGGACATATGGTTGAGCGGTACTGGTCCGATCCAGCCGCAGCTAGTTCGCGTTCGTAAACATTGCGATGCGTTCTAGAACGATTGTAGTCGTGGGCCGTGTCGACGGATCCCACACACGACCGGATTCGTCGTGTTGGAGTTTTGCAAGCAACTCATGGGTTCAGTTGGGACCATTCAATCAACATGCACAGATTTAGGTTCCAAGGTACAAATATCAACGTCTGATGAGACTCCAGACTCAAATTCTCTTAAGTCTCGCAGAATCGACCCCCCAGTGCCCTCAGCGACCGAGCTCCAGGATCGGCAAGCACTCAGCTAGTAGTCGACTCTTCCATTTACAATTCTAAGTTCCTCTCTGCCTTTTATGCGACCCAGCCTAGTTAGTCTCAACCATCACACGCATCCGCTACAAAGTCGCCTTAACACCAGGTCATTCATCACCGTTGCTAGCTCACAAAATGGCGAGATACACGGGAACTATAAATCCACCTTAAATGTGCACCCTATTCATTTATACAGTATGCACCGTTCGATATTATGCTATCACTTAATCTCGAGTCACCCTCGTGACTGATCAATCCATAGCACTAGACGCGCTACCGGTAGTAGCGCTCAAACATAAATATACAGTGTTATATGTAGCATATACTATATAGCCGTCGGATGCGCCGTCGTTTTGTACGCGCTGGATATCAATATAATATTCAACTCCAGGAGAAACTAGCTGCCTCCTCGACGTAACTGCTCATGGCATGACCGCGCTTTACACGACTGATAAAATCGATCGTATTATGCCGTAGCAGGACACTGGCAGGATTCGGCTGCTCGGGAGGCAATCGGACAATCAAGAAGCCGGCTGGAAAAAAACAACTGCCTATTGCATCATGAGGAGTCTATCAGACCGTAGCCTGCAGTGCAGCAAACCTTAGGATGCCGATTCCAACTAAGCGTAGACGGAAGAATAGATCGCATGGTGTCTTGAATATATGAGCATATGCGGCTGGCGATCTAGATTGATCATGAGACTGACTAAGCACGTCCTTTTTCCGGGTTGGAACACAGAGTTCAAGGTTACACCAACAGAAGTCCTGATTGTAAGTTTCCTTGTCATGCCCTGGATAATGTTCTGTGATGGTGATTTAGATGGAAATTCTATTAGTGCAGAGTCTTGATGCAGTGTCCTTAAGTATTATCATTGAATCGAGAACTGAGCTCATTCGAATAGGCCACGGGTGCATCTGTTGGAATATTTTTTAGCTCAACTCATGAGCAAAAAAAAATGGGAATTTGAGTTCCACAAAAAATTAGCCCTTAAGCTAGCTGTCGATAGTTGTTGGCATTAATAGCTTCCAAAGCATATATACACGTATATATGCTAGTAGAGTAAATATGAGAAGCTTCAAGGAAGGCTTGTCATCAGTAGTTTGCTTAATTAAACAAGTACCAAGTTTGCAATACTGCGATATCAACTGGAGTACTACAGCATGGGGGCCACGATACCTCAATGGAGGGAGTATCGGAGCGTCTAAAATAGAGCATATAATATGACAAACAAAGAAGACTTCTGGACAGCTGGTTTTTTTTTTTTCCTTTGGCTCAACATAACCAATAATTTTCTACTAAAGTATTCAGGCTTCTACCGCTTCTGGTTCACGGCACAACCTCTACCGGCCGAGCTCTCCCAGGATCCTGTCTTCTCCTTCAATCACGTTCCCTTCTTCTCCCCCTCCTTCTTCTTTCTTTCTTTCTCCAGCCGCCCGCAATACTCTCTCCTTGCTCCCGTTACTCGTTGGCCCCCTCAAACTTTTTTCTCATCGCCGGGATCGATACGTATTATAAACCTTCGACATTCAATTCACCAGCTCACGCGCTTGGGAATCGTCAAAACGATACCGTCACCGCTGACAGCAGCAGCAGCGACCCCTTTGAGAGCAAATGGGCTCCCTAACTATCAACCCCGCGCATAGATCCGAGCTCTTCACGGTCAAGATACATCAAGGTCCCATTTTCAACGCTAGAAACCTAGGAACAAACAAGTGTATTGCCGGTTTCTTCACAGGACCCGGTCTTGGTATCTCATGTGAACAGATCTTTGAGGATCTAAAAATCCTCTACCCTAATCTCAAGGTCGCTCCTCAAGGGTATCGATTAGCATTATGGGCCCAGGAGGATATGGAAATATCAATTTACCACGAAGGGGCACAAGGTGCCGATCTGGTGCTTCCAACACCGAAGCCTCCGAGAGAATGGCTAGGCGTCATGTTTCACCACCCTGACCATTGGCGATGCTCCCAGGCCAAAGGGGAGGGCATCACTGGGCATGTCGAAGGTACGACATCAGACCATAGCTATGCATCATCCTACAGATAATATACCTGGCTCCATACGTTGATATCTCTGTTTCAACCTTTCCGGAAGATTTGTTGACGTTTATACGCCTAACAGTAGGGTGTGCGATCATTCCGCCCCTTGATTTCAATCCCGATGATAACGGTTATATGCCGTATGATACCATATATGGTATCCCAACAGCACGCCTTTCAAGACCAACAACTCCATCGAAACGGCCTCGATCCTCAAACTCCAGCCCAAAATCTTCACTTTCCGCAGCGGATCCAGCGAAACAAGACGCGAATACTCGATCACTAGCCGAGGGCTTTCCAGTGAGTACACGCAGCTTTGAGGAGGTAATCAAACAATATTATAGGCGTTGCGTGATCACGCAGACGGATAGCAAATTTGGATCACTCTTGTGCGGTCCCGGGTACGTCGCGGCACATATCATACCACAAAAATTGTGGTATGCATACCCAGACAGTTTTCCTCAGCTTGACAGGGATTACCCGATAAACGTGGTACCCTCTCCAACAGCTAGTGGGGGAACGGACCTGCAACGACGAATGACAGATACTTGGGATTCAGAAAACGGTATTGTTCTTCGAGCAGATGTCCACGATATTTTTGATAAGCGTCTAATCGCGATCCATCCCGTGAGTCACCTGGCCCATAGGATTTTACAACCGCGATAATATTAACGGTCTCCCATCCAGGTCACTTTTAAGGTGCGCGTATTTGCCCCCATGGCAATCGTCGCGCCTTACCACGGACAAACAGTGGATTGGGGCCCGAGGGGCCCACCTGGAAAAGAGGCACTCGCGTACCACTACCAGCAGACTGTCCTAGAGAACGTTGGGGCCCGATTCACCTTACGCTGCAAAATTTCCACTCGCAATAAGTGGTCAGACTCCATGAACAAGATTTTGCAATCAGGTATTATCGCGCTCAACCCCTGTGACGAGAAAGAGAAAGCCATTCTGGATCGAATTCTAATCGCATCATACCATAGAATTACCATCGATCCCTACAATCACGGAGGACATCGAACCCGGGGGGGACGGCGCTGCGGACGGATTCGAAGATACCTGGAGGCCTCGTTTGGGCAGAGCCCAAGAAGAGGAGATAAGGTCGTGGTTAGAGAAATACGACGTTTGATCTCCAACATATGTCATGTCACGACGTATAGTCGAAAATATCTCCACAGACGTTTTCTCTAGGAAACTGCACTGGAGGTCAGTGAGATAAGAGGGGGGTTATATTTGCGATACATTTTCTGTTATCTCTCTTCGTTTGAATTTCTCGAAATCTTGTCTCGCGGCATACTAAAAAGTTGCTATTTTCGACGTCAATCGGCAATACAACCACGAATAGACGAGACCGACAAGAAATAAAAAATCGGATCGCGACGGCATTTTCGAAAACGGCGTTTTCTTTTTGTGTTTAGCAGCAGACCTTGTAACTAGAGCTGGAGTAGTAGAACTCCCGCGAAGCAGCTAAGTTAGAGGTGCGCGGATCATGGAACGGAATCGAACTCTTTCGATTTAACTAATCTTGTGAAAGATGGGCAACCCGCGACGCATGCCGTCGTTCCTAAAGTAGCATATAGCAGCATATAACTGTCGCTTACCGGCAAAGACGTCTATTATATCTTGATATCACAGCCTCCATGCCGTACCCATAGTGGGAAAGTGCAGATATTCCATGATTAACGTTTACACATACAATATGTTTAGATCGATACGGTTGTCTCGTAGGACAGACTGCCAATCCTAGGGCTGGTGAAGCCGATACGATACCGTTCTACACTTCACATCCAATTTCTTCCTGTTGTATAATCAAGGCTGCTGGTTTATAAATTTATTATTTAGATTCAGGAATACAGGACAGTTTATCTATCAGTAGATTCAAGGAATGTTCGTCGAACACATGTAGTTCTGACCATACATTTCGGGCTTATGATATACCTATGTGTTACTTCCATCCATAGTGCACAAGTGCCCACGCATCCATCAGTCAGTGCATGGTGGCATCTGTATATATACGCATACCCAAGCTTCTATCCCACACAATCCTAGCATAGCAACAGCGCGTCCAATTTTGCCGGTTGAACGAAAGCCTCGAAAGGCCTTAAAGTCTAGACGTCTTTCACGCGATGGTAAATAAACATGACAACATGAAATGCATATATCAACCGGCCACTACGCGGCATATCGGCGTGATATTTGCAAATTTGCCAGCATCCGTACGACGACATGCCATAATATCCAGACCATCTTAATATACCGCCACCAATCGCCTTATCAGACCTGGGAAAAGTGATTGCGTCCAGTTTCTGATGAGGGTTACCTATCGCACAGGAGTTTATATGATTACCCTCCGCTCAAACTCTGTGCCTGACCGACCGTAAACGCTAACCTTGTGAAGTCGCACAAGGACCGTCGATTCATCAAAATCCTCGCCGCATGCGGATGTCAACGTCCACACTGACCATATGCATCCTAATCGGGAAATTGCAACAACCCGCTGTGTTGTCAGGACAATGAACGTTACACGACTAAACGACACCACGTCCACAGCCATATCTACTAACTACGCGTATAAACCACACGCACGCACGGGTACATTTTGCAAGGCTGGACGACTTGTTACCGAATACCAGTGCGAATAATATCGCGGTATGCAGCAGCCTACGATGTCTACGCGTCTTTGAGAGTGAAATGTAATATGTATATCATCCAGATATTACCATTGATGTCCCGTCTGTCTACGACCGATACAAAGCCCGGTGCACTGGCACGCCGCAAAATGTCAAAAGAAAACCGGAAAACACAGAAATAGAAAAAAAAGGCAGGCACAGCAAATATGTGTAGTTTAGAAAATATAAAGAATTTCCTTAAAAAAATCAAGAATGTAAGGTAGAAAACACTGAAATGATAAAAAGAACGCCGTAGGAAACAAGTTATACAATCAGAAAAAAGAAGGAACACTGAAAAAAGGGAAAAAAAAGAACGAAGACACAAGGTAAGAAAAAGTCAAGCAATCGCCGTCCGTCCGTCCGTCCGCCCATCATCGATGCAAAACCAGCACGAAACACAAACGAGCCTGTTGCGACCCTCACCCAATGTAAAATCTCGAAGCTTTTAGAGAGAGAGAAAACAAAAAAAGAATCTGGTTACCCCTGCAATTTTATCCCGTCGGTTCATCCCGCCCGCCTTGTATGTATGGATTGTATGTTTCTTTTCACTTCATTACGTCGTTTCATAGCAAATGCGGCGGCCGCGCGCGGAAAATACCTCCCACAACAAGAGCGCTTCCCGCGCACGACGTCATCACACATGTACGTGTACGTGTACGTGTACGAATCCCCGCGCCGCTTAACGACGCGCGATAAGGAACTGAATGGACGCACGAGAAAGGAACTGTTCAACCAGCAACCGTTAGCAGGCAATTCACACAACGTGATACAAGGAACGCGGGAAAGTAAACTTACAAAGACGCATCCAAGGAACCGGAAAAGCGCAAGAACGGCGTTCGACCACAGCAACAGTCTGAAGTAGAATGCCGTCCGGCTGTTGGCCTTGTTCGAGATACCAAAGCTGTCAAAGGCGGTGTCGGTGACCACGAGGACGAGGATCGCGTTGGAGATCATCCAGAACAGAATCAAACGTGTTCGGAAGCTCTTGTACGAGTCGTCCAAGCTCTTCTTCTCCTTCGTCTCCAGAGGCTTGTACGGCGTCAACGCACGCTTCACCGTAGCCTCAAACGCAGAGTCGATATCGGCCTGCGGCTTGTCCGGTTCATCGATGACCTGGGCTTTGCCGCCGTCGGTGGCCTTGGACTGCGCAGAGGGGAGGACATCGGCCTTGTCGGATCCCTTGGTACCCCAAGACACATCGTGCCAGTTGCAGAAAGCGTAGACGTTGAGAATGTTGACATACGACGACGCGATGAGCAAGTACTGCGGGAACGAGTGGAACAAGTGCCATGGGTCGAGGTAGAGGATCGACGAGACAATGTAGAGACCAAAAGTAGCAGCGAGAGCGATCAAGATGACACCGCTGGTCCCCTGGAAGAAGTTCTTGAAGAATTCAGCCGCGTTGCCAGCCTGCAGGTCGAACGACTGGAACGCTTTGATGACGAGGTAGACGGACAAGACGATGATGTACAGCTGGATGATGGCGAAGAAGATGAACGAAGCAATGTAAGTGTGTTTCGAACCCTTCGGTCTGTTACCCAGTGCCAGGACGAACTGTATCATGACGAGACCAAGGTAGATGTACTGAAGAACGACGTTGATGATGCCGGTAGCGCTTCCAAATGGCCACGGCTTCTGAGGAGGCGCCGGATCGGCAGTGAGACCCATGATAACGAAAGTAGTAAGCCAGAAGTTTGCCAGACCGAACCAGGACAGGATGAGCGAGAAGATGTTGTACAGGAGCTGGATGTGGAAGAAGAACATGCGGAGAGGGTTGTGGCTGGACCTGTAGAGACGACCGAAGTGGATCAACGAGTAGATACCGGCGGCGAACGAGCCGTTGAGCCAACGACGACGCTGACCGATGAATTCAGCCGTGCCGTCCGGAACGTCAGTCTCGCCCTTGGACAGCTTGACGTATGTCAAGTGCCACTTCTCGTTCTGCTTGGCCACCAACTCGAAACAGAGAATACGATCTTCAGCCAAGAACATGTTCTTCTTGAAGATGTTCATTCCCTCGATACCCTTCGCGCCGAGACGCGCCGAGAGAGTGTGGTCACCGTGGAAATACTGCTCCAGAGGCCGGCCAAGGATGGCGCGGAATCGGTAAGCAGAGAACGCACCGGGGAGCACAGAAACGTAACCGAACGAGGACTCCAACGGCTTGTCAAGAATGTTGGAAATCTTGTACTCAAAGTTCTGCGCGGCCACAAGCGGATTGATCAAGTTCTTGAGGCCTCTACCCAACATGGCGTGGATTTCACCGCAGGCACCGCCCAGATTCTTGTCGTTGTAGAAGGCCTCCCAGAGGTACAGGAGGGACTTGGGGCCTGGCTTGGTACCGGCGTCCAAGAGAATGCAGACCTCAGGATTCAAGATCTTGCCGAAGGCGTTGAACAGCCATCTGTGGGAGTTGATCTTCTTGGAGTTCTTCTGCTTCAAGCAGAACATCATCTGGACTGGGGGGAGGCACTGCGGGTCCTCGTCCTTTGGTCGGACGAGCATCTGCGAGGAAGTAACGGACAGCTGCGTTGTGTACTCGAAAATATGCGCAACTGTCTCCTTGGTATCGATCTTCCTCTTCATGATACCGTCCTGGAAGATACCGATTGTGGCCAACACATCCAAGGTGTCTTTGTCGCAGGGGTCGATACCGTCGAAGATCAAGCAGACAACAATCTTCTGCCAGGCCGGGCCATCGCGGTTCCAAAAGTCGGACTTCTTGAGGTTGACAATTTCTCTAATGTTTTGCATGACGCCGTGCAGCGTTCTGGCGGTGAGAACCTTGTCTTCATTGTAGTAGGTGATGGCGATGAGCAACTCCGTGGATCGGTTGTACATGGCCGGACGGAGTGTGTAACCGTTCTTCAGCGTAAAGTCATCGGGATCACAAGTAGCCGCAGTGTCTAGACAAAACGCCGCCGTTAACTCTCCATTCCATATATGGTAATTGCAGCTAAATTGGGCCCTTACATCTCAAATGCGTGAACTCTTCAGTTCCACCCTCGAGATCCTTGCTCTTATACTTTGGTAGAATGGCATTTTGAATGGCGGATGGGACTGGGTAGTCGGTAGCGAAGACTTGACCTTGAACAAGCTTGATCTTTCTGGTAGCGTACCGACGCATATTCGATGGAGCCTGTCGTTCTCTCCAGGCCTCCGTAGACGACGCCTCCGATCGATTGTATGGCGAGGCAACACGAGTTGGGAGGCCAGCAAAGCGAGTTCCGGTCTCCGGGTAGGGCTGATGAATCTCGCTGTATTGGGTTGTCGGGCGTGCATTGGGGACATAGGTTTCCTGCAGGGTATGGTGCTGGACGTCCCCAGAGTTGAAGGGATTATTGTCATCGTATCCGGTGGCGCCAGGATGCTGATGTTCAGGATGAGCACCCGGTTGATTGAGGAGGTTTCTCTGCTCCTCTCTCTCGTCATACTCCTCATTTACTGCCTGCTGTCCGTACGCAGAGCCCTGCTGCGGCGGGTACCCATAGCCGCCCGGCGGGCCACCGTAACCTCCTGGTTGTGCCATGTTTAAGGAGGTGTTATGGAGAGTTTGTTAGGGTGTCACGGTCTCGATGCTCGCGACTTCTTTTTTTTGAAAAATTTCTTTCTGTGGATGAAGAGTAACGCGGTTGTTCTAACGATTGGATTTTTGTGATCGTGTGTCTGTTCTGATGTTTTCTGTGCGGCAGACGTGTTAGTAGCTGGTTTGAACCCCCTAGCTCCTTTGGTGAAGCTCGACAATTACAGCCACAACGAATATTGCAAATAAAGCCCCAGGTTTCCTCGGAACCGGGGAACGACAGCCACCGAACGCGCAAAAGGGCTTGCACTTGGGATATACATACCGGAAGCAGATGGGATTGCTGGTTTTTCCGTTTGTTGGTTGTATGGCTTCAGGCCGAAAAGTAAAAAATGGTATGATATTCACACTTCCCACACAGCGGGACCGAGGGAGAAGAAGAAAAACGAACGATTGGCTAGAGATTATGAGAAGCAGCAGGTTAGATGACGAGAACGCGAGGACGATTTGCAATAGCGATATGATACGACGTCAAAAAGGCACCTGTTGCGGCAAGCGAAGGTGATATAAGAAGCCTGACCGAGCAAGCTAAATAGAGGGAGGCAGGGAGCAGGACACAGCTGGGGTTTTCAGCCGTGACTGGGGATGATGGATTTCAGAGGAAATAATCGAACGGTTGGAGAATGGGCGGGAGGGAGCATATATGTAGAAGGGCAGAAAGGACAGAGCGGCCTGAGGAATACCTTCAGGGGCAGCCGGCTGGGCAGAAGAATGTTTATCGTGCCTTGGGTTTGTTATTATTCTCGCCGTGCAGCAGCTGCTACGACTGATTGGTGCTACCGCGGCGGGATGTGTCTTAGCGTCGACGTCGACAGCAGGCGGACCTTGTGGGAAAGTCGGGCTTGCTTGGGCTCTGACTTGGGGGCCAGCTGTGTGCGACGAAAACAAATTTTCGGGGAGAGCGAGAGTGGAGGGTCGATGCGAGCTGCGGTGCGGCGCGGCGGGTGATGGAGGAGGATGGGGAGTAGGAGTAGGAGGACAGGAGAGCAGGAAGTAACTGTACGTACCAGGCAGGCGGAACACGCGAGAGTATCGTCAAATATAACACGGCCGTGTAGCGACAACGAAGGGCGGTGACAACGACGGTGACGACGACGACGAAAGGAAGCGGTGAAGAAGACGACGGTGGATATTTAAAATGGCGGTGTCACAGCGGCCGGGAGGGACGGCGATGATGAAATAGTGCTTAGAGAGAGGAGGGTTGAGGGGGGCAGGTCAAAGGAGGGAAGTGAAGGGAGAGGAGGAAAAGAAATGAAATCTCAGATCGAAGGAGCAGCTTGACGACGGGGGACAGCTTCCGTTAAAACAGCAGCAGCGCTGGACGACGTCCACCCATCGGAGACACACACACTTGCCGTAACGCACGCTATCTCTCGCCGCTCTCCTTTTGCAGACAGGAACGGACTGTCCAGAAGAACCCGAACCCTCTTCGATCTGACGAAAGGTTGCGTATCGTGCTTGCTCTCTTTGTCAGTCACTAGCCCTCACCACGCCCGCCGCCTTTCCTTTTTCCGCGCTCGCTCTCGACCGGGCTGACCTATTTTTACTCGGGGCCTCAGGGGCAGCCATGCAAGCTGTCGACCAAGTAATGCAAATCCATCTACCCAACCCTGGCTCGCTCCTCGGCCCTGCCTCGTTCTCGCCAGACACCACGGACGAATTTGCCCTTCAGGTCGTCGGGGAGAACGCCTGGCGGTCTGCTGTCTGCAGTAAGATAGCTACTTTAGCTACCACCCTGCCTGGCTCTCTCTCACTCTTCCCACACCGGCCTAACCCCGGCCGGCCTTCTAGAAAAAAACGGCCAGCGGAGCTGAGCCCTCGACCTCGACCGTCGACGAGCTGACCTCGCCATCATGACCTTTCGAGCTGGTCACGTCCGGCCGTGCAGCTACATGGCTGTCCTCCACCCTTCGACGCTTGGCTGCATCGAGACCATCTCCGTCAAGGGCAGGAGGGCGGCCCTCCCTCGTTAACGTTTTCATGAGAGCCGGTAGCCGCAAATCGGATCTAAACGACCCAAACGAAGCTTGCCGGCACATGTATCTCGAGCACGGAATACACATCTGGTACATTCCGTGCTCTCTGTCCGCACTCGGACCGTGCAAGTACCCCATCCATCTCAGCCCGTCAGACGAAAAGAAAGAAGAAAAAGCCAAAGGGCTGAGCTTGGCCGCACTGGCGCATACACGCCAAACCGCTTGTGAAAGATCTGGACAGCTTTACCCGACGATGATTACCCTCCCTTTCACTTTTTTCTGATATATACGAGCTCACGCTAAATGAACACTCTCACCCGATCTTTTGCTTTCCTGTCCCTCACATCCCAAGACCCCGTATAAGCAAAGTAAGATGAGACCTTGTGACAAAAAGCAGATTGCATTCAGAGAAGCACTCGAACAACCGGCTCACTCACTCACTCAACCCGCGCCCGCACTGTCGCAAGCTACAGACAGGCAGCTGGGGGACGCACACTGGTAATATCCGAAGGTACCTATACCTGGAGGTACAGGATCGCCGGGCAAGCAAAACCTAGCTTCTTGGCATTTGAGGCATTGGCACGGGGCGAGCGAGGTGCGAGGGAAAAGCAGTCGAAAAGGGCTGCAGCGCTGTCGACACCTTGCACAAATCAAACAAGCTTGAAACAGAATGAGCCGTTGGGCCTTCTCCTTATTTCGTACGTTTACGTCCGGCTCAGCGTCCACGTCCGTACACCTGCCCGTCCGCCAATTGACACGCGAAAAACTCAACTCGGTGGGCGGGTTGGCTGGCCGTGCTTTTTCTTCCCGCACGCCGCATCGAAGGAGAAGGTGTGGTGCGTGTGTGGTGGTATCGAGCGCATCTACGCTCTCGATATGTCGAGATTCCCATGCTTGACTTTTCTTTTCTCGCGTGGGCGTGCGTACGTCTGAGGTGGAGCAGGGCAAGGCAACAAGGCAAGCAAGCAGGCAAGCAAGCAAACGACCGAGATCTTTTGCAATGAGACATCCAAGCCACACCGGCGAGCGAGACCCGTCAACCAACCACCATGGGCCAAAAATAACGGCAAGGGTGCTGTCAACCTCGCGAAAGAGGTCATTCACGTCAAGCAAGCAAGCAAGCAAGCGGAGCTAAAAATAATACTGGCGCCACCGCTACTCTCCAACTACCACCACCATCGCTTGAAGACACAAAATGTCGGGCTTCACGCTTAAGTTAAAATCCGGACTATCGGTATGAGAGCTAACTGCAAGTGGTACGGGCGTGTATGTGGGTGAGAGTGGCATCCTTTGCCTTCAAATACTGGCAGATGGGACCCTGTCTCGGGCGAAATACCGACTGGGCGAGCGGACCTATCAACGGACGGGATGCGCACCGTCGGACAAAGGAAGCTTTTGTAAAAATAATCTTGGCTTCAATGCACGCACGCATACCGGTGCTACTACGTGATAGTATGTAGTACCTGTCTATGTGTCTTTGTTTCTTCGAGCGGGAAAAGACCAAATGCGGACCCGCTGGAACCTGAAAATAATTCTGGATACTCGCGCGTCGAGGTTGTTTCGTTTGACTGCTGTGTGAAAATTTCATCCTATTTTACTTTCTGATTCCTGCCTTGCGCCTGCAACGTTGGATTGCAGGTGAGCATGGACCGGGGGCTAGTGCGGGCATGCACTGGCGGAAGTGGCGCGGCAGTGACACAGCCACACCAACACATGTCGCTTGCCTGCGAGACAGAAAACACGCTCAAAACGGTGCTCCCAGCTTCCAAAAGGAGGCATCTGAGAACGAGGTGAGAAAAAAAAAGAAACAACAAAAAGCTTCGTCAGCAGTACGCTGTCCAGGGGTACGCCAACCGCTCATATTGATCAATAGAAGAAGGATGAAGAGCAAATCCCAAGCAAACCGATTCCAACAGTGGGAAGCATCGACGTTGGGCGGCACAGCATGCAAGCTTTCCAGTTGGTCGCATGTCGACCTGACCCCTCGGTTGGGCAGACCGACAGTCGAATCCACCCATCGAGCACAATCCCGGCCGCAAATAGCTCGTGGCCATGGTCGACGGTCGCCTCCCGCTGGCCGGCTTCCACTTGACAAGAACCACCAATCGCACGCCGCGATCAGCAGATGGGCATGCCAGGATACATGTACTACAGCCAATATATCGACCTACCCTATCGATCGATATCATGAAGCGCCGTTCGCATGTGTCGACGATCTTATAGGCCGGATATCGCATGTGTCGTCATGCTGTACTCCGCCATCCCGGTCGCGCGATCACCATCATGACGTTCACGTTACTAAGTATGCATATCATACTATTGATCAAGTGGACGCAAGCAATATACTTGTATCTATAGCATCCTGTGGATACTGCGATGCAAACTTAAATTGCCGTGTACGGTGCGTGATCGATCCGCTTTGGCTTTGTTTTCGTCGAGCTATCTAGCTGTAACGGCTGTGCCAGATAACGTATGGAAGGGCGGGCGAGCAGGCGGGCGAGCAAGCCGAGGGGATATGATCTGAAGCCAGGCTATCGATATACGTACATGTACTGGACTCTCCCTTAATTAGACGAACTGCATGTCGTGTTACATCGATCGGTAAGTGGTTAGTTAAGGGCACTTGTATATTCGGTGCATGCATGCATGCATGCGTGATATTAGCCGACCGCTTGTCAGAATCAGATACTTTTGATAGTAACATGTTAGCTTGGGGACTTTTAAGACCTGTCGTGTAATGTCGGCTAGAGGTATGTGGAGATGTCTGCGGCGAGATTCGAAATCTACCTCGATCGGATGGTGACGGCGGAATAGCAGCTATATACCTAAGCAGTGGGGCCCTATATGGAAGTTCATCATCTTCGAGTATAGGAGTATACTGCTTGTGTTAATATTACATCCGGCAGGCGGTCTCCACCAAGCGAAGGGTTCGCGGACCGTCCTCTGCTCGACGAGCAAAGTGTCTCGATGGCGCTAGAGGTGCGAAAGCGAAAACAAGCCATGCATGCTCTCACACTCCGATCAGCACGCCTCTTGCCTTCCGCAGCGCGAAAGTGTCCCTCACCGCGCGCCTGCCCTGGGAGTACTTTTATACGTGCTCCGTAGAATGCTGCAGGTCTGTATGTATGCACTGAGATGATGCAGCGCTGCAATCTTTTCAGCTGATCAGCCGCACATTGGCATGTTTCCACTCGCAACGTCCGTCCCGGCTGCATTGCAATCAATTCACCGACCGAGAAATTCGGTGTGAAATAGAAAAATTCGATTGGAGCAAAAAGCACTGGGCGCGATTGCGACTGCGCGCTGGGCGATAGTATTGATTACCATAGCTGAGTTTTAAATTTCCACCGTACGTGCCTGCATGTCGGACTGTGCATTTTTTACACAATGCAATGCCATACCAATGCCGTGCGTGCGTGCGAGCGTACGTGCGTACCCCGGCAATTACGGTGCAACCAGCAGACGCCCGATTTTAGCAGGTCATTGCGCAAGCTGGAGGTCTGAGAATTTTGGCCCACAGGGTCTACGTAACCCGCTGTGGAACCCTTGCGTTCCCGCCCCGGGTTCCTGTCTGTAAGAGAAGTCGAGGGGGTCCAAGTCTGACTGTCTATGCTTGACGGCAGCGGCTAGATTCTCGGGACAACATTAGACATCCTTTTCAGAGGGGCTAGCTAGGTGGCCAGTTGGTCGATTAGAATGTTACTTAGTAGTATAACATCGACGACTAGCTGGGGGATATAGTGGTGGATTCGCGTGTTTGGCCAACAGTGGCCCGTTAGTGGTGTTATTCGCGATGGATGATGCATGGAACGAGACAGCCCAAGGCCTGGGCGGGTAATTGCAGGCCGGCCAACACTGTAACACTCCAATCGTGCTTGTAACAGCGGGAGGCCAACCGGCCGGACTGGGAGGCAGTTCGCGATGGTGTAGTCCGAGTGCGTGATGGTGGTGCTATCAATCGCTGGGCACTCCGTCGATGCGAACCTCTCAAGCACCCACCATCGGTCGTCCGCTCGACGGCCGCGGACAGGCATCGCGCGTCCTGCCTGTTGGCCGGAAGGTGTCGTTAATTTCGGTCGTTAAATGCAGCTGCGATGGCCAATCTGCAAGGCAGGCCAATCAGCGGCGCCCCGTCCGCCCAGCGTCCCGCCAGCGTCCTGCCAGCTTCTCTCTCGTGCCTGGGGGGGCCTTAATTAGCGTGGGCTCGAGGTGCCTCTTTTCCGCAGCCCTGCTGTGCCTGTTCCTGCGCGAGACAGCGATCCCCAGTCACCAAACCGGCCTGTAGCGAGGGTGGCTGTAAGCCATCGTAATAAGGAACGGTTAGCAGCGCGGTCCGGTGGGGACAATTGATCTTTCTCTCACGATCGAAGAAAAACCCGCTGCGCATTCTTCCCTTCCGCACCAGTTTTTTCTCCTCTTCTTCCCTCTTTCCCCGTCCCTTTCTTCCCGCCTGCTGCTTGCGAAGGAGCGAGAGTGATTTGCCCGCCGGTTTCCTTCCTCAGCCCGCTGCTCTCGCCCTTATCCGACCATATCGTCGCTCGTTTAGAAGTGCAGACACTTTGACCTGCACTATCACTTTCTCTTCTGTCATCGTTCACCGCACCGCAGTCTCCACCCGCAGGAGTTGAGCCGTAGGATCGCACATACACACCTTCGTCTCCCATATCTCCTCCATCTCCTTCCTTCGTTCCTTCCTTCCTTTTGTTCTTTGTCTCGGCCCGCGACGCTGTTACATGTAAGACGAAGGGGCTCGTAGTTGGTTTGAGTTGAACGAAAGAGCGAGCGAGAAAGGGGCACTGCTGCACAACACCACCGCCAGCCAATCGCCACACGCCCTTCCAACCGCTCCCCATCAGCTTCGCCGTCAACAGCCTTGTCCTCCCCGACAAAGCCGCCGACGTTGATATTATCTACCAATCCACCCTCTCACGACCCCTCGACGGATGCAGCTGCCCGCCGGCCGTTTTTAACGAAACCTTCCACTCCCTAGAGCCCGTAGCGCGACGATTGCGACGACCGACATTTCTCACGAAACCCTCCCTTCCTCGATTCGAGCGCCTCAAACACTCTCCGACTCAGGCATTGCCATAACAGTGCCTTCCCATCCGACAGCCTTTGGTCTCGTGTCAACCCACAGCCCGCCTTAACCGTAAAATTTTCAGCTCTCTTCGTGACCGACCTGCTGCGGTCCACCTTCGGATCGGGATTCTGAGTCGAGAACCATCGAATTGATTCGACCTTAGCCGTGGTGGAAAGATCGTCGAGTTCCAGAGCAGTGGGGACATAGTTCAAAGAAGCATCTTCTTCCTCTTGATATATATCCAATATGGCTGGGTTCACCGCTCCCGCCATCAATGAGCGTACGTCACCACCTCCTTCTGCTTCCTCATCTTCGGTAATATCATGCGCACGCTTCAAGACGATGGACTAACGGGGAGCGCTGCTGTAGTGGCTCAGATATTCAGGAGACAAACAAATTGCATAACATGTCCCGACACCGCGCCCAGTTGCAAAACACACATCTGCGATGCCGGCTTGACCTGCGTCATAACAGTGCAATCCTGTGATGCTTGCGCAAAAGTCGAGTGCCAGCGTCTGATAACGAAGAGTCAGACCACCGCCGCACCCGACACTTCCAATGGTGGTGGCAACAAAGGAGCGCCCGTGGGAGCGATCGTGGGAGGTGTCTTTGGCTTCCTGGTTGTAGTCTTTGTCGCCGCGTTCTTCATCATCAGACGAAACAAGAAGAAGCAGAAGGAGGCCTACGAAGCCAGCGTTGCGACATGGGCGGTCGAGAAGGACGGCAGCTCGTTCGGCGGACACAGAGACGCGAGAGCCTCCACGCACTCCGTCGGATCCATCGCCTCGACCGTTCTCACGCGAGCCTCGAATGTCATCCAGATCGCCTACATCCCCGGCGTCACGAACAGATCCAATCCGAACTCTCCCGGCTTCCTCGGTGTCCCTCCTGTCCCCGCGATCCCTGGCCAGCATCTATCGCCAGCATCCGAGGAACACTTCTTCTCAGCCAATGACATTGCACGACAGTCTGTTTGGTCTACCAACTCGGGTTTTACTGTCAACACCGCTGATCCGCGGGCCTCCGTCGCGACCACCATCTACCGTAACAATGCAATTGTCTCACCGCTTGCCGCCACGGCAACCGTCGTCCGCGCTAAGGTTGCCGTCGTCAATGTCAAGAGCTCGCCGGCCGTCAGCAGCTCCTCGTCCTCGCCCAAGCACTCTCCCGCCGGCACCCCTCCGGTTCCATCCCTCGACCTGTCCAAGTTCCCGGCTCCTAATGCTGACGGTATGCTCTCGCCGCGACCGCCACTGTCGCCCGCCTTCTCCGTTGGCTCGACGTTCTTGAACAGCAACAACAAAGGTCACATGTCGACTGTCCAGGAGGAACGAGAGGATAGACGGTCGATGCTCTCGACAAGGACAGGTGAAGACGGCAGGTCTCCGTTCTCTGACCGCGCGTCCGTCCTGACGGATACGGTTGCGCCGCTCAAGATCAAGAACCCTGGCCGGACTTCGCCTGCCCGACATATGGAAGGCGATATCAGGATGAGCTTCCGGCCCGTCTCCGAGTTCAACAGCGACGAGAACACCTCTTCGTCCAGCAGGGAGAAGAGCCCATTCGGCGATGAGAATCGACTCAAGCCGTGACAGAACGACCAAGAACCAAAGTAAAAAAAAAGGACAAGAAATCAACAAAAAAAAATCATAATTGGGAATCTGGAAGGCAAGGCTCGTTATTTCGTTTTCGAGGGTTAGGTTTTTCTTTCTTTGTTTCTTCTCGGGCGGTGTCAATTATATGCTGGAGTTCTTTACTTATTTCTCGTCTGTCGATTTCATTGTCTACGCTCCCTCCTTCACAGCGTTTCCTTTCCACATCCTGTTTCCTGACGGACACGGCATCTCTGCACAATGTCACTGTTCGTCCATCCGATCGATGCATGCGCGCACATCTTTCATCCACTATCTATCCGTCTACAAACCCGATACCACGCACCCACCTCGTGATCCGCGGGCTGTCATTTTCCTTTGTTGCGAACGGCGTTTCCGCCGGCCTTTCCCCCCTGATATCTTTATTTTTATTTTATACATACATACATATCATCCCCCTTCCAATTCTACATCTCTTAATCTCTTTTTTCTAAAAGAATTACTTGTTTTTTTTTCATTGTGTTCGTTCTTGCTTCTGGTTGGCAGTCGGGCGTTCAATTATTTTTTCTATAAACATTTTCGATTCGATTATACTTTTCTCGTCGGGGTACGGCTTTTTACTTACTATTCTATTCGTGTATTTTTATTCATGGGGCTGACGGGTAGGCTCGATTGGTTCGTCCGTAGCAGATGAAATGACAGCTGTGTCGCGATTACTTGTTTTAGAAAACGTCTATAAACGTACGTGCGCGTGTAGTGTAATCTGGATGCAGCAAGCTAGGTGCACGCACGGTGGGTACGTGCAGAATTCGCGCGTGAGTTAGGCTCGCTAGCATTTATGCATGCAAGCTAACGGTGCATTAGCCGTTTACCTACCTGTGTTCACGAGGTCAGTGGAGCGAGTATACTAGCTAAGCTCGAGTCGCGGCAGATAGTACATCTATGCTTGCGATATTACAGCGCTCGGCAGGCTGGGTATACGAGACCAAGCGCTCGGGCTTACTTTGCCAACGGGAACAGGACTGTCTATACGAGGACGTGGAAGTATACCGGTGTACCTCGACCTCGATTTACATGTTCGATACTTTCTTCTTCTTCTTTTTCCACGTGCATTACCCACTTATATGATATGATTATATTGTCATGCGGGGATCGGATCAGACGAGACACATGCCGCCTAGCCGGCGAGAGATACGATGTGGGATAGTTAGTAAGTAAGTAAGTGTGAGGAACTGTGATATCGACATTCTCGTTTTCGGATCCGCTCGAACACAGCTTATGTCAGACGTAGTTGGGTGGCGGCGCCACCAACATGTGCGGCTGGAGTTCGAGCAGGCTACCTAGCTCTTGCTATATACTTGGTGGATCTAGACCATGAATGAACGCAGCTGTGTATGACGAGCTGAGAAGCTTTCTAATATGTTCAGCTCATGCTCACTTACGCTAGTCATGTCACCTTGCGAAAGGCAGTCTACAACCACGCTAAGCGAATGCTAAGAACGACCATCCTAGAGCTGTGTGAGTGGAAATAAAAGTAAGTAAAAAGTAATAAGTTAATGAAGAGAAAGTTATAGTAAGAGTGGTAAAAAATATTGATTTCTGCACTTAGGTTCCTGCATAGCGTCTGCCAGATACCCACGAAGCAAGCTTACAGCTGAATAGAATGAGGCGTTCTGCCTCAACTTGATTATGTTGGTTTGTGATCCCTTTATACGTTCGTCGGTCTGTGAAACCATGAAAACCAACGCAAGTTCAACGTCAGCCCATCGGATTGATATCTTCGCCGTCGCAGTTTGGGTTACGTGACAAGATGGATATAGATTTTTGATAAATTTGAGCCAGTCTCTTGACCTGAATTTTTTGATGTCGTCTGGTCAACAATGAAACGGTATACGGTAGGAGCCAAGCACGGACTTTTATTCCTACAAATAGGTTAAGGATATCCAAAAAAAGCTTTAAAAGGAATTCCCACACGTGCACGACGCGGCGACAGAAATAGAATTATGGAAATCTCTCAATCTTTTAATTGAGACAGGCGGCTGAAATTTGGACTGGTCTTCATTGGAATATTCATGCGGATAGGGCTAGACCAAGCGATGCGCCTCTATTTGTGCAGGGCCCTGCATCTATGAAGACAGAACAATGCATGCATGATTCGACTAGTGTGGGGCACGGAAGGATCCAAATGCAGCTTTCCATACGAAGTATTCAAAGCCTTCGCGAACTAGTGCAACATGGGCGACGCATTACTACACCGATATCATGATAAAATTGCACCTAAAGCTTCACGAACAAGGCACCTAGTCTAATGAGGAATTCCGGTCTAAAACAACGATAACGATGTGTCAAAACTACTACGCCTGGGGTAGTCGCTGGAAAATAGAGCTAAGCAAGGTGGGGGATTGTGCTGGGACGGGATGCAATGATTGTCAACTCGCCATTGACGCCATCAGGACTTACAAGCACAATTGGGTCGATGCACCTGCTGGAAAGACCGTCGAGATTGCTAGCGGAGTCTGCTGTTTTGAGATATCTGGCGGAGGTGTAACCGCTGAGAAGTTCACTCTACGATTAAAGCCGCATGGTAATCACACCCCAAAATCACAATTCAATATATGAATCTGATAGCTAGCCTTTAACTTTTATATTGATATATAACGTTTTGGAGACTAACGTAGCCCGCGCACCAAATATATAGCCGATCATTTTTTCAGGCCAACCAAGTTGAAGCGCCAAACCGAGCTGCCATATGAGTTTACACTGGGCATCTGCCCGGACACAACTGATGATGCCGCTTTCGAACGAGTTCGAGCCTGGCTTTCCCAATGCGAGAACAACCACGGAACTCGTTGTCGTTCGTTTCAAGACCTGAGCAAGCTGCCTCGCAGATTACTCCAAGTTAACCAGACAGGTGATGAATATATCAACCTCGTCAAGACGGATACCGGAGATGAAGGGTTCCTCAAATATGCCTGCCTTAGCTATCGATGGGGAGTCAGTCCGGAATCCATCGTCCGTACAACGAGCAAGACCGTCGAGAAAAATTACAAAGGGATCAAACTGAATGATCCAAACCTGCCGAGGGCGGTCATCGACACCGTCACAGTTTGTAGGAAATTATCAATTCCCTATCTCTGGGTTGACGCCCTCTGCATTATCCAACCTGAATACAAGAAGTACAGAGCAACAGCGGACGAGGAAGATAAAGAAGCGATAAAGGACTGGGAGGAGGAAGGGTCCACGATGGACAGAGTATACGGCAACTCCTACCTTACCATCTACGCGGACGGCGCGAAAAATTGCCAGACGAGTTTCTTGGGAAAACAAAACTACTACGAACGAGAGCGCCGGATAGATACCGTGGTGGACGAGGGTGAGATGACTTGGTTCGTCAGGTCCCTCAGATACACGGACGAAGAGTACCCATTCTATCACAAGGAAGTGGATGACAGATGCGAAAGGATGCTAGACACGCGCGGTTGGTGTCTTCAGGAAAGCCTCATTCCGAACCGTCGACTACGCTTCAACGGCGACGAAATGATCTGGCAATGCAATCTTTCCGAACTGTGTGAATGCGGCCATATTATCTCACAGTATAGGGACTTCCATCCTATTTATCCGTGGAATCTGGACACGGAGACAGAGCCTGTGATGGGTGGGATGTTGCATTCTCTCAAGCCTGCAGGCGGCCCACCCACTTCCACTTGGAAATCGCTCAAATACGCCAGTATGTGGTTTGGAATTATCGAAGACTACTCCGGCCGCAAGATGACCAAGCCGAAAGACAAGCTGTTGGGAGTGTCCGGTGCCGCGAATATGCTTCGTCTGGTGGCATTATATCAAGCTCGGGAAACCAAACGCAAATCTATGTGGTATGGCCAGTCTGAGAGCGAATCTGAGGATTCCCTTGACAGCGAATTTGACGGCAGATTTCATGGCGGATTTGACGGCGGATTCTATGACGACTTCAATGGCGATCGCAGTATATATAGCGGATCCGAAGAATTGTCGGAGGGCGACTTTGAAGGTGGATTCGAAGTCGAATATGGAAGTGAATCTGAAGGCGAAGATGAAAGCGAGGATGAAGGCGAGGATGAAGGCGGATCCGAGAGAAAATCGGAGGGAGAATCGAAAGGAGAATTAGAAGACAAGTTTGAGGCTGAAGCCGAAGTCGAACCCGAAGATGAACTTGAAAGTGAACCCGAAGACGAAGGCGAAGGTGAATCTGATGATGGATCCAAAGGCGAACCTACATTTCAACCTATAATTGAACCCGAACTTGACCTTGAAGGTGAATCTGAAGATGGACTTGAGGATGAACTCGAAAGTGAACCTGAAGATGAACCGGAACCTACATTTCAACCTATATCCGAGCCTGAATTTGGATTGGAAATTGAATCCGAAGATGAAGCTGAAGCCGAACCTGCATTTCAACCCATATCTGAGCCTGGAGTTGAACCCGGAGTTGAACTCGAAGATGATTCTGAGAGCGACTGCGACAAACCGCCTGGGGGTGAACCATACTGCGCTGGCTTATGGCGCAAAAATATTCTCGATTGTCTTTTATGGATAGGAATCGACGGAGAAGTCCGGAAAAGAGGACATTCTGATTATCCAACCTGGACTTGGGCCTCTATCGATGGTCGTATCAAATTCTATAGAAACCCGTCTGCAGATGATTTACATACGGTTCGATCGTGCGACGATGCAACGGTCACTGAGATCACGGTACAGCTTCAAAGAGAAGATAAACCGACTGGCCACGTTCTTGGGGGTTCAATCAAAATCACAGCCCCTTTCGAGCCCGTCGAGTTTGTTGCAATCGATAAAACGCTAGGGGGGAAATGGTTCAAGAACAATCGCGATGTATTGGACATTCCGCCTGAAGAAGCAATAGGAACCAGAGGCTTAATCCGCGGCGCTGGCGGAAGAAGTTGCGTTTTCACTTTGGATGCGACGGACAACGTACCGACACTGGCCCACGACTTTGAGAGGATAGATTGTTGGATGGCAGGGAAGTGTGTAAGCCCGGAAAGACATCAATCCTGTTGCATTATAACAGAAGACTTTGTTGCCATTCGTCTACGCACCTGGAAGTTTCCCCGTATTTCGAACTGGCAATCAGAAGCAACTTACTACGGAGGTCGCTACAACATTACAGACACTGCGCCGCAAGTCGCCTTTCTTGTTTTACAAAGGATTGAAAACAACTCGGAGGCTTATAAAAGGATCGGAATGGGATTCGTTGGCGGGCCGGCTATAGGTTCAAGAAAGCATGAATTGCCATTCTTTGGGGAGCATTGTGAGAGTTCAAAAACCTTCGTGATATGCTAGACTTTCAGATTTCAGTGGACGCAAAGTCTAGCTTGCTTATTATATAGATGAGAGACGTATATATCTTGCTGAGGGTAGGCTAGCCTGTATGTTAGCTTCATGCAAACTAGGATTTGGGTTGCAAAATACTGTTGGGCTATACACAAAAGCATATAATTCAAAAGCTAGAAGCCGGTCTTTTGCTCTTTTCGACTGACAAAAACGATGCAGAGGCCGCATCGATAACCGTTAACCCTGTGTCGCAAATTAAAGCTAACGTGTGCATGCTGCGACGTTTGGCCGTGAGGCTTCCAAGCCCGATCAACTGATTGGTTTTAAGAGGTAAATGGCCATAAGGGATGAGAGGATATAGGATTAAATCACAGTGCGGAATTATGTATCATTTTCCTGTATGATCGGCCTCGGCTCTCTCAGTATTGCTTATAAAACGCACTATATTTCTTCATATAAGGTAACTTCATAACTTCTTCCTCTTCCTGACCCTCGTCATAGCGGTCGACCTTCCATGTTATGAGCCTTCTCATCAACCTCTCTCCTTGACTCCTCCTGAACTACCTTCAGACCATCCCTTCGTCATTAAAGCTCTCTCGCTACTTCGCATCTCCTTCCCTCTCACGCCGCTCCATTGGCTTCTGTTAAACCAGAGCCACCCCATCTCCGATACCCTCAAAATACATCAGCTTGGATACTTTTACCCATCGCACCCATAACCTGTGGTATGTCCACTCTCCCACAATGCAATGCTTTGTTGGTAACCAGACTAACAAGCCCTGCTTGCTTGATGCTAGTGCTGAGTCTTATTTGTGTGGACAGGGTGAGTCGAAGAACAAGGCATTATTGGATCAATTGGTGAATATACTAGAAAGCGGTGCAGCTAACACGAGCTATATGTTTCCTTAGCAATTTTAAGGAAAACCGATCCCATCAGATATTTACAAATTCTTCGAAAACGTACGTTGTTCGTCTCGAGGTGTGGTGAGAGATCAACAAATGTTGGTTTACCGCACGTGCTGGCGCTCGGTCGTTTCGAACGATCAGACCCGCCGCTGTGGACTGAGAAGCATTCAATAGTGGGCGACTCGGCGGGTGAGGTGTCCTCTTGGACACGAATATCTGTACAATGGCCATGGAGAGTCGCAATATGGACCCATGGCTAGCCAAATTGCGGCAAACAGACACCGTGGTGGGTGTCTGCAGATATACCATCATAGGATATCTGTGTAGCCCTAAGACTATCTTTGGCAAAATATTCGAAGAAGTCACCAAAGCGCTGGAGGCGAAGGGCCTAGCTATTATTGGGAGCCCTGCTTGTCAGATAGTAGCGTCGCGCTTTGCTCGCGCGTGATTCGATCGGAGAGGGAGGAGAGGATGAAGAGGCGGACCAAAAACTTGAAAATGAAGGGGGAAATTTTAAAAGATAAACGACTACCACGGACAGGGTGAGTCGATAAATGAAGGCACTGTTTGATCAATTAATCAATATGCTGAAGAGCGCTGCGGCTAACATGAGCCATATGTTTACTTAGGTATCCCATGGGAAACTATGATGGAAAAAAGTCGAGTCGACGTGGCGTAGGCCTGCGAAGGCCATATTAATGGATTGGCCTTCTTGACCAAAGGCAAGAAAGTCACGGCCATTTTGGTTTCGGCCTGCAGAAGGAGGGCTAGGTCGCCGGCTCCGGCTGCGCTAGGAACGGTTGGTGGCTTCGTCTGGATAGCAAATTATGTTGGACAGGTGGAGAGTTTACTGTTCGGATGTCAAAGCCGGGTAGGCGCAAACGACTGGCAAGCAGGGTACAGAGAGTCTCGAGGGATCTTGATATCCCCGGACAGGCTGAACTTCGCACGCCGGAAGATCGAGCTCTCGCCTTCTGCTTAAGACACGTACTCGATAGCAACCTACAGGTATTATAATATACGTCTTCACTACGTGCTGCTGCAGCGAGGCCTGGAAGCCAATTGAATAGGCGTGACACTCGTGATAGCGATAGGTACAGAAGCAGATGTGAATAACCATGTATATGGTGAAGGGAAGATGGCCGTAACAACAAATTCTGGCGCCGTCGTGCGACCAGTTGACCGTCTCCATCAATATTGAAGTCCTCTGGCACTCTTTTTTCTATATATATTATAGGGAGGGTTGTTTGATGTCGGGATAAGTACCATCCAGCTTGACAGTCAGATCTATAGTATACTAATGACCGCTATACTAGGTCATTCCTAACATCTCGATAGCTGAAACAGGCATGGTCGGCGACATGATCCAAGACCTGATCCATCCCAGACGTAAGCATTCTGGAGAGGTGTTGGATATCGCAGCTGCGCAGAAATCTTTTTTTTGGGTCTCGATGCCTTTCGATGGACTTTTGGGCTTGCATCTAGTATCATTGGGTCGTCGACAAATTCGAGAAGGATGTAATTGGGCACTTGAGTAGGTGCCCTAGTGGATAAGTACTAAAACACGTTATGCCAATGATGTATATGAGTACTATATAATAACTTTTAAAGCTACCGAAGTGTCTAATGCTGCGCCCGTGTCCGCTCAACCTCGTACATGAAATCAAAATAGGCTTTGTCGAAATGGTGTAGTCTCACGTAACCGTCCTCACCACCTATTGGACACAGCACAATCAGCATCGTATTCACAAGGGTGTCGACTCTAATAGTTGACTCGACCACGCCACGTATGTGCACATACTCCGTGCCACCGTGTGCTGCGGGCTATGACAATGTGTGGTAAAGGGAGAAGGCAGACATACCAGAAGCGTAGGCGGTGCCGGCGGGGTGCACGGCAATTGTGTTTAACGGGCCAAAGTGTCCCCTCACACGGCCAATATCGTCCTCGAAGATCTTGTGGTGAAACCTCGCCTCGAATTTACCCTGCCGCGCCGCTGTCGTTGTCACGTCCCGCGCCTCCTGTCCACCACCGAGGATAACAAAGTCTTTCTTTGGGGTCAACGCCGCTGAGTTGAGAGGTGTGTCGGTCACAAATTGCTTCATCACTTTGAGGTTGTCGACATCCAGAATCTTGGCTGACTTGTCCTTCGACGAGGTGATAAAGTACGTCTTGTCGGGGGACATTTGCATGTCGGTGATGAGTGTCCCGCGCTCGTGGACGGGGACGTTGAGGAGCTGTTCGCCGGTCTTCGCGTCGTACTGGGATATCGAGCCGTCTTCGTGGCCGGCGATGATGTATTTGGATAGGTAGCTCCAGGCTGCGACAGTGGCCTTGCTGTCCGTGCAGGTGATCCGGAGAGAGGGCTCGGTGGCCTGTTCGCCGTGGACATCGGGGTTGATGGGGAAGACGACGATGGTACCGAGATGGCCCATGCGCTGCTCGGTCGTGGCGAGGAGGTATTCGCCATCCTCGGAGAATTCGACGCGCTTGACGGCAGTGGGGAACTCCCAGGTCTTGATCAGCTTGCCGGTCTTGATTTCCCATAGGCGGATGGTGTTATCGGCGGCACCGCTGGCGAGGATGGAGGTAGAGGGGTTTGGGTCGATAGTCCAGACGGCACCCTGGTGGCCGTCGTATGTGCCTAGCCGTTCGCCATTCTACGTGTATACCGCGGCGTTAGAATCGAGACGGACGGAGAGTAGGGGTGGTGGTGGTGGCGGTCATGGCGGGGTGCGGGTGCATCGTACCTGCGAGAACCAGACGCAGATGACTTGATCTTTCGATACGGAGAAGAGGAGATCGCCGTCCTTGTTGAACTTGACTTGTGTCAAGGCACGTTCCTAGAGGATAAGAGGTCAGCCAGGGCCAATGACGTGCAGGTGGCCGGGTATATATCGTGGAGTGGGAAAGAGGCGACGAACATGGCCTGTGATAGAAGGTGTGTTAGTATAACGAAGAAGCCTGGTTGTCCGTGAGAGAGGGAAGCTTGCCTTGTAGTAATATCGGTCTCATGATGAGCTATGTGTCTGTGGATAGAAGGGGTTAGGAGGCGTGGGGAGGTCGCAGGAGGATGGGGGTATATAAGATCCGGGGTGATGGCGATGATAAGGTAGCTTGCTTGCTCTGTGTAATGGGCAAGCTTGGTGTGTGCGCCTTAAGCTTTTTTGGTGGGCGATTTTTTTATTTTTTGGGCGAGCCAAATTTGCAACATGGACAACACAACCAGCCCTACACCGCCGACAAACAGCGTGAGCCTCAAGCAAAGTTGGCCTGAACCGGCTCGGAAATTGACACCAGACCGTATTTCTCTCAGTCTAATTGTCCTCATGGAATTGTGATAATGCCCGCATACTGCGTCTCGATCATTTACTTCGGTAACGTGTATAGATGTTCATACACACACGCGAGAAATAGCATATCTTGTACAGTCTTAGACAACTCGAGCGAGCTCTCGCAAGCGCAGCCTGGGCCCTGGCGATAGAATCGTTCGTTGTTGGACATTTGCGCTTGGCGTCGCAACGTCGAACACTTTGGACTGGGCTCTGACTCACCGCGACGACTCCCGGAAAATATTTCGAGTAGCATTTTTAATTTCGCGGAGCCGACATCGCGAGTCTAAACATGGTAATGTAGATTTAATTGCGCTGGTAAATCTCAAAAGAAGTTCTTGGTAAGATTTATTGATGAGGCTAAATTTGACGGCTCGTGGGTCAATTGGTGGACCAGTCGTCGCTTGGAGCCGGAACCGAAGACCGATACACCGTCCCAAGAGCGCTGAACGGTAACATCCAAAATGACACATATGCAGTGAGACTAAAGCAGGTACATACATACCTACGCTCTCCGCAGCTTGCCGTGCGTCGGCGACGCTCGCGAACAGGAAAAATTTTACCTCATCGTTTTGTCTGCCCGTTCGTGCATATATGTACTGTACTATTTGCTTACGCATGCATGGAATCCTGCCGTTGTACAATTCAGCGTTAACGCGTTAAGCTTGAGTCTCGATCTGGTGGGCGGGGTTGTGGAATTTAGCATACGTAAATGCATACGGCTTGCCTTGGAACCAGTGCGGATTGTGGATGTAAAACAGCACCCCATGCAAGCGTGGGTACACACGGAATTGGCGGCGACGTCGGAGTTTCTGAGGAGGCCCCGTACTTGCATAGTGTCCGTCTTAGCAGCATTAATAACTATCATGGCGGCCACATAATTGCGACTGGACTTTCTGTTTACAAGCACCCAGGCCAAACGCAATCGATATCAGATACATTGTTTTGCGAGTCTAGACTCGGTCCCCTTTGCAGGATCCTAGGGGTCGCTAAGTATAGACGGCGCAATTCCAACGCCAGGAGGAGCACCGAGCAATCCCACTGGGAGGGGCTACGTTAATTTTCTCAATTGACCAAACGCGGGAGATTCACCTTACTTTGTCATACACAGGCGGGCAACAGTGGGGTCACAAATTTCTCGGACTGCAGCACGAACAATCGATTCTATATTCTCTTTCTCAGCTCTTTTCTGATCACGGCGCGGCATCGGGACGCTGTCGCGGTAATTGCATTGCACTGGTAGCACCGGCGCAACAGCAACCAAAAAACCTCGAGCAGATTTGCAGGGGATAAGCTTTGGCTGGCGGGCTGCTCGTGTTGCCGCGAGCAATCTCACCATCGGAGTACAGCACCGTACGACCTCCGGGGTCCAAAGAATAGCGGCCGTGGGCAGCAGGGTCAGCGTGTCGCCAAATGCCGGCCTTGGCTCGGATTTCTCGCTCGGGCGTGGGCGCGCATGCAGCGCGAATACACATCGGCGCTGGCGGTCAGGTCCGCCGGCGGGCATGGATGCCCAGTCGTGCTGCCGACGGTAATGGTCGTTTGTCGAGCCTGATATTTCTGCGGCGGCAGTCAGCACTACCCCACCAAAACACCGACCCTTATCCTCACCAACCCGAGATACGACCAGCAGTCCCGCCGTTTGGCTTCGACCGTCGCTCGCTCCCGACCTCCGCTGCAGACATGGTTGCTCAGAAAATCGATGGAGCTGCCATCGCCAAGGCAATTCGCGAGAGGCTGCATGACCAAATCAAAAAGAAGCAGGAGACCTCGCCGAGGTTCAAACCTGCGTTGACCATCATCCAAGGTGAGCGAACGCAAACTCCGACATGCATGACAAACGGCGACGCTAATAGGATTGAGCAGTTGGCGACAGATCGGACTCAAGTGAGTGCACGGTATCGCGTACCTTTATGTTGTGAAGACAGCATCTGACTGCTGGTATCAAGGCACCTATGTTCGCATGAAACTTAAAGCCGCTGCAGAGGTTCGTTGTGCGAAGTTTTCTCAATATTCGTCAGTTCGTGGAAGCTGACATTTTGGGATAGGCAAACGTCATATGTGAATTGCAAAAGTTCCCTGAAGATGTCACAGAGACAGAGGTCAGTGGTCAGGATTTTTTAATGAGATGCATGGTTCGCCATATTCTGACTGGATGCACAGCTACTTGAACGAATCTATATGCTCAACAACAACCCCGAGGTCCATGGTATCCTCGTTCAGCTCCCTATTCCAAAGCACCTGTCCGAGCACAGAATTACATCGGCTGTTGATGCCGAGAAGGATGTCGACGGTTTCGGTACTACGAACATCGGCGAACTTGCTAAGCGTGGCGGGCACCCGCTGTTCACTCCATGCACGCCAAAGGGTGTCATGACCTTGCTCGAGGAATCCGGTGTCGAGCTGAAAGGCAAGAACGCAGTTGTCCTCGGGCGAAGCGACATTGTCGGCAGCCCTGTCTCCTACCTTTTGAAGAATGCAGACGCTACGGTGACTGTCTGCCATTCTAGGACTGAAAACATTGAGTCCATCATCAAGCAGGCCGACATCCTTGTCGCTGCCATTGGGAAGGCCCATTTTGTTAAAGGGGAGTGGCTGAAGCCGGGAGCTGTCGTCATAGACGTGGGCACAAACTATATCCCGGACAGCACCAAGAAATCTGGCGAGAGACTCGTCGGCGATGTTGACTACGACTCTGCCGTGGAGTTCGCGTCGATGATCACACCTGTCCCCGGTGGTGTCGGACCGATGACGGTGTGTATGCTGTTACAAAACGTCGTCAACTCTGCCACTCGCTTTTATGAGCAGACAGCGGCTCGCAAAGTCACGCCGATTCCGCTGAAAATCCAGTCCCCGGTACCGAGCGACATTGCCATCTCCCGGGCTCAGCACCCTAGGAATATCAAGACTGTTGCAAACGAGCTTGGTATTGTGGATACAGAGTGTGAACAGTATGGCGCCTACAAGGCCAAAGTCAAGCTCGACGTGCTTGACAGACTGGGGTATCGCAAAAATGGCAAGTATATTCTGGTCGCTGGTATTACACCGACGCCACTCGGTGAGGGCAAGTCCACGACGACCGTTGGGCTGGCCCAAGCACTTGCGGGCCATCTTGATAAGGTAACGTTCGCGAACGTGAGGCAACCGAGTCAAGGCCCGACTTTTGGTATCAAGGGTGGAGCTGCTGGCGGTGGATACAGCCAGGTCATTCCTATGGATGAGTTCAACCTCCATTTGACGGGTGATATCCACGCTATTACCGCAGCCAACAACCTGCTGGCCGCCGCCATTGAGACCAGAATGTTCCACGAGAACACCCAGAAGGATAAGGCGCTATACGGCCGTTTGGTGCCGAAGAAGAAGGGCAAGAGAGAGTTTGCCCCCGTTATGTTCCGTCGCCTGAAGAAACTCGGTATCAACAAGACAAACCCAGACGAGCTCACCGACGAGGAGATCACCAGATTCGCCAGGCTTGACATCGACCCGGAGACCATCACCTGGCGCCGTGTTCTTGACATCAATGATCGGCACTTGCGCCAGATCACTGTTGGCCAAGCTCCAACGGAGCGAGGGCAGACGAGAGTCACTGGTTTTGATATCTCCGTTGCTAGCGAGTGCATGGCCATCCTGGCGCTGTCTAACAGCCTTAGTGATATGAGAGAACGGCTTGGCCGGATGGTCATCGGAACTAGCAAGTCCGGGGATCCGGTTACCTGCGATGATATCGGCGCAGGCGGTGCGCTCACAGCCCTCATGAAGGACGCTATCAAGCCCAACCTGATGCAGACTCTGGAGGGCACTCCGGTCTTTGTCCATGCTGGCCCCTTCGCCAATATCAGGTTTGTACATCGATTGTTCAGTCGCACCAATGTGATGTCGAGCTAACGAGAAGACTTCTAGTATCGGCGCGAGCTCGGTCTTGGCTGACAAGATCGCCCTCAAGCTGGCGGGTGTCGAGGAGGATGAAGATTATGAGACCAAGGCCGGTTATGTGATCACTGAAGCCGGCTTCGATTTCACCATGGGTGGCGAGCGATTCTTCAACATCAAATGCCGGTCGTCTGGCCTTGTTCCAGATGTCGTTGTGATTGTCGCTACCGTTCGCGCGCTCAAGGTTCACGGCGGAGGGCCTGATATCACTCCTGGTGCACCACTTCCAGAAGCATACCGGACTGAAAATATTGACCTGCTACGCGCGGGCTGTATCAACCTCGCAAAACACATTGCGAACGCGAAGAGCTACGGTGTTCCCGTCGTCGTTGCCATCAACCGATTCGAGTGAGTTTGTACAGTCTGAGGAGATTTAACAAGAATGATACTAACCAACCTGTAGTACCGATACTGATGCTGAGCACGATGTGATCCGCGAGGAAGCCGTCAAGGCCGGCGCTGAGGACGCTATCCCGGCCAATCACTGGGCAGCTGGTGGTGCTGGCGCCATCGATCTTGCTAACGGCATCATCAAGGCCTCGACACAGCCTAAGGACTTCAAGCTTCTTTACAACACTGAAGGCACAATTGAGGAGCGGATCGCCATTATCGCAAAGGAGATGTACGGCGCAGACGGCGTCGAGTTGAGCGAGCTGTCGAGGACCAAGATTGAGACGTACTCGCGGCAAGGCTACTCCGACTTGCCCATCTGTATCGCCAAGGTATGATTTCTCCATCTGGTCCTTACAATATGGGCGCAGTGGCTATTTGGTGTACAATATGCTGACCCGGCCTTCCTAGACGCAATACTCTTTGTCCCACGATCCCAACTTGAAGGGAGCACCGACTGGTAAGTCTATCTAATATATCTGGGGGGTGGATGTCGACTGCGCGGATAATTTGGGGACTGATGCCGTATTATAGGATTTACGGTTCCTATCCGAGATGTGCGCTTGTCGGCTGGCGCAGGATACCTGTACGCTCTCGCAGCAGACATCCAGACGATCCCAGGTAAGTAGACCGGCTGAAGAATCAGTGCGGATGAGCCCTTTGCTAATTTGCTCCGTGACTAGGCTTGCCAACTGCGGCCAACTACATGATGGTGAGTCTGCAATCAATCATTGTAACGTGAAAGGTGGCAGTTATAGCTAACGGATTTATTCACAGATTGATGTGGATCCCGAAACTGGCGATGTTGACGGACTGTTCTAAAAGTGATTTATCTACACGGTGGGGCTGCATAGAACTGATTCGCCGTCGCAGGATAGTGAATGCGACGCCGGGTTGGATTTCAACGATACCCTGCTTGTTTTTCTTCGCCATCGATTCCTTATCTATGACGTGTGCTTCCAGCTAGTTATTTGATTACTTATATCGATTGGTAAATGTACAATAAAATGAACTTAGAAGGTGTGCTCTATGTGCGTGAGTTCTGGGGTGTGGTTGTACAGGCCGGTTGATTACAGCGTCAGCAAGTTGCATTTTCTTACCTGCACGGCTGAGTTGATCATATATTCTTTTGGATGGTAGTCGCACCGTGTCACACACGCAAGTGGATATCGCGTGCTGACTGGCGCCTCTTGCTGACACACCAGTACAGCGCCGGCGCACGTACTTAAATAATCACGTCCAGCTTCCGCTTTTATAATCAGAAACCCCGCTCGCGTCTCATCGTTGCGTCGTACATTCATTTGCGACCTCTGATCTTAGACCCACTGGTCAATTCGCATTTCGCTCGCAGTCTCTTCAAGACACTCAATCACCTACACAACTGACTGATTCACGATACCACTATTCGTCTCCGTACAAGTGCGAATAGTACAATGGGTCAATATGGGTTCATCTACCGCCTCGTCTTCCTGTACATCGAGCCCCTCCTCGCCCTCAGCGGCTCCTACCTAACGCACTTCGCTCCACAAAACTACATTGCCAGAGTCGTCCCTTCTGCGGCCAACGACCCGATCACCACGGCCACGCAGCTGGCGATGTCGAATCTGGCGGCGATGTACGTGCACTTTGCGATCATGGAGGCGATTTTGCTACGCGTTACGAATGATAGGAAGGTGTGGCATATTGTACTGGCGGGGACTGTGGTTTCCGATGTGCTGCATCTTTGGATTATATATCATGCGAGAGGCGCGGTCGAGTGGGATTTTGGGAAGCAGGGGGATTGGGAGGTTTTTGCGACGAGCTATGTGCCGTTGGGGCTGAGGTTGGCATTTTTGGCCGGGTTTGACGGGTGGACGGAGTGAGTGACGGGTTTGATGTTTCGTGAGGAAAAGAGTGGCGTGGGTGGCATTGGTATACTAGGTACGAATCAGCAGGGTCAATGACATTTGGATACTGCGGATTATATCTACGGAAAGCACATGTTATCTATGGGGGTTATTGTATCGATCCTGATGAATGAACTTGCTGTTGCCTTCTTGTTAAGACTGAGCAAAGCTAGCTGGCATCCATCTGGCACTCAAAACAATTTAACTATGGTCTGATACACTATATATAATCCTTGCCTACAATCGAGTTTCGGTGAACGCTCCGGTGAATATATATCCTAGATTCTCATCAGCGTACGTAGATTTGGCCAATATGTGAGGCGAGATCCATGGCGGGCTAGCAACTGTGTGCCCCGGGACACTGATATCTCTTGATAATGCGATTCGATTTTTTTTTTTTTTTAACGCTTGCTGAAAATATATCTATTCTCAAGCGGTCAAGCGCATGCGTGCCATGGCTGTATAAATGGTCTAGAGATATTTGAATATATGACATTGGAATTAATAGGCTCCACCGTCCTCTGCCATAGGCTTAAATTCCACCTCCACTGCCTCCTCGCAAATCCCTCGCTTCTTCGCCTCCGCAAGTATCGCAACAGTAGCCGTCGCACCGATCCTTGTCACACCTAGCGACATGACATGCAGCAGATCATCGAGCGTACGCACTCCCCCAGCAGCTTTAATCTGGACTTCAGGCTTAGAATGTTCGCGCATAAGCCTAAGCTGGGGCACCGTCGCCCCTTTATACGTATACGCACCGTCCGGGCGCTTGACGAACCCGTATCCTGTCGACGTTTTGACGAAAGCAACGCCTATCTCGGAGCATATCTGGCATAGTTTGATAATGTGTTCATCCTTCAAGTAGTCGTTCTCGAAGATTACTTTTAGAATGGCACCGTGTTCTGTCACAGCGTCGTTTACACGGCGGATCTCGTCTGCGACGTACGCCCAGTCGCCACCGAGGGCTTTGCCAATGTTGATTACCATGTCGATTTCCTGGCCGCCGGCTTTTGCCGCTTCTGTTGCTTCATAGACTTTGACTTCCGTTGTGCTGTTGCCGTGCGGGAAACCGATGACGGGGCAAACGAGAACGGAGGTACCGGCGAGTGTTTCCTTGGCGAGAGGGATGTGGTAGGGTTTAATGCAAGCTGTTGCAACGTTGTAGGTGCGCGCGAGCTCGAGGCCGGCGAGGACGTCGGCATCCGTGAGGGTCGGGTGAAGGAGGGAGTGGTCTATCATTTTGGCGAGCTGGGTGTAGGTGACTGATATTGTGTTTGAAGACATGATGGCTTCTCGAAGTGGCTTGATATAATATATGAGATTGATGGGACTTTCTTGGCTAGGAAGTGCGAAGCAAGTTGAGAATATATACCAGCCGTAGAATCGGATCTTCTGAATGATATTGGTAGTCGACGAGTGCAAGTGCGTTGAATTTGTTGCATCCCCGCAATACGGCTGAATTTGATGGCCTCAATGGCTTCTTTACAGAGCTGCAGCTGCCGAGGATGTAGACGGATTTGTATTAGACAGGCTATGATACATGTTTAAGCCATCAATTGCTCAATGTCATACAAAACCGAACCTAAATTTACAAAGCTAAGCTACATTTTCACATCATCAATATGGCAGAAAGATTAAGGTTCTAGCTATGCTACCTTGGTAAAACTCCACCATGTGTCCGCTATTTCTCTCTTCCCAAGAAGCGTGCCGTCATATCGACGTCCAAGAGGCTGCAACCCAAACCAATGCCGCACCATAATCTCGAATCCGCCAGCTGCCCTTTTCCTGACGCAAAAGTGCTCCCATGGTAGATGCCATGTCGCCGTGCAAATCAAAATGCCTCTGCTATCGTGTCCGAGATACACCGTTGAATCGCCAGCGTCGTTCGTGAAGCCTAGCCAACCACCCGAGCGACAGCAGACCCATTTTTGTGATTTTTCAGGCACTCCTCCGAAACTCGTCAAATCGATTCGGCCGCTCTGGTTGGTAATGACGCCTGAAGTGTCGGCTTCACTGATGATGTAGATGGAACCTGGCTCCGGAGGATCTTCCCCACTCAGCTTAAGAGTTCCATCTGGAATTGCCTCCGTTGGATTTTGATCCGGATCCTGACTCTGGTCTTGGGAGGACTCGGCTTCCGTGAACTTCTCGTCCTCGCTCGGAGGGACATTGCTTTCTGAATCAATATCCTCTGCGTCCTCGGCGATTGTACTGCTTTCTACTTCTTCTGGTTCGTATTCAGGTATCGAGATCTTGGTCATTTCGTCGGCAATTATACGCTAGTGGGTTTCGTATACGCGTCTCCCTGAAAAAAGTTAGCATTTCACCCCGAGACTAGCATTTCACATAAATATGGACCCAAGTTCAGCGTACACCAACCTTTTGTTACCTGTGTTATCGATTCTCGCGATTGATGCTCCTACTCAATATATATACCTTCGTAGTAGTGTAGGAAAAAGGTTCCAGCCGAGCCGTAGAATATCTAATATATGAAGGAAATCTGTTTCTCACATGACTATGGAGGTTACCGGGTACCGGGTACCGGAACTGTAGGTGTACGCGTACCTTTACGTGTCACCTCATCTCCACCGAAAGCATACGTTTGCCCTCTGACCGCCACGGATTGATTGGTTATTTGTGATAATTGTACCGGGCTAACGTTATGAAAGTGGCGGATCTATGCGCATGTGCGGCCATCCAAATCCAACTCGGATGACCATCGTTGAAAAATAGCCTTAGATTCAGTATGTACTGAGGATACTAGTAGTACCTCCAGACTTAATCGATTTTCGAGTAGAATCCTATTGATCTTTCCACGGGATCTGTTGCTAAGGAAGCAGCGAGAAAGAAATCTTCTCGTAAGCCAAACTGTCACGACGAAGGTAAATTCTCCTCGATTTTGACTTTACTAGGGTGCTCTGTAACAGCGCATTTCGCCGAATGTTCAGCTCAGCACCATCAACTGTTCACCGATTGAGCACCCCGGTCGTGGTGTCCCGAAATGGCTCTATGGCTGTTGTAAGTGATTGGAAAGGCTATATTGTACATTTGGAAGACCTCGGCTATTGTCTCGGTCGCGTGGCCTAATGGCAAGGCGTCAGTTTTCGGTATCCACTTCGGATGTCATACACTGAAGATTGCGAGTTCGATCCTCGTCGCGATCAGTGTTCTTTTTGTCTTTTTGCGGTCTGCTTCGACAGACAGACAAGCGTTCTTTTTAGCTTGTCGAACTTTGCTATAGGGGGTATAGTATGTGTCAAACGTGTGTTGTAGAAAACGCGGCGGCGGGTGCGTCTCAATTGCAATCATTCGTTCTGAAGTTGCGGGCTTCGAGGTGATAAATCAATCCGTTGGGAAAGGGAAGTTCGCGCTCACAGTCGATGGTCGATGGATAGATATGCTCAACTTTCGAGTGCAGTCTCGGGCGCGCTGCATCGGATGGAGACGAGCCGGAGTCGTATTCGGATCAGCATCACTCGAGCTCGTAGCATGCATACACATGTAGACCTGTGCTGCATCGTATCAATCTCAGCAGCCATTGACCTTTCAGCATCGGGTTCCGAAATTATCACGGTAGTCGGTTACAACAACATGCCAAACAGCCTGGAGACATATGCTGGGAAATAGGCTGATACCGACGACCTTGGACCAATGTCTTATAATATGAAAGGCTCGACGAAGGCATTGGCTAAAGGACGGCATGGGATTAGGCAAAACGGGGACTGAACCACGGAACTCCCCACCGACGCGCCATGGTCGATATGGCTCGTTTCCCTGATCATAAGAAAGCCCCAGGGCATTCCGTCGTGGAAGAGGCGTCCTCGGCTAGATTCTTAAGCTATTTTGCGGGGCGAGTTGATCCGAGCTAACCAGCCCTCTTTGATAATACCCGGGGTATCTGACATGGGGCAATATACGAAGCACACAGACAATATCGATTGCTCGAAAAATACAACAGGGGTTCTGGTGTTGGCCTTGCACCTCCACGGAATAATATAATCCGGTTTCCACGAATCCGCACGCCTTAAAACATCTGATATATTGGCGATATATATTTCTTCACGTTGGTGCAATTCGAGACAAGTGCAATACCAGAATTCGAGACCTGGTTAATTATGCTGGTACTTTACCGTACACCAGGGCAGCGTTCCATGTCGATACATATATTATTGACGCAGGTCCCCAATATTGCAATCGCCTCTGCTCTACCGTCCCCAGGCGCTGTGGACAGCTAGTCACATATATACCAAAGGGATATGATCTACAAGGTATCGCCATCCCATGAAGATGCACATTTCGGATATTGCTGCGAGTCCATGGTAACATTCAGCATCAGATTGTGTCGATATCGGCTGAATGGTTAAAGAAATATCATCTTCCCCGCCGCAGATGCCGACGTCGTGAAGGCTAGGGAGATTGGACCCCTTCCCTTCTCGCGGTCTGCGATGGGGTAAACCCGGTATCCGGTATGAAACAGTGCATACATATCCCGCTATGGAGTCGCGGGCGGGAGGTATAAAGGGACAGGTTCAATCTGCCTGCATGCTGGGAGATTTCGATAAATCTCAGTGCAGCTAGCTACGCCACGCACAACGACTGTTGGACTATCAACGTCGATTGCCTGTAAAAATGCGTGTCTCGACTCTCGCCGGCGGCCTGCTCTTCGTGGCTGGCCGATTGGTTCGCGCAGCCCCTCAGGGGTCTACGTCATTGGCAGATGCAGTGTACAAGGACCCGAAGGCCAGCATCGACGACAGAGTTGCGGACCTACTGGGGCGGATGACAATTGAAGAGAAGCTCGGCCAATTGATGCAGGGTAAGTCACAATCACCCATAGAGAAGTTTCTCATTACGGATATATGTATTATCTGTACCTAACAGCGACGTGAAAAGGCGATCTATCGAACTGGCTCAATATAAATACTGGCGCCTACAACAGGACCGCGTTGGAAGCCAACTTTGAGTATAAACAGGGCTCCTTCTACGTCGGCTTCCCTATTCCATGGGAATGGGCAGCAAGGGGTATCAGCCTTGGCCAGAAATACCTCGTCGAGGAGACTCGTCTGGGTATCCCGGCCTTCGTCCAGACTGAGGGTCTACACGGTTTCTTGCTACCAAACGCCACGATATTCAACTCACCTATCGGTTTTGGATGTTCCTTTAACCCGGATCTCGTCCAGAAGATGGCGGACGTCATTGGGAAAGAAGCCGCGGCATTCGGTGTCAGTCAGCTGTTCGCTCCGGTCTCCGACCTTGCTCGCGAGCTGCGATTTGGTCGAGTTGAAGAGTGCAATTCGGAGGATCCCTTCCTGGCGGGCGAAATCTCGACTGCTATCGTCAAGGGTTTCCAGAACCGTCAGGTCTCCGCTATGCTCAAGCATTTTGTTGGCGCTAGTAATCCTGAAGGCGGTGTCAACTGCGCTCCAGTCCACGGAGGGGAACGAGAGCTCCGGACAACTTGGCTCCCTCCATTCAAGAAGCCAGTAGTGGAAGCTGGTGCCCTGTCGATTATGGCCGGCTACACTGCATACGACGGGGTACCCACGGTTGCCGACCACCATCTCCTGACGGACATTCTCAAGGGCGAATGGGGATACCAATACTATGTCATGAGCGACGCTGGCGGTACTGATCGTCTTTCGGATGCGTTCAAGACATGCCCGGATAAGACCACCCAAGCTGGCCGCGAATGCATTGCCAAGACGATCCTGGAAGCTGGCACGGACGTCGAGATGGGTGGCGGCTCTTTCAATTTCCGGTCGATTGCGAATTTGACGAAAAGCGGCCAACTTGACATCAGCGTTGTCGACGAGGCTGTTTCTCGACAGCTCAGGTCGAAGTTCAAGATCGGGTTATTCGAGAACCCGTACGCATCTGTGAAGAACACATCGATCAAGTACGAGGTTCACACCGACAGGAATGTTGCTGTTGCAAGAGAGTTGGATCGCGAGTCGATTGTTCTTCTGGAGAATCATGATAATACTCTACCGTTGTCCAAGTCTGCAAAAGTTGCAGTCATTGGGCCGATGGCTCACGGCTTCATGAACGTAAGTTATGCTACCTTCTCTCTAAATGTTAGCTAGGAGGCTTCTGCTAATATCGCGGATTGCAGTACGGTGACTACGTCCCATACAAGTCATCACAGCGTGGCGTAACACCATACGACGGTATCAAAGCCGCCATCGGTGCCGATCAAGTCGTCTACGCCAAGGGTTGCGAGCGCTGGTCGAACGACGACTCCGGATTCTCAGAGGCCATCGCTGCTGCCGAGGCCGCTGATGTTGCCGTCGTCGTCGTAGGTACCTGGTCGCGCGACCAGAACGAGCTCTGGGCTGGACTCAACGCCACCACCGGCGAGCATGTCGACGTCCACTCCCTCAATCTTGTCGGCGCCCAAAGCAAGCTCGTCCGCGCTATCGCCGACACCAAGAAGCCCACTGTCGTTGTTTTCTCCTCTGGCAAGCCGATCACCGAAGACTGGATTGCGAACTATACCTCTGCCCTCGTCCAGCAATTCTATCCATCGGAGCAAGGCGGCCATGCCCTCGCGGACATCCTGTTCGGCGACTACAGTCCCTCCGGCAAGCTGTCCGTTTCCTTCCCACACGACGTCGGCACGACACCCGCCTTCTACGACTACCTCAACTCCGCGCGCTCATGGCCGGATCCCGGAAAAGAGTACGAGAACGGCACACTCGTATTCGGTCACAACTATGTCTTTAACAACCCGGTGCCGTGGTACGCCTTCGGCTTCGGACGGTCGTACACGACGTTCAAGTTTGCCAACATCAAACTGTCGAAGAGCTCGGTTGGGTATGCGGAAGCGCAGACCGCCGCTGCTACCGTCACTGTCATCGTTGATGTGACGAATACCGGCAGTCGCGACGGGCAGGAGGTCGTGCAGGTTTACGTGCGGGACCTGGTCAGCAGCGTTGTTACGCCAAACCAGTTGTTGAAGGGGTTCAAGAAGGTTTCGCTGAAGGCTGGAGAGACGAAGAACGTTCGGATTGTGATCAAGGTGGCTGATTTGGGGCTGTGGAATTTAGCAATGAAGTATGAGGTGGAGAAGGGGCAGTTTCAATTTGCCGTTGGCAGCAGCTCGATAGACATCCACGGTACTGCTACCTTCGAGGTTGTATAGAGTGAGAGAGGCCTATAGCGAGATTGGTCTCATGTTGTAATTATAGTATGTAATCACTTGAAGATACACCGTCAATGCCAGCCGCCGTAAAGAACTGTGCTAGTAAACGTACACTCAACAAAAGGAGCGTGGATGCTTCGTAGTGCTGGCATCGGTAAAGTTATTCTCCTATTGAATTCGTAACGTCGTCTGATAATTTCACAAGAAAGAAGAGAATCGAGCCAATATAATCAAGCAGCCCTTGTCCTATCTAACGCTGATCTCTACACAAAGCTGTTCGACCACTATAAAATAAAAAAATAAGTAACGAATGAAAATACAGTTGCCTAGCTAAATACACAGCAAAAGACGATCATAAACTCGGTCATAGCGCTATTGGCGGGTGAAGATTATTTTAAAATGACTAATTCCTCATCGCCATCGATATATCCCTTTATGTCCAAATGTCCCCAATAGTCATCGGTTATGCTCTCCCCCTGAGCCTTTAACACAGCCGCAGGAACCAGTTCTGTATGGAGCCTATTGATGAACGTCGACTGTCCAAGTATCACGCCGTTCCATTGATTTGGAATTGCGCTGCGCGGCAAGACGGTCGCTAATCCCACCATTTCAAATTCGCCGTTGGTGAACCGGAGTTTCAAATCGCATTGGACAATAACTATCTGTTTGCCTGCATCCCGAGTCCTGTATGGTTCGTTGACCGGATGTTCTTGTAGAAAGGACAGGAATCGGGTGGGCAAAAAGTCTTCGGAAATGAAGGTTCGATGGGCGCCGGTATCGAAAAGAACTTCAGCCCACATCTTGTGTTCAGTGCCGGAATCTGCGTCGATCCCACTCAGAATCATAGGACAATTCCGGAGAAACGGCAGTGTTCTGTGCATAGAATGTGCCGGAAGGATAACGAATGGGTCATATCGAGGCCCTTCTACATACTCTCTTGCCAACTTGCGCAGGTACTCCTTGTAGCGGGGATTTGCCACCTTTGAGGATCCCAGGTTTTTCGAACTGTTGATGACGACGGGCAGGCCAACGGGTTGGTAATCATCGCGTCGCGATTCTCGGGCTTGCTGAGAGATTCGGTGGGCTTCGACTTCTTGGAGCGCGAGCTGTCGGAGTAGGTTCCTCGATTTCTCACTGCGTGGCCTTAGACTGCGGAAGGATATCGATCTCTCATTGCCGCTGTATTGGGTTGCAATCTGTGCAAGTGCCTGGCCAATGGTTGTGAACTCAGAGACACGTAGCATAGCAGACTTGTCGACACACCAGGCTAACGATTCCAGAACCCTCGAGAGGTTAAGTTCAATTTCCTGAACAGGCTTCTCTTCGGTAGGCTTCTCTTCGGTAGGCTTCTCTTCGGCAGGCACCTCTGCGGTAAGCTTCTCGTCAGGGGCAGCCGCGTCTTGAGTACCAGTCTTGGTTCCATCTTGGTTGTGATTTCGGGACATATCTGCGGCTATTAGGGGAGTGTTAGTAAGTGCTCATACGATGGGTTCGGCGGAAGTAAATATGTCGGTGGCATGCTTCGCGCTAGCAGCCTAGAGGTTCTTTTAGCCAAGGTTTTGGCTACGGTCAGTCCTATCGGACATACCTGTATGGAGGAAGTGGACTGGTGTGGACGGTATGGTGATGAGGTCTTTTCCAAGTGTCAGAGGATGGCTAAGTGCGAGGTATCGATATGGTTGTTGTAGGGCTCAAAGCATAACACTCAGCTTTGTTGTTGGGTGTTTTGGTCTTTGGCCGCTTGCCGTCGAGTTATTTTTCTGCCTTTGGATTTTTTGCAATGCTGTTATCTGTAGGGTATTAATCCTAATAGCGAGAGCTTTTAGATTGAGCCTTTTCTCGAGGTAGGCTTTTTTTAGCTATCGAATGTCCGAGGCCAAGTGTTATAATTTTTCGTGATCGAGCAATATTCGCGTTCAGGATGCGTTTGGTTTTGGCGTGCTCTTCGCTGAGGAGGGGAAACCCACTTTTGAACTTCTTCTTTTCTTCAGTATTTTATTTATTGGGGGCTTTATTTTTTTTTAAGGATCTGGATTTCGTTTGCGTGTTCTTCACTGAGGCGGGAAACCTTATCGCTGAGATCGACTAGTGACTCTGCTGTATAATGTATTGGCATCTTTAACGACGGCTGTATTGCCGCGTCGTACGAGATGTTCTGAGGCCGTTCTGACGGAGAGAGTGGGGACGGTATGAGATTTGATATGGGCCAAAATGCTAAAGCAAATGGATGAACACATGCTGGATAGATAATTGATGTCAGCTTCAATGCTGCGGGTCATGCCTTTGGTGACAGCTCGACGTATGCTGATAAGGAACAATCGTTTCAGTTCGATGCTACCATTTGTGATGGGCTAAGGAGGATGTTGCTGTGGATATGGTTGGTATTGCTGATATGGAGGTATGTCCATGGGTGGAGGTTGATTTTGAGATGGGGATTGTACTTGTTGGCCAAGGGCAGTTGAATTGTAAGGAAGGTTGCAGCCAGCACCTTGGTCGGCTCACGAGACTGAGGAAGGTTGGTCTCAAGGACAATATCAAAAGCGGAACCGATAGGTAATAGCGATTGTTTGGAGGAGGAAAGGAAGAGCAAGGTTCTTTTGTGTGTTTATCCAGAGGTGTCTACAGCAGCGGCTACCAAAAATATTCTACACTACTGGCAGCACACCAAATTAACCGCGAGCAAGCTACTATCTCAATCTGATATCTGCCGGATCGCGATCTCACTTGTGCATACTGTATATACGGTCCTTATCGTTGAATGGGTACGTGCAAGCGGCGAAAATACTGTTGCAATCTCAAATTGGCCTTTTATTCGAGCGAATTGGAGCTTCATGGGCAGTTTTATTAATTATTCAATCGGAATCTCTATAGAACTGTTTTCAACCGTCCACTGATATGCCTCGTAGCGCTATAATCTGATCAAACTTCCCGTAGTTCACGGGTGCATTCGGGGTCTTGTGTGACATTGTAATATGACTTCCAGAATGGGAATGTTTGTCTCGTTTGCAATTTACGGGCAACGGTGACGGACGTGCTGGCTGAACGCGACGTCGCGCGTCAATCTGTTCGTGGTTGTTTACGCGGATAGCTGGTGCCAATTGCTATCCTTATGTGGGAACATCTGAAGCCACCAGCGCCAACCTCCCCCCTCTCGACGGTCACTCAACATGACATTCCAGCTTCAATTTATCTGTCCTGACACCCCTTGAACGAATACTCCAGCTACCTCTAACCATCAATCTATCTTTCTGGTTCGCATAAATTTATCCGCGATGTCTTCGCCCGAGTCCCCGTCCTCGGGGGCATACGCCTCTCCCTCTCCGCCTGGCAGCCCGAAAATCGACCTGACGATGACACCAAAATCCAAGATCGCAGCTCTTCTCGCACAATTCTCGGACTCGGATTCAGACGGACCAGCCTCTAAACCGCGCGCAAAATCACCTCCGAAACAACATAATTCTTCACCCAGAAAAGCCGCCGCGGTGGCCGACGATAATGAGGAGGATGACGATGACGACGTGCCAGTCGCTCGACATAGAGCACGAGCAACGAAAATGGCTTCAATTGACTCAGGAGACGATATTGAGATGGCTGAAGCCGATACACCCAGTCTTCCCAAAATGAGTGCTGCTGAACGCCTGCGGCAGGGTCTCTTTGGCAACAAGAGCAAAGAAGTTGAGCCGAATTCTAACAACGATACGGACAGTGACGACGCACCGAAGCAGCCACGAAGACGAATCTTGAAGAAGAAATCGTCACCGATACAATCTGCGGGGAGCTCGCCAGCTCGTTCTGCCGCGAAATCTGCGTCACCGCGGCCTATAACAAGCAACTCGACCAGCGAAAATACGACCGCCCAGCCTAAGAGGCAGAACAAAACCAAAAAGGGCGAGAAGCCTGCTGCAAAGAAAAGCAGCAAGAGCAAGAAGTCGAAGAAGCCGTCCATGCAGGAAAATGCGAGCGGTTCGGATGGGAATTCGCAGATATTCGACTCTGACGATGATTCTCTCTCCGGCGTGGATTCGGACGTATCCGTCGGGGCGTTAATTGAAGAGTCAAAGCTCGTCCAACTCGTCAACAAGCGCAGACAGGCGAACAAGGAGAAAGAGGCAATTGAGGAAGCGAAACGGAGAGCTCGCCAGGAGGCATCCCAGACCGCCGACAACGAGGAACCAATAATATTCGACGATATATCGGAGGGGGAGGCTGGGAAGCGGCCTACGAAGACGAAGCAGCCATCCGTTCGGAAAGCGTCAAAGAAAGCTGTATTTGAAATGCAGGCTGAGACGCAGAGAATGGCCAGGAGTATGAACCTACAGCTCACAGCCCCTCCGAGGAAGAAATTCCCCGTGGCGGATCTATGGGCAAAACTTGGTTTGAAAGACCCGAACGCACCAAGATCCGAGCAGGCAGAGAAGTCGCAACCAGACGCACTGTCGAGTTCAATACCGAATACCTCTGAAGTCGAACAATCCAGCCCGCCGTCATCTTTCACAACATCGCCGAAAAAAGCTACGGTGGTCCCTGAACGTACTGTCGCTGAGACAACAGTTGAGAAAATGGACAGTATCATCACAGAAGGCGACGACCTCCCTTCTTTAGAACAGCTCATGCAAGAGAGCTACGCTCCCAAGGACACGGCGCCGCTTGATAAAGGGAACGGGACTGTTATTGACCAGGATATTGAAATGCTCGATGTCCCTGGTGATCGAAAGCTGGGCTTTCAAAGCATTCCCAAACTCGATGCAAGCAAGTCGACGAAGGCCTTCGCTACCATCGTACCAAAATTGAGCGTTCAGGCGAACGATGATTCGGACTCAGATGATCTCGAGATAATACCGCCTCCAGCGATAACCATAGCCAAGCCCATTCCGAAGAGCGACCCCTTAAAAGATCTGCGACGGCTGTCGAAGCTGAACTCCCCAGAATCCAAGCGGAAAGGCCGTTTTGGGAAGAATGCCGCCGTACCGACTGACTGGCTGGCAGACTTGCAGAGGAAGGCAAGGGAACAGATCAAAGCGGATGAACAAGAGAGGGTCAATGAGCTTCGTGCCCAGGGCATCGAGGTTCTCACGGAAGCAGACAAAGAGAAGGAAATGTTTGGGGAAGATCACATTGAAAAGGCTCGACAGGAAGCAAGAGAACTGAAAGACCGCGAAAGAAGAGAGGAAGCGCGGCGACGTGGTGTCCATCTAGCGGATCTGACGGACGATAGCGAAAATGACGGCGACTGGCAAGAAGACGAAGGAGATGACGATGACCTTTCCGGTAGTGACAGTGAAGGATCAGGGTCCGGAGAAGAGGATGTTGAATCTGACGCTGAAGGCGAGGAAGAAAAAGCGGGCTCTCCAACACCTGGTCAGCGAGAGGCAACTCCAGTCCGACTTTCAGATATGCCCAAGATGATGGAATCGGACGACGAAAACTCCGTTGAGCACACACCGGCTGCTGCTCCCCGACGACAGCGCGCCAGAGCTGTTGTGAAAGACGACGAAGATGAGGACGAAAAGGAAGAACAACCGGAGGTGCTGGACCCAATCACTCAAGTTCCATCAAGCATGCAAAGCCCACAGAAGCCAGCGCCATTTGCTGGCATGCAAGCGTCACTACCTCTGGGTCTGACGCAAATGTTCGATTCATCCATGGAAGCGGAAAGCGTACCATCCAGCTTGGCCAACTCCAAGGACGATGCCCCGGGTGTATTCGCGGGCATCAAGCCTCAAGGTCCAGTCATGGGTCTGACGCAGATGTTTGAGTCGTCAATGGACTCTCAGACAAGCAACTCGGGTGCTCAAAATCGCATGGATATGCTCAGGCAAGATGTTCCGGACGACCTCGGTATCTCACAAATCCCTCTGGAGCCTCTTGAAGGCAATACGCAAATGCAAGCTCAGACGCAAGGGTCAATGTTGGATCTAGCTTACTCGCAGAGCCAGGTCCAATATGAGCCCGAATCGATGCTTCAGCCGATGGACATCTCCACGCAGATGTCCGACTATCCTGATCCGACGCCGGATATGGGGTTTCAGTATAACCCTGACCAGGCACCGCCACGGTTCATGCAGGCTAGTCAAGCAATGGATTCTGAGAGCGTTAGTGGAAAGCGGAGAGTTCCATCAGGACTTACTGAGTCTACGGTTATTGTTTCCCCTGAAACTACTCCGAAGCCTAAGAAGGGTCGATTGATTCGCCGCAACCGTGTGGGTTCGGAAGACGAGGCGAGTGAGAAAGCTGATAGCGACAGCGAAGCCGCCTTATCTGCGTCGGAGAAGACGGCGCCCAATGCATTCGATCTCCTTGGGAAGAAGGCTAAGAAAGCTGCGGAAGTCTACGACAAGAAAAAGAGTCGGGCAAAGGACATGTTCCAGGAGGCCGCTGAGGAGTCTGAAGACGAATACGCTGGCCTTGGTGGTGCGAGTGACGAAGACTCGAACGACGAGGACCTATCAGAGCTGGAGGACCTAATCGACAACGAGACTATGGATGCGGACGACGGAGCGCACGCTGAGCTAGATCTTAAGCGGAACGTCGCAGATGACGAGAAGGATGTCCAGAAACTCATGAAAGATATCACACATGGCAACTTGCGCAAGCGACGCGGTGCGGGCTTTGATCTCGATGACTCTGACGAGGAAGAGTATCGTCGCGAGAGGCGACGTCTCAAGAATGCTGCCGAGCGGAGGAGATTGTTGATGCAGCATGACAACATCTCGAAGATTGGTAAGTCATCTTCATCTTGTATAATTCAGCTATCAGGTATATATATACTAATTATCGTGCAATGCAGCGGACAACCCGAAGCGGCAAGCGTTCCTCAGCATCATCGCGGGAGGCAGGGAAGGCGACAGGAGTTTCCTCGACGAGGAAGAAGACTACGACTTTGGCATCCACGCCGATACGCAAAACACAGACTCCCAATCCGCAGACAAAGCAGCAGCAGACAACCAAGCCGACTCGCCATCTGCCGCTGAGCCAGCCGCCGAAACCCAAAATGAAAGCAACGAGAAGGAACCCAGCGGAAACCCGCGTCGCACCAACAAGAAGCGCAAGCCCAAGACCCTCCTCGAAGTCCAGCGCAGCGTGTCTTCCCTCCTCGACGACGGGACCGACAAAGCCGCCCTCGACGATCTCTCCTCCTCAGACATCGAAATCGAAGAACTGGACACCATCACCAAGCGGCGCAAGGTCGCCGTCGTTGACCGCGTCGCGATGAAACGCAGTGCTACTACCACTAGCGAAAGCACGAAACTCGCCTACTACCGCGGCAGCAACAGCACCGACCCGACGGGACAGTTCAAGATCCCCGCGCTCGTCCGCCGGGCGACGACGCAGGCGATCAGCGAGACAACGACCGTGGCGCCCAAGGCGGCGATTGCGGAGACGACGACGTCGATGAAGCGAGTCAAGGCTGTTGGCGCGAGTATCAATTTCCAGTACCGCGAGGCGGCGAAGCAGAAGAATATCGAGAAGGCGGTGAACGGGAAGAAGAAAGAGGAGAAGAAAGTGATGGGTGCACGGAGAGCGAACGCCGCGAATGTGTTCAATGCCGGTGGATTCTCCTGAGCCCCAGCTTCTCTCTATTTTTATACTTATTTCTTGTACCATGCTTTACCTGATTATATGATTTTACTAGCACTGCATGACTTGGAATTGGCGTGGTGTAATTGGCGTCTACGGCGGAATCTGAATTGGTTGTCATGTCATGTCTCTATATTGTTTAATCCAGCGATGCTAAGTCGAAATAATATCATTCATCTGCATATAACTTCAATACATTAATCAACATCGAATCTCTATCGACCCATCGCCTGCTCTGCTGATGTACTTGACGCCCTTATACGGCTTCACCGACTCCGCTATCCCTTTCCCGCCAACAATATTCAACGAGTCAACCTTTAGCCCGCTCAACAAAGCGCCTCGAATCGTGAAGTCGAGCAGTACACTCCTAGGCATAGACGCAATCGCCTGTGCTGATGGCGGCTGCTTCTTATCCTTTTCTTTCTCCTTCGCAGGTGTCGCGGTACCCGAGCTCGGAGCCTTGCTACTACCGTCATTGTAGTTATTATCGTAGTTTGACAGTAGCTTGCCGCTGCGTTTTCCCTCCTCGTCGTCCCCATCCTCGTGTCCGCTCTTCACGACGACCTCGGCTTTGAAAGTGTAGCTTCCACCGGGGACGATGGCAGTGTTGGGCAGCCGCCAGTGGATGTGGTTCCGTTCTGTGTCGTGGAGGAAATCGCCCTTGGATACTCGTGTGTTTAACACCGTCCGCACGTGCGGCGGCAGCGGGATGCGCACGCTCACGTCCTCCATGATGGGGTTGGAGCTGCTCCCTGTCGATGGGCCGCCGTGCAAAAACTGCGACGGTATGGTGGCGCCGGCGCCCTGTGCTGCTATGCGCGCGAAGGCCGATGAGCCCGCGGACTGTGACGGTATGACGGTGCAGTAGGGCGACGACCCGGGGATCGTGAGGCGGACTTCGAACTCATTCGAGTTGGTACCTTGCAGCAGTTTCGTCGTAACGGATACCGGCGGATTGAAGCCCTGTGAGGCGGTCGATGGCGAAAAGTTGGGCAACATGTCGACTTCGTAGGAGGCTAGGACGAACTTGCCGTCCGGCGGGACGAAGGAGAGTTGGCCTGGCTGTGCGTTCCATTTGGACAGGCGCACGCAGGGGTGGAATACAGGCGCTTCGAGAACGACGCCGCCGCCACCTCTGGCGGTGGGGGTGCGTATTGAGAGTAGCATGTCGGGAATGCCAGAGATCCTGGAGGTAAAAAGCATGGTACCTGTGACACGGCTAGCGATCGGACGGCCAGAGGGGGCGATTGTGCAGTGTAGGGTTTCAAGGAGATCAAGGTACATCTCGTTAGAGTTGTGCTTGACGTTGGCACGCCGCCATGGTATGGTGGATATGGTGCTGGGTGCCGCTCGGAAGGGATCCAAAGAGCCACTATCAGAGGGACATCAGCGGTCAGCGACTGTCTCACAACATGATAGCAAATGTAGCACTGCATACCTTGGTAACGTGACATTTGCGAGGAGCTTCTTCATGATACTGGGCGGGAGGACTACATCTCGTAGTCCGTTCGGCTCCGTATTGGCTGGTAGCCCATCGTCACACATCTCCCCAAGTAGCTCCGCAACGATATCATAATTGCCTTCGATCTTGGAGGGTATCAGCGGCGGGCCAAAGTAGTCTTCCAGCACGTCTGCTATCCTATGTAGGAATTCGAGGACCAGCAGCGGTTCGACCTCCGATGTTACCGGTGACAGGAACGTCAGGTTGTTGTGGACGATGTTGAAAAGCAAGGTTGGCGGCGAGAGTTGGGAGAGATATATGAGCGGTGGTCGCGGGGCCGGATGCGAGATGTAGGAGGTTATGTACTCCTGCGGTGAGGCGGTAGGCCGGTGTCGCCAGTTGTGCTGGAGGATGGGAGAGCTGTAACAGGTGTTAGCGGAGTGTGGATGGGGGAGCGGGTGTAGAATGACGCAGAGAGGGGGCTACTTCTGACTATCGAAGATGTAGAGGGCCTCTACAGCCCCCGCCATATTTGTCGTAGGTCGGCGTCGGTCGCCGGATGAGATGTGGATAGAGAAGTTTGTCCGATCTCGTTCAGTGTAAACTGGTCCTGCGTGCTCTTAAGTGCTTTCCGGGTATCGGTACTGGTCTACGCGGAGTGAGTGCTGCGATCGGAGTGGTGATGTCAGGAAAGGTGGTGCATGCATGAGGGCCGCGTGTGTTGTAGGACGTTGGTTTCACACGCCACCACAATATAACATCTTCCTCTCCATCTAAACGTGTGACGCGGCGCCGGGACGAAAATTCTACAAAAAAGCGGCGGAGCAGAAATCACTCCTTTCATGTAATCCCGAGGCATATCCGCACCAATGTCGTCGACGCATCCCGCTGCTACGGACCCAGACTCGCGTCCGCTGTCGGAAGAAGAAAGACAGAGACTGGCCAAATACGATTGCTGGCCGTGCCGCATCACTGGTACGCTTTCACTATGTGTAACTTGATACTCGAGTACTCGCGTACCTATTCGTATCTTGCAGCGACTCGATACTGATAAGCTACCACCGTGGCAATCAGGAGCGGCTGCGTTCACCGGCCTGGGAGGATACATGCTGGTCGCGGGCCGACGGCAACTGGCTGCAGACCTGCACAACCTGACGAGACGGCAGCTGTTGGCGAGAAAGGCTAGCATCCATGGCATCGGTATCGGATTGATTGCCGCGGGACTCTACAGATTGATCAACTGACGAATCAAGGGTCTCATTACGGCTGTTTGCATTGTTGAAACGAGATAACAGCGTTCACGCGGCTTGAGGCGATATCGACACTGGAACAAGTCTCGAATCAGTGTCCTCATGACCGAACGGCTTGTCCGCGGCGTACTCACTGGTGGTGTAAGATAGGAGGATCGGGCGAGCAAATTATTGTCCGCTTTATGTAAATATGTACAATCCAGAAACACATAATGATATACGAGGTAGCCGCTTGAACAACAGACAGCAAGCATGCATGCATGCATGTCACACGAACATCCGGCGTATGGACGTCGAAGTGCCGATAGACCGTACGTACATGGAGAATTAGCACAAGTCAGACAAATCGCTCTGCAGATATAGAGAGGATAGATGGGAGGCGAGTTCGGATACACGGATTTCAAGAGCGATCATCCACTTGCTAAAGTTGCAGCAAAACTCGCGATGAAAATGGATATTACAAGGGAGATGGAGAAACAACGACAAGAAGCGGACATCTGCAATATCCGATGTTGCTTCGTTGCTGGGTTCTCATGTCAAACTCGAAGCAAGAATAGCGGACAATGATTGATTGGTTGATTTAGTGCTGTGGCCCTATCCTAACGCCTTCAAGGCGGGGTTGGGCTGCAGATTAGGGAGGTGGTGGTGTTGGTTGAGATGGCGATGGTTGGTGATATAAAACTCGCATTCAATTTATATTTCCTATACATAAGGAGTCTATGCCTTGGCTTTCTTTTGCGAGCCAACAGTGGGTATCGAGGGTGGGGTGCGGTCACGAATTCTTGGTGGTGGTGGTGGCTGGCCATTCTTCGCGGCCTTCTTCGCAGCTGCTGTGTTGATGATATCGTCCGCCCATTTCTCGAGATCCACGGGGATGTCCATCTCAATCAAAGGCGATTTCTGCATTGGTAGAAAGACCGGGTTAGCATGACAACACTCAAAGGTGGAATGTTCAAGATTTGGAGTCGCATACCAGTAGATCAGCTGGCGAAGGACGTTGCTCTGGATTCTTGAGCAAGCACGAGTCGCAGAATTCCTCTAGCTCCGCGGGGTACTTGCCCTCGGGGAGCTTTGGTGCAGGTTCGTTGACGATGGACTGGAGCAAATCCAGGATACCCATAGGACCGGATGATGCACGCTTATCGCCAGACGCCCCGTCGCTTCCGAACGGGAACCTTCCGAGAGCGAGTTCCATCATTGTTAACCCGAAAGACCAGACGTCACTCTTGACGGTGTATTTGCCTCCCTGTATACGTTCGGGAGACATGTAGGTGGAGGTACCGACGAAAGTATCGGCGATGGAGTTGACCAGCTCTCCGGAGACGCCAAAATCACAGAGCTTAATCTGGCCGTTGCCATTCACAAGAATGTTCGAAGGCTTAATATCTCTGTGCATGATCTTGTGAACGTCGTAGAGGTAAACTAGGCCTCGGAGGACTGATTCTGCAATCACACGCAGGTACCCTATCTCCAGAGACCCCATGACGTTCGAGATATGATCCAAGGAGCTAGCCAGAGTAGCCAACGGTCAGTTTGTAATGCCACGATATGTGGAACTGAATAGTGGGGTATCGGTACGCACCCGGTTTCCATGAATTCCATGCACATGATAACGTCGGACCCGTTCAGAAAGGCGCCATAGAACGAGACGATATACGGCGAGTGGCATTCGTACATAATCTGGAGTTCGCGGACGATCTGTTTTCGGACAGCGGGTTTCGCTTCGACGTGTATAACCTAGATAATCGGTTAGATAAATGCGATTTAAACAGGGGTAGCTTGCTTAGAGGCACCTTTCTCGCCATGGTGGTTTTTGTGGCCTTGTGGACCACCTTGCTGACGGTTCCGCCATTTCCAGAGCCCAGTTCGTGCAGAACCTCCAAGTCGTCTGCCCGCAAGTCGACTGTGTACTCGAGGCCGAGTTCGAGGTTGCTCAGCTGGGTGGCCAGAGTATCCCTTTTACGTGTTTTGATTTCGGTGCTGCCATTGCTGCGAGAAATGCTGGGTTCGGATAGGGTGATGCTGGGGGCGCTGTCGCCGCCGCCGCCGCCGCCTCCTCTGCCACCGAGAGTCAAGCCCTTCTTATTCTTCTTTGCCAGCGTCCGCGGTGCAAACGGGTCGGCAGCCATTTTGAATAACGGGTTCTATTTGGTAATAGGAAAAATCCCGCGTGGTGGTATCGTCAAAATTTTTGGGAAGCCGAGTTGGGCGTCGGTGTCGGGGTCCAAAGGGGCTTGCGGTGGAGAGAGTCTTGGACGAGGGGTAGCTGAGGAATCCAAGTTTTGGGGGGTTGAAGCTAAGCTCGGTGAATTAATCCGCAGGTCGACAGGCCTCACGTGTGTTGCCGAAGGGGGAAATCCAGATGGGTAACGGAGCCGACAGCGATTCAAGGGAGCGCGATGCAAATTCAGGAGACGGCTGAGAGAAGGAAGGGTAAGGCAAACAAGCTGATGGGCGCTGGCAGGGCGAAGCTATCGTCGATGGGGGACCTGAGCTGGGGTGGCGATGGAGAGAAGGAGGGAGAGGCAAAGGTGGAGGACGTAGGGGTTTTATTGTCTGGTGGAAGAGAGATTAGCTGCTGAGAACTGGCGATTAACAGGCAGCAAAATAGGCCTTCGCTGCAGCGCGCTGCACTCGTCCAGCGGCGTGCTTGAGATTATAATTAGCACTGCTGCCAGCATCAGCGTCCATCCACACGGGCTCGTCTGGGATGTTTCAACAGTTCGTCAGGGACGGGGGTGCTTCAGGTCACAGAATGATTATTGTTTCGCCGCCGGCGCCGGCTGGGGAGCTGCAGCAGCCTCCAGATGGATGGCCATGGCCACGGCCACGGCCGCCCAGCGTGGCGGTCTCCAGACACGCGGAAACCCGTCGTTGCTGGCATACGGGGCAATGGGGCGGGTATCATCATGTTCCCTGCTCTGCGGAGCGGTTAGGGTTAAGGCGCACGTGGGATCGGGATATTCCTCCTGCTTGCTATCTCGGTGTTGTATCCACGCGCGGAATGGCTGGTTGACGAGCCGTTTCACTTGGGTCGCGGAGGGATACGCAGTCCTGGATGTGCCCCTCTTTGGACCCGGTATATGTGATTGAAGGTATCTCGAGTCGTGAAGCATGCTAGCATGCTATGCTTCCCGTCTTCTGGAAGTTATAGGATTGCGACTGCTGTAATGGATCCCGACCGCCACCATATATTTGCCTGTCTTTATGCAATTTGCGCACTCGCAATATACCCAAGACCACCCCGGGCAGCTCATAGGCATCGTGACTCGCCTGAAGCATATCAGCCAGGATGCAGGAGAGTGTGAACATGGTATTGGGGGAGAACTGCCCAGACATCTCCCATTCGGCTCATCCATCAAACAAAGCCAACTGACTCAGTCGCTTTGGAGTGCCCGTTACCACCAGTCCACCCGGCGAAGAATGCAGCCATCCAAAGCGAGATCATATGGGAGCCCGATAGACGTCTTTGCCGTTGCCCAGCGGATGGGGCATGGTCCTGGCATGATTTTCGATTCACCGGCTCGAGCGATAAGCTAGTTGATATCTTGCGGATTCCATGCAGGCGCATTGCCAGACATGGATGAATGGCCGTCTGTCTTTCAGGCAATCCGAAAGGTTTCGAAACGTCTCTCTGGAGGCAGCACGGCCCACACGATGACCCGCTTCCAAACATCTTGGGTTTCTGCCGCAGTTTGGGGCACACGCCACGGTCATAAGCGCCCGAGGCCGGAAGCATCGTCGCGAACGGCAAAATCAAGGGGTTCCGGAATCGCTGGCACCGATTGGGATAGTCAGACGTCGATTCAATAGCCATGTAATTCCGCTATAGAGCCTGGGTTATGATTGCGGACTTTGAACGCTGCAGGGAACAGATTCGCGTGATCCTCAACGACAGATGACTTATGCGGCACCTGTGCGACCAAGTAACACAGGGCGGGATCGATCCGGCTGGTGCGGCAATGAATTGTTTGGTGCGACTGGTTCTTCTCATGCATTCTTAGTCTGCCGCCTGGTAAAAGAAACAGAGAGGACTACTTACGCACAGCCTTGGTGTGTCTAGATCTTGTAGACGCGTATTGCAAATGATCAATCGATAAAGCGGTGATGCCGCTGACGGGACGGGTGCCGGTGTTGTGGCGGGAGTTGCGACAGGTTGTGGCGTGTGGCGACCGGCGGATGTGTGGCGCGGCTCGGCAAGGGAAACACCTCGTCTTCTTCTTCCTCAGAGCTGCTTCCTCTTCCCCTTGCCCATCGTCAGGATCCGATATCGTCCACCCATCTGTCTTTTCGTCGCGACTCCTTCTCCGGCGTTTCATCGGGCCCGTGGCCGCAATCGCGTCTTGACAACCGACACGCTCACTCACCGTTACTCATCGCGCAACATCCGACATCGCAATCATGAGCACCTACTTTGATCGAGAGGCGGAGGACGATTCGGAGGATGAGAGCATGGACGAGGAGACCGGCGAGATCAAGAAGAAGGCTAGCAACGGCAAGAAGCCCAAGAAATCCCGCGACAACGATGTCAACATGGATTCGAGCGAGGAAGAGAACACGGAAGATGAAGAAGAGGGCCTCGCGAAGGTTGGTGGTTTCGGTCGACAAGATATTCGCGCAAAGACTGACAGACGCGTTGCAGGTTCGAGAAAACTTTATCGTCGATGATGATGAGGAGGAGGAGGAAGAGGAGGAAGATAGCCCCAGCGAATCGGACGGTCGACCTGCACGGAAGCGAAAGCGCCGAAGGTCAGCTCGCGAGGAACCGGACGATGAGATGGACGAGGATGATTTGGAACTCATCGCCGAAAACATGGGCGAGGAGCGGCCGAGAGGCAATGTATGCTATCTTGCTCAATTCGCTATTCTGAGATTGTATCATCTTGCTAACATCTCACAACACTATAGAAGCTCAAGCGGTTCAAGCGCGGCCGAGTCGAGGAGCGAGGCATAGGCGAAGAACGCGCCCTCTCCGAGATATTTTCCGAAGATGAAGGTGACGAACTCGAAGATTTAGAGGATCTAGAAGACGACACTACCCGTCGGAGAGGGCGTGACGATGGACGCGGCTTCGCCCCCGTAGACGAGTTCGAGGGCTTCATCGACGACGAGGATTTTTCGGAGGATGGAGAAGAGGAACGAGGACGGGAGTCTATCCGAGCCCGGGAACATAAGAGGGCGACGCAGATGAGCACGGCGGGCGAAGGTGCGCTAAATGCCGAAGCGATGGAGAAGATGGAAGAAATCTTCGGAGATGGATATGAATACGAATGGGCCTTGACGACTGCTGAGGACATTGAGGAGGAGAACCGAGACCAGGTTATGGCCCTGGAAGACGTTTTCGAACCCAGTGAGCTGAAAGAACGCATGCTTACGGACGAGGACAACGAAATTCGATCCACCGACATCCCAGAACGCTTCCAGCTTGCGCGGAAACCATACGCCCACGTTAAAATCACGGATGATGAATATGCCGAGGAAGGAAACTGGATAGCGACGCTGATGTTCAGTACGAAGCGCAATTTGCTCCCGCATCATCGCGAACCTTTCTTCAGGGCTGTCAACCGGGTGCTGGATTTCATCGTCAAGGACAACATGGAGATTCCCTTCATCTACCAGAATAGGAAGGACTATATTATCCACAACGAAGCTCGCGGCGGCGACCGTCTCCTAAGCCAGGATGAATTATGGACGGTGTTTGAGCTTGAACTCAAGTACCGTGCTCTCATCGACAAGAAGAACGCCGTGAAGCGAACTTATTCGTCACTAAGCATCCAAGATGAGATCTATACGAGTCGGATTGGGGATATGGAAAACATCGAGGAGATCCAGGATCTTCAGGAATACCTCCAGTTTCAGTATTCGGAAGAGATCAAAGACTTATCGGCCATGCAGTCGAATGGCGCTAACGGAGTCCACAAGAAGCGACCCGGTGCTACTCGCACGATTTTCGACAAAATTCGAAAATCCCGCGTTTACACTCTAGTTAAAGCTTTTGGTATCTCCGCTGCCGAGTTTGCTCTGAACGTTAGCCTCGATCAGAAGCGCAAGTTCCCGGACGAACCGGCAGAATTTCCCAATGAATTAGCTGATTCATGTGTTGATGGTCGCGATTTCAAGACTGGGTCGGAGGTGCTGAAGGCTGCAAAGATGATGCTGGCGGAGGAGTTCTTCATGAATCCAGTTCTACGACGTGTCGTCCGGCAAAAGCTCTTTATCAATGGACAGCTCGACGTCAAGACAACAGACAAAGGACTCAAAAAGATCGACGAGCTGCACCCGTACTATGTAAGTCTCGTCAAAGGGTGATATTTTTACCTGAGAATACTAACAATGGCACGGCAGGAATTCAAATATCTGAAAAACCAATCCACAATGGCTCTTTTGGCCAACCCGTCGCGTTTCCTGAAGATGCTGGCTGCTGAAAGCGAGGGCTTAGTGACTCTCCAAATCGAGATGGCCACAAAAACTCGCTTCCTCCGCCAGCTCTATGACCTTATCTCGTCCGAAAACTACAGTGACCAGGCAGATGCTTGGAACGAAGAAAGAAAAGATGTTGTGGACATTGCGATGGAAAAACTTCTCCACCTGATGGCTAAGAACTACAAGGAGAACCTCAAGACTGTCTGCGAAGATGAGCTTGCGAAACAAGTGAGGAAGAATTACCTCGAGCGGCTTGACCAAGCGCCTTATCTGGCGAAGGGCCTGAAGCTGGGCGAGATTCCTCGGGTTCTTGCACTTTCGGCCGGACAGGCGAACGACTTGAGAGACGGGGTCCTTGCTTTATTTATGGACGAAGAAGGAAAAGCCCTCGAGACTCTCAAGTTGGTTGGTCTACGCGACTCAGAGGAGATCAAGAAACTTGTCGAGCTTATTAATCGTCGCAAACCCGATGTCGTGGCGATTGGTGGATTCACGGTGGCTACTCACAATCTTTACGAAAGCCTACGCAAAGTTATCGAAGAAGAGTCCTTGCTTGTTGCTGGGATGGATGACGACCACAATGAAAGAGCACTCTTGGATATCTGGTACATTCAGGACGAGGTTGCCCGTCTATATATGGGCAGCGAACGTGCCGTTACAGATTTCCCAAGTCTCAGTCAGCTAGGTCGGTACTGCGCAGGTTTAGCTCGGTATATGCAAAACCCGCTACTTGAATACGCTGCGCTTGGCGAAGATGTGTATTCTATCAACTTCCATCCCGACCAACAGCTCCTACCTCCAGAGAAGCTCAAGTCCAACTTGGAAAGCGCCATGGTTGATATGGTCAACCTGTGCGGTGTTGACATCAACGACGTCGTTAAGAGCCAGTATGTCGCGAATCTGCTGCCCTATCTCTGTGGGCTTGGGCCACGAAAAGCAGGCCATATCCTTAAGATGATCGGCCAGAATGGCGGCCAGGTACAGAGCCGGAGTTCAATGGTCGGCGACCCAGACAGGAACATTAAGCCGTTGATGGGGCCCTGTGTCTGGACCAACTGTGCGAGCTTTGCGATCATTCAGTACGAAGCTTCCGAATCCGAGTCGGAATACTTGGACAGCACTAGAGTTCATCCGCAGGACTACGAACTTGGGCGGAAGATGGCTGCGGATGCTCTTGAGCTGGACGAGGAAGACGTCGCGGTTATAACAAACCACGGAGATGACCCGGGAGCTGTCGTTCGTCAATTGATCGAACAAGACGACCAGGATAAAGTGAACGAACTGATCTTGGAGGAGTACGCCGACGAGCTGGAAAAGAACTTCAATCAAAGAAAGCGTGCAACTCTGGAAACAATTCGGGCTGAGCTCCAAGTTCCCTTTGAAGAACTGCGGAACCCATTCAGGCGGCTATCAGCTGAGGAAATCTTCACAAAACTGACGGGAGAAACTGCAGAGTCTCTTGGACCTGGCATGATTATCCCTGTCAACATTCGGCGAATCACCGACCGTTTCCTGATTACGAAACTGGACTGCGGCGTGAGCGGCAATGTTGCCTCGGAGGAAATGTCAGACAAGTTCGGAGTCTCCCCTCACAGCTTGTTCCATGTCTCCCAGACCATCCAAGCCAAGATCAAGACCTTGAACATCCGATCTTTCTACGCAGAGCTGACTCTGAAAGAATCGGAGCTCCGCATTCCGTTCAGAAGGACCTACGACCGCGAGCCTGGCGAGTGGGACGAGGATCAGGAAGAGAAGGACCGGGTCGCTCTTACCGTAAAGCAAGAGGAGCAACATCGGGCTGCCCGTGTTATCAAACACCCACTGTTCCGTGCGTTCAATAGCCGGCAAGCAGAAGAATATCTGGCCCAACATTCCCGAGGAGACGTGGTCATTCGGCCCTCATCGAAGGGACAGGATCATATCGCCATAACATGGAAGGTCGGCGACGGTCTCTACCAGCACATCGACGTCCTCGAGCTCGAGAAGGAGAACGAATTCTCCATCGGCCGAACGCTCAAGGTTGGCGGCAAATATACCTACAGTGATCTTGACGACCTGATCTTCAATCACATCAAGCCAATGGCCAAGAAGGTTGGTGAGATTGAGCGCCACGACAAGTTCAAGAACTGTACACGTGAACAGGCTGGTATGTACATTCACCTCCCTCATTTTCGAAGACCGGGCTCATTGCTAACATGAAAATCTAGAACAATGGCTGACGACATACGCCGAGGCTTTCCCCGGGCGTACCGTCTACATTTTCTGTCCGGATACAAAACGGCCTGGACACTTCGACTTGTGCTTCAAGACTGGTCTGCACAAACCCTGTCATTCTTGGAAGGTCACTGTTGTGCCCCAGGCCTTCTCGCTCGCCAACAACCTATACGGTGACGTGAACGCTCTCTGCAATGTAAGTAATATGGCTGGATCCGGCTACATATGGAACGCGACTCTAACCATCTTTTGCACTGTAGGGTTTCAAGATTTTGTTCACAAACCAACAGCAGCAGTTGCAAGGGCGGATGGAGCAGCAGATGCGGCAACAACGCTATGGCGGGCCGCCGCCGCCGATGAGGAGGTAGAGCTGGACCGTTGGGCGAAGTTTTGTAAATTATTGATAAATTCGGGTGTGCAAGGATTTCTTCCGTCATTGTGCTTGCTTACGTGCAGGTGTTTCTCTGGGTCAGGAAGGATTTTCATTTCCGCGCTGTTCCTTTCATTTCTTACCCTTTTTATTCACCCTTTTATTTCTCTGTGCATCATTTCTATTTAACTGTTCTGTTTGAAAAAAATGGAAGCCGATGTTCACGTTTTTCTTTTTGCCTATTCCACGCATGCTTGATAGTACTACCAGAGCGTATGTTATTCAGTATCGATTGCGTGGCAAGAGCTGCAGAGCTGGAGATACGATAAATACACATGAAGTTGCAATCTTTCGCGTCTTAGACATTTTTTACATGATGTTGCAAACATACGAGTGATGCAGTAGAATTCAGTGTGAATACGGAGTCCGACTCTAGGCATTACTGTCCCTTTCATCTTCGTACATAGATATGGTGTGGTGGAACGATACACGTACTCATTCAATCGGGGCTTGCTATCCTTCGTATCCGGCTGGCCTGAAGCTACGCTACAACTGTGATCTTCTCGCCCTTTATCAGCTTGCCCTTGTACCCCTTGGGCGGCTGGTATACACGCTCGGATGGCTCCGGCCTGAAGCAAGATTGGAAGTTGTGGACAAGCTTGTTCAAACCGGTGCGCTTCATGACTCGAGGGTTCTCCTTGGTGGTGTTTTCTATTGGCAAGTTAGCCACTTGTACAATCATGACTGGAAGTCGAAGGTGGAGGTGCATCAATTTGATCTTACCGGGTGGCTTGTACTTCAAGATGAATGTCTCGAATGGATATCTGTCCAGAAATTCTGCGTAGAGCGGCTTCGCCGCTACACACCTCGTAAACGCGCCGCCGAGTCTAAACGCCATTTCGGAGAGCAACAGTCAGTATGATCTTTAACTTATAAATAGGAAGCAGCTGGTATAAACACCGACTCTCACGTACGTAGTGATGCTCTCAACTTTCGCCGGGATTTTCATCGTATCGATGTCGTCAACGACCTCACATGGAGCCCAGTCCCCAGTGGCCTCGTCGGGTCTGCTACCTCCCTGAGCAACCTTGCCGACCCGATATACATTCACGCGTATCGTGCGCACCGACCCTGGACCAACCGTAAACCGGATCGGTGGGATGTCGCCATTTACAACATTGCCAGAGATATACCCGCTACTCTGGTTCGCTTTCTCATCGAAATAGTAGGTCCCACCGGTATCCTCGATCCGTTGCACGGTGAAACAGAACCCGCGCATCGCTTTGAGTTCGCTTTGGCGGCCAGTGATGCGGGCTTCGAAGGTCCGCAGCTGGTTGAAGCAGATGTAGTTGCCCCGTTCGACGTCATCGATGATGAGCTGGATGCCGAGGTTTTGCCAATGTGGGGCAATGCGAACGGCGACGCGGTAGTTGGCGCCAGACGTGGCTTCGATGTATGCTTCTGAGACGCGGAGGTGTTTGAAGGGGAGAATCTTCATCGTAGTGCGCATGGCGGAGAAGGCGGTCGACTTGAGGTAGTGGAGGAGGTGGGTCTTTGGTGAGACACGGCCATTGGCCGGCCGCTCGACCCAGACTCTGACGTTACGAGACTTGAGAGTCACGATCGCCAGGGGGGTCTTGCGCTTGCCGGTGTCGCCATCGGTGTCGGTGCTGGTGGACGTGGGGGGTGGCGGTTTCGGGTTTTTGACGGGGAAGCTTTTCCTGTTGCCGTCGACTAATACTGAGCCGGGCTCATCGCATATCAAGGTCATTCGGAACATTGTGCCAGTATATTATACTTGCTGATTCTTGATCGAGAGGTGGGTGTATAGGTTCTTTGAATCTGATAGGCGTGAAAGCAATCAGAGTTGCTTCATGCTACATGCATACGGGAAGCACACAGCGTGGATGCTACGTGTGCGCATGTGCTAGCCTGGTGGAAGAGCGGGTATGAGAAAGAAATGATCTACATGGAGTTTAACAAATCACCATGATCACCGAGTAGACTCTTCGTTTTCGTGGCATCAGACACCGATATCAACGATTGCCTCGTCAAGAATCTGGTATCCGAAGGCACAGTTCGTCTTGTGGGATAATGTATAGGCATCTGGTACCGGGAATCGGCGTTGTCTAATGTCTGGCGTGTGGTATTTTGGCTACCAGCAGCCGAAATCAATTGCCTCTCCTAGCATATACGCAAAAGCGGCAGACTCCCTTGGATACGGTAACACTAATACTAGGTGCTATCCAACGAGACGGACTATTCCCGTTTTCAATATATTGGTTAAGTAGACTCCATCTAAAGCTATCGTACATGGCTGTGTTCGCGACCCCAAATCTACAACTTCGCGCCTGCAACGCTTCCACCACTGTTTAGAATCCACGTTAGCGACTTGTCATATCGAGCCTCTAATTACTTGGCTTTTGAAAATCTTAGAGGATGACTTACTCCAGCGTAATGGTGGCGCCATTCACATAAGATCCGGCCCGGCTGCTGAGGAAAAGAACGGTACCAGCGACATCTTCCGGCGTACCTATCCGGGATAGCGGAATAGCAGACTCGATCTCACTCTTGAATTTCTTCAACGTCTCGTGCATCATCTTGGACTCAAATGGGCCGCATGCAACGGTGTTTGATCTGCAAGAAACCCGTTAGCATTCTGAAAACCTCGGGCAGCGCAAGTGCTCGGTAAACCGTACGTGATGTTTCGCTGGCCAAGATGGTGAGCGAGGACTTCCGACATGTGGTGAAGGGCAGCCTTGCTCGCAGAGTAGGCACTATAAATCAAGCAGGTTGTTAGGCTACGTAGAACACACTAAGGTATAGTAACGAAACAGCAGTGGTGCACGTACTATGTCTCCAATTTGGGCGTCCTTATTCCATCTACGCTGCCAATGTTGATAATGCGCGCCGGATCAAGTGGTTGGGCAGCGGCCTCCAGCAGGGGTGTCACCAGCTGGGTTATAGTGAAGACGCGCTGGACATTCAATGTCAAGACCCGAACCCAAGCCTTGTCGGGATAATCGTCGAATGTTTCGCCCCAGTTGCTTCCGCTGTTGTTGACGAGAATATGCAACTCTACCAGAAGGTGATCCGAGTTAGCGGATTGGAGCTTGGACAATTAAGAACTCCTAGGCTTGACTGACTGGTCTCTCTCTTCTTCAACTCATCCGCCAGCGCTTGGCACGATTCGAGCTTGTAGAAATCGGCGACAATGTAATGTGCCGAGCCACCGCCGGGTAGGGCGTTCAGCTCTTCAACGGCCTTCTGACATGCCTTCTCGTCGCGGCTGGATATGTAGACTTTGGCTCCGTTGGTGACGAGTCCCTCGGAGATCATGCGCCCGATGCCTTAACACGTATCGTCAAATCGTCAGTCCGGGTCTACTTGGGCCATCGCGAGTTGGCGCGGGTTGTACCTTTGGCGCCACCAGTGACAAGGGCGACTTTGCCCTGAAGTTCGAACACGACACGTTAACAAGCCGTTGTAGGTGGAACCAGGACAGCCGGCAACATAATACCTTTACGTCGAACAAGTTCTTGCTATCCATTGCGATGAGGCTTCTCAGATATCTAGGGCGGTGTGTATTGCATGGTGCTACATTTGGAATGCCAGAATGCCGCTCCTTTTGTAGTCGCGATGTCATCCGCGATGCTCCAACCCCGGTAAGCGATGCCGAGGTCTATTTTCACCCGCCCGGACAACCAACACATTGGCGGGCCGTCCATTATCAACCCTCCAGCACGACATCACTACGGATAATCCACTTGACGCCGGCCAGTACCTCCTTGCCCTCGTGCAATAGGCATTCGTCGCCGTGCCGATGCAGCAGCGCCATGCCTTTCTCCGGCTGCACGTCTATCACATGCGGCTCGCCCGACGCCGTCAGCTCCTTCAGTTCCTTCTTCGAAAGCGGGATGTAGGGCTCGGTTCGGTAGAAGGCAGTTTCGCCCCCGACGACGCCGTCGGCTGGCCCGGTCAGGTACAGGAGCAGGGTATATATTGTCCGGTGAGGCGACGGAGGCGACCCGAGCATTAGGGTGTTCGAGTCGTCATCTGTTTACGTGGATAGATATCAGTTTCCTACTTTACACTCCATGCTCAAACCACGGCTGCTAGTCCAACTTACAATGCTTGTCAAAGAATTGGCCTGTGTAACTCTCGTATCAGTCAAAGACATCGAACATATGACGAAGAATCAAGGTAGACGAATGCCTAGGCACCTTTCGTATATCTGTATATCCTGATGTTGGGATTCAATCCCCAAACTTTGACCCCGGCGTCCAGCTCTTCCTGATTCCATAACTGTTCTCTGCTTTCTTCTCGCTCCAAAACCTCCTTGAGACCAGTTTCCAACCAAAGTCTTTTTGCAAAAGCCGGATCTTGCACCTGAAATCGATCATTCACTCGTACCGCCTCTCCGCGTTTAGGCTTGCTTGGAGTAGTTGTCAGCGGCAGAGAGGATAAGAACTGGATGTAGGTGTTACAGAGCGACGACGTGAAGAATCGCGAGATGGTCACGATCTGGTGACCCAGTGTCGTTTCGAGCTGGAGGAGTTCCGGAGGCAACAGGCCCTTGAACACCGGCCATTGAGGTGGTTCTAGCGCAGCGGGTTTGTTCGCGCTGCTACCAGTCTCCTTATCTGGCGGGGCCTCCTTCTTGCCCTTTTTCAGGGCCGCGCTCGTAGACTTTGGCATTAGGATCCTGTGATTGCTTCTTCGGTATCTGCCCGGTTACATGCAGCGTGTCGGGTAAACTGGGCCCAGAGATATCGATATCGAATGACGAGTGTATCGTGCAAGGCGGTGAAGTCCGCCGGCGACACTCTCCTCTGAGGCGAGGCTACAAAAAATAGGTTCAGTAGCTTCACTCCCGAAGAGCGCCAGCCGCATGTAGAGGAAGTCAGCAGTCCCCGCTGAGAAGGAGGTTTTTGAGGTTTTGGTAGTTCGGACGCGCAGCTGTAGCGCAAGCTCTCCGGGACATCGTTTGCGCTGCCAAAATGGTATGGTCTCATGCTCATCCTGTCGACCGCCATCACCCGCCAACGTCACCCAAACTCTCTCTCTTTCCTCCTCACGACAACCGCAAAGCCAACCTCAACAGCTACCTCCGCTGCCCGATAGTGTCTACAAAGCTGCCAAATCTCGATAGACCGTCCCGTATATCCTCTTAAGGGCGTTTTCGTAGCTCGGAGCCTCGCAGCCCCACCCGTCTTCCCTCCCCTCATCTTTCGTCGACCTCCGAAACCGTCACAGCCGCTCGATTCATCCGCCACCGACACCATGAGTTGGTTCAACGGCGCTTGGTTCGGCGGTGGCCAGTCCCGCAGCGACGGCCCGAAGACAGCCATACTGAAGCTGCGGGAACAGAAAGAAACGCTGGAAAAGAAGGAGCTATACCTCGAGAATCAGATAAAGGAGCTGGAAGATAAGGCTAGGAAGAACGTCACAACGAATAAGAACGGTACGACTCCCGCAACCGCAAGACACCACCACCACATCGCCGAGTGATCACTCGGAGGCTTTATGGAATCAGCTCAAGAAGGAATAACGGCTGACCTTTCCCAATATGATTGTAGTGGCGAAGGCCGCGCTTTTGAAAAAGAAGCAGCGGGAAGGAGAACTGGAGACCACCCAAAAACATATCGCCACGCTAGAAACACAAGTACATACACCCCACGAGTGCTATCTCTGTCATCCTTCAAATTTATCTACCGGTCCCGCTAATCTACCCCTTCCTGCCGAAAACAGATATCATCAATCGAGGCTGCGAACATAAACTTCAAGACGCTTGAGGCCATGAACGAGGCCAACAAGGCCATGGCGCGTATCAGCACGAAATACCAGCCCGATAAGATCGATAAAGTTATCGACGAGATACAGGAGAACACATCGGCGATCAACTATATGAGCGAGCGCTTAACGGAAGTTGGCCAGCAGAATAACCAGATTGACGACGACGAGTTAATGAAGGAGCTGGAGGGCATGCAGCAGGAGGAGCTGGACAAGAAGATCCTGGATATCAAAGCGCCACCGATTGGGGATCTGAATGGACCTGGTGAGTACCTCACTCTATCGGACACCTCGAACGGACAGCTGACGCCGTTATTCTCACCCGCAGAGAAGCAAAAACAGCCGGCAAGGGAGGAGGAAGACGAGGAAGAAGAGCTCAGGAAGTTGCAGGCTGAGATGGCGATGTGATATCCTTTCGTCCAGCTCTGTTGTTTTTCTACTTCCCGCTTGGCCATAAGTTCCTGGACAAAGAATACTGTCATTTTCTGCGAGATATCCTCCGTTCGGGGCGTACGTATATACTTACTGCCTTGGCGACGCTACTATCAGGCCGATGGCCGAGATTGGTTCTTGTGCTACCCTTTTCACTTCGACATGAGCAGGTTCGGGGTGGTGGTTGATTCGAACATGTCGGGATTGCTTTTTACGTCTTGTCAGGTTCATGCATATTATATATCCGTTGGACACACACATACCACTACCATCACCACCATACGCATCGATTCGATCGTGGGCAACCAGTTTCTGGCCGTATATCTGTTGTTACTTTGTTGTATGTACGGCTGTTGTAGGCGCTTTCGGTTCCATTTTTCCATCTTGATTTTTACCTTGTTGCCTGATTGATTGATTGAGATATAACTTAATGCCTGTCTGTCGCTGTTGGTTGGTATCTGCATGTTGTCTGAATTCTCTTTCCGCAGTGTGAATAGAATGGTCAATCAATGCCTAGCAGTAGCTTTTTTCCGTTACGTACGACTATACTGGACGATAGGACGGACCACGAGTCTAGATCGATAGCAATCATGCATGAACGTCAAGGTATCCCCTTCGATGAAATCAGATCAATACGCGCTAAATCCACCTTTCGTACTATTATATGGGCTGCAGCAAGTTCCGTCCAACTAGCTAGGTGTCTCATCGCCTTTGCCCGTCTGCGCGCTCCGTCTTTCCACAACCGTCTTCCCTTTACCCCTCTTAATGATGTAAAAGTCGTTGAACGAGAACATGACACCCAAGAACCTCATGTCCATATCTGATTGGCTTGCCAGATCCCCCAGCAATACGCCAGTCCTCGCTTGAAAGTCGGCCGTCAGCTTCTTCAACCGCGCCCGGATCACGGGGAGCTGCTCGTCCGTCTCGTCGTCGTCTGAGTCGTCATCCGAGTCGCTGTCTGAGTCGCCGAGATTTGGCCGGCCTCCGTGCTTCTTGAGTTGGCCAGCGAGCTCATATGGTGAATCAGCCTCAGTCACACCCCATTTGCCCGCAGCTGTGCGAGCATGGATGAGAGCGGATGCCGCTTGTCGCCGGGTGAATTCCGCGACAGAGCAACTGTAAAGTCCATCCATTGCGTCCTTGTACGCCAGCATTGTTTTCAAGATCTCGTGCAGTTGCGCTAGAAAAGAGGTTTCCGGCTGACGGGATCTAGCCGCACCACCCAGGAGACCTTTGCGCGTAATGCTGGTGAGGTACAACTTGTGCGCGTCGATCAGGTCATCCAGCGTGGAATTCGGCTTATTGATTGAAGCTATCAGCTTCTCCCACGAAGGCTCAATGACCTGGAAGAGAATGTAGTACTGCAGCTGCGCGACAAAGTGGATCATCTCTGCAATGCAGCACCGAGCGACCTTCCAGTCATTCCCAACCTTATCGGCGACGCTTCCCAAAACCCCTCTCGCGCCCGTCATGTACTTTTTCCATGCACTCCCCAGAGCGAATTCCACCCTCTTGATTCTCCAGAGGAAATTGAAAACCTTGAGATACTCTCGACTACTGTACGGCGTGACAACAACGTCGACGGGAGCGTCGATTTTATACTCCAGCGTGAAGACATCCCATCCAATTTCGCCATGACTCAGCTCCAGCATTCTAGCATCCAGACGACGCAGAACCTCTTGGGACTCGTACTGGGCGTTCGACCCGCGAATAGCATGCTCGAGCTGCGCAGTCAGATTATGTCTGTACAGTGTATTCGCAGGTCGGTCCAAGTTCGAAGAGAGCGACTCCATCAGCAATGCGATAAAGTCACCCTGTCCCAGTAATAGGAACTTCTTCAGCGCGCATAGATGTTCGAACAGATTGAATTTCTTGTTCATGAGATGCATCAGGCGCTCCATAGTTGTCTTGTATGCCTCGTCGATGTTCTGCTCCAGCGAAGCGTAGTCGTCATGGCTCAGCTCTTTGCTGGCGGTCTTGGAATACTTTTCTACCCACTCCGAATCGTCACAGCCGTACCGGATAAAATTCAAGCTCTTGCCGATGAGGAAGACTTTATTTGCGAATTCCGGTGTCATGATAGTAGGTATCATGTTGCTGTCAAGTTTGTACTTATCCTGCCATACACTGGAAGCGTAACCTCGTCTGTCGTTATTAGCTTCAGCGATGGCCTCTTCCGATTGTTCTATGACAAAGAATTCGAGATATGGATCCGTAAGTTCTCCATCGTACACCCATCTTCGGAGCAAGTCGTAAAACGGTCGTGTCACCGATGTCAGCAGTCGTTTGGCGAAGTTGAATACGAATGGGTCTCCGTGAGAAGTCGAAAACGCGTGTATTATTGATATTAACTGCCCCCCCTTCTTCTCTTTCGATGCTTCGACAATAGCGGACATTAAGCGTAGACCCATCGTTGCTTCTCTCGTCCAAATGACGCATCTTTTCAGTGTGACGCCTGCTTTTCTCATTGCCAATCCGTGCTCATCGTCGTCGCTCAGCATTGAAGAGGCTCTTCTGATTTCGCCTTCCAGACCAGCGACCAGACTAAGATATGCTTTAAGCTCGTTGCCGATAGCTGCACTCAGGCTCTGATCCACAAGTCCGCTTTTACCTTCGGCCGAGTCGGACTCTTCGACGAAAGCCGACAATGACCGGTATAGAAGCGCGGGCTCTGCTAAGGTGTGGAGGAGCGATATCAAGGGTACTGGGAGGTTAGGCGGAAGCTTAAGCGTGTTCTCAGGCGTGAACGTCAGATTCTTCGAGGATACTCCTTGGAGAGTGAACGGGAGATCCTTGAGTAGCGCTACCTCCGAGGGTTCTAATCCATTGACACGTAATTTAGATCTGGCCCTACTGAAGAAAGGGCAGAGGCACTATGAGCTCACCAGTGGGTTGATTGATGTTTGCCAGCAGAGCAGCCTTCGTCATTTCGTTCTTCCCATCCCCTCTATCTGCTGCCATGAAAGGCTTCGGAGGCGCAACCGCATCAAACTCGTCATTGCTTTCTACCGCCACCTTTGATGGCCGCCTGCTCGTGTCTGTGTTCCCATCTGCCCTGGAGGGAGCACGCGAATCAATGACGGTACTCTGAATCCCATTCGAAGCTCGGCTGATTGTCTCTCTCTCCGGGTTGGAGGAGTCGGATAGCTCGTGTAAGAGATGTAGAATCGCCCCTTTCTGTTTGATGAGTGGCAGCGTCAACAGCCGAGAGTATAGGTTGGAGAATCGAAGGGCCCTGTCAGAGGTACGGTTGTCTCGTATTACTTCAAGCCCGAACCAAAGCTCTTGTCAGCAAAACAGTCCTCGTTCCGCTGACTAGCTTTCCCTACAGCAATGGGATGCTCAACTGGAGCTGAGCTTGGCTTGGATAGAGAGCGAGAGGTAGAGTACATTTGTTCCTGACGATGTTCGCGATATGTGCTGGGTCGTCTGAATGGCTAGGAGCTACATGGCTGTTTCTGAGGTATTAGCACACGGTCGATATAGAGTCAGGTGTGCGTGCTCCGCGATTGGCGGGGAACATACCTATCAATCATGCCCTGAGCCAGCTCAAGGGCATTTTCTTTCAGAGCCTCATCTTCGTCTTCGTCCTCTAGTTCAGGGAGGATATATTCGATGAGCTTCGATAGGCCCTCGTCTATCCTGTCGTTCCTGTGGCTGGACATCTGCGCGCAGGTCGCGACTATGGTCAAGTCACATCCAAGCTCGTGTCAAAGCGACTAGCTTCACGTTGTCGCGCTCAATATAACCGGTCAGCGGGACTGAAGATGGCGGATTCGAAGGTGGATGGAGATTGATAGTGGAAGGGCATGTTGTATGTTGTTTTGTGGTTCACGCGTCAACAACACAGAGCTGAGGCGCTACTATCCGTTCAACAGTCAGAACATCCATTGGCGGTCTATATAATTTCAGTTACGACATACAAGCAACAGCGTGATGATCTCGAGATTTGCTCCCTCGAATGCGGTCTACGAGATGGTTTGTTCGCGTGATCTTGCATCAGCATAGCTATAGACATTAACTGAACTTCTATGTACGACTACGAATAAACTGAGGCAATACAAAAACAGTAACGATAGGTACAGGTGTAGAGTAACCCCATCTATTCTAAATCTGGTGGAATGAAAGGAGTAATTAGCATCTCGCTGAACTTCTCCAGCTTCTCTTTCCCGCGAACTTCTTCTGTCAGCAAGGGCATCTTGACAACGTTGAAGTCTTCGTATAACTCGATCATCTGGTCGAGATATTTCTTCTGCATCTTCCGCCGAGCATTGCATTGCTCGCACTCGGAGCCCTTCTTCGGATACAATAGTTGATTTACAACAATGCAGTGCGTGTCGATCTCGTACGATGTTAACTCTTGGATCATCCGCTCGGTTTCGTAAAGCGATAGGAACTCGGCGATGCAGACACAGACGAAGCTTTAGATTGGCAAGTTAGTACTCTTCCAGAGGAAGTAGTCGACCTGGGCACTTACGTAGTCATATCTGGGTTCTTAAACTGCGTGTTAACCTCGCTGATAGTTTCCCTCATGCTCTCCATCTTCTGGAGCATCTCATCCACATTGTTGCCGCCACCGAGCCCTTGGGAGCCCATTATCCCATTCAACATCGGTCCAAACCTGCCGGATAACTGCGAGAGCTTTCCCAGAGCCTTCTCAAGAACTGTAGGGAATTGCAGGAATCTTAAAGTATGACCCGTTGGCGCCGTATCGAAAACGATGGTCTCGTAGGACATAGATTTCACTTGCTTCAGTACCTCGGCGAAGGACATCGCCTCGTCGACACCAGGTATCTAGCAGGATATCAGCTATTTGCGAGAGAAACATACTGAAGAGACAGATGGGGAGCTATACGCTGAATGCTAGGTCCTGCATCATGCCTCCAAGAGGGTTTCCTTGGCCTGATTCACCTATAACGGGGTTTAGTATATAGTCATGTCCCACGGCCAGCCTTGGAGGGACATACTAGACTCCAAAAGCTCCTGCATCGATCCAGACGGATCGATTTCCATAGCGCTCAGGTTATCAAAGCCCTCGATCTTGCGTGCCTCCTTCCCGAACTTCTGGCCAAAGGCATCGGATAAGTTGTGGGCGGGGTCTATGGCCTCAGTCAGCGTCAAGCCCAAGAACAACAGGCAAGCAGAGCATAAGCACCTGTAGATATGATGAGGACGCTTTTCCGCGCCCTTGCCAGCTGTATCGCGAGAGAGCATGACGTCGTGGTCTTGCCAACGCCACCTTTCCCACCAACGAAGATCCAGCGTAGCGACTTCTGGTCGATGATGTTCTGCAGGGAGGGTTCTAGCTCGTCGAGTTCGGCCATCTTGCTGTCTTCCGATACTGCGCCGTCGCTGCTTGAGGGGTCTATATCGATCTGCGGACGTTGTAGCTAAATCTCTCTCTGGACAGCTCACCTAGATGGTGGTGGGGTGTCTTCGTGTCTGTGGCTTGTTCAATCAGCAAATGTGGCTGAACAGCGGAGGAGCCACAGGCACTTTCCCTATTCTGGTTTAGACGCGAATCAAGCTTCCAGAGAGCTACGACGCCCGCCTGTTCAACCTCCCCCACAACCGCCAACGACGCGTAACCTCCTCTTCCTCGTCATCGAAATCGCAAACGCCCCATTACCACGGATATCGAGCAGCCCGTCCAGACGGTATCTCACAAGCGTAGCAAGAGCCTGACATCTCGGAACCCCGCCGTAATTCGCAGCAGTTGAGGGGCTCGAAACCGCAATCATGTCGGGTACGCAACCTCACCAGAGCTGACTATCATCACCCTATCTCTCGCAATCTAGCGATGTGGCGATTGAAAGACTCACATTGGCTAACATCCTGAGCTCATAACAGGAAGCGCCGGTTTCGACCGTCACATCACCATCTTCTCCGAGCAAGGACGGCTGTATCAAGTTGGTGGGACACCCCTCTCCCATCCACCCGTGGACATCGCGGGCCGAGCCTCCACCACCGTATCGCGCATCGCCCACATTGTATCAGATGCTGCATATCGAAACATATTGGAAACTGTGTGAAATGCCTCAGGACTTGTCGCTGACGCATCGAACGATCTGCTATAGAATACGCCTTCAAAGCGATAACAGCTGCAAACATCACGACGGTCGGGATCAGAGGCAAATCATGTGCGGTGGTCATATCTCAGAAGAAGGTTCCGGTAAGTGAACACCGGACGGCTGTGGCCGGCTCTTCATCCAAGGATCCTCGCAGCCTACCGCAGCCTAAAGACGCGTATGGCGGAACGCCGTCATACAAAAACGCTGGCTAATGACGTTTCGGTATATTGCCGTGGCTTCACAGGATAAATTGATGGACCCAGCATCGGTTACCTACATATTCTCGCTCTCACCATCTTTAGGATGCGTGATGACTGGGTCGATTGCGGATGCGCGGGCATCCGTTACACGTGCTCGCGGTGAAGCGGCCGAGTTTAGATACAAGTACGGTTACGAAATGCCTTGCGACGTCTTGGCCAAGAGGTTGGCAAATGTCAACCAAGTCTACACTCAGCGGGTATGTACAGTGTTGAATGTTCTGTTCTGCTACCTCGGAAGGAGGGACTTCCTCAGCTTGTGTCATAATCACGACATTGGGGTAGCGTGGGCTCGGAAGGATGTGATATGGACTTCTCAGCACACCCTTCCATCATGCAATCATGTTGGCCTTTTGCAAAGATATTTCCATGGCAAATTAAGATGAACCAAGGGGCTGTGGGCTAACCAAGGCTAATCCGTGGTAACCGCTCAACAGGCATACATGCGTCCGCTGGGTGTCTCGATGACTCTGATATCTCTGGACGATGAGCACGGGCCCTCTCTGTACAAGGTCGACCCAGCAGGATACTACACAGGCTACAAAGCAACCGCCTCCGGGCCGAAGCAGCAGGAAGCAATTAACTTCCTCGAGAAGAAGCTGAAGAATAAGGATGCCGCACCGGGGTCCTGGGAGGAGGTAGTTGAGCTAGCGATCACGACGCTATCCACAGTCTTGAGCCAGGACTTCAAACCAACTGAGATCGAGATTGGCGTTGTCGGAGCGCCAAAGCAGGGCCAAGATGAGGGTGAGCCGCAGCCATTTTTCCGGAAATTAACGGTTGACGAAATCGACAAGCGCTTGCAGAGTATTGCGGAAAAAGATTAGAGTTTCTCGCCTGTGGTTCGTCCAATGCTCTTTATCGTTCTCGTCTCTAGGATGTCAGTCAACAATAGATTAATTTCCTGGAAAATAAGCAACTATGCCATTGGATGAAATCGATATCCATTTTCCTTGTTTCGCCCGCGCCTGCATCATGTGAAGCACTCAAAACATCCGATTTTTGTTCCCCTTGATCATGTGGCTTAAGATGACGGAAGGTTTGTTTATTCATGCGCTCGCGGAATGCAATGAGACGAGCGGAACAAAAAAGGAAAATGCCATACGAGCTCACATAGCTCATGTCAAGTTTGGACGAAGAGGGTGTCATGAAATAATGAGACTATCATGTTCCACAAGCTCTGCATGAGATAGGCTATCAGAAAGGAGCTGATGGCGAGTTCCGCCTACTTCTCGAGCCAGTTGGGTCCGTGCTTCTGTGAGGGCTGCTGATATGATATCGAGCACCGTCATCTAGAAAATTACAAGCTCTTTCGAGACTGCCGTCTAGATAAACAACCATAGCTCCGAGCCCGGGCCCGAAAAGCGCAGGGCTATAAAAAAAAAAAGAAGAGGAAAAGTAAAAATAAAAGGGTCAAAGCAGCTGCGCTGCAGCGAGCGCAAGGAAGCAAGGCATGGCCAAAGTGCCACCCCATGCAAAGGAAAGCAGGGTGTGCCGATGGCGGCAGCCTCGTTTTGACGTCGGATGCATGTTTAGGACCCGGCCGGTCCATAATTAGCAAATCTTGTTGACAACCGGACCTGCCACGAAACTGTCGACAGGATTCGCTCTACTTCCGGTTGTTTCGAGCTGGCAGGTAGATTCAAATCCGGCTTACAATTAGGATACATGCATGTTCGGCGCGCTGCGCAGAGCAATATCGCGATTTTGCATTTCAGTGCAACATAGAGCAGCGCGGCGATGCTGAGACCTCCTGCCCACCTTCAGCTTAATTGGGACGGGATATAGGAGCCAGCGCTGAGTTGTCTATCGATCCCAAACCAATGGAATGGGATTGCAGAGCCCGCCTCATGGGTCGGGGGACTGTGTCTGTGTGGACAGATTTACGAACGAAAGTTTATCGTCAAATGAAATAGGTAAGATATATGCATGTGCAAATGCAAGCTCAACGTTGACAGGGTGCAAGCAGGCAGCTCGCACCGACATGCATGACATGGATAAACCGTTGGAATCAAATCGAATCCTCCTGTCGGCCCATGTAGCAGTAGCAAATATAGCGAATCTGCAATCCGTCAATCATGATCAGAAAAATCCCAAACCCAATCTGTCCCGTCAGAATCCATGACATATGATAGGGAACCTGGTGGCCATGCATGATAAACAGCCGCTACGACGAAGGGGGTGTCATACTATTAATTAAGACATTAAGACATTTGATATTATTGCATGGCAAGGCGGCAAGGAAGCCGTGACGACGATGGTTAAAAGGCCCTTCCACAGCACCGCTGAACTCTAAACTGCAGCCGTTAACTTGGCGGTGGTGCATGCTCCACCATATGAATCGACACATGCAGTATAATATATATATTACCTGCACATGTCAGGACAATGCACACCCACATTCCAGACCCCCTGGTGTTGACGTTGCCGTTGACTTGCAAGGGAGAATTTTCACTTCAATATATAATGCATATCCGTTGAGCTTACGAATGCGCGACGGCCGCGGCCAAAAAACCTGGAATTCGCAGTCGCTGCCTTGGTCTCGTCCTGCAGGCTCGCGTGTAAACGAAGCAATTGATTGATTTAATATAACAATCGTATGGTCGCGGTGATGATCTGTCAATATATGCATGGCTGGCCGACTCACTCGACTTTGCATATGTATGCCCAGGCTGGAAGTATGCAAAGCCGACCCTGCCGAGCGCCGACGTTTAGGTCTTTGGCTTAGGGACGGACCCGCGCCGTCAATTTTCCCCAAACCGCCATGCAAGGCCGGCCGGCTGAGGCTTCTAATCGATAAAAGATAAGCTTGGGATCTATCATATTATTCTCATGTCATAGAAATTCGACCTAATCGATACTAGTATATGCTATCGGCTCGACGCGACAACGCCGTGAAGTGATCTTGATGAAAAGCGCAAACACTTGAGAACTCGATTCGATGCACGGATTAGTCCGCAGGCGCTCCTTCAAGCTCGTACACATCCTCATGTATTTCAATAAAATCGGTCCAGATATTTCCTCAGTCGCGTATTGAAACTTCAGGCAGCTTTTGGAGCTGCAGAGACACGCTCCACAAAAGAACAATGACAGGACACCCTCGCAGAGAATATTAATAAAAGATTTAGCGAACGAGCATGCATTCTCCTGCAATATTTGAATACAGATTCAGATGTGATATTGCACAAAACGGAAGCATGCCCACACAGTCCGGTGTACAAAGCAGAACTTTTGACGACTAGTGTGGACGGATTGGATCACCGAAGGCCACATCAATGAAGCTGCAATGCATGAGCATCAATCCGGTTCGAGGATTGGATCATAAAAAATACCGGTTTCCTGATGCAAAATAGCGCCCTGCTTGACATAATTGTGATGCAGAATTAAGGCAAAGCTTACACGGCGCGTTATTCGTGATCTCACAATTTTGTGTCTTCTGAGTGAATTTTGATTTCATGTTTTACGTTTACGTGCGTGTAGTTGTCGAGCGGCCGGAAACATCAGCGATACACGGCGCTGCTTTCGATCTTGCTGTCAGCCCTCCCTCCACGAAGCATTCCGAAACTAGTTGCCTGTCCCGCTCGCACCTGCTGACGAATCACAATCCGAAACTAGTCTTCCGTCCCACCCTCCCTGGAGCGAGCGAGAGTCGAGACATGCAAGAAATCGCGAAAGGTCTGCCGTTTGTCTGCAATATCTGCAATAGCATATGCACAATATTATATCAAAAAGAAGATTCGAATCCACAGCCCCATCTGTCCCTCTCAATACACCGCGACTTTCGAGGCAAAAAAAGCACCATTTTTCGCAAACGAAGGGAAATTCTTCCAATAGTTTTGTTTGATTTTATTGATTTCCCACACCTGCGAGGAAGATCTTGGCTCGAGAGATCTCAGCCCGTGGCCCCCAGCGCTTTGCCAGGCAGCCTGAGCTTGTCCGTCGAATGAGCTCCCGCCGCTTGGGTTTTCCACCGAATCAATGGTGCGTTCAATCGGACCTCAATTTTTACCCTCGCATGCAGGCCTCTGCATCATCGCCACGCCATGAAGCGAAGTGAATGACAGTCGAGTCCTGCAGCATGCAATGGTGGAGCTGACACGCATATCATATGTTGAGAGAGATTTGCTGATGCCACCGTCGTATCGAGAGAGAGCCTGGTGATGAACACGACATGAAGTATGTAGTGTGTAACTAGTTACGTGCGAACACCCCTGACGGCCGGCAGGAAATCCCACATACATGCTGATCGAGAGGGTACCTTACAGACCTGTCTGTTGAGGACGTGCCCGAGAGCGCTTAGGCAAAGCACCGTTGTAGGTTCTTGTGTTGTTGCTGTTGTGGGATCAGGTCAATTGACGACGATTCGTACATGCATACGACTTTGTGCATGTCATGCCTCTTAACTAATGCTTATTCAAGCTACGACTCCGCATCCCAAGACCGGACAAAGAGCGCCGTCGGGTCAGCGCGGCCGCTCGTGCTGCCTTCCTTCCCCTTCCGCAATCGTCTGATCATCTGTCTCGCCGGTGAGTAAATTGGCTGGCAGCACAAGCTGACGATCAGGTGGTAGCGAGCGAGTGCGAGTGCGAGTGCGAGGGCGAAGGGCGAGAGAGGAGATCGGAAAGAAGAAAAATCGCAAGACAGGACAGAGCCCGAGCTTTCCTGTGGAGGAATGGCTGAGCTGAGGCGAGCTCCTAGCCCCAATTTAAATTGACCAGCTGCTCTAAGCGGATTAACTTGGCCGCTGGCTTCACGTGGCCCCCGGTTTCGAGGGCTGGCTGGAATCGAAGATCGTGGAATCGAGCACACCATCTCCGTCGTCCATTGTGGCACCGAAAGTGTCCGAGGCCGTGTCCGGTCTGTGATCCCATTCCATTCCATGCCTCCCTCGTCCATGCACAGCTGTTCACATACCGTTCGTACAGTATGCATCCCGGGTGCACAGTCGCACACACACACATTGGCTACATAGACTGGGACGGGATTTTTTGATCATTTTGTCAGCATGCCACGCGGTGAGGCGGCGGCAAGTCGCTCGCTCAGGCGGACAGCATATTGGTGGCGTAGGCTGGGCGGGAAGCAGCCGATAACGACAGCCTGATACGATAACCAGACACGCACACACACCCTCCTATCCAGACACCCGCGGATAGACAAATAGACAGACATCCTTTCAGGCCAGTGCCTGCTGTCATCTATGCACGGATACTGCAAAGCCAAGGTATCCATCAGGTACCGTCGATTCGGCGAGGGGTGTGGGCGCAATGATTGTCTATAACTCGATACGAAAGCGAGCGGCACGGCCCCTTGAGCTCGCCAGCTCGAACCTATTACTACCTGCATGATCCTGCCATGCCTGCCTGCCTCCGACAGGCTCCATGAATTTGACTTTTGGGATTTTACACATACATACAGATACGCAGTTTAGGATGACCTATCGTGAGGCGAGCCGGCCCTGCCGTACATATATTGCATGTAATGCAATGTAATGTGCTCCGAGGGTACGTACCTAGGTAACTAACTGCTTACCTGTTGTGCACACGCACACACGCACCATGCGCATATGCAGACTTACCTGTATGGAAGTAGTGTGTAATGTCTGTACTGACTTTGAGCGCTTGGTATGTAGGAATGTATGCACGATAGCAGGGAGCTGTGAGATTCGAGCAATTGAACTCGACTCGAATCGTCGAAAGGAATTTCCATCCTCCAATCGCAGCGGACGGTGTGGCCCGGGTAATTTTGCAGGTGCAATGGCGGCCGGCAAACACCATCAACCCAGCACTGTGCACCACCACCCATCAGAAACTTATCCTTGGCGTTCCCACCTGCTGGCCTGCCTGCGGCGCCCCAGACCATCTTGCAGATGATAGCCTGTCAAGGGTGCCGGGTTCGAGGTAAACGATACTCGCGATGGGTATAGCTTCCAGTCGATGGCAGCATTACACGTAACTCCTCGTGCGTACAATGCATCACGCATGTCAGAAATTGAAGTCGAAAAAAGACGCGAGCATGAAACCTCGTACGCCCATTCGTGCTAGTCGAGTCGACGGACGGGGAAGGATTTTTTTAGGAGGGGTGCTTTGGTGCTGACGGTCTTGGACGCTTGCTACCCTATCCGAATCCTCGTCGTGTCTAAAGAAACCTCGAGGCTTGATGTCTTAAGGACCGGATCCTTGCAAAAGGCGAGCATTTATCGGTTTCTTCACACCATCTTTCGCAGTGCGAGAGGCTCGGCCTTGCAACTCGGAGAGTGGGCGTGCGTTCGTGCGTTCGTTCGCATTCGAGGCTACGGGCGAGTGAACAGACATGCTTGTTGCGCTGATAGCAGTGAAAGCCATTATCATAGCTATAGCTGTGGCCGTCGAAAGAACCGCAGGCCAGGCCGGATTGACGCTAGGGTGTTTTAGAGAATGTCTCCAGCGACGGAATGACTGACCCACTAGTCTGAAAGTTGGGATAAAAGATAGAATCGTGCGGTTCCACGAACGAGAGAAACAAGAAGCTGCAAAAGAAAAGAAGAAAAGAAATATCTCAAAAAGACGTGTTTCCTTTTTTTTATTTGACCTCCATCTTTTCTTCTTTGGCGACGCAAAATGGCCCGTAGTGGGAAAACTCTGGAAATCGGGGAATGGGGAATCGCAGAATTCGCTCGCCGGAATTGGCTATTCATACGTCGTGGGCTTTTTCTGGCACAGTCCGTATGGCGATATGCGACGTATGCACATCCTCGGATACGCCTTGGGAGCAGAATCGACTCTCCCATGAACTCGAACCGCACTCAAGACTGGCAGGCAGTTGCTTTTTTCCCCTTGTCTTTTTTATTTTGTTGTCTCCCAGACATCGCTTGCTTAACCATCCCGGGCAGGTGGATTAGATACGGTCCCCGATAAACGTGATCATACGTCGAAGAACCGAAGACCGGCTGGACAGGTCAGGCGATAAGTGCTGTCGAGAACGGTACCGAGATGCGGATCAGCATTTGAGCACACGCAAAGGTACCTCGCAGAATCCAGCCGTCTCATTCGCGCCCGGAACGTGCGTCTGCATGAAAGAGGGGGATACGACGACTGTACAGATGTATCACCTGTGTCCTTATTGTAATGCTAGCCTAGCTTGTCTGTAGCTGCGTGTGTACATACATACAGCCATGTATGTATTATGTACGTCGTCAAGGCCAAGGCGAGTTATACCCTCCACATGCCGGTCATGGTGAAATCGTCGCTGTCTCCGACGAAAATAGCAACCTCAATTGCTCAACAGGTTGGGCTGGGCTAGTCTCGAATTCATATTCAAGGGTAGGCAGTTTAATGGTGGGGAACCTAAATCAGTTGCAGAGCGGGATACAGTAGATTGTCTGAAGTCTGGGAACCGATCCCTCCTTGGCCTTTTCCGTGTTCTTTTTGTTTTTGGTCCTCTGAGATTACGCTACGGTCTTGATAAGGCAAGCAGGGAAGGAAACACAAAGAAACTAAGCGATGGTGATCATGGCCTCCCTTGGGATCTAGTGTTTTCAGACCTTGGAAAAATGCTCGAGACTTGGACGCACTTTCTTCAATCGTCCGGGCCTGAGGTGCAGGAATGGTGGAAGGAAGAAACGGACGTGCATCAGAGCACACCCCGGTCAACGCCGGCCGTTAATAATCTGTGGTATGTATCCGCAGCTGCTTTTTTCCCGAACGCAGGCCGGCTGGACGCGAGAGAGCCAGACCTTTGTATAACTGACGGGGCGGCCAGACGGGCGGACGGTGGTCCGTACGAGGCCAGAGACATAGACTCGGACGGCCAGCCAGACATATGCACAAGACTGGGCAATGCAATGCCTGCCCCGGCTACCCGACGAAAAGTCGCTCGGGACCCTGGTCGAAGACTTTTTCATCAGATGTAACCGCCTCAAAGGTGCCCACTGGCTCCAGAAGCAAGTGGGGCTGTCCGCAGGTGGGTGATGCTCGCGGAAGCTGGCAACCACGACGCCTGCAAGAGGTCGCTAGCTGCTGTGCGTAACGGGGTTCCAGGGGCGCCAACCTTGCCGGCGCTCGCAGGAGGCTGCGGAAAAAGTAATATCAGAACTATCGCCGGCTGGTTGCTGGGCGGTACACCAGAGAAAGTACCCATTGCGTCCCGCAGCCTTCCTTCCCTTCCACCTCACTCACACACTCTCTCGCACGCAGACACACAGACACACCCGCGGCCCAGCAGGTGAGGAGCGAATCCCTCATCCGATCTAAGAGCGGCGACCGCTTGGGGGGACGGCTAGCTTGCCTGCCTTGCCTGCCTGCCTGCCTGCCTGCCTGCTTGCTTGCCTGCACTTGGACACACCACACCGAAAAGCTTGTGTAAGGCGAGACAGCGTGTGTGGAGAAGGAATGGAAAGGCCGGTGTCGAAGTAGTGCGCAGCTGGTCGTCGAAAGCGTCTCAGAAGATGATCGAGTCGAGTGAGAGACAAGAATCAGAATGGGAGGAGAGAAGATACAGATAAGACGAAAATAAAGAAAACTATAGAAAAAAAAAAAGTAAAAAGTAACGATGCGGTCGAAGCGAGGGCTTGGAATGTATATACGTATGCGGTTATGTATGTATTTGTGTATACTGTAGACAAGGCACCACCATAGCGGGAAGATACTACTTGCGGGAATAGTGATTTGATAGTGGCATATGTGGTCAGCCAGTTGTCTTTTCCCACGATCGAATCAAAAGTCCCAAGTTGACAGCAGCTTTACTCTCGTAGAACACGACCGCCGGCCTCTGCCAGTCAACTATCTGTCTAGTAGACCTGCTCGCTGGCTAAAATTATAACTCCCCTGGATCACCCCCAACCGGCCCAACGCTCGACGGACAGGATACAGAATACAACCTTCTCAGTTCAGAACCACCTGTCCTGTACGTACGGGCTTCCACGCCGGCTTCCACGCGGAGAGCATCCGCGGGCTGATCGACCTGCCAGATTACTCCTACGGCCCTTTGCAGGCTGATCAAATCGCCAATCAGGTCCCGCGCTCGAACCTTATCCCCAGCTCATCTCCTGGTCGCTTGTGCTGCTTCTGCTGGTGCTGCTTGCTTGTGCTTGCTTGCTTGCTTGCTTGCTTGCTGCTCGCCTGGCCTGGGCCCGGCTTGGAGTTAGAGGCTGTCCTGCCCTGCTTATTGCCTCCGCTGCATGGGATCAAGACGAGCTGGTCGGCCGGACGTTGGTTACCAAGCCGAGAGGACCGTGTGCGAGGCTAGTTAGTTAGCTCTGATCAGGCCGTGTGGAAGAGAGCGGACAGCGGCGTGACGTCTTGGATCCGAAGTGAACTGCCTACTAGGTCCACCACCAGATGCTATTTTCCCTTTAACCTCCTCTCGAACATCCAATCCTTCCCAGATCACATACCCCAGTTCCGGCTCAAGGCGACTGGCTCTGGACCTCGCCCTTCGACGCGGACTCTTCTTTCCTAGCGGCCGGGGAACGACAACCGGGTCTCGGTCTCGTGAAGGGGGAAGCTGGACCGGCCAGACGAACGACTCGACTCCCTAGAATCTGCTAGCTGGCATCGAGCATCCCGACAAGCTTCGTTTGCAAGGACATCGGCCATTTTTCGACGAGGTCATAGACGGCCAGGGGAGCACACCGGCCGACTACGACGACGACTACGACGACGGGCCCGACGTCGCCTACCCTCGACGGCTGCCACCACCACTACGGCTAGCACGGTGTCAGTTTACGACGGACTGCGGCTACGATCACGGCTGGCTGAGACCACGACGACTCATGCGCTTTCATCGTCCGAGAATATATATATATTCTTCCCGGTCTGATGGACTGATTGTTACCAGCTTCTTTCGACAGGAGACTCCCTCGTTACTATCTTTTTTTTTTTTTTACAAAATAACCAGCATCGCGCTTGATTACATGATAATCCGGTTGCTTTTCTTTTTTTCCTCCTCTCCCCTTCCTTTCTTTTTTTCATTTTCCTTACCCCCTCCCTCCTCTCGTTGCCGTTCCCCTGCCTTTTCCCTCTTGAAACGCCTGACATCGAGGGTTTCTCATCGGGGAGGTCGATATCTAGCCCTACTATAATACCTATGGTACCGGTGATAATTGCAAGGCTTGCAGTGCAGCTATCGCCAGGGACAAACGGGAAGAACCACCCCTCAGCCGCTGCCAAAACTCTGATGTTTCCCACCAGAATCTTGGCTTGAGCACCGACGTATACCATCACCATTACCACACCACCACCACCCACACTCGATAGTTTTAATATATATACGCACAGCATACACCTTGCAAGTCTACCGAGGCGTATCGCCTTATATATATCTTATCCCGAGCTCTGGGCCTGGTATAATTCTTTTTCTTTTTTCTTTTCCTCTTTCCTCTCGTTTCTTCTTTTTCTTTGCTTTGCTTCTCGGTCTTGAACAGACAGGGCGAAGATCTCCCGACCACGCCCGCGTAAGTAGTGGCACCTACTTATCTACTATATAATAATACATAATCCGGATCCACCAGGGCTGGTTGGTGATCAGATACTTTATCTATATCATATGCTGCCGCCTGGTCCTATCCGGAATTTTCCCCTCAAGGTAAGAGACGAACCACATGCCCAGCAAGCATTACATACACACATGCCATAGCCCGTACAAACTTGTCCCAACGTCCGGCTACGCACCGTGCACACTCTCGCTCGCTCGCTCACGCACGCACTCGCACTCACACTCGCTCACACTCACCCACTCGCTCACTACTCCCACATCAAACTCCCACATCAGCTCCCACATTCACTCCCACACTCCTCCACACGTACAATACTGCCTACGTACACATCCCGAACGAAACCAACGTTCTTGCATGCAATCCACTCCCGCTATTTTATATCTGTCTCTCCGCCTGCCCGCTCGATCTGTCCGCTCGCATATCCGTCCTCCCTCTCCACCGCTCGTTTCCCAGGTCGCAACACACGCTGCCGTCCTGCACCTCGCCTCGCCTCATCTCGCCTCACCAGCCTCCTCATTGGACCTCAAAACATCGTCAACCGCAACTGCGCTCCGATAACTCTCGTGCAGCCGGCCTTTGACTGAGACCCCGAGGCGAAACTTCCCTTCCCATTCCTCCCAGATCACTCCTTAGCTTTTTGATATATAGTTATATATACATACAGATACATTCATATACACGCACTCCCCTCTCACTGTATCATCTTGTTTGAGCTAGAGCGTGCACCCACCACTACCACCCACCATCCACCACCCACCACCACGCTGGCAAGATTCGTGATGTAATGGGCTCCCCCCTCTGCCGCCGCTGACGCCGGAGAGGAAAGCGCTGAAGCTTCGCCCTTCGAGCCCACCCCAGCTCCCGACTCCGACTGCATGCTTCCTACTCTGCTTAATTACTTGCGTTCCGTCACACCGTTGTCCCCAGACGTTTTGATTACCTTCCGTGAATCCGAATGATTGGCTTATTCTGTTGTTGATCAGCCGCTAGCTAGCCACCTCCAACCCTGCCATTCGTTAGTGGATCTAGATCACTCCCCGAGGCCGTATCTATCACCTATCATCCGCCGGCTCTCCTAAGAGCTTTCTCTTTTGATATCCTTCTTCATCTTCCCGCCCGCCTTGTTGGCCTTGCCTTGGTGCGTCTGCAACAATGGACATCAACAAACTCCTGAACCCGTCCGCCCGAGGGCCGGCCGGTCCCTATGACAGTCTGGACGAAGAATCCGGGCACGTGCACTCTAGCAAGTCGTCCTCAACTTCATCGAGGGTTTCCCGACAGACTGGAACTCCCAGAGGCCCGTCCGACGAGCATGCTAGATATCACAAATATGCAACCATCGGCAGCTCGAGTGCTGGGTCCATGACGGCTCGCAGCTCCATCTCCAGTCTCTCGAGTTTCCAGTCTTCGGCCAGCCTCACGACAATGTCCAGCACGGGGTCCATCTCGAAAGGCTCTCTGGGCTCGCCCATCCGCGAAACATTAGGACGGCCGAAGCCAGATTTCAAAATCCCAATCTACGGTTTCGACGTGACCCAGATCAGCGCCCGGCCCGTCCCTCGTGGGCTCTATACTCCCAGCGAGTCTGATTGCAGCCCTTCGACGACTGCCGTCTCCCAGTACTTTCCATCGTACTCGGATCCGACCCAAGATCGATACGTAAGGGAGGAGCTGCCCGGCTCGGGCTTGAACACTCTTGCCGCTCTCGCGACCAGCCAGGATCTCAAGCAGCATCCGCTGAAGACAGAACACGTCGATATCACGTTTGTCTCACCTTCTGCACCCTATGAAGGAGCGTCGTCTTGTTCGTATGTCTCTCAGCTCCGACAACGGGCAGATCTTGTCCCGAAACAAACTGCTGGGTTCAAGCATATCTCGAGCCAGGATGTTTATGCCATGAGCAAGCTGCAGCTTTCGAGCACACCTGGGATGTTGTCGCCTCCAGGCTCGGGCAGCCTCTCGCCGACGCCTACTGCTAGTGCCCTGAATCTCGATGCGGAGCCGCAGTGTTCTTACGTCGAAGACTGCAACACCATGTCGCCTTTGAGGAAAGTGGTCTCGCATATTTTTGGACGGAACAAACTCTCAACACGGCAAATTCCTAGAAACATTTGGGTGTATTACTGCCGGAAGCATTACCAACGGTCCCGCTACCGTGATCTCAAAGGCTTTGCAAAACTCCAATGCGATCTGGTCCAAAAGCAGGTTGACCGGCTGGATGCCTGGGGAGGAGTCGAGGACTGGGTAATCAAGGTCCGACGGCGAGAAGAAATACGCATCTCCAAGGAGAACAAGGCAGCAGTTTCGCGTGGCAGCGGGCTGGACGACTTTGACGAGGATGACTGCTCTCGTCGCAGCTCCCTTTCCCAGGGGTCGTCCGACAGCCACTGGATATCCCATATGACCGGAGCCGGGAAAACAATCAAGGATGTTCGCTTTCTGTTACAACGAATTGAGATTGAGATTATCGATCGCGGCGGCGTGTTTCCCGACGTGGAGATCCTTCCCAACGTCCGACCGTCGGCTATTGCTGGCGATATGAGCACTCTGTCTGGAGCTTCGGAGTCCGGCCATAGCCTGGGGCCTATTCTTGAAGGTTCGAAGTCTAGACGGCCGAGAGGTTCGCTGATAGATGCCTTCATCTCTCCTCGCAAGCAACTTCCTTCTAGGAGGTCGCTTGAAGAAGCTATGGTTGTAACGGGCTCCACTGTCTCCGCTCAAGCCAAACTCCAGAAGTCTAGCCGGCCCGCCTTTGCCCAAGAATTTTCTCCACCGTCTATGGACGAGGATGACAACTACTCCCGGACAAGGCCCAAGCGCAAGGCCAGCAAGCCGCTTCCGATAACGGTTCTTCCACCTGATGAGGTGTCTTATATGCCGGAGAACTATCATGGCTATGGGTATCCGGATCCATCTGCTCACCAAGCAACGGACCCTGCTGCGGAGCATGAAAAGTTGATGAAGTTCCGATCAAAGCGGGCTCGGCCTGGCATCACCGGCTTTCCCAACTATCCTGATGGCTGGCAGGGACCGCTCTCTCCGGTGCCAAGTCGAAGAAACTCGCTGGACCTCGAAAGCGATAACCCGCCGTTGCCTGTTCTGGCCGAGAAGGTTGAGGAGCAGCTTCGCTCGCCGTCGATGGAAGACGTCACTCTTAATATCCCCATCGAGTCTTCGAAGACTACCGGAGAAGCATTCTGCGCTTTTGAGCAGAAAGATCTCAAGATTGTTCTCGTCACACCGCCTCCCAGTGCTTACGGTGACTGCCCTCAGACATCTGGTGACAACGTGGAGCTCACTGCCGACGGTGAAATTGACCACCTTGGTGTTTATACGGTTCAGCCACTGCTGGCTCTCGACTCCGAGTCTGACCGTCCTGTTCTGGCGATAGAAGTGCCACAGCACGTCCGCGACTTTGTCATGGGAAGCTGGAGCAGGAAGCGGGCTGTACGGATGAAGAATCTCTTCGGTGATCAGATCGCCAGACCGACAGAGTCGACTCGATTGGTCGGATACCAGTCGCGCGACTCGCGACGGAAATCCACTCCTTCCGGAAAGAGTTCTCTTTCGAAGAGAGCCGGCGGCCAGGCGCAGGACTATGTCGAGTACGCCAAGGAGACAGTTCGCTCGCGTGTACGAAACCTGCGTACGAGCTTTGCTCTCCAGAGCGAGCCAACGGCCGAGTCGTCGTCCATGGAGAAGAGGAAGTCCTTTTCCCTCCTCACGAAATGCAACCAAACCCCTCCTATTGCCCCTTCCAGTCGAAGAAGAAGCAGAGCTTCCTCTGCCGGACCAGCTGGTAGAAGCTCAAGCTCGAACATGCCTGTGCGACGGACTTTGACCATTGCTCCGCCCAAGGCCCCTCAGGAACCGAGCCGCACTTGGACGAGAGGGTCGTCAAACTCGCGTCCCAACTAATACCGGGTAACGTCACTTTTGATATACCCGTGGTTTCTATATACATATATTAAATATCGTATTCTGGAAATATGTTTGGGCGGTATTGTGAAATTCCACAAAAGAAAAAAAATGTTTTGTTATTTTTGCTCGGGTTTTATCTCTTGATGCAGCGTACCTCACTTTTCATTTTTTTCACATTCTCGTTTTCGACCACCACCTTTTTCATTTGCTTGCTGCTACACATAATTATCTTATCGTCTGGGATGAATTGCTTTATATTTCGTTTTAGGCTCTAGGTGATTCTCTGGATTCGCGGTGCAGCGGCAAAGGTGGTTTCGAATTTTCCTTGGGGATCTTTACCGGATCAGATGGCGCAAAAATCGATAACGTCGACGCCCTTTTCAGAGAAATGGCTTTCGACCGGACCGGGATTTTCATTATAGCTCTCGATATGTTACTATTACTACTCCTGCAACTACTACTTGCAACAATTACTTACGACCCCGGGAAACCCGAAATATTGACAATGATAATATTCATTCACGACCTCGGAACAAAAGAAAATCCAATTCACGACCTCAATTTTCGAAAGCTTCAACGACCACAAAGATAAAAGTCAATTTACCTCCCTTCCAATGGACAAGACAAAAACCCACGCCCACCTCTACATACAAACACACACACACACATGCACACACACAGGAAAGTCACAAAGCAAACATATGACACTGTTTTGTCTGTTATGTTAAAAGAACAGCAGGGCTCACGCCCTTTTGGGGAAAAGCAGGTGTACTACGAAGATGTGTGATTATAACAGTATGCTGCTGCTACAGTTGGAATTGAAGTTACAGAAAAGTTATTCTCGAGAGGGGAATGAAGTTGCTTTTTCAGACTACGACCGAATTCCTTCGTTTTGTCCCATTTCTCCCTACTTTTCACTCAAAAGCATCCATTCATAAGAAAGAAAAAAAATGAACAAAAAGACACCAAAAAAATGAGATCGCTACTTACTCCCTTACTTATCGACTGTCGTTTAAGATACAAAAGTTATTTTTATTTATTTTGATGTCCTACTTGTCGTTTGCGCAACGTTTTGAACACAGCTCGCTACTGTTGCTCTTTGCTTCGAAGCAGGTCTTGGTGCGATGGTTGCGGTTATCTTTGTCTGTCCGCTTGTTGCAGGCTTTTGCATGATGTCTACATGTGCGCGCGCTGAATGCCAATGCCGAATCTGAGCGTTACGACATGCATTGCAAGTCAGCTATAGCTATCGTTAGCGGCACGGAGATTCATTTCATGTTATCACGGACCAATGATCGGTCTCGGACGGGAGCTCATCTCTATCGTTACGTTACGTTAGTCTAGTGCTATACAGTTCATTTATTGATCGAGTTCCAGTTGAATACTTTTTCTTCTGAACCCCAACGAAAAGTTTATTGCCTTTGTGTCCCTTTTTTCCAATTTGCATGCGTGCGTGCGTGCGTGCGTGCGTCGTTGATCAGGTCACTCGTGCTCGTTCGCTCGATGGGCCGTTCGAGCTGTTTCGCATTGAATTGCCAGGATGGATGGCGGGGCGCCGGCAGCGCTAGTCGGCCGTGTGTCTGTGGCGAATCATATCGAGCAGTTCGACATACGCGGACCTGCAGGAGTTCGACCGTAGCAGGCATCCCATGCGCGGCTAGCCTGACGTCTGGCCGGCTCGAGTGACTCTTGCAGATCTGACGTCTCAGCTGACCGGGTGTTGGGTCGATGGACGGGCGGGTTTCGACGTGCGTGCGTGCGCTTGCATTGTGAGTTTCCGTTCTCGTTTGCGTGCACGTTTGCTGTTGACTTGATCTTTTTTTTTCACTGCTGGGAGCGCTCGCACAGAACGATATATCTCTTGACGTTAGTACTGCCGCTCTTACTCTTTGTTGAAGTCCTGAAGTCGGTTTTTTTCCTTTGATCCTTTTTTACTTTTTTTTCGACTTGTGCACTCGGAGTCTGGGTTCTGGAGACTGACATTTACCGTAACCGGTTCTTCGTCTGCTTCTTCTATGAGCTTTGTACCACCATGGGCGCTTGCCTGCCTTCCTTTAGTAATGCATCGTCTATCGTTCTCTTTTCCTTTTCTACTTCTTCCCTTTCCTTTACCCTTGTTTTCTCTGCAAAGTTTCTTTAACTCTCCTTGATCACGTCGGTTTACTCCTTTTCAGCAGGCGGGATGGGTCGTATTGTTGAGAACCCAGTTTTTTTGAGCGCACGTTTGAAGGGTTTTGAATATTACGGATGCACGATATCGACGAGTGCATGATGGATGAATGCGCTTGAGCGGTGCATCGACGCATGCACGCATGCATGCTAGCGGTGGTGAACCGCGAGTGGAAGTGTGCGTGAACGAGCGAGTGAGCGAGAGAGAGAGTCAGTGAGAGCGGAGTGAGCTTGAGCATAAGCATGAGCATGAGCGTGAGGCTATGAGATGAGATGCAGGCTGGCTTACGTCTTTCCCTTGTAGTTAAGACTACGAATCAATCAATCAATCAATCAAATAAAGTTAAATCAAATAATTGCATCAGGAGTACTCGAGTTGGACGTGTCTGTTATCACATGCAAGGCGGATGAGTCTGCTAGCTGATCACTGATTTAGAGGAGAGAACATCATAGCATGGAAGAAGAAAGCCTGAGGGGCGATTAATTAGAGCTATAGTGGAGACTGCCACGGCAGGTCGAATAGCGAGCTCGGATGAGTCCATGAAATCAACCGACCCACCGCTCGTCTGTTTCGATCTTCCTGAACTTCGCCGTATGTTATATGTATGTACGTATGGGTGTATGTGTGCATACGACTGTCGTCGCTGCTATCTGCATGGAACAACCAAAGGAAAAACGCATGCGTATGTCCGTCCGCCTCATCTTATCCCATCCATCCTATCTCAGCCAAACACGATGCAAACTGATTGATATAATTCATTATGATAGATCAAATTCAATTCAATCAATCAACTCCGTCCGAACCAGCCTTTCGCCTTCGAGGCGCTGTCCTGGATCTTCCTGTCGGCCTCGTCAATCTTCGCCTGGACTTCCGTCTGGGCTTTCTTGCGCTCGGCTTCCAGCTTCGCTTGAGCTTCCTCGAGCTTGTGCTTGCCGTAGTCGCTTGCGGAGGATGCGGAGGCTCTGGCGGAGTCGAAGGCTTGCTGCGCGTGTTCTCTAGCTTTCGTGGCGTCCTCTACATAGCAACAATAATGTAAGTGACGTTCTTGACTCGTGAGCTTCGTAGAGGAAGTAAATAGGTGTACGTACGCTCAATTTTGGCCTCAAGAACCTTCGCGTCGCCGCCTTGGGATGTCCAGTAGTAGTATCCGCCGCCGAGAGCCGCTGCGGCACCGAGGAAGATTGGCACTCTATGATAACCGGTTAGCGCGTGATCAATCGAGGGTGCGTATAAGCAAGTAAGTGCATGGGAACCGCGCATGCATAGTGTACGGCTAAATGCGCAGATCTGCGTACGTGTCGCAGGGTATCGGGTGTCATCGCAATAAGCGATGAGGTGCGACAATGCACCCCGCATCATATCGCGCAAACGGGGCGTGCGTCGGATGTGTATAGACTCACTTCTTTCCAGACATGGTTGCTAGTGACGAGATGTCGTGAATTTACAATAGTGTTCAAAAGTCAAGTGATGCGCCTGATGGGTGTGCGAAGAGGACGGTGGGCGGAAGACGGAGGTGGAAGAGGAGGGGGTCGCTGCGGGTTTTAAGCTAAGGTCGCGCGCCGCTGGAGTTTGTTGGAATGTTGCATCTGGAAGAATGACGTAGGACTGGTATGAAGCTTGGTGGTATGATAGGTACCTTCCGTCTTGTGTACCCTGCCCTTTGCATTCTTCACATTCTAGAGCGGCATCAGCAATTCAGACCCTGCAGCCGGCTCAAGCATCTGCTGAATTCACTTCGTGTCTGCTTTATTCAATATCCTTTTTGTAGTAGATGTCGACATCGACACTGACTAAGGTATTACGTAATCGTTCTACAAAATATTAGCGTCAGGCCTGACAGCCGCGACGCAGTTAAGGGGTGATCCACGGCGCTGATTCGCGACCCTTATTGGGTTAACTTATGCGTCAATCGTGCATTACAACCTGCGGCGAATATTATACATGCAAGGTTGCAAGTAGCAATGCTATAGAGAGTCAATTCGCATGCATGCATCCAATGTCGAGGCTGGTAAAAATGTTACAAATTTCCACGATCGATAGTAAGGCGATACATTACGCTCAAAAATCGGTATATCGGAAGCCTGGAGTAATCTGACGTTGAGGATTGTCCAAAGAGAAAAGAGGTAGAAGGGTTAGAAATCTTAGCTAGATCGAAATGCTCATGTCGAGTATGTTGGTGACCTGACAGTGCTCAGATTGATCGAGAGGCTCGTCTTCGCCCACTGGAAGCAGGAACTCAAAATCGAGGAGTTTGATCGTCTGGTCTTTTCTGTTCCAGAGAATATTATCCTTACGCGGGTCTCCTTGTTGCAGATCATGACTTCGAAGAAAGTTGTGGGCTTTGACGAGCTCTTGCCGAAATACTCGTTTTCCCGGTCCGAGAAGTCCTCCCACATTTTGTTCGAAAACGCTTCACCCGGTTCCTTCTTCAGAATTATGATTCTACCGTTTTGTAGTTTGTTTGCCAGAATTACATTGCCGTAATCCAACAAGGTCGCGATGTATGGGGATCCTTCCAGTTCCGCGTATGAGTCTAGCTCCCTCTCAAACCCATACCGGTTCCATAAACTGGTTGCAGCGACATGTTAGTTGATGAGTCGAATAGTACTGGGGAAAGAAGGATGCTCGGGTTGGTTTGTATTTCACTTACGCATCCCAAATTCTGTCTGGCCAGAACTTCACAATGACATCGACACCCAACCATTTACCCTCTAGAACGAGCTTACCAAGGTCTCCTTTTCGTATAATCCTCTTGCACTCCACCACTCCAGTGGGTGTGTCCTCGCGTCCGTATAGGATCGAGTTTGCGGAAAATTTCGAAACGAGGGATACGACCGTTTCTCGCGATCCTTCTTTGTTATCGGCTGACAAGGTCGGCCCACTGCTTGTCTGCCAGTCTGCGGGGAAGGGAGATGGTTGAGACATGCTTCTTGCGACACTAGCAGGCATGCTCAACTACGAAGTACATTATCAGTGTTCGGCCTATATTAACAAATTGCTAAATACTTACTTAGGTATCCAGACAGCTAAACCCACTTACCAGATCCCTATCAAAATCAGCTCTCTCGTTAAAGGTATATGTGGACGTGCTCGCCAGATGTCCAAGGTAAAAGAAACATTGGCGAACGCTTGGACGCTGTGCCGTGTGATGGAGTGCGGGGGACAGTTCGAAGCGGTAGTCATCCGTTCGATTTACGAAAACCGTGTAGTCATAGGTAGAGAGGACTCCGTATTTTAGCCTAAGCGATCTCATATATCCAGCCAGTTGACCTATATAGTCGGAGAGAATAGTAAGTCATCTATGCAACAGATAGCCACTAGAGGCAGTAGCGTGAACGGGAGATTACCCATGGGAACTTTCAAGTGATCACGCCCGACTTCCAAGGAGAGAGCCCATGGAGTTCCCAACACTCCGACAATCCTGGCTGAGGTATCCGCCCCATCTACAAGCGAGACTATGAAATCGGGAGCATCCATCTCCCCCTGGAACCATAAGTGCCGAAATTGTCGGTCAATTTGTGCATCGTGGAATCGAAAATTCCGTAGCCCATCGATCTCAGAACATGCCCAGGCCTTTCCGACAACATGGCCTACATGTTGATAAAACCTGCCGCTGACGCCGCTGTCGCTACCGACGATAACGTGGTCGGCTGCGGTATCGTTTAACAGGACTCGTAGGCCGTCGAGGGCTACTTGGCTGAAGAAGGCGTTGACATCATCCTCAAATTTGCTCCATTCGAACAAGAACCTTTGGTCTACACGATCCCGTCGCGTGTTCGGGTGGGCGAATCGGGCACCAGGAATAGTCGTAAGAGGCGGAAGGGGTTGCCTTAGTTGTGATCGGACGGCTTCTTCGCGGCGTGCCATCAGGAGAAACGGTGGTGATCAAGGTTTGAGGGGGGATTCTGGTCATAAGTTTGCAGTTGCGGGCGTGATCAGTGACGAAGTCAATCCCTCATATCTAGGTTTTGGTATGGTGAGATGTGTGGAATGAACAACAGCAACCGCGTTGTGTATGATGAACGTAAGTCTGGCCGCGAGACCAGAACAGACACGATCGAGCGGAAATAGACAAGTTTGGGGCTAGAGCTTGGGCAAGGTATCGATGCGAGAAGATGGCGGATAGAACGGTGTTCTCTAGAAAGGGCTCTAAGGTAGATTGGCAGGCGGGCCAACTCGTAGGTGTGGTTGGCCGGGTGGCAGGCGTTGGCTGACTTGAAGCACGCACCGCCTCGAAGAGCCATGATATCGCGTAACTGCCTTCACAAATAGTAAGGTTTTGTTGCATAAGGAGCTGATAACTGTTCCTTATAATTAGAGTTTCCTGCAGCTTCCTCCGAGGCCACCTTGTTTCACATCTACACTCCGCTCCATCTCCAACCTTACTTCATGACATCCTCTACGGTGACAAGCGCAGGACTCATGTATCGCCAGGCTCGCCCCATCCTCTTACCTGGTCCCTGCCGCCCAGGCCTCCCTCGACTCAACTGGTCTCGCCAGGCTCGCACCATCTCAGGCTCGTCCCATACTCCTGCCTCGTTCCTGCCGCCCAGGCCTCGAGCGCCTCCCTCAACTCATCTACCATTGTCAGGCTCCTCCCGTCCTCTCAACTCGCCCTTGGGCTTGCCACCCAGTTCTCCAAACTTTTCTCGACTCACATGGCATGGCACGGCGTCCACAAACAACGCCCCCAAAGCCTTGCGCACTCCTGCAGCGGTAAATAGCAGTCCTGCGTTTCTGCTCTTACCGACTGTCCGCTAACGAACCGATAGCTCATACGAGATGCTAGATATGACTCTATCATGTACAACCTACAACAGAATAAGGCGGTACGCAATACCAAGACAATCCCAGCTCATGGCATCGAGAATTACTAATGAATAATATTACGGACAGGAGTTTGAAGGGCTAAAAATGGATAATCAAGAGCGGCTGAGACCTGATCTAAAGAAGATTCAGATGGCAGTGGCGAAGCTGCAAGGAGAGATGCAAATAGTTCTTGGATTCTGCGGAATCGTATGGGTGGCTATCTTACTAGTAAGTGTGGGTCGTCTTTGCTGTTGAACTCAGTATCGTCTTTAACTAATATATCGACTCTGCGGTTAGACTATCACTTTAGGACTGAACGAAGCGTTGAAACAGAAACGAGCGAGCGAGAAAAGAGGACGCACCCGTAATAGTTCTGAAGCTTGATGGTAGAGTGCATTTGATTCTTTCGGAGAATGAGCATCCTGGGTCGGCAACCTGGGTTGAACCCGACTGGAACGTGTCCTTGCTTTCTCATAAGGTTCAGGGCTTTCTCCCTTTTTAGCGCCGGCGTAGTCTAGAGTTCCTTGCAATGCTACAGTTTTCAAAGCACCTCTCTCAAATTCGATAATGTTCATCGTTTCATAGTTCTCGTAGCAAATGCTATAGAGAGGCGCTTGATGTGCCAGTGCTTTAAAGTAGCTTTTAGTATGTGGCAGTCATGACCTAGACTAGTGGTGTTTTATCAGCATCTACCAATTTCACCCCTGTCTGTCGGTTCAGTTAAATTAATGAGCGAATGAGTAATAAGTACGTAGAAGTACTTACTTAGGCACCTACCTGTTATCATAAGGGACTCGAAGACACCGTCTATCAGAGTTCGTGTATAGTAGGTAACAGCTTCGATAAAATTGAGTTTATAGAGTTTTAAGGGTAAAAGTTTGATCCTGACAATCTATTCAAACATTGCAAATGATCAAGCTGATCAACAGGATCAATGGAGTTATTCACTCATGGCTCAGCGTCCGGATCTTACAAACAATGAATTTATTAGATAGGTAATTAGATTGTTATTTCGCGATAGGTGTATATATATATCCAGACGTAGCTGTACTTACGAGGACCGTTCTTTCTGTCTCTCATATCATCCTCATCCTGCACGCCTCCCTGCTGTGATCCCAGGTTGTTCCACCTACATAGCCAGCGGACGCCGTAGCTCTCGAGATCCAGCGACGAACACGATCCTCACCCGCCTCAGTACCGATAGTTATCCCTAGATTCCCTTACCGGCGTCATCACCCTCACCAGTTTGACCGCAGAACCCCAGCCAGCGGACATCATAGCCCATACACCCGATCCGCACACGCTTCAGTACCAATAGGTATCTCCAGATGCGCTTACTGGTTCATCGCCCTCATGAGCTCACCAGTTTTGATATCAGAATCTCAAACAGCCTGAACGTCCTGCATTAGACTCGCACGCCCTCGAGAGAAAGCATTTGACAAGAAGTTGTCTCCTAAACACCGAGTCCCGCTGGCTGCCTGTCTAACTCGGTCGCTGTCGCTTCAAATCCTCGCGTCTGGGGTCTCGACTTCGCTTCAGGTCAGAGCAGCATCGCCTACGGTGCCTCCACATCTTCGTCGGATCACGGTTCGCCGTACATTCCCGCACAAGAGTGGTCCATAAACCTTAACATATCCTCGTGGACCGGAATTACCTGAGAGCAACCTGAAATCAAAAACATTTGCGTTAGTAAGTATCAGTTGCCAGCAATATCTTGTCTAGTTTTCGAATTGCAAGACTAACTCTAGAAAGTAGACCCAACTTTGATCAATAACGCCTCGAGGCAATCATCGGTCGAAGTAACCAAGGGCTGGTAGTAAGATTGAGAGAAAGAAGAGAGAACTAGAAGTCAATCCCGACAACCTCCAGCTCAAACACCGAATCTCCCACAACCAGTTTAACCACTGAATCCATCACCGAGCCCACCACCGAGTTCACCACCGAGTTCACCACTTCGACCAGCTCACCAACAACTGAGTCCACGACCTCCACGGAATCTGTTAGTCGTTGTTCATCAACAACTGAATCCGACAGGTAGCTAAGAATGATACGAGTCGCGAGGTCAATGCGAGCCGGCGGTGCCCGTCGATATCGCACGATAGCAGCGCCAAAGGGCAATGCGAACGCGAACGAGGAGTTGCGCAACGACATAAAGGCGCTGTTCAAAGAGATCGGTAATACGAAAGCTGATCTTACGAAAGAGATCGGTAATACGAAAGCTGAGATTACTGAAAAAATCGCGGATATGAAAGCGGAAGTATCCAAACTTCAAGGGCAAGTGAAAATATTGACCCTGATATCAGGGACCATGCTGGTTTCCGCAATGAGCGTAAGTTATCGTAGTATCTGTGAAGTTATTGATAGAGATTATCTCGATAATCACTTGCTAATATATCTCAATTTATTCCTAGTTAGTAACCGGCGAACTGCAAGAATATATACGACAAAAACTCAGAACAAAAAACAAAAAATGATTTCAGGTCGGTTCGTCTTTTCAGTGGTTGCTGGCGCTACGGTCTAAGTCTTTGTTATGTCCAGTTTTACGTCCGTTGACGTTTCTTTCTTTTGTGTTGTATAGATGTCAGGGCCGGGAAGCTAGCGGCTTAGTAATACTAAATTAGCCGAGTTGAGGCGCCAAAAAAAAGTGAAAGCGGTAATTGGCGATGGCTCGCACGCTTCGAGACACATTCACCCACATTCCTCCCCGCGGCAGAAAATGCTCAACGACGGTGCCGACACCTCGATATCCTCACCAGCCGTCTCAACACGGTGACCTTACGATAATACGGCGGTATCTGTACCAATCCTCCGCCGTACACATTCGATCGCTGTCTCAAAATGGCGTTACAAGCCGCGCCAGTGAACCGCGGGACCCGCAAGGAACAGGTCATATCGAATGTTCCCAAGCGCATCAAAGAGGTCAAGTTCGGTATCTTGTAAGACAGACACGCTCCGCTCTAGCAGTTGATTGTCTCAGCTCTGACGGCCCGCGGATCGATAGGTCTCCGCAGGATATGGTCAAGCAGGCCGTCGTCGAAGTTTCCACCGATCGATTGTTCAACGAAACCGGCCGGCAGCCCACCGAGAATGGCGTCCTGGACCCTCGCATGGTATTCGGTGCTCTGTCCGTCTGAAAATAGGAGAATTGATTGGGGGCTTACCGTTTTCGTTATCCGATTCATAGGGCATATCGAATAAGTCCGATACCTGCAAGACCTGCGGCGAGAATCTGCAGGCTTGCAACGGCCACTTCGGACACGTCAAGCTCGCGCTCCCCGCCTTCCACATCGGCTACTTCAAGCACATTATCTCGGTTCTACAGAACATCTGCAAGGTTTATAGACACCCGTGAGAGTCGCGCGTTCAATGGGACATCTCGACTGACTGGAGCTATAGGAATGTTCGAACATTCTGCTAGACGAATCCCTACGGAGGTCGTATCTAAAGGAGCTTAGGAAGCCCGGCATCGACAACCTCCGCCGAGTTCAGATATGCAAAAAGATCAACGAGCAGTGCCGCAAGACGAAGAACTGCTTCGTATGCAACGCGATCAATGGCACCGTGAAGAAAGTCGGCCCGCTGAAAGTAATCCACGACAAGTTCCGGGCGTTCAATTCGTCGAATGCGGCATCGAAAGTCCCACCGGAATCCAAGGTCATCTTCGACAAGTCGTTTATGGAAGTAAAGAAGACGAATCAGGATCTCGACAAGCATCTTCGCAAGGCGATGGACGACCTAAACCCACTTAAAGTCTTAAACCTATTTCGGAAGATATCACCGTCAGATTGTGAGTTGCTCGGGATGGACCCTGCCGATGGTCGGCCCGAGATGTTCCTCTGGCAGTACATGCCGGCGCCGCCCGTCTGCATTCGACCTTCCGTCAGCCAGGAAGACGCGAGTAACGAAGACGATTTGACCGTCAAGCTCGCGCAGATTACCGAGACGAGCGCGCTGATTCGAGCCGGTCTTCTGAAAGGAATACCGATCCAGACCCTGATGGTGAGAGCAACCATCGGTAAACCCTACCTACCGATTAATGCTAATTGAGACTAGGAACAATGGGAATGGATGCAGCTGCAGATCGCGCAGTACGTCAACAGCGACCTACCCGGTGTGCAGCAGCAGGGTACAAAGCCTATTCGCGGTATCTGCCAGCGGCTAAAGGGTAAACAGGGTCGCTTCCGCGGGAATCTTTCTGGAAAGCGTGTGGACTTCTCCGGCCGGACGGTTATCTCTCCGGACCCCAATCTCAGCATCGAGCAGGTGGCCGTACCGATACTCGTTGCGAAGAACCTAACATACCCGGAGCGGGTCACAGACTACAATCAGGGCAAATTACAGGATCTAGTGCGGAATGGCGCTGATAAATACCCTGGTGCGAACTACGTTGTCAAGAAGGACCTCCAATATAAGACGTATGTTGCAGTCCGCTTTGATCAATCTGTAGTTCTCTACTAATAGACCGGCTAGGTGGCTGAAATATGGTAATCGCGACAAAACCGCGCAGGAGTTGGCGGTTGGCGATATCGTCGAACGGCACTTGGAGGACGGCGACATTGTTCTCTTCAATCGACAACCGTCTCTACACAAGCTCAGTATCCTCAGCCACTACGTCAAAGTACGGCCTTGGAAAACATTCCGTCTGAACGAGTGCGTTTGCAACCCGTACAATGCCGATTTCGACGGCGACGAGATGAACTTGCACGTCCCGCAGACGGAGGAGGCTCGTACGGAGGCTATCAACTTGATGGGCGTGAAGAACAATTTGTGCACACCACGCAACGGCGAGCCTATCATTGCGGCTATCCAGGATTTCATCACGGCCGCGTACCTTCTCTCTAATAAGGAGAATTTCTTCGACCGGAAAACGTTCTCGATGATGTGTATGTTCATGGTGGACGGCAATCAGCAGATCGATATCCCGCCGCCGGCGATTATAAAGCCGGAGGCGATGTGGACTGGCAAGCAGCTGTTCAGCGTTCTGATTCGACCGAACAAGAAGAGCAGGGTTGTGCTCAACTTGGATGCGAAGTGTCGTGATTTCAAAGCCGTGCCGGGGATGGCGCCGGACCTGTGTCCGAACGACGGCTGGCTGGTAATTAGGGGGTCTGAAGTCATGTGTGGGCTGATGGACAAGTCTACAGTTGGTTCTGGAAAGAAGAACTCGGTCTTTTACGTTATCTTACGAGACTACGGGGCGGACGAAGCCGTTGCAGCCATGAACCGGCTGGCAAAGCTGTGCGCTCGATGGTTGGGAAACCGAGGGTTCTCCATCGGCATCAACGACGTTTCGCCCGGGAAGAGGTTACAGGACCTCAAGCAGATGCACGTTGAAGCGGCATATAAGGAATGCGATCAACTCATCGACGACTTTAGGGCCGGCCGGTTGGAGAAAGCAGCAGGTTGCGACGAGGAAACCACGCTTGAGAACAAAATCTCTGGTGTGCTCAGCAAGGTCCGTGACAAGGTCGGCGACATTTGTATGAGCGAGTTGAGCCGGATGAACTCCCCGCTCATCATGGCGAACTCCGGGTCGAAAGGCTCAAAGATCAATGTGTCGCAGATGGTCGCTTGCGTCGGGCAACAGATCATCAGCGGGAAGCGTGTTCCCAACGGTTTCCAAGACCGCTCGCTGCCCCATTTCCAGAAGAACTGTAGGTGCAGTCCCATAACGTATTTATCGTGCCATAGCTAATGATGGTTTACAGCCAAGGAGCCGCCGTCGAAGGGTTTCGTGCGGAACAGCTTCTTCTCCGGTCTGACACCGACGGAATTCCTGTTCCACGCCATCTCCGGGCGTGAAGGTCTAGTCGACACGGCGGTCAAGACGGCGGAAACAGGGTACATGTCCCGTCGGCTGATGAAGAGCTTGGAGGACCTGTCCGCGCAGTATGACAACACCGTGCGGAATTCCAGCGCGGGCGTGGTGCAGTTCCAGTACGGCGGCGACAATCTGGACCCCGTGGACATGGAGGGCGACGCGAAGCCCGTCAATCTGGCGAGGACGTACAACCACGCGGAGAACCTGACGTGGGATAACCGGGAGCCCGGGCTGCTGCCGTACGAAATCATCGCGCTGTGTCGGGAGATACTCGACTTTGACCGGCTGGAGGCCGCACTCGCGAAGCTGGGGCCGACGGAGGAGATTGATAGCAAGATTGCGTTCAAGCAGTCCGTGTACCAGTACGTCCGGGACAAGGCGGTCGAGTGCAGCAAGATACGCGAGAGGCTAGGCTTGATGGCCTGTCTGGAGCCGATGAACAGCGACGAGTACGATATGGACTACATCGATTCGCTGAATGGTTAGTTTCATCCTCATACGCCCCCCGTAAAGTAAATGCTAACGTTCGCACAGCAACCTCCAAATCAATCGTGGACCGCGTGCACAAGATCTCAGCCCGGACGCTGACCGAATTCATCGGCCAATGCATGACGAAATACTCTCGCTCAAAAGTCGAACCGGGCACCGCCGTCGGCGCTGTGGGCGCGCAATCCATCGGCGAGCCCGGCACGCAGATGACGTTGAAAACCTTCCATTTCGCCGGCGTCGCCTCCATGAACATCACCCTCGGCGTGCCGCGCATCAAAGAGATCATCAACGCCTCGAAACTCATCAGCACGCCCATCATAAAATGCGAGCTGGTCAACAAGACCGACATCCGCAGCGCGCGCTACGTCAAGGGCCGCATCGAAAAGACGTACCTCGAGGACATCATCTTTTACATCGAAGACGTGGTCTCCCCGGACGACAGCTACGTCAGCATCCGCATCGACGAGGCCACGATCGATAAGCTCGGGCTCGAACTCACCGTCGACGACATCATGACCGCCATCACGCGGGCACCCAAGTTAAAAATCGATAAATCCCAGCTCAAGGTCGCCGGCTCGCGGATACGCATCTACATCCACGAACTCTCCGAGCGGGAAGCACGCAAGGCCAAGGAAGACGTAAGCGTGCACCAGCGCATCCAGGCGCTGAAACGCGCGCTGCCCCGCATAGTCGTAAAGGGCTACCCCGAGGCTTCCCGCGCGGTAATCTCCACGGACGAAAACACCGCGTCAAACACCCTCTGCGTGGAAGGATACGGTCTCCGCGCATGCATGAACACCGACGGCGTCATCGGCACGCGCACGCGCACGAACAGCGTGATGGAAATGCGCACGGTGCTCGGGATAGAAGCCGCGCGATTCACCATCATCGACGAGATCTCCTTCACGATGCGCGAGCACGGTATGGATGTGGACCCGCGGCACATCCAGCTGCTCGGCGACGTGATGACGTACAAGGGGGAGGTGCTGGGCATCACGCGGTTCGGACTGGCCAAGATGCGGGACAGCGTGCTGCAGCTTGCGAGTTTCGAAAAGACGACGGATCACCTTTTCGATGCGGCGTTCCATACGAAGAAGGATGCGATCGAGGGGGTTAGCGAGTGTATTATTCTCGGTCAGAGTATGGGGATTGGTACCGGTGCGTTCAAGGTTGTCCGGCGGCTCGGGTTGACGGCGGCGGATTTGGCGCCCAAGACGCCGCTGTTCGAGGAGGCGTTCAAGCGGGCGACGCGGCTGCGGGTGTGATCCCTCATCACCTGTTCCGTTATTATATTTGTACGATGGGGTGTTTTCGTTATATTCCATCTTATCTACATGTAGATATAAGCTTCAGCATAGACCAGGAGTCTGGATAATATCACCATACAACACGATGTCATAAGGGCGCACCAGAACGTATACGAACCCTCACTCGATCAGTTCAACATTAGTTATAAGATGCACATTCAAAACAACAATCATAAGCTGCTGTGGTATTATCACTCTCTACTATCCGCGGTATACAGAGGAATTGCGGTAAATGAACCGGCGAGGGTAATAAATACAGTACACCTTACGACCAAACAAGGCAAACAGACAAGAGCACAAGCAGATATATCCCAGCATCGATATATACAGTACACCATATTACCATCCATCCCGTCCCATCCCGCCATCGCCACCTAGCTAAATCTACAGCCATCTTCCATACACGCATACGTACATACAAGATTCAACAGACTCAAAAACACCATCATAACACCATTGCACAATAATCTCCCAACATCCACCCCATATCCACTCCAGCCAATACCTATCCGATAGATAAATAGATGGATGGATGGATGAAAGGTAGACAGACAGGTAAAGACAGGCAGGTAAAGTAACACATCACGCCCACGTGCCCGTCCGCCGCCGCGACGACGTGCCGATACTGATACTACTCAACTCCTGACTCAAAGACCACTGCTCCTGCGTCATCGTCCCCGGATTCGCCTGCGGAATCTGCATCGGCCGCGCCGCCACCCCGGGCGGTTGATGCTGCTGCTGCTGATGGTAATAATCGTCCGGTCCCGTTATCGCATTCCGCATCACCGGCGCGCCGGGCAGCGGTCTGTGTCCACTCGTCGCAACAGGCGCACCATACCCGTACGCGCCAGACGACCCGCCGCGTCCCGGCGAAGTACCGTATATGTCGTTCGACGGTAACGGCGGCTGCGGGCTGACGCTGCGTCGCCGCGAAGCGCCGTAGACGTCGGCGGGAGGCAACGGCGGCTGCGGACTGACGCTGCGTCTCCGGTAGACGTCGTTGGAGGGTGTTGGAGGCGGCTGCGGACTGACGCTGCGTCTCCGGTAGACATCGTTGGAAGGCGTTGGAGGCGGCTGCGGACTGACGCTGCGTCGCCGCGGGCGGAACGACAGCGGCTGCACGCCGTCCTCGCGCTCGTCGTCGTCGTCGTCGTCGTCGTCTTCCGCGCCCGACGCATTGAACGAGTTGCGCCGCTCCGGTTCCGGCGCAAACGTATCCGGCGCGAGGATATCGTCGTCCTCGAGCTCGCGGTTGGCAGAGTTGGGCAATAAGATACGCTTACGCGCACGCTTCGCAGCCTTCTCTTCCTCCTTGCGCGCCTTCTTCTCCTCCTTCGCCGTCATGTACTGGCCCGGCGACATGGCGATGGACCCGGGACTGCGTGCGAGCGGCATGGTGGAGATGTTCCCGCTCGGTGACCGGCTGGCGGAACTGTAGTTGTTCACGGGGTTGATCGCATCGTAGTCGTCCGGCGAGAAGGGCATCCCGCCCAGCGTTGTCATCTTGCGTTCGAGCGGCTGCAGCACAGCGGGCGACCGCGAGCGCCGGCGGTCCGGCTCCGGCGTGTGGCCGCCGCGTGGGATATCCGCGCTGCGGCGACCGGGGATGGGGCTGGTGGCGCGCGGCTTGATTATCGGCGCGACCTGCCCGCCGCCGGGTGAGTGCATGTGGAGCCCGTCCGCGCCGTATTCCGGGTAGGGCGACTGCTTGCCGCTCGACGGCGGGGTGTGTTTGTACGACGGCGCGGCCGGCATCTGGTTGTTCACGTATTCACGGTCATCGGCACCCGCACTCCAACTCGCAGACTGAAACGTAGGATCTGCGCTGCAGTCAGTCTCATCAATCTCATCTTCAATGTATGGTTGTCTCGCCGAGTCTCTAGCCGCGGGGGGGCCGCCGCTAGAGTTCGGCGAAGACGTTTGCGCACCTGGGATACCATTGTGATTGTTCATGTGGTGTGGCGACGGCGACAGGCGGCCGGCGTAGTCGTACGCGCTGCTGCGGTTGCTGCGGGCCTCGCTGGGTCGTTCGGACGGGTCGTGTTTGTAGACGAGCTGCTGCTGCGACATTCGGTGGGATGCGTTCGGCGGCAGCGGCGGTGGCGCGCCGCGGGTCGTGGCGAGCTCCTGCGAGTAGGTGTTCGGCGGCGGGATTGGCGAGAGGCTTTGGCGCCGGTTCGCGTCTACCATTGGTGAGAACCCGGCGGAATCGCGGCGGGATTCGAGGCTCTGTCTGCCGGTTACGTCTTTAACGTAGGGGGCGTGGTAGTTGGACTGTGCCGGAGGCTCTGCCGTCGCCGCGGCGAGCTGCTGCGCGAACGGGTCGCCGTCAGCCGGTGAGTCTGGCCCGTATCCTGGGGTTAGTGAGAGCGGGTGAGGGCTCGGTGTGCGACTGTGCGACTTTTGCGGCGAGAAGTTAGTTGAGATCGGTGGAACGTAGTTCCGGCCTCGCTGTCCAGCCGGCGAGTCGATCGGTGCAGCGCCAGAGTGGGACGGCAGCGGAGGCGGTCCGCCACCGGAGACGATCAGCGCGGTCGTGGTGTCGAACGCATGCTCCACGTTCTGCGGCTGGCTAAAGTTCGACAGCCGCTGCGACAAAGGCGTCGCGGCCTGGTTGTAATCCGTGATGGACGTGTACGTCGCGGCGGGCGCCGGTGCGCCCCCGTAGCCGTTGGTGGAGAAGTTCCGCTGGGAGCTGTACGAGTCCGGTTGCGCATAGCCAGTCTCGGGCTGCTGATAGAGCGGCGCGCCGCTATCGGTAATAGCAGCGTAGGGAGGAGGCTCGCTGTTCCCTCTCGGCCTGATTTGGCCCATTTGCTCTGCGGTGGGCGGTTGCAATCGTTGCGGCGGCGGCTGAGGAGATGACGCTCTCTGGAACTGCGAGCCGCCGTGCGAAGGCAGCTGAGGAGCAAATCCTCGAAGCGACTGGAGCTGCAAAGCCGGCTCGTACATGTCCATTGGCTGCGGGGTTGGGATCTTCTGTTGCAGAGGCTGCATCTGCGGCATACCCCCCATCGCCATACCTGCTGGCAAACTCTTCCGCGGCGGCGCCTGTCGATGTGCAGGGGGCGGTGGCGCCGGAGTAGCAGCTTGAGGCAGTATGAGAGCCGAGGAGTTGTTGTACTCTTCAACTGGAACCGGGATGGGTGTCGTACGATACGCTGCCGCCTGGCTATGCTGGGGAGGCAGGGGCGGCGGGGCAAAATCCGATGCCCTTGCCAACTGTTGAGATTGGTAAGGCTGCTCCGCATATTGATCTTGGTAGTTGGTCTGATATCCTCCATTCTGTTGTTGATATTGCAACGGCGGCTGGCTCTGCGGCGGGATAGAGTTGAACTGGTTCTGCATCTCGAAGCCTTGCATCGACCCGTATGACGGCTGCTCGACATATTGTTGATCGTACCCATGCCTGGGAGGCGGTGCCGGAGCAAAGTTTGACGCCATCAATTGATTGTTGTAAGGATTGTTCCCTTGCTGATAGACATCGGGCGTCCTGTTGGGATAGAACTCGCTGCGTGATCTGCGATGGCGCAGGCCATGCGTGGGCTGCGGGGGAGGTAGTGCCGGCGCGCTTCTATGAGGATCAGCGAATTCGACGTGCCGATGATGCGGCAGGGATGGAGGCCCGTTCTGGCTCGCCAGAACCATGGCGTTCATGTTGAAATCCTGAGGCTGTTGCCATTGTTGCTGCTGCTGCTGCTGCTGCCCATCGTAGAAATCGTTCTGATAGGCAGGATTCGGGGAGTGTCGCTGGTGGGGAATCATCTGGGTCTGCTCGACGTACTGGGCCTGAAGCTTGCCAATGTGATCGCTCTGAAATTCTTGCAGCGTCGCAACTTGGTTTTGTTGTTGCTGCTGCTGCTGCTGCAATTGTTGTTGCTGGTAGTACGCATTGCCGTATTGATCCTGAGCCTCGTACGGCGCGTGATGCGAGGGGCTCTGCTGGTAAGCGCCGTTGTTGTCGTACTCGTCAGGAGACCGCCGGTCCTGATCGCGCGCATGATGCCGAGACTTCTCTCGGCGGTGTTCGCGGTGCTTGGACCGGTGGCGCTCGCGGGGCTCTCGTTCTCGATGGCGCTCGCGGTCCTTTCTGTGATTGGCAGCCGGGGGCTCCGGTTCCTCGTCCGGGCCGCTGCTCGGGGTTGTGGGCGCGATGTTCTCCTTGGCCGGCTTGGGCGGGGTGGGATTCGCGGGAGTGGGCTTGTCGGGCAGCTCACGCTTCCTGGGCTGGGCGCCCGGCCTCCTAGGGCCGGCCAGCGACTTGTCCGGGCGCTTGAAGTCCTCCTTCTCGAAGCCGGTGATCTGGCGGGTGTTTACGACCAAGGGCGCGGTCTCCCTGGGCCGCTCGTCCCAGAAGGTGAGCTCGACACGGATATCGCCAGCGTACCGGCCGCGACACTTGCATTGGTGCCAGCCATCGCTTTGGCCGCCGCCGGAGGTATCGAGGATCTTGTCGAGGTTGACGACGGTTTCACCGATCAGCTCGGTCTTCTTGTCGTCCGTGAAGATGACAATCTTGAGGTTCCGGTAATCGGCGGAGTCGTGGACGGGGAATCGACGTTCGGCGTCCCTAAACGATACGTCAGAGAGGTCAGCAGCTGGATAGAGCCCGACGGCGAGCGGGCCATGAGGGGTAAACAAGAGAAGAAAACAAAAAAATGTCAAAGTTGCGGATATGCGCACGAACCATTTGGGCGTCTGGCCGCCCCTCTTGTCCGGATCGGTCTTCTTGACGTGCTTGCCCAACCGCAGGACGCAGTAGGGGTCTTGTTTACCGATGGACTTGAGGTTCGGCAGGTTTTTCTGAAACGAGAGAATGTCAGCGTCATGCAAACTTCAAGATAGCGCTATCGATAGGCGCTGTAGAGAGAATATTTAGGGAAGAGAGGAGGTAAGATGAGGAAGGAGGACATACAGCTTTGTCGACGACGACGACGAGGGTTCCGATCAAGGGCCCGTCGGTGGCCATGTCGGCAAAGATGCCGGCCGGGTGCTTCTGGTCGGTGCCCTTGGGAGGCGGCTTCTTGAGAGTATTGCTGACGGGCTTCTCCCCGCGGCGCTGGATGGGCTGGACGTCGGCCATGGCTGCAGGGAGAAGGTTCGGGAAGGATAAGAGGGTATGGAGGAGAGAGAGATCGAGATCGATCGATCGAGTGAAATGAGCGAAGGGGGAGGTTTTGAGAGCTGGCGATGGAACGCTGGCAAATGAGGCGGGCTTGTGCGACGTCCAGTCGAGCAAGAGCGAAGGGCTGGCTGGAATGCAAAGTTGACAAGGGTGGGATTGTAAGATTGAAATGAACGCCAGTTGTCGTCAGAGCAGGGAGGTCGTGGCAGTCGTCTTCATGAGCGAGCGTCGCAGGATGGAAGAGGGGGAGGAGGAGGCATCAGACGGCAATATATCGTTCGTGAAGCGGGCGTATCAACGTATGTCGAGAGAGAGGGGGAGATGAAGCCGAGGAGGGACCGGCCGGCGGGAGAAGATGTCGCGCGACGAAACCGCGAAGGGGGACAAAACAACGGCAGGCGACGTTGGTGGAAGAATTGAAAGGATGGCGGATAAGAGCAGGATGACGGTATGATACGATACGGCAGAGATAACAAAGAAAGGACAAGCGAAAGAAATATGAATCAGAAGAGACGGAGAAAGAAAGAGGATGACGAGAGACAAGAAGGTTAAGAAGGGCAGGCGGGAAGACGGCGACGGTCAGCGCAATGTTGATATCACGGATCGGATCGGGCAGGCTAGTTCGATCCGGACTGCGAAAGGAAGAGAGGCTATTGGACGGACGGTAGCTGGCCGGTCAACAGGACGAAGGGCGGCCGGCGTGCAGGGACCGATGGCCAGGACGGGGCAATCGCCTGCGACCAATATAACAGTCGTCCTTCTTAGATCTATCGTAACTATGATCCAGACTGCAGCTAGTGGTGATGATGGTGGATGCAGCTGGCGTTGAAGTCGAGATCATGCGCCGCGAGCCGAAGTTGGCCCGCATGGAAACAGACTTCCACGATTCCAGAGATAGCCCACGGTGCATGTTCGCACATTACATACGGTGCATCTCTACCAGGTCGACGCAATAATGTGCAGCAGCTGCATTCCGAGCTGTGTGCTATTATAAGATCATGATTCCAAGATTGTGCAAAGCTGTCAGCCGTCGGCCGGCGGGAGTTCTTTTCTTCGAAGAGGAGAAATGTTGTTTGGGGGTCCGTTGCTAGGCGGGAATGGCTGCGTCCCCGCGAACCAGCCTCTCCACCTGGCAACGGCTGACTAATAATAAACACCTTAGTCAGCATTTCCCCCCATCACCACTTTTAACTACTACTATCACATCACCACCATCTTGTTATATTACTACCACCATTCTGCTGCACGACAGAACGGCCGCCGGTCCTCCGTCATCTCCGCCCTCTCCACCTTCTGCAGCAGTCCGTCCTGGTCTCCCTCCTGGTCCCGTGTCTCTGCAATTGGAGATGCTCTAGTTGGAGTTCGTACTAGCTCGTCTCTCGCCGACAAACGCTATACCCAGAGTATCATGGTTGGCCCGCGGAGGACGATGTCGATGATGTCGACGATACCGTGACGTTTCCCGCATAATCTCTCTCTCTCTCTCCCTCGGCCCCTGCTCGGATTCGGGCGCATTGCTGGCCGGGTCATCCTGTCCTGCTTCTGCTTCCGTCAAGAGCCTGTCATGGATGTACCCGTCCCGATCGAGTTTAAGCCCGGACCCGTAAACGAACGCTTCGCTCTCCTGCGAACCATGGATGTCCACCGCTATCCCCCTTCCAGCGCCCCGATAAGAACAAGAATCGAATGGTCTCGTTGAAGAAAGAAGGAAGAAAGACCGAGCGAGCGAGCCCGCTTGGAATACGAACCGGACGGATGAAGCGCAAGTGGGAACAGCACCCCCATCCATTCCTCCCATTCCATCCTGTCCCATCCATCCATCCTGTCTGTCTGTCCGTCCAGATGTAGTTGTCCGGTTCCAGGCAGTTGAGCGAGAGTGCACGAATGACCCGCTGTCATAATACATTTGTCTATTGCCCGTCAGCAGCAACGTTAGTTAGCCGTAGTAGCAGTAGTAACTCGTCCGCCGTCTGCATCTGCTAGCTGGCAGTCAAGTCGTCCGCGGTAACTCTCTCTCTCACCTCCGCCGCCATCGCCAACAATCACATCGTCCCCCTCGTAATAGACTTCATCTTCCTCCTCTCCCCGTCGTCGTCGTCGTCGTCGCCGTCCAGCCGCTATTCTTCTAGCATCCTGCATCCAGTTGTCGCAAAATGGTCGTCTTCATCGATCTGGACGCCGACACCGTCGAGCGCGATTTCCCGGGCTACAACAACTTTGCCTTCTCCCACCACTCCGCCTTCCCCCACCACCACCTCCATCACCATCACCACCATCACCACCACCACCACGCCCCATCTTCCGCCTCTCCTATCGTCGCCGCCGCCACCACCGGCTCGGCGCCGTCAGCCGCCGCATACACGCCATGGAGCGCTACCGCCGCCGACCCCTCCTCCTCCTCCTTCTCTCCCGCCGCCCGCCCGGCACCACCCCGCTCGCGAGCTTCCGCCGCCGCCGCCGCGCGAAGAAGCAAAGACAGAGCCGCCGCCATCTCGCCCATCGCCAACCCGAACGACTCCAACCGCCTCTCCAAGCTCTTCCGCGTCATCAGCATCTACCCGTACAGCTCCTCCCTCCCATATCACAATCACTGCTATAATCGTAAATCCGCTAACAGTGTCTTTCCAGATGCATCCGCTCGATCGCCGCCCACCTTGACCGCACCGACCTCTACAACCTCTCCTCCACCTGCCGCGACACCCACCTCGCCCTCCTCGAGAACCGCCGCCTCCTCCTCCCCTTCACCCTCCGCTGCCACTGCGCCACCGACCGCGCGACCGGCCCGCTCGCCCCTCCCCGCCTCCGCCGATCGACCTCCTCCTCGTCATTATACCCCTACCCGCCCACGTCGATCCCGCAGTGCGTCAGCGACCTCGTCAACCTGTGCGACCGCTGCCGCAACCCGGCCTGCCGCAACTGCAAGGCCCGCTCCCCACGGCTCTCCGGCCAGTCCGCCAAGCGCGCAACCTGCACCACCTGCTCCTCCGTCTCCTTATCTTCTCTCACCGAAGACCCCACGATAAAGCCGTGCACCTGCCACTCGAAGGGCGAACCGTGGATCTGCGGCAGCTGCGCCGTCATCGGCATGGAGAACTACCTGCTCAAGACCAAGCCCGGGCGCAGCGGCCTCACCACCACCATCGAGCTCGAGTGCGGCCGCGGCATCTCCTGCCTCGGCAAGGGCTGGTACACGTGCGAGAACTTTTACGCCTACCTCGACAACTCGGGCAAGGAGGAGAAATTCGTAAGCCCCCCTTTCACTGATATCGTTCACTCGCTGGTTGAAAGTGAACGCACGGCTAACAGTACCAGTCCAAGCGCGGCCAAAAGGTGCGGTACGCCTGCAGCAACTGCAAGCAGTTCATCTTTAGCAAAGACGAAGAAAAGGAATTCCTCGCGCTCAAAGCGTAGTCTCCACCGTCCGTCCATCTAACTATATATACCATACTTTGATCTCGCTGGTGTTTTGGTTTGCTATCTATACCGACCTGTTACCTACCCTGTACCTAACGGTTTATAACGATTGTGTTTTCCGTTCTTATACCCATCTGTTTTTCTTTCTCTGTTCCTTATTCCCCGGCGACACGATACAGCCTCTTTTCTTTTTGTTTTTACCTATCAAAGGTATGAATGACCATGTACGCTTTTACTTTTAAGTACTTATGATTGTGCTTTATGTCGGGTAACGGCTTCGGCGAAGTTTTATATGGTTTTTTTTGTTTATGTTCCAAGGTATACATACAATGCTGTCCTGTCGATGATTGAGTAATTACACTGACGATATCAATGACATTTTTCTTTCTTTCTTTCAGGGTATGAAGTTTATAACTATTGCATTGTTTCCAGTATTAATTTCTCATGTCCCACGTTTGTCTCGCGAGCCAGACTGCCGTACTTTACATCCCACGTATCATTAGAGGCATATTAAAAAAAATGATAAATGAAAATGAAAATGATCATCAGTATCAACGCTCCCAGTTGACGGATAGATGTATGTGTAATATGTAACGACCGTCCGAAATAGCAATATCAAAATCAAAATCACCCGCCGCGTCGTACGCCATCCAGCATGCATCGCCAACAGTATAAGATTTCCAATCCAAAACATAACCCCATAGCCATAACCCGCAATCAATCCAATCGATCACCCATCCATCCATCCGTCCGTTCCATCTACCCATAGACACGCATGCATCATATTCACGAGAAGACAAAAAAATCAGAAAAATCAGACCAAAAGACTATGTAATGTACGTAGTACGCTCAACCGAACGACAGAACCAAACTCAAAGCATCGACGCAAGTACCTAGGTAGAATCGAATAGAAGGGACAAGTATGCAAGTGATAAAGTAGGCTACACCCACCCGTCAACCCCGCTCGTCCGCCGCACCCGCCACTCACCAACCAACTCGCCCACCCGTCCCTTAATCCCATCAACCCCAACCCTCCCCTCCGCCGTCTTCCCAAAACACCCCCTCAAAAGCCTCTCCACGACCCCGCCAACGCGAACCTTGACACCCCTTTCATCCGCCCGCGCGAACGACAGCGGATCGCCCTGCCGCACCCACATGTTGCGCTGCATCTCGACTCGCGCCGCAGCATACGGATGGCTGCCGAGCGCGGTATGCAGCAGCGTCATCGCCAGACCGTACGAATCCGACGCGAAGCTCGGCAGCGGGCGCGGCGGCGTCCGCGCGGACCGCGGGAGCGACGATAGCGACGTTGCAGGTTTCGTGGGTGTCGTCGGCGGCGTTAGCAGGAATGCGGCGAGGAGTTCCGGCGCGCAGTAGATTGTCGTTACGCCTGTGATTGCGTCTTCGTCGTCGGAGATGGCGCCGGTGGCGGGGTCGACGTGGTAGCTGGACGAAAAGTCGGAGACGACGGGCTCTATCAATCCCACTTTCTCCTCGTCCGTTAACCATGTACTCCCCCCATTGCTACCACCGCTAGTATGATGGGGGAAAGCAGGACGGGTGAGTATGTTCTGCGGCTTGACGTCGCCGTGTATCACTCCTACACTCTTCAAAAACGTAAAAGCACCGACGAGGCGTTCGCAAATGTACAGAAACTGGGGTACCCCCACAACCGGCTGCCGGCGCGCCGTCAACGTCGTCGTACGGCTTTGCGTCGTCGCGGCAGCACGGGCGAACGCGTCGAGGTTCTCGCCGGACAGTGCGGTCAGGACGATACTCCCCGTCGCAACATCCAGTCCGTGGAACGGGATTATAGAAAGTACTTTTCCCGACAGCGACACCCGGCGCTGCACGTATGAGAGAATCTCAGCCTCGCGACGGACGGCGGGCTTCGCGAACGCGTTTAGCGGCCGTTTTACCGCGACGACGGTGCGCGATGTGCTTAGCACGCCTTTATAAACGTTGCTCCAGGCGCCGGAGCCGAGTTTTGTAGGATGTACCGCATCGTCGAGCTCGTACGCTTCCGAGAGCGTCAGCAGCGCCGTCTCGTCTGCGTCTGTGGACAGGTTCTCAAGATGGAAAGCGGGCGGTGGCGCGGCGGTGTCGATTTCCTTCTTGCCGGCCGCGGATGCAGGTGTCGTCGGCGGCGTGAAGATGTCCGGCTCGCCATTCGAATTCTCACGGTGCCGTTTGGGATCCATGCTTCCCATCGTATCGTGGAACGGCGGCGTCGTTCTAGGGATGTCGTTCTTGACACTGACGTTATTACTCGACGGTATATTGAGCGGCGGCGTCGGCGTCGGCGGCAGTGTACCAGCAAGCTGTAACGTCTCGAGCCGTGTCGACGGACGGTATGAATTCGAATGAGGCGTATTCGTCGATCCGAGAAGATTGGACAGCGGATCGAAAGCAATCGCCAGCTGCGGCCGCGTGCAGCGACGGCAGCCGTCGTCGTCAGACTGTACGTGCGACATTTTTATTTTATTTTATCGTGTTCGGATAGTGAGTATGAGGGTATGTAGGTAATGTGAAGGTAGGTACGGTGGATGCGATGGCGAAACAGATAAAGGAATTCGAGATTATACTCGAGGTGCGTGCACGTGTGTACTAAACACTCGACGGTGGGTGTATGTAGTGTATGTAGTGTAGTGTAGTGTCGTCAGTATATCCACAGGATAGAAATACCAAGCCGTCGTGTAACGTCGAAGCAAGCCTCAAAGCAGGGCGTTTCGTTTCGTTCGTATCGAGTGTGAATATGTATCTGTCACACAGAAGGACAGGCAAGCGGACAGACAGGCGAGTAAGCCGGTAGCCGAGCGAGCTGTAAAGTGAACGGTGTCATCAGCAAATATACTCCCATATGAGGCGGATACGTATGCTTTCGGGCTGCATCTGGAAGCATCTATCGATCACGAACCTGCTGCGGCGTGGTGTTGTCGCCACTCGCTCCGCCCGCTGCGTTGTTTGTTGCAGCTGGAGTCCTTCTTGGTCGTTCGTTCGTTAGCAGCTGCTGCCCCCCGCCGAGAACTGAATATCAATTAATATCAGAACGGCCCTCCGCATGATATGTATACTATCTCCAGACAACCTTCAACAAAGGGATACAAAAATTACCCCTCGAAAAGAATTCCAAAAAAATGTAATACGAGAATAGAATTGCGGAGAATGGACGAAGGGGCGTCCGTCGGGGTCCCGCCCCAACAAAGCAAGCAATAACAAAAGAAAGGAAGGGTATGAATGAAATGCCGCTGTTTGACTATCTGCCTGGTACAGCCTGCTCGACTTTATCTCTGATTCACATTGCATTACATACCTGGCCGGTCCCTGGCTCCGCAATTCCTTGCCTTCGTTTCTTCTTTTTCTTTGAACTGTCGGTTGGAATGAATATTCCGCCTTGCCCCTCCGGGCAGCTGGCTTGTCTTTTCGTCCCAAGTCGCCTGTACGCTATCGATGGTAATCTCGGGGTTACCGCGACAGGCGCGGAAATGCGCAATGCAGCTTTTGACAATACGATGCCAATCGTGCGAAATATGCACACCCAAAGTGGGCGTCCAAAATGCGAATAGAACAGAACAGAAAATAAAAATTGAAGAAAATTCTTTCCGTGCTGTCAGAGAAAGCCGCGGCCGTGGGCCTTTGCTCGCGCTTGGTCGGCGGCCATGGCGACGATGTTGAGAATAAAATATTAATACAAGCCGCTATCAACCCAGCGATAACAAATATCGATCCTCATCGAAGAGGAAATCTAAACCAAAGTATGAATCGAATCCGACAACAAAACCAAAAACAGGACCGGCCGAATCGACGGAAAGTTAGTTCGATAGATATAAGCACGGACATGCTGCATGCAAAAAAGGCCAATCAGGCAGCCCGCGGACCCAGCGGGGCAACCGCAGCCCAACCGCGCTCAGGACACAACGTAAACTAACGTAGCCAACTCGCCCATCCATACCGACGGACAGTCAAGGCAAGGTCAACTCGGCTAGCTGGACCGGCCATCACTGCCCCGGCCGCACGCAGGACGACATCATGGCCCATCATCGCTGCCTCTCATGCGGTATAGCCTCCGATCCAGTGACTTGTCGCCGTAGTGGCATGTACGCACCTCTGTAAATGCAATTCGGTGAGTACATACATACATATGTGCGTCTGCCTGCATTCCGCTGGTTGGCGGGGGGTGTTTTTTGTTACTTTGTTATCCCTCGCGCCGGATCCGGGCCCCACGTGGAGGGACGAGAGCAGGCGATTCGGTCAATTGGCGGGACGCTGCGCGCTGCTGGACAGGATTCCGGCCGGGTTTGTTTCGACCCTGCCTGCTTGCCTGCCTGCCTGTACTTGCTCATCCAGCGTGCATAGCCTACTATCGTGTCGGGATTGAACCATACATTATATTACTCAGTATACGTACACTTATCAACTATTGCCGGGCGAAGGGCTGCTGCTGGTATTGTGGAAAGACGTTGTGATATCAGGTCTGATTACCTACGTTCCCGTAAGCGAGGCCCCGTCAACCATCAATTAAATGCCTCCATCCGACATAATACAACTAGATCCCAGCGATACAACAAAAACTACCGATCCCTACCGATTTTCTCTTCGGGAGAAAATCACGCGTCTACCATGCATGCACATAAGCTTTATCGTACGAATCAATTAATTCCGAACCGCTTCCCCGTCGCCAGCCGTCACGTTTATGTATATCGATCGGCTCGATCAATTGCATCCCTCTCCAGCCGTGCATGCTCTCGCCAGCGACACGCTAAGACGCTGCGCCGCATCCCACTCGCACGTGGGGCCAGCATACGTGCACTATCCCATCCCATTCAATCCAGCAGGTCACCATCGAATTTTTAAAGTAAATAATCGGAGATTATCAAGATAAATTATAGTTAATTGCGCAGCCGACGTCTGTGCGTGCTAGCTTTATAACATACTTTTTTTTAAAAAAAAAATCTCCTCCGACTGGAAAGATGCGTGTTAGCGCCGGAGGTAATGTAGGTACTAACTATACCGCTACGATGCCTGTCCTTGCAACAGGATCAACGCGGGAAGTATACCGACTGGGCACTTGGCCTGGAAGCTTGGTATCGCGACGTACGAATCCCATGTCAGATTTAACGATCGTGCATTTATGCTTGTATAATATGCATCGGGCTGTACAAGGGAGGACCTATGGTATGATGCGTATACGCGAAACGCAGAATACACAAACCTGCGGGCAAGAAATATGTGTCAAAGTCGTTAGCCTTCGCCCGCTCTATCGATGACTGGACGATTATAGAAATTACGGACCTGTAAGAAAGGACGCTCTCCAAGGAATTGTCTCGTGATACACGTATGTTGATTGTTTTGCCATGTCAATGAACGTAGACTTATTCACAGCAGATAAGGCTAATATTATAATACAAAACATTATTGACTGCGCTAGGCCCCGACGTCGAAAATTACACCATTTTTACCAGAAAAGACTGTTTTCACATGTATATAGCTATCGTGTTGGCACGACAGAAGAATTCATTATTATTTATAAATTATAAATTATCTCAGATCATTCGCAGTCAACCATAATTCAGTGAAAATCGTGTCACCTTGACGGAAATAATTATATAATATGAAATTACGGTAATTATAAATATAAAGGTATGGTGAGATCACTTGAAGCTATTCAAGCCGCGATATCAAATCCACCAACAGCTACGAACGAACCAAGTCCATCTACCTCAACTCGCAGCGCCTATCCGCCGCCATACCAATCCTCGAGTCCCCTATGTACCAAAAGGCTAACTTCTAGGCAAAATTCTCAATACTGTCACAAGGAAGAGAACGCCCATCGTCCTCTTAGAGGGCAGTCCAAAGAATGCATGGTGGAGGATGTCTGGGATTCAACCACCCCCCCCTCCAGTTATTTATCCAAATCTTTCGCAACGTCAGAAATGCGATCAACTCGCAAAACCCGTTCGGGAAGAAGCTGGAAAAGGTTAGGTCAATTGGGGTCGAGTATGTATCAGGAATCTGTGAAGGAGATATGCGTAAGTTTATACTGCATCAAGCAGTAGGATTTCGATTCTTGAGAATATATTTCTAATAAACAATATCAGCATATAGGGAGCTCCCCCCACCCAAGCCCAAGCGACCTAAATGAGCATATTACGGCAGTCAGTCTTGGCGGAAGGGGAGGCATTGTCAAAAGGGTCCACCTGCGTTGAACAACTTTCCCTGCGGTATGTGGTTATATGTTTGTTCTATATGTTAGGATGGCCATATCCTTCGAAGCGAAGCGGCAACCGGTTAACAGTTCTTGGATTTTGCAGATTTTGGATTCTGATATATTGTCTATTTGATTAGCCTTCCACGCCAAGCAGGCTTCTCAATAAACGAGTTCTTTTTTGGCCACAGCCGGCGGCCGTAAACCCCTCCCAGGCAGAATAAGTGGTATGATATCGAGACAAGATGCATTGCAGTCCAACACTAGGGTAGCGCACTATAGATGAGTTTTAAATTTTTATCCATAATATTTTTTGGATACGCGAATAGGCCAGGAGCGACCATCACCAACCTGGGGCAGGTGTGTTACAATCCATCTTTGCTGCCTGTAGACCGACAGCTTTGTGTCCTCAGGTATGAGTTACAATGATTGAGGAAGGGGTGAATCCATATGCCGAAAGTCGTAAGCAATAGTGATGGGTTCCCACGTTCGTAAGCGTCGATGCTAGGCTGTTACACCGTAGCGAATGCATGCACATAACTTCTGTATATGTGAATGATCAAAATATCAAAGTCAATCTAGCACACTGTTACATTCTAGAAGCCAAATGTTAATTATTAATGTCTTGAATCTAAAGATTATAGATGCAAACAGTCAGTTGTAACCGCCGCTCTCTAGTATGATTTGAATTTTACTTTGGCCATTAGGTTCCGTCCCTGCAGCCATTCATGCTGATACTAGACTGAGTTTTCTACCACCGTCCGCCACACCGGATTTGTAATGACAACAGATCCCAATGCAACTGAAATACTAGATTTGTGGCATTCCTCTAACGTTCAGTTAGGCAGACGAGAAACGGTACGACAATGGTACCAACGGCTTTGACTACCGTCGGTATTCCAAGTTAGGTTATAGTATCAACGAATAGATTACCTGCATGAGAAACTATATTCTGATAATCTCGTCATTGAGCATCTTGTAGACTGTCTGAGTGATATAGATATATGAATGCATCGTCATATCCCGCCCATTGTCGAAGGGTATCAGACTCTCCCACCTCGTAAATAAGAATAGATGCTAGGGATTTTTATCGCTATACAGAATTCCAGTTCCCTCCACCTATCAATACCTGGATCCACCGCGACATGGTAATTAACCTGCCTTACATAGGAATTATAAGCTCGGGACCTCTGATTGGTGACAGACCGCATTCCGTAGCGCGCATCTACGTATCGATTGTTTGAAGAAGCGAATGCGAGTATCAAGGGTAATCTACCAAGCAGTTTGAGCTAGAGTACGAGGACACCCCTCGAAATCTAAAACCGACGACCACCAACGCAAACTGTCAAGCCGAACGTGTTATTTTGAGCCAACGATTAAGGAGAGAGCTACCAGAGAACTACCTTAATTACAGGAACGATCGATAACGGGGGCGCCCTAACCAAGTTTTGCAGACTGCTTCTTTGTCAACGAAGATACCAAGTCTCGCACAGTCCTAAATGGCCTCCTCATTGTTCTTTTGCAGAGAATAGTCATTTTATCTCCAGCAGTGCTGGAGCCTTGGATGTATTCTTCGAGCGGTGTAGTCCCTTTGTTAGCGTTGACACTTCCAGTCCGAACTGTTGAAGGCCCGCCAATGTTTCCACCTCCACTCTGAGTTGCTGGTAGTTCCCCAGCATGTTCATTCTCCGTCAGAGGCGCTTGGGATCCGACTGGGTGTACTTTTGAGACTGCATTTTCAGCCTGAATCACAGGCACCCGGATCGCATTCTTGTTCTCAGCCGGACCCGCCGGTAGCTTTTCAGCGTTTTCGCTCACGCCCAGTGGAGCGCTTCCGGCATTCTCGACATGATAATGACCGGACAGGCCACTTCCCGAAGCCTCGATGCCTGGTTGAGCCGGTACCTTTGACGACCCCGATTCAAAGGCGCTCGGAATAATACCACCACCAGTTCCCGGCCCGATCAACACTGAGTCAACCTGAACATCGTTATCAAACTGGCCAGTAAGTTGTGCGATACTCTTCACCTGCCCAAAATCCCCGTGTATGTTTGTCTCCTTTCCCTTGTACTTGTAGAACTTCCCTCCGCTGTTCGCAAATTCAAGCGTAGATACCGGTTTTGGAGGCGCCGAGAACCCAGTGATGCGGATATAATCCTGCGCGTTCAGTAGCTGTACATTGAAGGCTAGGATGTTTCCTTTATCCCATTCATCGTTTGATAATTTGTCTGCCACGATGGCTTGACGAATATGCCCACCTGCGGCAATGCCCAGCTCGGAGTCGCGCGGTTGGTCGCTCTTCTTCCTCCCGCCTGCTAGGGTGTAGCTGACAAAACCTACGCCTAGCGCTTGCATCCGCATTTGGGGCACACGACTCGAGGAAGTGATGGTTCGTAGTGTGGATTGCAAGGACCGTAATCCAATGTCACCTCCCCCTCGTGAACAACTACGAGCATCCGGCCCTGTAGAGATATATTTTGTCAGTATCAGCCGAGGTTATAACGTTGAACACAATTCCGCGCCTGTTCAAGACTTTACAGTAGCGACCTACATCGTTTTCTTCAACGCCGAGGCTCCGGATAGCTGGGCTCGATTACTGATGTTAGCGGGATCAGCACAACTTCGGAATACTTTCCAGGTAATTAAGATCCATACGTTGTTCCAACTGTTCTCTCAGAGTATGCCGTTTATACGTCACAACAAACCCAAGATCTATGCTGCCATCCGCTCTCCTCCGAACCTGATTGCGACGGCTAACGTCATCATTCTTTGCTATGAGATCGATCAAGTTCCCGCAGGTCAAATCCAGCGAAACATTGTAGAGTATAAAAGATTTGGCTCCGTATCTCCTAACATACACATGAATACACCTTTTGTCGACTGCGGGGGCCTTTAGAATTCGTAGATGTCAGCATTCACCCCGGAGCCGCAGAAAACCAAGCCGATGAAAAGTATACTCTACCGGACACCGCTTCGTCGTAATTATCTCGAACTGCAGACCGCTGACGGTCTCATCACCGGTCATCTGACCCTCGATGGTGAGCCCCTTCCCCGGCGGCTTTGCAACGAACTGGAGAACGTTTCCCCTGCCGACGGCAATGCCATCAATCCACTAGTCCTGGACCGACTTGCCCTTTCCAAGTAAATTCCTGCGTCGAAGCGTGCTAGCCGTCGTCTCATTCTCCGGCACCCCGCTGACAACATTGATCCCACCCGCGTATATCTTGACACCATAATGACGAGGGCTAAACTCGTCATCCAGACTGACCGGCAGCTGCATGCGCAGTTCAAAGTTGATCCACATCGCCTCGTCCTCTAGGACCCAATACACCAAAGAATAATATTAGCTATTCAAATTCAATTCTGCATGCATGCATGTCTTCAACATGAATTACGTTGCGGAACTCTATAGGACGCGGCCGGCCGGCCGAAAGCATTATCTTCTATAAACATACCGTGCATGGCGATCAGCAAGCCACCTTTTGCGGCTATGGGATCGGGGAGTCTGTGAGCGACTTGGTTCACATTAGTCAATGCCATCTCGCCCAAGTCCGGGGGCAGATTGAACGTCTGTCCGTTATCCGGCACCCTGATTGTCCGGCGGAAGGTGATCTTGAGCCGCTTGTCGACTCCACGACGATGGCGTTCCCGACGAGCGAGATCTCAAACGGGCTGCTGGAGCCGAAGCTCTCGAATTCGAGCGCCGGCATTGCAAAGCGGGAAAAGGTATCTCAAGTTCGATGCGATATTGTGAGTACAAAAGTTAACTTTGCTGATGTGAGTTTCCGATATATTGGCAGCAGGGCCCCCACTGAGGTCCGAGATACCGAATCGGGCAGTCGACTGCTTCTAGCGGATGCGAAGCTGGCATTCCCTTATGTCCGGCTGTTGGATTTCGTGCGTTGGCCGGGGCATTCGACTCGCCCTGTCGAGCGAGCTTGCTGGCCTGTGAGACACGCCACCGCGCCGCACAAGACAATTAGCCGAATCCAACGGCAAGCGTTCGATCGAGTTTTAGGATTATGTCCGGGCGATGGACGCGAATGCAGGGCCTGAGCTTGGATGGAATGGGAATCTCGACAGAACAACCACGTTTCCGATCGTGAATTGCAAAACTACCGCTTAGCCTTCTACCTCCGACGGGCGAGCGAGCGAGCGAGCGAGTGCAGGCGAGTCGACACCTCCAAGCGAGCACCAGAGACATACATACATACATACACGCGTACACGACTGACAGTGCTGTCACACAAAACTCGGCGAGCGAAGGCGAATATAAAGAAAACTTCTTATACGTCTGCGAACGTACGCCGTTCTCTCCCGCTCGCGCTCGCGAGGCTTCGAGGATTCAGCTCTCAGCCCGCCAGCATCTGCGATCTGATTCGGTAGCACTGTGGCTCGCGTTCTCGTCCCACGGCCGCGGGCCAATCAGACCACGCGCCGTTTCGGCCCGCAGACTTCGCCGCTGCAGAGAGACATCCAGCGAAAGCAGGATGCTCATAGAAGTATAATGAATCAGGATGTGCAAACACGCAATATCTGCATGGCAAGTGGGAATTCTTCCCCATCCATCCCGCTCCCTCAGGCCCTTTTTGCCACGCTTGGGAGAAATCCCGTCCGCCCGCCAGTTCCTTCGAAACGCGAGCTTGCCGGTGTGCTTGTCACCCGCTGCAAGAGTGCGGTATATACCTGTATTTGAAATACCTTCCTTGCATCGTCGAACGTGAACGGTCAAAACCGATTCGGACTATCCGCAGAGCAAACCGCACTGCACTGGCAGTTAATGACAGGGTTGGCTATACAAGTAGCCCAGCAGGATATACATTCCCCGCTGCAGGCCGCGCCCTATGAGCTGCAAGTACTCCGAGATCCTGGAATGCAACGTCGAAGGTATCGATCTGGCAGTCAGGCTGCAATCGCCAGTTCTGCGGTTTTCCCAAGTCCGCACATCGGAACAAACGTCGCTGGCAGCCCGCACAGCTCGCCGCCCGATTTGCTGGCGGCCATCCCGCCCTTTCCACGCTGGGAAGGTCTTACGAGAACTGCCCGATTCGGCGTTGCAACACAGCCTAAACCCACCGCTTGCAAAGCGCTGACATGCTAGTCTCGTATCCTTCAGGACGATTGATGCCGCTGCTTTGGCGGGAAGTGCCTCTGTTGAGCGCACGTATCTCCGGGTGCAATTAATTACTAAACGGTGCTGCTGCTGCCGTCGTGCCAATTCATCCGGTGGTTGCTCAAATTACGTTGGGTTGATGGAGCTTTTGTTGTGGGTTTTACTATACTATACCTTGCAGGGCTCATGCGTACGGAAGATTCCTGCTTTAAACTTTCTCCCACAAACCGCACGCCGTACTCGATTAATTCCGTGAAACGAAAACCCAACTGCATACTTCTTACATACAGTGGGCCATAGGGTGCACGCACGTTTGTCGGAGCATGAGGTGTGCGCATGTGCATTTATGCATATGTGTGATTCACCGTGGGGAATCACCAGTTTTATGCCCCGAATCGAGCTAGCTAGCTAGCTAAGCAGCTATAGCTTTTGAGACATCACGATACTAGCTACTTTTAAACTGCTCGTCGCTGTGCTTAGCTCAGCGACGGAATGCACATACGTAGCAAAACGTAAGTCATTTTAATGCTCTCGCGGTATTGATCCATCTAAGGTTTCTGGCTAGCTAGGACAATACGCTCGTGATTATTCGTCCAATTCGTGGTGATACGGCGCTGATGGTCGGATCATCCAGAAGAAAATTTGAGGGGAATAGCAAATAAGCAAAGGGCTGACGCTGCTCCGCGTCTTTAATGCATCCCCGCTCGGCCATGGGGCCGGAAAACAGGACCATGACAGGTAAAGGAAACCCGAGCTAGGCTCTCGGAACGGCGAGCGGAAGCTTGAACTCCACAAACCGGCCGGCTAAAAAGCACTAGTAGCTCAGAAATTATGGAAATTGTAGGGCAGATATCACGAAAATCAAGTAATAATGTGGATCGGTTCTCAGGAGAAAAACATAAGATTAATTATATGTGATTTTAAGCCACAGACTCATAAATTCTGGCCTAAAGCCGAAGAATCATAAAAATGAAAAAGTAACAAACAAAAACCCCAACAGCAAAAGTAGTAATCTCGTAAGGAAATAATAATTACAAGGGAAAAAATTGGTATCAAAAAATAGGGGAAATTGAGAAGAGAAGGCGGAAAGGAAAGTCGAGAAGAAGAAGAGAAAGGGACGAATAATGTGCAACAATTCGTGAAATCGTCGTTAAATCAAAACGGACTAAAATTAAAATAAAATTGGGGCATCAAAAGAATCCTGTCTGAGCCTTTGATTCAAAAGCTTTCCATACTTGTTCCTGTGTGTTTTGTGTATTACCTATTACTTTTTGCAACTAGTAGTACCCCCAGCCCTGCGACTGCATTGTATTTCCATGCCCATGGCCGTGATGTTGGCCATGGCCAGCGCCGTGGGCTTGCTGCTGCTGTGGCGGCTGCTGTTGCTGTTGCTGCTGCGAATGGAAATACCCGCTTCCATAAGCTGCTGCGTCCGCTCCCACAATCGTGTAGACTGGCTGATTGGGGTCATGAAGCTCCATGTCCTGATGAGCGTACATGAACGGATCGTAGAACTGCTGCTGATTCTCGTAGTAAATGTCTGAAATGACCTCGTCCGGTGCGCGGGACGAGAAGTCAGACATCCGCATCCCGGACTGAGTGTCCGGCAGCGCGGAATAGTGATCGTGTGGCGACACCAGCGGCGCCGCTTCAGTTAGAACTGGCTGGTCCAGCTCCATGTTGGCCCGACTGACCTCTGGCTCGTGGTAGTCTTCGATGGTCGTGCGCCTCGAGCGCTTTCGAATCGGTGAGATGGACGCGGACTTCGATTTCCGGTCCTCTCGTAGTGGGGAAGTCTCCGCGAGAGCGAGTGCTTCCCTGGCTATCTGTTCGTCGTCTTCGGGCTTCCTCATGAGCACGCCGCCGTACTCAAAGATCGTGAGGCCCGTTCCGCCCTCGACTGGGAGGCGAGGATCAGGCCCGACCGGCCGCTCGGCCTCTCTCATGGCAGCGTTGGAGTCTCCGTGGGGTCCCTTGCCCTTTGCCTTTCCTCGGCCCCTGCGCTTTCTGGTGGCTGGGACAATTGGGGGAGGCTTGCTCCCCAGGACTTCGTAGACAACACGAGCCATCTCGCCGCGAACTTGTAGGCCTTCCTTCCGGACAATCTCCCGTGTGGCTCTTCGGATGATGATGAAGAATCGCACGGTCCTCTCTGGAGGTGGATCGGTCTGGATCGGAAGAAGGGTGATGAGATCTTTTACCGGGAGTAACTTGATGAGGAGGAACTCGTTCTTCGACGGCTCCTGTGGCAACCTCCTGGCCCAAAAGTTGATCATTGTCTACACCAAAATCTCCCCGTTAGCCTTTTGTCTCTCTTCGTTGGATTTCTCGGGGTTGGGGTTATTTACCTGTCGCTCTCTCTTCGGAAAACCGCAGGTGTCCATGAAGAGATCGAGAAACTCGGAGAGCTTGTCATAGGCGACCGCGAACGACCGCTTCTCGTTCTGCTCGCCCTTGAAGCTCCAATCCAGCATTATCCCCGGGTTTCGCTTCTTCCCGTCTTGCCCGATGCCTCCGATTTCGCCAACTTCTGCATGTCCCCAGCCGCCTTCCTCCTGTGTCTCCTTTCTGCTGATGTACCACTTGCCACCGGCACCCTTCGCCTGGCTCTTCTTCAGAAGCACGACTCGCTCCGGTCTGTCGGTGCCTTCCGGCTCACTGATGATTCTGGTGATCTTGCCGTTGCCCTCGATGGACATTGTGAGATTCGTGTGCTCGCCGATAGCTGTGGCGTACATGCGATCGTGCTCGCGAGGGTCGGTCGGGGGGATGACAGTGACAGTCGGCGTCAGCCTGATCTTCAAGTCTATCGGCTTGACGCAATGGAAGGTAATATGAGGACAGAGAAGCACAGGCTTGGACTGAGGTTCGTCGATGTGATCCCACTGCGCATCAAGCGGCGACTGGGAACGGATGGAAGAGGTACCATCCTCGCCTTGGTCATCGAGGCGTGTTGAGATGATTTGATTTTGTTGGATGGTGTTAGAGACTGGAAAGCCAGGAGAGAGCTGCATGGTCTCTGTAGAGTAGCTTGGGAGAACAGGAGCGGGGTAGGCCTGATGGTGTGTTCTGGAGCTTGAGGTCCGAGAAAGGTCTGCGATGGGAAACAATAAGAAGGGTTAGTGTCACAAGGAATTACCTTAAATAAATAAAAAGAGATACAACTTTAATAATGAACAAAGTGGAAAAAGGGCAAGTCAAGAAAGAAGAAAAGAAAAGAGAAAAAGAAAAAGGAAGAAAAGAAATAAAAGAATTAAATCCTTTTACATATTTTCTTTCTTTATATTTTATTTTACTATCATGTATGGGCTATATCCTTTATAGGAAAGAGAAGTGGATATGGGGCCTACTGACCTGTGGTATCGATTTCTGGCATGGGGGTTTCAGGAGATGGGAAAACTATTCCGAGTCTTTGTTGTTCCTTCTTTCCATCGACGGTTGTCCAGGGATCTGTGGAAGGATACCAGACGTTCGGAGATCTGAAAAAGCCCCAGCCAGGCTCGGTCTCCGGATAATAGTCGATATCAGTAGCAGGAGTCAGGCTGTGTGACAATTGCCGGTAGCTCTCATCCAAATAGGACAATGTAGAATGTGAGACCGAGGACTGGGACGAAAGGGAGCCACGCCGACCGGGGTGTGGATGGCTAGACACCGGACTTAAGCCAGTAGACATAGGTGTGCTTAAGGATGAGACGGTTCGTTTCTCGCGCGTGGCCCTCGATCCTGTTTAATCAAAAAACCGTTTTCTTAGCCACCGTCTTGAAGAAGAATGTGGGATATTGCATGCTGGCAGCTGGAGTGAGAAACAAAAAAGAGAGGCGTGATCTGTTCGTTTTCCCGCCTTACTGCTTGGAAACTAGTAGTGCAAGGTATTCTACATGAACCAATTAGGAGCCGTACCCATTGAGTATTCTGTAAAACGAAGCACCTCCTCCTGAGCCTTAACTTGAGCAGCGTGTCGCTGCTCTTCTAATCTCCGTTCCTGGGCCTCTGCTCGTTCGAGGTCATTTCTGAGCGTTCGAGAGGAGCTGTAGGGTGTGAATGTGTGCACGGCTGCAGCTCCTCCTGTGGGGTCCTTCTTCATGAAGGCCATGCTGTACGACGAGCTTGCTGGCATCATTCGTGGCGAAATATGTTCGCTCATGCGCCTCATTGAATTCTTGGAGGTTTGGTACCCGACAGGGAAGTCGAGAATGAAGTGTGTGTTCGCCCTCAAGTAGGATACGTAGTTCCTCGAATTTACAATGTCTCCCTCATATGTGATTATGGTTGGCGGCGACGAGAAGGAAAAAGTGTATAGGTGGTGGATGGATGTAACCAGATCCTTAATTAGAAGCGACGCTATCAGTATAATTTTTTTTTCTCCTTTGAAATTTATAGAAAAATTCGTAGGCGCCCGGAGCGGTTTTGGTAGGACCAAAAATAATGGCCTCCCTGGGAGGGCGCGGTGTGGGGTGGGGTTGTGATCTTTTTTATTTGGTTGACATACCTCCCAACATTGAACTTTTGACAAAGGGATGTAGAACACTTGTGCGTCGCCTTTCCGCTGAACGGTCACGACCGGAACGGATGCCCTATCGGTCTGTCCATAAGAAAACGGCGAAAACGGTAACGGTCAGTAAGAGCGACTTTCCGAACGAGATCCGAATGAGACATCACTCGTGATGGGGCGTCAGTGGGCTTGCATACCATTTCCGTGGGTGTGTCTGGCATATAGGAATCCATGGTGTCAGGCGGTCGTTTATTTCCCGGGTGGTGAAGATGGAGACGATAGAGGAAATAAAGAAGGAGATTGCGCTTCGGATCGCACTGGAGTAGGTTGCCGTCCAGGTGTGATCATTCGATGGTGTGCTGCTCGCCTGGTGATACAGAATCGAAATAGCGAAGAGGCGATCCGGTGTAATTTTATATTCTCAGGTCCGGTTCCTGGCTTGATGCGTTGAAATGTATAATAAGCTCCGATATAGGGCCCCAGATAGTGCGCAGTCCGTGAAGCGGACCTCCACGAAAATGTCGTACCAATCTGTCAAATCTTAGCGTCGACGTGGTCTGAGTGATGCAAGTGGAAGCAAGGGGAGTGAAAAGAGGTGCATGCATCCGTGGTTCGAGGATGTGCCCCACTTAGGTCACGATCTTCTCGAGTTTGGCAAGCTCAGCTGGCGGCATGACCGTCTAAACTGGAAGCGGAGGCCCAATGATAAAATTCCAATGGTGACGGAAGAGAAAAAGTATATTTCGGCGGATTGCTTTCTTTTTTCCGCAGCGCAGCGTTTCGTTTCTTATTCCTCGCACCCATGGGAGAGTTCCTGAATCCTCATAGCGTTCGCGGCGTGAAATTGGGTTTCGGGGGAGGAGGGAGCATCGAATCAGAAGCGAAAAGCAAAGGCTGGAGGGAGAGACACCCGCTAGTTTGAAAGGGCTTGTCGAACTCGGGTCGACTTGTATGTGCCTGAATGCACGGCGGGGAGGCTTTGCTCCCTGCTGGGGTATAACACACCTGATTTAAGAACGCCGCTGCTTCCCAGACGGGCATGGCTGCTCGCAAAGCGTTCCGGGAGTGCGGTACCTCTCCAGACCTGCATGAGCGAGCACCTATTTTTGCCAGAGCCTAATTGTCGCTAAGTAGTCGGACATGTGCAGGCCCATGCAGGCCTCTCTATCGAACGGGGCGTTATACCTGCAGCGCCAATAGGTCTCAGGAGAATTAATGATGATGAAGTAATGCCCTTTTTTGTTTTTTTCCCGTTCTCTTCGGCATCTTAGTGTCGACGACACATTCGCGAAGCGCCGCTGGCCGCCGCCGCGGACGTCATTGTGTTTGGTTCGTTCGTCCAACGTTCGTTTGCCCGTCCCCATCCGGTCGGGGACGTCGCGAGAGGCGAGCCAAACGACCCGGCCGACGAGCGTCGCGAACGCCGTCGCAAACCTCCTCGACGGCCGCCGCGCAGGCCGACGCGGATGCATCTGCTGTAAGGGGAACCACGGTTGGCAATATTAGTGATCGTCATATAGCCGGTCTCCTCGATCCTGTGATTGAAGCGGACTTTAGGCCATTGTTGGCTGCTCGCCTGTCCATGCCCTCGTCGAGAGCTAAGCATTCCCTCACCCCTGGCGTCAATCGCCAAAAACCCAGGCGACCTGTCCCTTAACGGCAATCTGTTAATAAATCGGGATCGGACCATTCTCCCAAATTGAACCCTAGATTAACGAGAGCTCGGGCAAGAATGAAAGCTCGAAAGAAAGGTACCGTCCAAATCGGAAGCTGCCACGATACGCACCCCAGCAATCATTCGGCTACGTGATCACGAAAAGGGTAGCCGCACGTCTCGACTTGCATGAAATTGCATGCATGAGCGCTGCATTGTTGATGGGCAGGCACGCAATCTCGCCACAGCCCCCAGCCGTATCTGCCAGCGTGCATGGGTGGGGCCCTCACAGCCACCACACACATCACCACCAGCCTCCGATTGGTACTAGCCTCACTTGTGCGAACGCGCATTCTTGTGGCTGCGGTCCCACTTTGGGCAAGCACACCCCCTCGACTGACGCCAGGGCACGCTTAGCATGGGCAGGGGCCAGGTCCACCCACACCCCCATCCACACACCACCAATCTTTCCCTTGCGGCAGCACATCGTGCCCGTGCAGATACATCTGAATGCTTTCGGACGATCGGGAAAGTCCACAGGATCCATCCGACCCTGACGTCCCAAGGATCCCATAGGCTCGGAGAATTTGGTCCAGCACAGCCCTTCCGTTACACATGCATTCCCCAGAGAAATGACCTCATCGTTCAGAATGCGAAGCGCTGCCTAACGTGATCGTCGCTCGTCATTCAACATCTCGCGAATGTGTTTTCGAGACATCGAGCATTGTGCGTATCTCCATGCGGCTGGTGTGAGCTATACGCAGGCGAAGCCGTGACGGGTGTCAAAAAATCGACAAAATTGTTATCGATACCCCAACGTCCTACGCGAAACACCCCATGCATTGCATTAGCATCGATTTCGATTCCCCGTACGCAAGAAAGGGAAAGGACGAGCTCGTATAACGAAATCAAGGCCCGCGCCGTTTCGGTTGGACCCATTCCGAGAGACTATAGCTCGAAGCTCGATAGCTCGAGCTACCCTATCGGGACCGCGGAGCGCTGGAGAATGAAACACGTCAGGAACCAAAAGCTAATCTTCAAACCCTTGAAGATGTTCAAGCCGATGAGGTCACGACAGGAATCCTCCGACGCCATCCATTTCTGCAAGTGCGAGACATCGCTGTAAGACATCCATTTGGTCCCTGAGTTTCTCGCTCCGAGGCTAGCGCCACTGCATTTTCGGGTTGGAGCCGCAAAGCCCTCGCGGAGCGAAAATTTTTCCTTCGTGGAACCCTGGTAACGGGAGGTATAATAGGCGCCATTAAGACAACCTTTTTATAGAACAGCCCGCAGCGCCGTAAGCCTAAACGGGCATCCCACATGATTGAGAGGTCTGGAGCCACGCTAGAGACCCAGGACACTGCACGGTCGGAATCAGACGACATCGAACCACCATTTCTCATCTCAGATTAAACCTCCTAAAGCGGACGTAAACGCAGGGATCACCTGAGCTTTTCTGGGCTTTTCTGAGCTTTTCTGAGCTAAGACGGTCCAATGTCTTGAGAACGACGTAGTTTTCGGACTTGTGCGTCTCCCGTTTAACGTAATTTACCGTTTCTCGGGTCGGCCACCCCTCAAGCCCCTCCCTTGCTCGGATAATTGCCCTCATCGATGCCGCAGAAGCCACATTCTCGTTCGCACTCCGGAATGCACCTCCCTTGCTGCCGCTCTGGCGTTCGACGATGGAATGATGTCATATTCTGCAGAAGCTTCATGCAGAGGCGTTAGCTCCTTGCTTCTTTTCTGTCGATTGGGCTTTTGAAATCCGATTCGGAATGCCCCTCGACACCCCCCCTCCACGACAATTATCGTATCTCATGATATCGTGCATGGAGACACACATCAAAGTGGGTCCGACGTGCTTCTCCGTGTCCGAGCTCTGACTGTCTGTCATGTCACCTACGTCACAATCAGCATGCACGTCCGACACGCCGCCGATAAAAAAATTAAAACACTCTTCTTACATTCGCTAAAGGTCACGGTACCTACATGAAGATTAATATCCTTCAATTAATTGCCTCCCGGCCGTCGAGCTAGCGAACGTGTTTTGAAGTTCGTGCCTGCATTCCAATGCGGACAATGCTGGTACGACCGAGCTCGAGCTCGACACGAGGTGGAGCTATATGATATTCGTGATAAGCTTAGCTTCGGTGTCTCGCTTGCACCAGCATCAGCAATCTCAATCTCGCGCCTGCTGATCGGGGTCCCTTGCGAGGTATCCCTCCGTAGCGCTGAGCACTCCTGCATCTGGCCGATTGCCCGTGTGGCTGTCGAGGATTGGCCGGTCCTGGCAAAATTGGCCTTATCCGCAAGGGGGCTGTCGGATGGAATGCACACATCTGCATATCTTACCGATAGTCTGTGGCTGGAGAATGTGCATCGCGAGGCGAGTGTGCACATCACTGCTGTTTGTGTCGATGGAGAGATGTGGCCTGGTGCGGCTGATGGCTGGTGTGTGTGTAGCGCTGACCCGGATCGGGATTCCTTCCATGCGCCACTTGTGCTGCAGATGTGGCTTGGCCGCGATTTCTAATGACGGAAACCGCAACCAGGCCCCCCAGCCCAGCCCGCCCAGCCAGCTGACTAGCCACACGCACTCGCCTCGCCGCGTCTCTCCATCCACACGCGCTAGCAAACCAAACTAGGCACGCATATGCATCGCATCGCATCAACGACAACCACACACCACCACCAGTGCACCATCCATCGCGACCATCCTCCGGATCCTACCCCTTCGAGCGCTCACGAGTACGTCGTCTGTCTCACTCGCCCAACCATGTCTCTGATCAACGCCTCTCACGATTCACTGCCCTGTACGTGTCACGCCACATCTCCTCAGCTCTCATGCACGCCTTTCCCCCTTCGCTACCATGCACGACGCCGCGCATTGCCCTGTGTGAAACCCATTTCAACTAACGTATGCATGCATGCGCTCATAGACATCGATCGTCCGCTGACACCCACGACGACGTCGCGCGTGAACGCTCTTATCCACGCCGAGCTGGACCCGGCGCACAGCTCAACGCCACACCCCTCGCTACCGTCGCTGCCACCACCAGCCTTCAGCGAGTTTGTCGGCGCCGAACTCGAGCGGATCGCACAAGGCCGGCCGTTCGCTGGCGGCGTCGACCCATCTCGCTACGAGTCGCAAGCCGCACCGTCGGCCGAGTCGTCCGATGAGGAATGGCGGCGGACGCTGCAGCAGGCGTATGCGACCTCGACGCATCTGGCGAACCGCGTCACGAACCTGACGCTGCTGTCGTCGTTCGGCCAGAACAGCTGGCTGATTGGGAACTCGCAGATGGAAGGGGTGCTCGGGCACTTGGAGCGCGAGCTGGTGGCGCTGAAGGAGGAAACCGAGGCGACGAATCGCGAGCGGAAGCGCAGGCAAGTGGCCGTGCAGGATGAAATGGAGAGGCTCGAGCGCCGGTGGAAGGACGGGGTAGGGAAGGTCTTGGAGATTGAGGTCGCTAGCGAGATGGTCTTCAGGGAGACCCTGGCGATGCGACGGGCTGGACAGTCGTGACGCCTGTCTCCCTGCCTGTCCCTTCCAATCCTTCAGTCCTTCATTCATCCGTTCGGCTCCTGCTAGCTGGCCTGCTGCTGCCTGGCCGTTTTCACACCGTTTGCCCTGTGTCACATCCCCATAGATCCTAGCCTGCTTGAAATTTCCGTTGAACGTTATATGAACATATTACCCGCATCTCAGCCCGCCGATTGGGTCGTCCGGGCAAGCGAGGTTGGTGTACGATAAAGACGAGATGATGCATAGATATCTATAGAAGCTACCGGCGCTCTTTGCCAGCCAATCGAAGCCACCATGCATCGATTGTAGCCACATACATAAATGGCGGACCCGGCTGGCTGGCCTCGCATGCGCAAGTTGAAACTCAAACCTGAGGCAAACAAGCATGCTTGTACGATTGTTACATACATCCTTCATTCACAGATCCATGTTGTGCACGCACGCAGGCCGACTGGTCACGAATCGAGGATTGCAGATTAACAGATCGTCCTTGAAAAGCCTACGCAAGCTGAATCCTCTGTGATCAAGACAATTCTCCAAATGCAATGCTGTGATGTGCAGGCTGTGCTGTACAATTCCCATAGACCGGGCCCCTCATGCACGATTGAGCACACATTCAAATCAAGGGCCAATTATCAAGTCTCTCGAGACCACATTAATAATTATAATATCACATACCAAGTATATGCATGCTGCAACGACCATCAAGCAGGCAGGCCAATGCTATAGCGTCTGGCATCGAGGCTAACGCCAATGCAAGACTAGGGAGAACAGGGTGCTTCTGATCGAGCTAATCCCGCCTCATCGGAGATTCCAAGTTCGAAAATTCACCCCATCCCATCCACACAGATGCATGGCCACCCACCCACCCGTTTCGTTCATTCATTCAGCAAGTCATTCGTTCATTCCTACGGGAACCGGGTGGCAGTGCCTCCAGTAGTGTATACTCTCCACTCCAAACCTTGTTTCTTTGAATTTCATTTTCCTTTATACAAAAATAATAAGAGGAGGATGAATAGGAAGATGAAGAAGTGGTGGGAAAGAAGAAAAGAACGACAGGACTTTCGTGGATGCTTTGCTAGCTTTGGACATCATACTCCGTCAACAAAAGGTAGGTGGAGAAAAGGACTACCTGTGGCGTACAGGAAAGGAAAGGGAAGAAAAATATACGACCATCCGAAAGGAGAAGAAGAAGGGCGAAAGAGGTGAAAGGGTAGAGGGGAGGAGAGGAGAGGAGAGGAGAAGGAAGGGATGATATCGGAAATGGACGTAAAAAATATTGCAGCCGTGCCCCCATCTTGATTTTAGTAGTGGAAAAAGGACATGTAACTAATGTAGGGTGTAACTTTCGGACACACCCGCATCACCCATGTTGGTATCCATACCGTCTTCGGTTGGGTGTTGCTGGGAAGGGTCGTTCCGTCGCATGATCTCAGTGACTGGTCCTAGAAGACGCTGGAATCCCTCTTTGCCTAGTGTTGCGACCTTGACCTTGTCTTTGGCAACAACGCTGGCAGCGCGGGGGGCGTCGTTCAACAGAGCCAGTTCACCAAAGTAGTCTCCCTTGGTGTATGTCTTGAGGACCTTGTCGCCTTCGGATCTCTTCTTGACCTCCGCGACACCCGTCTCGATGATGTAAAAGTTGTCACCAGGATCGCCTTCCCGAATGATGACCTGCTCCGGAGTGTACGACCGGGTCTCGAGTGCGTCCGCAATCTTGGATCGTTCGTATGGCATGAGTCCTGAAAGGAGAGGGACGGTCTCCAGGAAAGCCTCGTACATGCGCCTCTTCTTGAACGTGTTCTCCATCAAGATCTTACGGAAAGTAACACGATCCAACGACCAGAGAACGGAGTCTGGCGACGCGCTGATGACCGTAGCTGCTCGAGGTGCATTATACATCAAAGCCAGCTCGCCAAAGCTTCCGCCAGAACTAATCGTAGTGACCTTCTTGCCCATGCCCTCGGCTCCGGCAGTCATCTTGCCGGCAGGGTTGACGTATACATCGAAGACTCCCTTCTCGACAACGTAGAAGAAGTCGCCGACATCGCCCTGCGTGATGATACGCGTGTCCTTGTGTCGGATAGCCTTCTCGGTTAGTGCGCCCAGTACCTGCTTGGTCTGCTCGTCGTCCAGGTTTCGGAACAGGATGTTGTCCGCGATGGCGACGCCCAGACGCTGCAGTTGCTCCGGAGTCTTCGGGTTGAACGGTGGCGTCCAGTCTTCGCTCGAAGACGACGGGACCATAGACTCGGCGGAAACGGACGTGCGGCGACCTGTATTGTAATTCGACGGGAAATCAGGCGATGGAGACCGGAAGGTGGCCGAAGCAGCCGCAGGCGGCGAAAGCGTCCTCTTATTCTGCGCGCGGCCGCGAGATGCAAACGGTGAAGATGGTGGTGGAGAGGAAGAGATGCGTGCAACCTGCTCGGAAATGGTGGAAATCGGCTCCCGAGAGCCAAAACCAGGTGTCTTGAAGGTCGCGGTCGTCGGGCTTTGACCTGCGTCCGGCTCTTCTTCCTCTATGATCGCGTCGTTGGGACCCATATCATGAGGCGCCGTGGCCGCCTGAAACGTCGGAGCGGAGGTGAACCCGGGGAACGAGCTTTCCGCTGGGAACAGACCCGGGCTTGCGCGTCCTCCAGACCCTGCCGCGAGGCCACCGAACGCAGCCGCCGAGGAACCAGCATTGTGAGTTCCGGAGAGCAGGAACTCGGCACGCTGCGCTTCAAGCCGCTTGTTGAAGTGGTTTGCGCAGAACTGGAGGATATCCGCCGGTTGCTGTTTCAGCATCTCGCGCTCCAGCACCGTCCTCTCGTGTATATAAGAGGGTTGAAGCTCCGACTGACTCATCCTGACCGAATCTCGAACGGAATCTTAGGATGTGCACTGATCTTTGAGGCTCGAGGTTGCAATATCGATCAAAGTCCAAGCTTCGGTATCTTATACGTCCAATTGTTGAATATCGATTTCCCGAACCGTGGTCAGCCTGGTATGCCCCGACGATATGTTTGAAAGAGAATCTAGGCAAGGCAGCTGAATTAGCTCTGGAAGTCATATATTGGCGTGATATAATAACAAGGCTGAACGTCATGCCCCGCCGACAGTGTTGACGTACCGGTCGATCCGATAGCACAACAACCGACGAACACTCGTATCGAGCAGGTGTGATAAGGTATCGCAGGTCGCTTTCGCAAGAAGTCTGAGGTCTCGGCGATGGCAAGCCTTCTCGACTGACGGGCGGTGAACAAGGGCAGAGTGATCTATGTGGCACACCCGAATGTGTCAACCCAAGTTCGCCGGACGTTTTATTGACGGAAGCAGCAGAAGCAGCAGAGACGCCTGGAGATGCAAAAAGACCGACGGTATCGACCTGCTGCTTCCAGCGAACGAGAGTGAATCGGGGGTCTCGGTTAAGGGAGGGGCGTTGGCAGAACCAATGGAAGCTGAGGGGGTTCGCGGTCAAATTGAGGGGCAGGAAGCTGCTGCCACGAGCCTTTTCTGCTTGCGACAGGAGGATCCGACGGATCCTCACGCAAGCGCGAAAGCGGCACGGCGAACAGAAAGAGACAGATCGCAGTCGGACGTCGACGGGGCAGAAAACAGCAACCGATAGCGTGCGTGTCTAAAAATACGGATAGAACGAAAGCTCCGGGCAGCTTGGACGAGATAGCCGACGGATTGTGAGATCGCACCCGGGATTCCGGCCGTCTCAAGCGACGATGCTGCGAGCTGTGCACATACCAGCGAGCTTCTCGTCCGGCGGACGGAGTTCCAACGGAGAAGGTGGGGCTAATCTGTCCTGGTGGCAGGGCACCTGGCGGGCGTCGCACTCAGGCAAACAGACGCAAAGGATGGGATGGAGTAACCGCCCGGGATCACGAACGAACGGACGAACGAACGAATCTCTGGCGAAACTCAAAGAACAATGGATGTAAGACAATGCCCGGCGCGCACTCGCGAGGCTTTTCGGTGGGTAACCTACGGATGAACGGATCTTGAGGCCGACGATAACAGGTCCCCGGTGAGAGGTACGCGAGGGGAAGCGTGCTTTGTTCGGTGGTGGTGGTGGCAGCGGAGGGTGAGGAGGAAGCTGGCGGGTCTAGGCGAGAGAGGGAGAGAGATAGACGAGAAAAAAAAGCTTCTGGAAGTCGGTGAAAGAATGGACAGAAGGGCCGGGAACAGGAAGGGAAGCTGTAGCAATTTAACGGGAATGGGATTTATCCTCGCTCGCCTGTCCGCTCGGTCTCCCCAACTGGGACGTGTTCCTGCTTCTCTGTCGAGGAGTGTCGTTTGGACCGGACGATGACGATTTCAGCGGTGACAGAGCTGTTTGCGGGAGAAACGGAAAGCCAAAAGCAAAAGGGCACGGCGTCCGGTTCAGATCAGAGAACAGAAAGCCCCAAGCTAATAAGCAGCTCTCGCTCCCAGGTAGGTGAGGGGGTGGCCAGGCTGGAGGCGACGCCATGCAATAATTATAACGTAGTGTCTAGTATACCACTATACTAGCATCCGTCGAGGTATCCACATTTGCATCGATGCATGCCTGCACGGAGCTGCACCATTGTCTGCGGTGAGTGTGGGTGCGAAATAGTATAGATAGAAACACGCAGGCTGCTATATTGAATTATCTCCGTCCAGCTCGCGATCACAGTTTCAGATGGACGCCATCGATATGCACGGAGCTTGGTCGTGACGGCGAATGCTCGGACGCCATCATCGTGTTCAGCCCAGACCGTGAGGATTTTCCGAGGGGCCCGCTCAGCAAGGCTTGACCGCCGTCTACGGGCAATCTGGATAAATATCCGTTTCTCGTTTCCTTCGCTCGCTTGGCTCTTTTTAAATTTGGCTACATCCCTCGCAAAACCCCAAAGTTTAAAATGGCGCGCCTGCAGAGAACATGCAGATGTTGCCTTTTTTACCCTCCGGTGACCCTCCTCCTCGGCTAGCATGTCGCTCTTGGGGATGCCATGCGCATGAAAAGGCCATGGAGGCACGATCAGAAAGAAGTATCGACACCCCGCTTTTTGGTTGGCGTCATGTAGGGTCGGGAAACCTTGCTAGCAAGCCCGCCACTTTCAGGAAAGAGGGTGCGCTGGATGCTGTGGAATGCGGTATGGAATCCTTCTCGACGTTGGCCGAATTGCCTCACCCAGCCCCCCATTGGCTCGCTTACCCAGACATGCTTCAGCCTGTATTTTCCGTTGACGAGAAACCCTTCGGCAGAGCTTCCATGTCACCTTCTAGAAGCTTGAACCGTGCTGCCATCCGCAAAGTCTGCATCTATCTTGGTGTGCCAAGAGCCCGTGGTGGGTAGAAAAGGTTTTTGTTTCGTCGATGGCCAACGTGGCCTGGTCTCTCCATATCGTTTGCGTGATCTCGACTTGTATCGGAATATGCATGCGCCTTCAATATCGGGTAGCCGCTGGAAGAAAGAATACGTCAGCCTACAGAACCGAGAGCAGTAGACGTCTGTCCATGCCCTACTTACTCTGGAAGTTTTGCCAGGTCGACTTCGGCCCGCGCTAAAAATACGCTGGTCGACTTTACTAGAACGGTTTAGCATTGTAGCCTATCCCAACGACAAGATCTATAAAGGACCAATTGGGTATCGTAGTGCACGAGCAGATTCTCGAGCAAAAGAAAGTGGCCCTTCGGTAGACGGGAATCTCGGACGATCTGTGGTTATATCGAGGCAGATTGCTGGCGGTGAAGCCAAGAAGTTGCGGATGCAACAGCCCCAGAAGCGGGATGCACATGTGATTGAATGGCTTGATGTTCCGAACGCCCCATCATGCCGAATTGCGTCTCAATGCAGTGCCTCGGATCCTCGCTGGAAGTTGCCGACTAAGAGATGATTGCGACGAGAAGCAGTACTGGAGCAGCCGCCTGCTGGATGAAGTCTGGAAGACAATCGAGCTCTTGCGAAGGCTCTAGGGCCAGGGTGTTTGCAACGTTTGCAGTGTTTGCGGTGTTTGTCGAGGTGTTGAGCTCCTGCTTTTTGCGCGGCCGGCGCGCCGCAAAATTTTTTTTTCCCTCGCCCACAAATCGACTATAAAAGGCCTCTTCCCCCCGATCCCTTTGGACTTTTCTTCTTCTTTTTTCTTTAGACCACACTTCGTATGTCGACCCCCCCTAAAAGGTTCTACACCAAAGACAGCTGCTAACCCCCTCACAGATAGGATCATTTCTATAGTGTACATCCTCTTTTGAATTCTTTAAAAGAGCTACATTTCCAACCCTGGCTGATGACTGGCTGGTCTGCCGTAATACCTCGCCGCCACAGAGTGAAGCCGATTTTATGTTACCCGTCGACTTCGGTCGATGAGGTGGTGATGATCTCGACCCACTTGCATGACTTTGTCTCCTTGGAGCGAATGATCGCATGCTGGGTTGGTGGCGATGGTGGTCTGACAGGTTTCCCACAATATTGTTCATTGTCACCGATGGATGGTAGAGAGGGATATGGATTTGGAGCACTGGCGAAGTTTCAAGAGCGTGATGCGCGTCGTTTAGTTAGAGCGGATTTCTTAGTTAGCAATTTTCAATCAAAAAAAATTTTTTTTATTCATATCGTGTCCTCTAGACCAGTTTCGCGTCGCGTCCCCCACGTGAGCTTCGATCAACGTAGTCTTTAGCCAGACGCATCGCTAGAGCTGTCGGCAGTGTCCAAGTCCCCACAGTCACCCGTCAATGTCGTAGCTCCGTCCGAAGACGCCACGACCGCAATTCTCTCCGCTCTCGCGCGATAGATCGCCTATGTAGACGGCCCAAACGGGTCATCGAAGCGACTATTCGCAAAGAGGAGTCGGTCACTTCCTGTGGCCTGTTTCTGCCCGGCGAGCTCGGTCGCTGTTGGGTCTATGCTTGACACTGGCGCCAAGACGAGGAGGAATTCACCACGCAAGCTCCAGATCTAAGCGCAGGATCCTGAGAACGAAGAATTGAGGTCTCACGTCGACGTTGTCCAGGGGATCGTTCAAGCTTTCTTCAGGATTCTAAACTCAGCTGAAGAAGGCTGTATGTCAGACTTGACGAGGAATGCCATGCTCGGGGAACCATCTCCGCCAGCCGATGCTTAGGTTCTGGAATGCTCTGAAAACATGCCGTCTATCTGTATTCCACATGCGTGTCCATACACGTACACGCAGCGGTTGTGCGGACCCAATACCTGGGTATACGCACTATATGAGAAACGTTGAATTTGCATTCGATAGAGGCCTAGAGGCCGTAGATGTCGTCGATACAATATCGCCAGGGCTGGGCTGCGGGCTGCATTCCCGTCCCTGACCCAAATTTACGTTTTTCCTGCAAGGCCCCAGGTCATCTGACCGCCCACTTCAGCCTCCAGTCAATCTCACGAGTCAACCGGCCTCGTGGGAAATGCAATGCATTGCAAATGTTAAAATGTTGCGGTTGCGCCAGCTGCGAGCTGAGAAGTTTGGGGGTCACTCACTCGCCGGCCAAATCTCCGACCCGCACGGTGGCCGGCCGGGCTCCGGAGATGAGGCCGATGCGATGCGATGCGATGTCGCATGATGTCACACGACGCAGAGAGGCTCTGAGGTCTCGCCGCGACGTTTGTGAGTATATATAAGCTTATATACGTCGCGACGTCGGCCTCGAACGAGAGGAGAGGAAAATTCTGTCTTTCGTCTAAGCCCTAACTTCTTCTATATTCTAGTCTACCGTTTTTCTGTTGTTCCTCCTCTGCACTACCTCGAGCTCGTCTGGTTTTAGTTTCAGTTTTTGCTTCCTGCCGCATCCTCCAGACCGGCCCGCTGCCAGCATGCGGAATCTGAAAATGCCCATTGGCCGCTGTGCAGGCTCGGAGTATGCCCGACGGTAGGGCTTCTGCTTCTGGGAAACAAGCGCACGCGGACCCCGGATCCAACTGCATTCTGCTTTTTCTTATTATTAAACGAATCCGCGGGCATAATTTGGCATCTTTTGCGGCGACGAGCTCCAGGCGACGACGCATGGACGTGGAGTCGAAGCTCGCTCTTGCTCGAGCCAACGGGCAGGTTAGCGTGGGGGAGTCGACAGCGGATGAAATTCTTAGCTCCCGGCGACTGCGAACCTTTCCTTTTTCTCCCATCACCGTCCTTTGCGTTTCCAAATTAGCTGCTGCAAACATTGGCGGACGTTACGTTCAACTTGTGAAGCCGGTGGGCGTACGTATTCTCGGCCGGCGAGCGAGTCCGCGCAGGCCAGGAATGTCGAGATCAAGATGTAGTTATGCAAGCTCGAGACAATCGAAAGGGCAATCCAGAGTCGCAAACTCGCATGGAGACCAGCCGGTCAGACCAGATGCACCCCGTACTCGCACCCCGAGCAGGCATTTGACGGAGCCAATGAAGTCATCCGGGCTCCGTCACAGTGCGATGCCGCTAGCTCGTCCTGACTACTCCTTATTGAGCGTGAGTGGTGGAGTTCCCAGCACGGCAGGCCTGCAGTGTCTTATACATATCTCTGTCATAGTAACCTAGCGTCGCCTTTATAACCAAAGTCACCCCGGGATCCGTCCTCACCTCTTCCAGCCTTTCCTCCCCGAAAATTCCAGACTCTTAATTCCTCTCCCATTTTCGAGCTTCGTGAGCACGTTAAAAAGAAAAAGGCGGTGGAGCATACGTAGCTACTTTTGCGGGGGTTGCTTTGTCTGTCCGTCTACGTGTCGAGGCAATTGAGCGGTGGTTTTTTTTTTTCGTGCTCTTATAAAACGCTGTGGCTCGCGCTGCTGCATGCCAGAGCTCCCGATCTGCCCGGCATCGCCCACCGTTAATCCACTAACCGTCCCACGACATCTACCAGAACTTCCACCGGAAACACGGCCAAATAACAGAGTTGATTGCGGCCTCCCTTTCACTTCTCCTAACCGGACGAATCTATCATTTTGACCAGGAGGCATCCCAAACCAGAGAAGGACACCGGACCCAGCTCCATCCCCAGAAACACAAACCTTCATTCGTTCGTTCGTTAGCTTCGGAGCATCATCTTGCATTCCACCCGCCCGACAGTCTGGAGGAATTGGAATCGCCCGTCTAGCCCAGAGTCACCTTCTTTTTGGCAATTTCTCGCCCAAACCATCGACGACCGCGGGTACCATCCTATCGTTTAGCTCAACCGCCGATTCAAGTGTTTAGCAGGTTCGCTGGCCGGCAAGAGCTAGTCCCACCACCAAGGGAGCAAAAATTACCACAACTACCTTCAAGATGGAGAGCGGACCTCACGTTCCGGTACCGGGTACCTCTCCATCGACGATCCCCCACCCGCAGAGAATACAGCAGATCGTTCCGGCAGCAGCCAAAGCATCGCTTGAAGCGGAGGGAATCCCAATCCGTTCTACCGTTGATACGGACGACACACCGAGGACCGTGGGAGTTCTACGCTATAACACTTCCCACGACTCATTGCATGAGTTTGCACCAGCCCACATCTACTATGGTGACGATCACGACATCGGATCGACCGTGAAGGGTGCTGCGCGTAGCAAGGCCAGAACTTATTCTACATCGGTATGCCGCTGCATTCGTACTATCGACTATAGGAATGAATTTGAGTGCTAACGGTGCTGTTTAACAGGCTGCTCTACCAGGAGCAACGGGTGTAGGCATCGACGGCCAGCCCAAGAGCGGCAGCCGCAGACGTGCCTCCTATGGTAAGTTTTATGAGCTTGTCACGACCGAGATATTGGTGCATGTATATCTAACGGCCTGCTCCTCTACTTAGATGCGCCTGGCACGCTCCCTCGCAAGTTCTTCATCAACGTCAACAACACCCTGCAGTCCCTCCTGGAGTCAGAGGATACTGATGGGAACTACCAAATTACGATCGACGACGGAGGCCCGAAGACGTTGTCACTGGGGACTGCGAACTCCGGTGGATACAACCGTGCTGATATTCGAGGCACGTACATGTTGTCCAACCTGCTGCAGGAGCTCACGTACGCCAAGCAATTCGGACGAAGATACATTGTCCTGGACGAAGCACGTCTGAACGAGAACCCGGTCGATCGCCTCTCTCGACTGATTAGGACATCCTTCTGGGATGGCTTGACTCGCCGTATCGATTCCAGCGTTATCGAAGTCGTTGGATTCGATCCGAAGGACCGAACTGACGACCCTCGGCCGCGGATATATGTACCTATCGGTGCACCCGAGCAATTGGCGTACTACCGCAAAGTCGCAGAAGACCGTCCGGAGTTGAGGCTAGAGGTCATCCAGCTGCCTAGAGAAATCACACCCGACTACGTCAAGTCTCTCAACGACAAGCCCGGCCTGCTCGCGCTGGCCATGGACAAAGAAGTGGATCCGGGGACGGGAGCCGAGACGCTGGTCGGGAAGCCGTTCGTGGTCCCCGGAGGGCGCTTCAACGAGCTGTACGGCTGGGACTCGTATATGGAATCGCTAGGTCTTCTGATCGATAACAAGGCGCACCTGGCCAAGTCGATGGTCGAGCACTTTGTCTTCTGCATCCAGCACTACGGGAAGATTCTGAACGCCAACCGGTCCTACTACCTCACCCGCTCGCAGCCGCCGTTCCTTACCGACATGGCGCTGCGCGTATTCGAGCAGACTCGGCACGAAGAAGACTCCAAAGAGTTCCTACGAGAGGCGATTCTCGCGGCCATGAAGGAATACCACACGGTTTGGATGGCCGAGCCGCGATTGGACAAGATCACAGGCCTCTCTCGCTACCGCCCGGACGGCAAGGGTATCCCTCCGGAAACTGAAGCGTCTCATTTTGAGCATCTCCTGATGCCGTACGCGGAGAAGCACAACATGACCTTTGAGCAGTTTCAGCAAGCCTATAACGACGGCGTCGTGCAAGAGCCGGAGCTGGACGAATACTTTTTGCACGACCGGGCGGTGCGAGAGTCCGGCCACGATACGTCCTACCGTCTGGAGAGAATCTGCGGTAACCTCGCGACGATCGATCTCAACTCGCTGCTGTACAAGTACGAGACCGACATATCCAAGACGATCCGAACCGTGTTTGGCGACAAGCTGCGCGTGCCTGACGAATGGCTCGTCGGCGACCAGAAGCCCGGCCACGTGGAATCCTCCGCGATCTGGGACCGGCGGGCGCGCAAGCGCAAGATGGCGATGGACAAGTACCTCTGGAACCCCGAGAAGGGGTTCTTCTTCGACTACGACACCGTCGCGCAGAAGCAGCATTTCTACGAAACGGCGACCACGTTCTGGGCTATGTGGGCCGGTGCGGCGTCGCCGGGCCAGGCGCGGATGATGGTTGAGAAGGCCCTGCCGAAATTCGAGATGCTCGGCGGCCTGGTCGCGGGGACGATGGAGTCCCGCGGCCTCGTGGGCATAGACCGTCCCAACCGGCAGTGGGACTATCCCTACGGTTGGGCGCCGCAGCAGATTCTAGCGTGGAGAGGCCTGCAACGCTACGGTTTCGAACAGGAAGCGGAACGGCTCGCGTACCGGTGGCTCTTCATGATGACCAAGGCTTTCTTCGACTACAACGGCGTCGTGGTCGAGAAGTACGATGTCACCCGTCCCGTGGACCCGCATCGGGTGGACGCCGAGTATGGGAACCAGGGGCTGGATTTCAAGGGCGTTGCGCGCGAGGGGTTTGGATGGGTGAATGCGAGTTATCAGTACGGGCTCGAGATGATCAATAGCCATATGCGCCGCGCGCTCGGGGCGCTGACGCCGCCGGAGACGTTCAGCAATGCGTTTGATCGCGAGGAGATGGTGTTTTGACGGTGCGGAAGGGAAGAAGAGGATGATCGGAGTCGGCTGACGTCCGCTTTGCCGTTTTGATATACGTTTTGCTTGCGATGTGACTTTTTTTCCCTTCGTTATCACACTCCTTTCCCGTTTTTTTTTGCATTCGCTGTAGCGGAACTGGGTGATAGGCTTTGTGCGTGTTAGAATTCTTTTTTCTTCTTTTTTTACTCCTCTTGATTGATTGCCGCGAAAAGGTTAGATATATGCGGTAGAGCGAGGTTGGTTGGTTCTGTTTGGTGACTGCTAGACTTGCCATGCATAGGGCTGGAGAGGGGGGGCCTGTTAGATAGCTAGAGATGATGGACGGACGGACGGACGGTAACGTTTCGGCGCACAAAATGGGGTGAATTGCGATGCAATGCAAGCCTTCTTTTTGCCTTTCTTGCAATATATCATCGATTGCATGCTGCTGCTGCTGCTGAGCTTGTACGATTGTTTTTCTTTCGGTTGGCATCCGGTTGGTATACGTGTAGATTACAGTTTTTAATATATTTTATAGATGTTAGATTATTATTGCAGCTGGCTAAGCTATATATGAGAGCGCGAGGCAGCGACGTTGCTGGTATACTTTATAGATTTATATTGCATATAGTATATTGTTAACCGCAGTTTTTAAGATTGTTTCGATCAATTATAATTATAGGAAATGCAACGTTCGCGATGGAGCGAAGACTTGAATATAGCAGGTTGATATTCCAATTTCCCTGTATACAATCAATATATTCGTTCGTAAGTATTTATAGAGCTGCAATTTACCTGGTATATGTGTGCCTACTTATATATATATACTCTACTATCTATAGACGCGGCGGGTCAGTGATTTAATACTAGTAAGTAAGTAGCTGCGACGCGTCTGGCGACGGCGGCAGTGTGTATGTATGCATATAGGAAGTGCGGCCCCCTGTCGAAGTTCTGGCAGGGAACGTTTGCAATATTGATTGAGGCCGACGCGACACCTGTCATGTCAGATCCTGGGAATTAAGATTACCGAGGTGCACGCGCACGCTGCAGCTTTTGACATGATGTTAATATTTACGAGACGGGGGGTTGCCAGGATTACCACTATTGTATTGTTGTGGAATCCGTCGAAGCTTCAAGAACAACCTTAGCGGACGTTTTATCGGGACTAGTTTTGCTGAAGCGCTAAGGAATAGTCTGTGGCCTGGGGAAGCTGCGTTGAGACGGACGGTGGCTTGTGCGGTTTTAGCGTATTCCGTAGAAAGGAGTGCTTCGCGCTGGGTAGGTCGTTATACGAGGAAGGTTACATGTGGTAATCGGGATGGGGTTAATCTCCTGTATCGGCGGAATCTGTGACAGCTGAGATAATAATAGTTTCAGGCTGAAGGTCGGTCACGGATTGCGATTGGGCGCGACGGCGAGTGAGATGGTTTTGGAGGGTTGGTTACTCTAGCTTGGTTTTTTGCGGGATGACTAGTTTTGCCGGGCCTTGTCTGAAACGACGAAACGAAATTTCGTATCGTTCGCAGCTAAGGTGGTATACTCCGTACGTAGTTCTGAGAGGGATGGATGGATGTGAATGAATGACGGCGGGTTTGTTTCGGTCGGTCCTGCCCTGTTTGCCAACCACTCGAGTTTCTTGTCGGTTTCGGGGTCTGGCCTGGGGACGTACCTGGTTCATGGCCATGGCATGGTCAGCTAACGCAATTTACGGAGGACATGGTGTTTGGCATTGCACGAGCTTTTTTTTTTCTTTCTTCCTTTCCCTCAGGTACGGACGCGGACGGTATGCATCAGGCACTCTTTTCTTCTTCCTGTTCTCTCTCTCTTTTTTTCTTCTCTTCCTTGCTTTCAGCTTTGGGTTTCTCGTTTGAGACGGTGTTGGCGAGGAGGGGAGTGAGAGCGGCGGTCGATGAGCTGTCATGTGCTGCATGATATCATTTTGGTAGAGACGAGCCGAGCGGTGTGGCATGTGGTGCGATGGATAGCTAAAAGCGCAGTTGCGACTTTTTCTGCTAGTAGCAGCGGTGGCAGCTAGTAGTAGCTAGCTCGCCTGGTCTGGTGAACTCCGTCGACGGTGCAGATATCGGTGGACGGACGGACGGACGTCGAGATCGTATTGATATCTGTCGATGCCGGAACTGCCTGGCTGGCCTGCATGATGCAGAGTGAGCTGTGATTCGATAAGGGGTGCTTCGCAATGCACGCGGGTCCGCTGAGGGAGACAAATTTTCTAACATTCTTTTTTTTTTTTTGGTGCGGTGTTGGGGCATGACATCGCGAGAGTCTCGGTGATGGGGTTGCCCTTTTCACAACGGAGATGCATATGCATTGCAGCACGCTGGCAGGGTTTAGTGTGCTCGTAGCGTATCGGAGGAAGGCATTGCATCGGGCGGGCTAGCCTGTGATTGATCGATTGTGACCGAGATGGTGACGGGCGAGGGAGGATTACATTAGCAGGAGTGGTGGTGAGGAGCAGTAGTCAGCAGTGATGTCCTACGCACAGTACGTGCCGCAGCAGAAGAAACCATCTCCAGTTCGAAGGAAGAGAAGAGAATGAACGAAAGAAAGAAGGAACATCAAGGACTGCCCGGCATGCACGCATGCAGACATGCAGACATGCAGACAGACATGCATACTTACATACACACTTCCCACACGGACGGACAGCCATGCATCATGTCTGTGGATGGACGTATGTAATGTCATGTATGCTGCAGACAAGCGGAGCGCGCGCACCACGCACAGCTAGAGCAGGCCCTTTTGTCTGAGAGGGAGGGAGGGGTGGAGCCGGCCTGCGTGCCCCTGTCGCCCTGATTTGCTCCCGGCGGCCAGTCGAGGCGCCCAAGACAGGCGTCGATTCCAGGATTTCACCGCTGGACGCAATGGGCGATGGATCAAGCCAGCAGCCTATGGGGGCCCGTCGATAAGTGACGAAGCGCAGTCGCCGCCGCTGGTTGGCTGGTGCCTTTCCCACACGACGTCCCGACGTCGAAGCCTGCGTGATTGCGGCCGATATAAAAGGGAATGACCGGCGCGCCGGTGATTTCGCTCTCCATAGGAATATATTCCTGCGGCATATTTTATTTTATTTTAATCTTCATTTCGCGACGAGGACGACGGATTATTATTATTAAAGCTCGCGAGCTTGTTTTCGTTCGGGCTCGATTGCGGAGGTGGCTTTTTGTTTTCGGACGCAGACCCGTCCGTCACCCATCGCGATTCTCCATTTTATTATTATTGCCTGCATGCTGCTCTTCCCTTGAGTTCTCGCTCGCCCTCCTTCTCCTAATTTTGGCTCCGTTGCTGCTATACATATATTACTGCTGGGTATATTACATGTTACATGCCTGTGCTTCCTTCGTGCACTCCCGGCCCGCAAAAAGCTGCTGCTTATAAGTGAGCAACTAACCAAATAGTCCCCTACGCTCCCCTACGCTCCGCTTATACTTATAGGTATAACTGGCGGTCTGCCTTTTGCTTTTGCGTGCGGGTCGATCTTTATTTTGTCATTGTCAGGGCCGGCTCTTTTTCTTTGCTTCTGTCGGGGCAATTGGCCGGTTGATATTCATTGGCGGAAACGAGCACGATCGAGATCGAGACCGGTAAGTTGCAAGAAGAGTCGCATGCTCCCCGTGGATTCCGTTGCTTCGTCGCTTTCGTCGCTTTCGTCGCAGGGCTGTCGACAGCCTGCAGCACCACCTGTACGTCTGGCATCCGTCCTGTCTTCTGTCCGCTTGTCTGTGTCGGCCCCATCGCGGGCTGTCATGCTGGAGCCGTTCGTGTCTCAGGGCATGCGGAGGAGGGTGGCTTCCCAGCACGGTGTTCCTGCGCCATCCAAGTTTTTGGAGGGGACGGCCGGGGCGGGCTTTTGGCTTTTGGGTTCGAGTCGTCTCGTCGAGGGGGGAAAACCTTTTCAGCCTCCTCCTGGCCCATCCATCTCCAGCGCCCTTTGCTATTCTCCCCCCCTCCATATCCCCCCCATCCCGTCATCCCGTCCAATCTCCTCCAGTCCACCCCGTCGTCTCACCCCGTCGCCGTTGCTCTTGCTGCTGCTCCTGCTGCTGCGTGACTGAACTGACCGTCTGCTTACGTCCTCTCAGACTGCTATCCTAGAATCCCACCTCGCTACTCTACTGCACTCATCTCATCTCATCTCTTCATTCTTCTTCTCTTTCTCTCTCTCTCTCTCTCTCGCTCTCGCTCTCGCTTCCTGTCCTCTTTCTCCTCGATCGCACATTCGCACCTAGGAACGCCGGCTCTCCGCGCTAGTTTATTCGTCATAGCCTCGTTTACTGCTGTTGGTGCCCCATCGCAAAACACCGCTGCTGCACTGCACCGCACCGCACCTGCCCACACGACCAAAGATGTCCAAGGGAACGTACACTTTCAAATGGTAAGTCCTAAACCTTTGTCTCTCCTACGGCTCTGCTCGTTCTGTGCACTTCCGTCCCGGAGCTGGAGAGGAGGAGGAGAGGAAACTCGAGCGCCGGAAGCGCTACTCGAAGGGATTCGGCATGCGCTTCCTAGAGGCGCACGCTGGCTCTCCATCTCCTGACGAAGGCTGGGGATGCCGCCGTTTCTGCATCCTGTTTTCTGTGCTGGACGGCGAAACCGCAGCGCCGGCCCGGATTCGCAGTTCCAAGACGTGCCTTTTGGTGTGTCGCATGCGATGACGAACACCGCCAACCAACGAGGCTGCGAGGATCCAACCGACCCGCCGCTGGAGCAGGCCTGCGAGCAAGGCTGGCAACCTCGGGATCCCCCCCCTCGCGCGCTCTGCAACAAAACACAATTCGCGTCCTAGAACTGCGGTTCCAGGGCCACGTTGCGATAAACCTGTTGTCTCAGCGGAGAAAGGGGCGGGTGAAACATCTTTTCTGCGTTATCGTGGCTCCCGGGCTGGCTGGAATTCCTACGGCTCATTGCATATCTGCTAACCACGAATCTCGCCCCGCATTTAGGAGCCGACCGGCCGACGAGGTCTTCGTCACCGGATCCTTCGACGACTGGAAAAAGACCGAAAAGCTGGAGAAGTCGGTCGACGGCACCCACCTCGGCTCTGTGGAGCTGTCCGTGGAGAAGATCACTTACAAGGTACATCCCTGGGTCGCATCTGCCACCGGCGGCGGCGGCGATGGAGACAACTTTGATACGCGAGATGGCGGATAATATCAACGCAATCCGAAGCATCTGTTGCAAGACAAAAACAAAAAGAAAACCCAGTCGTGCTAATTCGGCGGCGGCTCACGCTGTTTTCTCTGATTCTAGTATGTCGTGGATGGTACCTGGACAGTCGATGCGACGCAGCGTATCGAGAAGGACGCCTCCGGAAACGAGAACAACTACCTCCTCCCTGAAGACATAGTCCCCAAGGAAGGAGAGCCGGTTTTCCAGATTCCAATCGTTCCAGTCATCCCCGATACTGCTGACAGCAGCGCCACTCCCTTCATGCAATCCGTCGGCCCCCACGCGACCACCGCTGATCTCGCCGCTGAAGTCCCCCTGGAACCGCCCAGAGATATGGCTGCTGAAGAGGCCGCGGCGACTGTCGTCAAGGACGAGCTCTCCGAGCCTCCTGTCACGGTCTCGAGCATCGGTCCTGAGGCCACCACCGCCGCGCTCGCCGCCGAGGTGCCGCTCGAGGAAGTCGCAGCGCAGGAGCCGATCGTTCCAGAAGCCACGAAGGCTATCGTCGCTCCCGAAGACCTGCCCACCCCAGATCCAAAGTCGGTTCCTGGATATCTTCCGGACTTTGCCGAGCCCATCGAGCCCGTTGATCAGGTCGTCAGCGTGAACCCCATCCCCGCCTCCGAAACAGCCGATAACCCCATCCACCTTGAGCCCAACGAGCCGGTGCCGCCCAGCACCGCCAATGTAACGGACAATGTTAAGCTCGACAAGGAATCTTACGAACACGCTGATGCCTCCAACCTTGGCGTTGGCGCCACGGCTACGGCCGCGCTCGCTGCTGTTACTGAGGCTCTCGCGAGCGCTGCTACCACCGCTACCGAGACTGCCAAGCACTTGATTCCCGAGTCCGTTCTGCCGATCGTTACAGGCGGCGCAACGGAGCCCGACCACACCACCGCCACCACCGAAACCGTCCCGGAGGTTGTTGTCGTGTCCCAGATCAAGGCTGAAGTCGAACCGGAAGCCAGCGCAGTTCCCGAAGCTGTCGAGCACAAGCAAGAGGTAAATCCGCACCACTGTCAGATCCGCGCATGCGATAATTTTTTGGTTTGAGAGCTTGGAAGCTGATTTAGAACGCACAGGTTGAGAAGGAGCTCGTTGCGAAGACGGAGCTGGCCGCTCCCGTCGAAGTAACGGTTGAGTCCCCGCGCGCTGAAGTTCCCGAGGTCGTCCGTGAGAGCCAGGTTGAGGCCAATGCGTTGCCGGAGGCTTCCGCGTCTCCTGTCGCGGTGGAGGCCAAGAAGGAGATCGAAGCCGAGCTGAAGAGCGAAGTCAAGCCTGCCGAGCCCATCTCCGAGCAACCCACCGAGAAGCCCTCGGAAATCCCAGCCGTTCCCGAGGTTGTTTCCAGCAGCATTGCGGCGGCTGGCGCTTCCCCCGAAGCTACGGCTAACCCTGCTGCTGTCGAAGCGAAGCACGAGGTTGAAGAGGCGATCGCGAAGCAGGTGAAGCCTGAAGAGCCGGTGAAGAAGGAGGAGGAGCCATCTCCTGCGGAGAACGTGGTCGCTGCGGTGGACAAGACTGCTGACAAGGTTGCTGACAAAGTTGCTGACAAGGCGCCATCGGAGAAGAACTCGAAGAAGGACAACGCTTCCGACAAGGCGGGCAAGGAGAAGCTGAAGAAGCGGAGGAGGATATCTGCTTTCTTCAAGAAGCTGCTCAAGTGAGCGCGATTTAACGAACGATCGTATCCTTTAGCTCTGTTCGTTTTCTTGCACGCATCAAAGTCTGATATTTGATGGGTTTGGACGTCAATGGGCATCGCAACTTGCTTTTCGCCTCCTTTTTTGCTTTAAATACAACGTCCTATTCACTGTTGATGATACCAGGCATGAAAAACTCTCAAAGACCGTCGTCTCGGGATCTTTCCTCTCCTCGCCGACGTCTAATGCCTTCGGCTGCTGCTGGACTTCCCCTCCTCCACGCGCTACTACTCCTAGAATGTTCCCGATGCTATCGCTTACACGATCTTGGTTTTTTTCTGATCCATATCTCGTAACTGTATCCTCCTCTCTTGCTTGATTTGTTGGTTCTCTTTTTTATTCTTGTTGTAATTTCGTTGGTTGAGCGGCATTGAATTATTGCACAGAGTTACTTTTCTTTTTCAGCTTCTACTTTTTTTTTTTTTTCGAGGTTCAAATTCTTGTTTGTTTGTAGTTTAGGCCGTACTTCGTCTTTTTTTGTTGCTACTACTTCCTTTCTTTGGTATGTAATATTTTTATTCCAAACTTGCAACTAATTGTGTGTTCCTGAATGATACTCTGATTATATTATTTATGTTTTTGTCCACCCATCAGTCAGTCGGTTGAGGTGGGGGTGGTCATAGCTTGGGGGTGGTCTTAAATTTTCGCTGGGATCGCGTTCTTTTTGGGATTAGGTGAATTTACAGTTCGTATGATTGATTGAATTATAGTAGTCTCGGGGAAATTATAGATCGAGATTATATCGGGATATAGTTTTACGGTTTCTGTCTTGCAGCTTGGAGGCTGCGTGCCTTCCGTCCCGCGATGCAGATATCCTTTGATGGTCTCGGGACGATTTTGGCGCCGCTTTTGTGTAACCGTTTGGTTGCGAGCCAGCTAGCTGGTGACGTAGCGTAGCGTAGTGCAGTCAGTGCTTTTCCGTCGACCTCGGACCACCGCTGCCGGAACCCAATCGTAAGAGTTGATCGATGGAATCAAATGGAATCGAATCGCGAGTTCTCCGGCTTGCCAGTAATGTCACATGACGGCTACGTTGGAAGGACGGCTGACTGTTCATGTGCTATTTTGATCAGGGATTATATCTGACATGACCGGCTGGCGCTGCACTGGCTTCCTTGTCGATAATGTGAGCAATTCGCTTCTTGATTACATGTTTAGCTGATTGGTGAGGTTAGCTAAGAATCGATAGGTAGGCAGGTCAGGCACTGGCTAAGCTGACTGAGCGGACTGGACTCGCCTTCCGGATCGCTCGAGCCTGCAGTGCCTTATGCGGAGGGACCTCCCAAAGTAGGCTTTGGCATCGATCGGTACTAGCTTGGACTGTGCGCGGCGTTAACCTGCCTTCGTCGAATCTTTGACAGCAGGTGACGGGCCGGGGTTTGTATACTTTACTTATCGGTCCGTGACGTATGTACCGACGTTTATTCTATCTACGCGGATGTAATGATGTGATTCCTATATCTACGCTATCCATGTATCGTATAGTACATCCTATAGGAAGTGAGGGAGGGAGGATGTAGTATAACGCCTTAATTCACGTAGGGGTTGCGGTGCAGTATGCACGGATCGAGATATTTGGTGCATAGCCGTGGCATTGTGCGGGACGGAGTGGTCTGTGGGATAGCCCCCGCGCCGTCTCGGTCTTCCGGCAATCAGCAGGGAACTCCTACCCGAGGGGGCTGGGAGGCCGAGCGGGCCAGTGAGAGGGCGTGGAGGGTGCTTGTGAGCGCTGGATTGGATGGATGAATGGTATGCCTGGCGTGGAGGGAGGGCTTGTTTGCCGGGGTCGGAGAATCCACGGGACGGCGTGGTAGGCGATGAATGGTGAGGGGTACGTAAGTAGGTGCCGATGGCGAGTGAGGGGTTAATTGCATCCCGCTCCCTTCTTGTACAGTCACTCCGAGCTGACGATGTGATGACATTGTAGACTAAGGCCGGCTGGCATCGCAATTGACAAGTGCGATAGGCATCTACTGTCCGTAGACGGTATGGATGGCAGTGTAGGCCGACGAGCTGAGGATATTATATTACGATACGATGGAGATGCGGGAGAGGGAGAGGGAGGGAGGGCGGATAAGCCCTAAACCTACCGTCGGCGCACGCGTTTTCGAGAGCAGATGGAGCCCACCGTGCCCGTTGATTAGCAGAATCAAATATTATCATCTCGTCCGTCGCCAGATCTCGAGGCCGTCCCCATCGCCACTAGCAGCTGCTAGTACGGTTACCAAGTAGACTTGGAAGACGTCCGCCGTAGAGCGTGGAATGTGTTGCCGCGTTGTCGCCCCAGCCAACAACGCTGCGGCCGCTGCGACGGGCTGCCTGGACCTCCTCCTCCTGCTCCTCCTCGAGCACACCCATCGACTGTCATCATCACCCTCGCAAGCCCTCTCATCGGATGAGCACGGTCGCCCTACCCATCGCCTTCGATCGCAGCCCTACCTGCAAACCTCCGACACCCTCCCGGCCCCCGTCTACCTGCGCTTTCGCCCTCCTCCGCCGCCTCGGCATATCCCATCCATCCTCCACCGCCCCGAGAACGGACCGCGAAACGTACGCCCGCACGTAACGGACGAAACGAGCGAAAACGAACTCCCTCACTCGCTCGCCCGGAAAACCAAACCAAACGAGACTAGCAGGTGAAGCGCTGATTCCTCTCGTAGAATCACCGCCTTCACCAGCCGCCGTGGAAGGGAGTTTTGAACGACGATAAGACGACGTCCGTTCCGGCGAGAGCCCGTGGATCGGTCCTTACTTTCTCAAACACGGCAATACCGTCCTTGAGGACATCTACCGCAGAGGCCTGAGGAGTCCCGACACTCTCACGGGGGCCGAAGCGCGACTCTTCACCACCATCTGCCATCCTTTTGGACCCGTCGGATATATGGCGGACGTCGAACCCAAGCGCGTCGATGGGCCTGTCGTCGAACAGACCGTCGCGGCGCCCCGGCCGTCGCCGGATGAAGCCATTATATCCACGGGAGACGATACCGTTACTACCGCAAAGCCAGCTGCTGAGGCGACTCCCACGCTCGTTGTAACGCAGCCAACGAGCGACGAGCCGAGCAGCGGCGATGTTGTTGTGGCTACGACGGTGGTCCCGGACAGCGGGATCGTCGTGACTGCCGAGCCCGTTGCTCCTGATAGAGCGGATAAAGGTGACAAAAACGAGGCGATGTCGCCGACGAACGGCCTCTCGACCAGTCCCTCGACTTTGCACAACAATACCAACGACGACGACGGCGAGGACGGCGAAGGCGAGGACGAGGACGAGGACGAAGACACGAAAACGGACGAACCAGCAAAGGAATCAGCAGAGCCAGCCGTGGACGACGTTGAGATGCAGGAGACGACCGAAGTGTCGACATGCTCTGCGAACGATACGCATGCGGTAAGTTTGTCCGGCGCTGTCGATTTGCCCATGTTTGCTCCCATCGCACTCTTTTGGCAGCAAGTTAGCTCGATTGCCGAAGCTTTGGGCATAGCCTGAAGCTCTATTTGGGCATTTTCAGAAGGAAAAACCCTGTTCCTTCGTCGTCCCCTGCCACTGTATACTGTTTCTTGAAAAATTGTGACAATCCGGTCAAACTCTCTTATTCTCTGACTACTTCGCGGTCTTTCTTTTCTTTTTCCTGCAACTGTTCTATTCTCGAACTTTTCTTTTCCCATCGTCCTTCTCGTCTTCCCGCCTTTGGCTGTTGGTTTTTTTTTTCCCGACTGCTCCAGCAGTATCTGCACCCGATATCTACCCACGATCGAAGACGATCACCAGCTACTGCCATTGTCTGGCCGGTCTTCTCATCGCAGCTATGGCTGCAATGGACTACATATTCAGAGATTCCGCCCTCCCGATGGAGGAGCTGGACGATGAAGAACTCAGTCGCATGCCGGAACTCGAAGGCCTGAACTTCAAGGATTCGAGCATGGACTGGCTGGAATCGATACTGCCGCTCGATTCGCTTCCTCAAGTCGACGGACTGGACTTGTTAGCTAACGAGCAGCCTACCTCATCACAGAAAAGCTTCGACCTGGATCTTTTGCGGACGTTCCCGGAGTCGCTCGAAATCCCCCATCTCGACGTCGATGTCCCCGAACTGCCTACTAATGGAGAGATTGAGGTCGACGGCGGCGTCTGGCACCCGACCTTTCCGGAGGACGGGATCAGTCCGCGCATCGAGGCCTTTGCGAAGCTCGAGTTTGGGCACGGCCAGGATTTCTACCTCGGTTGCACCAACATTGTGCTCGGAAGAGTCGACAAAGACCCCGGCAAGGCAGCACGCATTCAACGGCGCCGTAATTCACGCCTGAACCTCGGTGCGGTCAACGCGGATGAGATCAAAGTGCCGGTGCTCACCCCTCCTGGATTCGCGACTGGGTCGGTGTCCCGCAGACATGTTAGAATCATGTACAACTTTGACGAATCTGTGTGGGAAGCCACCGCCCTCTGTTCTAATGGATTCAGGCGCGGCCGTGGGGGAAAGTACAAGATGTACGGGAACGGAGAGAGTTGCCAGCTGAATAACACCGACGAAGTGAAATTTGGGACCGTGACTTTTACGTTCTTGCTCCCTCAGGACGAATCCGAAAACCATTCCGAAGACCATTGCTCAGATGTTAGAGACGGAGAGCTTTACGATCAGGAGGCGGAAGTAACCACACCGCGGGGACGCAAACCCGGCCACCCGACCATCAGTCATGAGTCCGAAGATGGCGATGATGAAGATGAAGAAAGCGAGGCCGACAGCCGCGAGCAGAGCAGCGACCCTACGATTTCGATTAAAACACCCAAAGCCGGCTCCAAGGATGCTTTGGAAATGCCTCCACCGCCTGTCAACTCCACCAAGCGGGGGCGTGGCAGACCTCCTAAGAACGGCATCTCGGTTCGGGAACAAAAGCTGCTCAAGCGGAAGGCTCAAGAAGAATTTATTGCGAATGGCGGTAATATCGCCAATCTCGACTTGACAAAGTATGCGGGCCTACCGGTCGACAAGATGCTGGCGAAAGAGGGCGAACGAATGCAGATGCAGGTGGCGAAGGAAGCGCTTAAGAAGCGCAAGGCTCTGGAGAAGGAAGCGAAGGATCGTGAGAAGAAGGCGATAAAGGACTCGAAACCGCCCAAGGCCACGAAAGAGCGCAAACGCAAGAGATCCAAGTCTCCGCCGCCCCGCGAGGAGGACTACACTCCCGAGCAACTCGTCAAGCCGCTCTTCCCGTACACTGTGTTGATCTGGGAGGCGATTGAGGCCTCGGAGAAGAAGGCATTGTCGCTCCCGGAGATCTACAAGAGCATCGAGGACAAGTATCCTTACTTTAAGATCAAGGCGGAGACAACGGGCTGGCAATCCTCGGTCCGACACAACTTGCGTGGTTCCAACGAAGGAGGCTCGACACTGTTCAGGCGTGGTGAAAAGGCTGGGAAGGGTTTCATCTGGGAGAATATCGAGGGCGCGGATATCGATAAGGAGAGAAGGAAAAGGAAGCCTGGTACCAGCGCCTCCATTCCGTCTACGCACACGGTTCCCTCAGGTGGCAACTGGGGCCCGACCACGGGTTCGGCGTCACAACCGATTCATTCGAACGCTCTCGGTCAACAATACCAACCGCACCCGACTGGTGCTGTCCAGGCATTTGCGCCGAAACAGGAGATCCAGTATGCGCAAGGCGGTCCCCAAGTTCAAGCTCCTACAGCTCCTCTTCATGTCGCGGCCCCCATGGCTCCTTCAGCACCTATTCCAAGTGTCGTCCCGCACGGCCAAGCTCACAACGGGTACGTTCATCCGGCAAGAGCTGCTACCGTTCCCAAAAATATTAACCAGTCGGCCTATAGTGCATCGGCTCCACCACTCCCCGAACATCATCAACCTGTGGCTGCAACCCGACCGGCAACCCAAGCTGCTGTCCCTCCTCCTCCGTCCTGGAACCCCTCTCAGACAAAATCAACTCCGATGTCGACGTCAGCTTCAACGAACGGGAACACTCACGTTCCGCTCACGCAGCATGTGCGACACAACGGAGTCATGACTCAAGTCCAACACACCACGCGCCAATCGCATGTCGCTACCGCTGGCACCGTCCACTCTCCGAATCTAGGGGCTTCTATGACCGGCGCTCTCGGATCTATCCCTCCGCCGCCTACCGCTGTCAGCAAGCCATCTACGAATGCAGGCGACAACCAAGCTCTTATCCAATCTGCCCTCGCCAAAGCAGGAACTGTGTCAAGCGAACTCGACAGCAGAGCGAGGGACCTGCTCGACAACCCGACGTTTGTGAGGGTCATGCGCTCGTATCTTGCCAATCATCCCAATCAGGATCTCAGCTCGCCGGAAGTAAGGAAGTCACTGTGGGCTGAGTTCAGGTCGAGGACCGGCAAGAAGCCTTCGGTTCCAAACAGCAACACGCAAACAGCAGCGACACCGATACCCCCAGCAGCGAAGTCTCCAGCAGCGGCGGTTCCGCAAACGCAGGCACCAGCTCCCCAACCCACTCCTAACACGACAGCCTCGGTACCAACGAGCAATGGAGCTCCCGTGACGCTAGCTAAACCAGCGGCGACCGTTGCCCCATCTCCAGCACCCGCACCCGCACAACCACCGGCTGTTCAACCAGGGCAAGCCAAACCCGGTACTCCTGCGACACTTCCGCATCGCGCTAGCAACCTGCTGAAGACCTTGCCGATGGATGCCAAGAAACGTGCAGAGCTTCTCCAAGTCCTTAAGAACGCGAAGGAGAAGAAGGCTGCTGAGGCAAAGGGGTCGCCTGTGACGGGGATCAAACGTCCTGCGGAGGCTACAGAGGGCGCGCCAGTTGCAAAGCGCACCGCCATTGAGGGAAAGCAGTGATTTCGTCAATATTGCGGTCCGGACAGCACGCCGTCCGTATTCACACTGTCCGTCCCCTGCGCGAACCGTGTCGTTCTGGAACTGTCACCCTCTCATTTTCTACTTTCTCTCCTATTCTCTTTTCGTTATCATAGGCATATTAGCGTCGGTGTTAACAGTGGTTATCGACTTTTTATTTTGCGGCTTCATGTATGGCGTTTGGAAGGGCAGGTGCAGGTTCTTTGCTTTTTCTTTTCTTTTATCTTTTGACCCCTTTCTTCCTTTCTTTTCGTCTTCTCGTCGGATTCATCCTTTATATCCCACGGAGACAGCTATTTCACTAGTTCGACCGCGTGTCGACATGTGCATTGTATCATCCAGTTAATTCTTCGCGGTACATATTTGATCCTCCCTTTTTCAACTTCTTCTACTCCGGCTCCCACGATACCATCTGTCAGCAGGTCGCTCCGTCTTTCCTGATCCGAAATGTATCAATATGCCGGCTTGTTCCTTTTCTGCCCTCTCCCTCCTGGTCATACTTTGACGCGCGGTTTACGGGATCCTTAGTTACCAGTTAATTCGGTTATGTGGTTAATGGGGGTTTCAGTTTGCTTCTATAGGGAAAGGTGTCGGTCTGCAGTTGTCAAGTTTTCCTTTTCGCACTCTTGTTATTACGCTCCTCTGCGTCTATTCCCCATGCGCGTTAACTAGCTGCCTGCCTGCCTTGCTTCGCCTGCATGCATGTCTGCTGCGGCATTGCGCGAACTGAATAGCTTTTTAGTTTTTATTTTCATTTTCATTATTCCTCAGCTGGATTGTATTTTATTGCGACGATATTCCCACGGATCGATAGGTGTTTTTGCGGCTTTCATCGATCTATGATCAGTTTTGTTTTCGTTCGCAGTTGGTTTTCTTGATTTGTCTTTTTTTTGTTTTTATGGATGCTCTGTGCATGCGATTGCAGGGCTCCATTGCTCATGGTGTGGTGGTGGTATGGCTGGTATGGCGGGATATCTCTGCTGCGCTGTCTGTGCTACTTTGAAAGAAAGAAAGTGGAGGAGCGGTATCGAATCTATATCAGGAAAGGTTGGATCGATTGGAGGGCGGTAACTCGACATCTTGTGTATATAGATAAGTGCATTGTGCATGCGCTGGAGAGGAGCGGCTGCCGGTGTGGCGGCCGCGGGAATCAAATAAAGATAACTCCTCAATTTACAACATAGTTTGTGTAAGCAATATCGTAAAAGAGTGCTATGGTAGGATATTTTGATATTTCATATAAGATGTCAATTTCGATAGAGGGTTCAGTGCTTGATGTAGTGGATATCGTGGTGGGTTGTTGTGGTAGGTTGACAGGTTGAGGCGGGCGAAGCCACCTCTTCCCGACTTCCGCATTTTGGAACGAACGAGCGAACGCGAACCACGGCCAGAACCCGCGAGCTGTCAGAACGACAAAAATGCACGAATACGACTCCACGCGTCTCCAGGGTCCTTGTCCAGCTGCACCGCCCGTATCCGATCTCTCCGATGACTCGAACAGCGATCCTTAAGCTTCAGGCGCGTATATAAGCTCCGAGCGGCGGATAAATACATCGACAACCCGCATGCATATGCGCCCCGTCCACCGCGAGACGCGTTTCGACGACCACCATCCCGGCAACGGCGACGCTGGATAGATGAGCAACGGCCCGCTGCCGGCGGCGGTGCATCTGCTTCAGAATGTGCGGCATCTACCCGTTGGCTCCAAGGTGCGGGTGCTCGGCTGGTGAGTGCTTTCCGTTGTCCCGCCGTTCCTTTATTGTCACATCTCGTACAGCTGTGACCTTGATGGATGAGAGTACGGACGTATGCATTGTAGTTTCGAGTGGCTAACGGTGATACATGTTGATACAGCATACATCACTACGACGCAGCGTCCGGTACTATCGTCCTCCATCACCGTCCGTCAATCGATGTCCCGCTGCCGAAGGTACATATACACGCACACCGACCAGCAGCCAGGAGACCGGACACTTACTACCCTACACCAGACGGTACTGATACTGGCACCAGCAATATTCCGCACGCATCCACCAAAATCGTTACTGTCCAAGCTCCCCCACCCACGCCGCAAAATTCACCCGCGCCGACCTCGTCACAGGCGTACACACTGTCCGTCTCGATCGACCTGCTACTACAGTGTGAAGTCAACGAACGGACAAAGGAGATGCCGCGGCTGCCGCCACTACAAGAACTAGGCACGTGGGTTATGGTCACAGGATATACGACTACCGGGGGCGGCGTGCAGGCTATCGCACTGGGGGTCGAGAACAAGGTGAATGTGGAAGCGTACGAGAAGGGAGTTGCGGCTCTGGCAATGGCGAGGGAGCGCGCGGAGGGGATAGTCGCGGGAGGGCATGCTGAGGGGGCGGCGGTCGCGGAGGGGCAGTGGGGGTGGCATTGAGATTACTGTGGCGGGGTGTACTGGGCATTTGCGGCGTGAGTGGCGTATGCGGTTTCTTCAACTGGTGGTTCGGTGTTCGGAGTCATGTATGGATTATATCTGAAAATTTGCGATCGTACGGGTATTCAGCGGCCTGTGCGATACGGAGACGGTACGAGTAAGGGCTCGAGTTTGACTGTCACATTATAGTGTAAGTAAGATGGGATATCATACGTGGGGGCTGCATTTTGTGCTGGACCACTATACAAGAGTGGTATATTCGTATGTGAAAACATGCAGAACATCGATAATATATCATTAGATCAGAATCAAACGTGACAGCGAACGCGATCGTTGAATAAAAAATAACCGCCAATTACAACAGACTCTATCGCCGAATGCATCAATGCTAAATTTCCAGAAGAAGGAACAACCAACGCCAAATAACGACCAAAGATGTCATGTCCACGCAGACCGTACCTGCATGCCAAATCCTATAAGGAACTTCGTTACCTGCATGCGGGCGCTCAGTGGTTGACGACCCGTAGACTTCTCCTCGGCTGCAACAGCATCCCCCAGAACGTCGGCTCGACACCCTCCATTAGGTCCTCCTTGCTCCGTCCGTCAAAGCCCCCCGCTGCCGCATACCCGCCACTCACCGTCGACATTGGCCGGTCGTCCCCGTCAACGAGACCCTGCGATGCCTGCTGCTCTTCGTACGACCGGCGAAGATCTCTCACCCGCCGCTTGTACCACATGAACAGCATGAGCAAGAGCGCGCCGATGACGAATGCGACACCGCCGACCGTCGAACCGACGATTACACCTACTGGTGTGCCGGTTCGTTCCTTGCTGCCGCTATTGCCGGTGCCGTTGTCCTGCGGGGCGCTGGTTGGGGTGCTTGTTATAACGGTGGTGTATACGCCGCTGGGCCCGGATACCGTCGATGTCACCAATCTGCTGCTGGTTTGTGCGGCTGGGTTGTACGTGTAGTCTGGGTTCATGCCTGTGAGCGGCGAGTCCGGTACCGGTGTCCGCTCCGGTGCGGTGACTGTTGCGCCACCGGTGCTGCCACCGCCAACCTCTGATACCACGAGGCCGGGGACGCCGTAGAGCTGCTCGTTGGGGGGTCTGATGAGATTCGTCGAGTCGCCACCAGTTCCTCCGCCGCCGCGGAAGGTAGTCTGCCATTCGAGGCGGGTCGCGTCGAAGACGTAGACGCCCGTGTCGCAGCTCTATCCACACGATTAGCTTGGCTATTCCACACACAATATCACTCGAGAATAGGGATAATATCGATGGATGGATGGTGAAACTTACGAGTTCCGCGCCGGTGTATCCGCCGACGACGAGCATCTGCCCACGGTACGCATGGCAAGTATGTCCAGCCCGCGCGGGCGGGTTCGACTTGCCCTTCGTATTGATCTGGATCCAGGTGAACGAAGGGATGGTGAGGACCCAGAGGTCGTCGTACTGCGTTTGCTGGCCGGCCGGCTGCAAGTTCTGGCCGCCGTACATGTAGACGTTGTGGGAGGAGTTATCCGGGGCGGAGAAGACGACGGCGCAGGCGTTTACCCGGATCTTGGGCGTCTCTCCGGACGTAGCTTGCTTGGTCCTGCCGTAATGTCAGCGCTATGTTCACGTCGACGCTAATTTCGGTGAGAGTCTTACCATCTGTTATTCTTGATGTCGAAGACGTCGATGATGTTCAACTGCGAGAACGTGATGTTATTCCCGCCTCCGAGCGCCAGCAAGATGCCTTCCTCGCCCCACGGTATGTACGTGAGCACGCCGTCCGCCCGCTCGGGGAAGCTCGCGCCGGACTCGGTGTGGTTGTGCCAGGTCGACGTGTCCATATCATACTCAACCATGCTGGTCAGGTAGAGTCGCGGAATGCTCTGACTCCAGCCCTTCGTTGTATATCCGTCCAGGTGCCCGCCAAAGTAATAGCCCTTTCTACGGTTGGGTACCGACACGCCGGCCCCTTCCGCCGCCCGCTCTATCGCGCCGCCGCCTGGGTTGTTCGTCTTGGGTACCGACCATTTCTTGTCGCTGATTGAATATTTCCAGAGCTGGAAGTCGTCCGGCTGCGCGGGCGGAGAGTCGGAGACTTGGCCACCGTAAAGGTAGAGATCGGAGAGGTCGTTCCAGAGATACCCGAGTGCTACGGCGGGCGGTCCGTCGGGCTTCGGTAAGCCCTGAATCGGCGCGGAGGCAATGTCAAAGTCTTTGGTCAAGTCGAGGCTGAGAAAGTCGTTGTCTACAAATCCAAGAATTCAATCAACGTCAGCCTTCGTATTCCCAACGAACGATATGATTCGCGGACAAGAAGCTTGGGAATATCTCACTCCATGTATTTTCCGTCTGCAGCGAAGACGTTTTCGATCGGCCACCATAGATATACAATGTTGTGTCGACGAGAGCCGCTGTGCAGTATTCTGGTCGTCAGCTTTCTATTCAAAGAATTGATGTGCAGTTGCAACAGGGTGCACAGGTACTACCTTGGTGTGCCCATCGCAGGCATACGTCGGGGGACGAGGTCTCCTGCCTCTTGGATGCGCGACCGAAGACACCCGTTGCTAACGCTAACGAGGCTAGTATACTCAGCATTGCGCGCTGATTGTTACTGCCTCCATCCAGTGAAGAATTCCTATCCTTTTCTTTCCTTATACTTCAATGTCGGTGGTAGAATTAAATCGGATTATTGTCGATTGAAATTTAATGTAATCAGAGGGTCCGCGATGGAGACAATGGTAGAAATCTCGGAGCCAGAAACGTGATCTGACGGACTGTCGCATCGACTGTATGATTTGGGCAAGACATCTCACTAAGCATACGCTGCACGGAAAGACATTGCTATTATAGTATTCCGAGCAAGAATTCAAGCAGGTCGCATATAGTAGCCTTATATTATGGATTGTCATATATGGGATTATAGGCACATCTGGTCTGGCTCATCGCGAAGAGCGAAAGTCACCCATTCCCATAGAAGCATCGTGGGAAAGCGCAAGAGGGGAAAGAACGGCTGACGGATCACCGCATGGGTTTGCCCCCAAGCCAAGAGTGATATCGTTGGCCGTCGAATGGTTCTGGGCGTCCGTTTTCAATTGGTATACGTCAAAACCTGGAAACGGTGTTGGAAAACGGATGCTGTCAAAATGGCGTAACGCCAACTGCACGCTTGACGTCAAGCGAGAAGCGAACAGGGATATCGTCTGCTGGCCGTTCCAGCCACACATGTAGCCACACGTGGCGCAGCACCACATCCTCGATGGCAGCTTTCTCGTAAGTAGGCCCTCGATGTGGAAACGGCTCTGGGTGTCGCCGTTTTATGGTGGCGAGGATGGGAGACCGGCGGCCGGGCTTCCAGAACTATTTACGCGGGAGGTAGGAAGCCTCCATACAAGGCCGCTTGTACAACCTGATAGCCCAAAAAGAACCGAAGTGCTGGCCGACACCAGTAAGCGTCGGCGCTGTCCGTCTCAGCTTCCGTTTTGCCACTTTCGTTTGACGGCCCGCTCGACTCTGGAGTTTCGGTCTCCGCTATCGTCGTCTGGATAAGGGCCGCTGCGGTTACCATGTACCACATAGGCAACCCGCTGCTCAGCCTTGTGATTATCTGCACGTGGTAATTCGTGATAGCCAACGTGGCGAGTAGAAGCTGCGGCACGGTGAGTCGAAATAGAAGGTCTCTGTTTGCCCGTTCGAGTGGCAGTGAGTAGAGGTGGCTCGTGGGAGGTGTTAGGATCTTCACAACATCAGAAGATGTTTTCAGCAGAACGAAAAGCATTGGTGCCGCTAGTAGGAATAGTGGTATATTTCCTGGCGTCCAGTACTTCATAAAACCGACACCCCTATGTTGCTTAGTATCAGCTTTAATCCGATCGGATTGGATGGTTCGAGTTAAAAATACCAGTAATGACTTTGGACAAAACTGTATATCGATGGCAGAGTTTTGCCGCACCATGCCCGCCTGACTGAATATTCCTCAGGAACACAATATTCCATCCACCCTGCATATTGCCTCCAGAGATATGGAGCCCCAACCAGGGCTCCACTAACTCCACTCGTGACAAAGAGTCGAAGGTTTCCAAAGGGGCTTGCACCTGACATCAACCTCAAGGCCGACTGAGAGACCTCGAAGACGAACAAGATCCCATTAATGACACCATTCGATCGAAATAGGCAAGATATCCCAAACAACAGCCCGGAAAGCAATAGGTATATCTCATTCCTCCATCCATGTCCGCCGTCTAGGGCTGTGTTCTTGATGGCGTAACTATATGACCAATACCCGAGGAACGACAAGGCTGAAAATATCGATTCGTTGTATGGTGCGATCAGAAAGATGCCCGCGGGAGACAAGATATGCAAAGTCGCAGCGACGAAGGGTACGATATTGGCCTGGCGCCTCTGGCCCGGACTTCGGCCTCTCCATTCGTCCGTCGACTGGAATAGCAGCGCCGTCAGATGAAACAATGCGACGGCAGATACAAGGTGGGCTATGCATGAGCATGTCGAGAAAAGCAAGATCTCGGACGAAGGTCTCATGTCGGAGCTCGATGTAAAGCTCCGGAGTATTTTATACCCTTGATAAGTCGTTAGTGATTTAGATTATCCTGCATATCTATTTCGATGGACCGAGACGTACCATGCAGCAGGTACGACTGGCCAATTCCAAACGCCCATTCCTGCTCCCAACGGTAGCCATGTTTCGCTATACTTGCGAAATAAATGGCATCCCATCGGGTCACTGCTGTCACGAGCCTCTCAACAAATCCGACGCCATTGTGATAATCGTTGCTTCCGTACGCCGTGTGCCCTGTGACATGCGTGCTGCTAGTGTCATACCCCAGAGGAGAGAACGAAGGAAACAGATATGTGGTGGTGCATGCAAGCAGCAGCAGGGCGAGCGTTCGCAGCGCGTATATCGCACACAGGGATTTGACAGGGTGGTCAAGTGCTGTGGAGGACACGGCCATCCCGAGAGCGAACATGCAGCCCCGCTTTGACGGAGTAGCTCCAGGAAGACAGGTCTGAGTCTCGGCGCTTTGTCAGATCGGTAGTCGGGATGCCGAGTCCGACTACATCGGAACCACGGCGTCAATCCGCAGATGGTGGTGAGATCGAACTGGTGGAAAGAGTGCTTTGTGCACGGTGGAATTGGCAGCCGTTAGCCCGTATCGTCGACGCGACCTTGTTCGGCGCGGCGGGTCTTGGCGGCCCAACAACGCAAGCGAAGCTGTTGTAATGTGAAAGAGCAGCCGATCCATATCTCAGCTGGTACCTTTGTCCCCACACCTCGTCTCTGTCCAAAGCACACTTAAACTCTTGACTTCAAAGCACCCACCATCACAGGCCATCGAGATTACGTACAATAACTCACAGACGAAATGCCGAGGTATATCCTTAATGCGGCCGTTGTGGAGAGGAGGAATGCCAGGAGGCCGATCCTGAGCTTGAGTGGCTTTCTGAGCCGTCGCCAACCTCATGCATTTAAAACCTTGCTCTCTCTCGGCTGAGCCGAGAGGCGCCAAATACGATAGAAAACGGGTTAGATCCTACTGCTGGGGTCCTCCACTCATCTTCACGTCGTCCAGATAATAGCGATTGCCGGTCACGTTACCTTCGGTTGGACCGATATTGTCCTGTATCTACGAGCTCGCCAGGTTAATGGCGGACTCTCACGATATTTTCGCACTTCCACGGAGTACGAGGTCGGCCTCCGTTTTATATCCAGCCGCTATTGACGGTTAATCCGGCACGTTTTTACGTATCTCATTGCTATTGAATATAGGCGCATCACGCAATCTGACTAATGACTATCATGCATAACTCCCACTAGTCTCGTTCCTAATGACTCGCTAGGCATCAAACGTCGATTAAACGGCTCTCCAATTGACGTTGAGATTACTTAAGAGAATTTATGACCGCTCTCACAATCGAATCGGCGCTTTATTGGTATAAATATTGAAGTCTGGTAACTCGATTATGCAGACTCCGTAACAAAGACCGCTGCAATCGTTACATTCTTATCGAAATCGGTCATTGGGTCTACGCAGCTCTACTGCCTCCTTGTAAATAAGTTCCAGCAATATGTCACTCGAGTTTGGCAAAGATGCTGAGGCAGGGCTGGAGGCCCCTATGGAGTCCAGGGGTCCATATGGCTCCTCGAACAGCAGCACCTCGACCCTTCCAGCGGCCCTCAACGAGGTAAATGCTGAAGAACAGAAAGAGGAGGTCATTACTCCCGAACCTCCTCCTGCGGCACTCGATTGGGATGGCCCTGAAGACTCTGATAATCCCAGGAACTGGCCTTTCGCCGACCGCGTGTTTCACACGATACCGCCTGCTCTATTCAGTTTTGTTGTGTAAGTCCCAGTCCAGCCATGCGATTACTCCAGGCTCGAGTATCCTGCATCTGTCGCATTCTGGGAAACATTGTTGATAAAATATTTCGACCTGATTAGGACCTTCGCATCGCCCGTCTACACCGCTGCTGTACAACAGGTCCAGGATGAGTTCAGCGTATCGTTTGAAACGGCGATCGTGCCACTTACGACGCACACTATCGGCTTTGCACTCGGTCCTATGCTTGCTGGTAGGTACTTGAACGATAATTTACAGACGTTAGAAAGGCATCATGGAGCTCTAACATGTGGCACCGTGCTCGATAGCTCCCTTGAGTGAGATGTTCGGAAGGAAATATGTCTACCTCATCAGCTTTGCGCTCTTTCTGCTCTTTACGATGGCGTCAGGATTGGCTCCGAATATCGAAACTTTGAGCGTGTTCAGGCAAGTCAGGTACCATCCCTCACGCTAATGTGGTCACTCGCTAATTCTATATCTGTGGTCTAAAGATTAATTGCTGGATGCTTGGGGGCACCAGCTCTCGCTGTTGGCGCGGGTACGATATCCGATATCTGGGATACACATAAGGTATGTGCCCGAGAAGAGATTCCAGAAGCTTCGCTAGGATCTTGAGCTACGGATATTTCGCTAAGGAAGGGTTAATGCTAATAAAACTTTAGGACGGTGGGCTAGCTGGGATGTTCTTTGTCATGGTAAGTTCACCCAGAGCTTTTACAGGGGATCTCGGTATAGCACTGCTGCTAACAATATCGAACTTAAAGTCACCATTCTTAGGCTCGTCTCTTGGACCTGTCTTTGGCGGCCTGATCAGCTACCATCGAACATGGCGCTGGACTATGTGGTTGATATTACTCATCGGCGGCCCCATATACCTTTGGTTCATACCCTTCATGAAGGAGAGCTACAAACCGGTCATACTCAAGAAACGTGCCATTAAGCGAGGACTACCTCTACCACCTCGACCAAAGGGTGTCGAGGCAATTAAGAAGGTCCTGCTGATAACGCTGTTCAGACCGGTTCACATGCTGTTGACAGAGCCTATCGTCATCGCTCTATCGTTGTACACCGCCTTCACTTTCGGTGTCCTCTTCCTGTTCTTCGCTGCTATCCCTTACTCTTTCGGAAGGCAGTACCATTTCGACCGACGGGAAAGCGATCTTGTGTTCATCAGTAGCGCTGTTGGTGTTCTGCTCGGCGCTCTTACGTTTGGCATCATCGACCGGACGATATATAAAAGACGATACGACCATGCTATCGCAAACGGCAGGAAGGTCGTCGTGGAGCTGCGTCTGCTGAGTGCTATGATTGGGAGCTTTGGGTTACCCCTGTCCTTGTTCTGGTAAGAGGCCCCCGGTCCGTGGGACAGCTCGACTTTCAGATACGTTGCTTATTGCTAACCGGGTGGTGTGCTCTTCTTGAACCAGGTTTGCGTGGACCTGCACGCCGTCTATCCACTGGATCGTCCCAATTTTATCCATTATATTCTTCGGCTGGGGAATGATGCTCATATTTCGTAAGCAAGCTTTCACCCATCCCTTACCCACTATACTGGGCTTGTGCCGTATATTACATGCTGGCATAACTCGGACGAGCGGGACTATGCAATTGTGGATATCAAGGGCACGAATGTTTGCTGACAATGTCCTCCCTGTCCATTAGTCGCTGCTGCCACCTACCTTGTCGATACCTACCAATACCTTACCGCCGCCAGCGCACTTGCTGCAAACGGTCTACTACGATACGGTTTCGGGGCCGTGTTCCCTCTATTCACGATACAAATGTATGAAGGCCTTAAGGTTGGACTTGCGACGTCCGTTCTGGGCATCATTTCCGTCGTTATGATGGCGGTTCCGTTCGTATTTTATCGCTACGGGAAGTATTTCCGCGAGAGGTCCGGGTATGATACTCTCAAGTGCTGAGCAATATAATCGGCGACGCTGGGACGCCGAGATGCCGGGTTGGCTGTTTTCCAATCACAGCCAAAAAAAACCTCGTTTAAAGTAACGACTGCATTTACTTTTTGTTAGCTGCCGGTTTTTGTTTCGTTTCTCAACGTTTGTTGGGTCCGTCCGTTTTCAAGGGTGCGGAGCACAGTATGCACTATGATGCGGGATATATCAGTGGAGTTAAGTAAGCATATACCTTGATCCATGAGCAGATCTGGCCTGGTACGATATTGTTTCGGCTGTTTCAATTCTTCCACACATGTAGATAAGTCATATTGGGAATAGTTCGGTCTATACGAGTCAGGGAAGATTGCAATTGGTTTGCTGTTATGGATGGCTGATTTTTGCCATACAAATATGGTCTAATGAGATTTATGTAGTAATGAATTTATTTATTTATGTACTTAGTTGGGTAGCTAGAAATGTGTATGCAGGGTGGAATAGAGTAATTATTTTCTATCACTGATTGCATTTATGCTCAAAGATGTATTCGCACGTAGGCTTCGTGATTTACGAGTTGAGCTGGTGCCGTTTTAACAACTCAGCCCAGCGAGTGTTGAGGTTTTAGATATTCGAATACTTAAATTACACGACATCGCAGGCATACTTCCTTGCTGCGCATTTCCTGACACTATGTCAATTATGGCATCTGGTTCCGGTGGGTAAACGGTTATCAGGATGCCAGTCCCTTGGGCGCGGCTGGCGCAGAGAACGAGCCTGCACGACTTTGGATTCGTCGGAGAGCCGCACCGCCGCAATGGGTGACCACACCCTGGCTTCTTGGCGCTACCCCTAACCGGACCTGCTGCCAGGGAGCACTTTGCACAGACCATATTTTTGGGAGCCCACGCGTGGCTTGCCGGCAGCCGTTTGCCGCAGGTTCCAGAGACCGACGACAAAAGGTACGAGATGGTGTCGATGGTATCCGAGTTCAATTTACGATATTACTAACACGTCGAAGGGGTTATACGTTGTCACTCTACCACTAAAGGGGCGGCTTGAACATCTGCGAACTGTATGCATGTAGGTGCACATGCTCCTGATATCCCGCCGTATCTGCAGCTGGGCCACCAGCCCGCATACCAAGACCAAATTAGCCGTCGACAGTGGCACCCTCACCTCAGCTTCGCAACCGTCGCCTGTGCAGTCGGTTTATCGGCGCGCTGGTCTGCCGGCCGGGGGAGGTGCTGGAAGTGCACAGGCGCATCACGCCATGCATGGCTGAATGTATTCTGCCTGCGCCCGACCTGCAGTTGCAAACACCTTCAGCCATGCATGCTGACTGTCGAGCCACATGTCTATAACATTACAACTGCGACCCCGCGAACGACGGGGAAAACGGTCTGGGAGCACTGCGGTGCGGTGGGGCAGATCGATGTATCGCCAACGGCTTTCCGTACTTGACATTATATGCGGTCTCATCTCATGCAGCTAGGAAGACGGACGAAGGAGAACCGCTTGCAGAAAACGCCCCGGCTGACCTACCATGCGTGCGCTTGGCCCTTCAAGCTGAATTGCTAAGCTACATAGGAACGTTTCAGCATGCCCGGCCGTTGAGAAACATATTGTTGACAGGCACCTGTTTACATAAAGGATCGACAGGCCCGTTTATGTACCGTTCGAAGGGTCTGGGATTGCCAGTTCACAATGAGGTACGATCTTCGCTCTCCCTCCCTTCGTTCATCTATCCTATCCGGCGTCATCCTGGTGCCATATATGCTTATATACGCATGCGCGGACGGGGTCTAATGTTGAACAGCGTTGCTTCTCGTCCTTCCATACCACATGTATATGCGAACGTCCCCGAAGTTAAAAATAGAGTAATGCGTATGAAGTTCTGCATTTCGCTAACAGGTATCGACCATCGATGTTTCGAGTCACGCTAGGTCCCGGTCGTATCTCGCTACCGTGTCGGTTGGAGCGGTCTTCGTCATCCTCCTGTCAATGCGCACAGGTTTGTACTTGCAGACCGAAGCTACCCAGGTCAGAACGAGTTGGCAGGATCTCACGACAGAGGAGGCGTTAGAGCGGGTGCGGAAGGAGAGCAACTTTGGCTACCAGTACGCTGCCGTGGATGAGCAGTACGATAAGGACTCGTTCAGCTGGAGAGATCAGGAGTGGCTGCAGAATGTCTGGACGGAGAGCGACAGCGATACTGATCGTGGTCGGCGGGCTGAGACTATCCGGCGGCTGTACGGATTGAGGGGTGACCGTGACTGGGTCGATCATATCAAAGACCTGGATGATGATGTATACAACGTCCTATCCCACGCTTGGTACCGATCGTGGCTAACTCGGTGTGGCTTCCAGGGCCTCCCTCCGTTGACAAAGGCCGTCCAGCGGTACATCTACAACAGCCAGCATCCGAAGAACTGCTCTGAGAAACAGTTCATCCTGATGCAGAACTTCCCGAACGACGAGAACTTTGGACTAGGTACAGCACCGTCCGACCCCTCAATGCGCAAAGATATATCAATATACCTCAGTACTCATGCGCTTGTTTCGTGTCTAGGCGCTACCGTTTTCTCAGTCAGCATGAACCTCAACATGGCCCTTCGGTTCGACAGGGTGCTTCTATACGACCCAAAGGGCGGACCCGGACGCCACTTCATAGACCCATCATCCTACGACCTCTGCGGCAAATCCATGGACTGCTTCTTTGAGCCTCTGACAAGCTGCACGGTCGACGATTTAACACCCGACAACCACATCGTCCTCCCAGCTACGGAAATTCTCCCGCAAGACTTGATGACCACGCCTGCCAGCTCGGTACCCCCGGTCTTCGCAGTCGCCCTGCAGAAACTCTACCCGCTGATCACGCCGGACGCGATCAAGTACTGGTGGCGCGGACAGGCCGCATCATACATCATGCGCTTCAACGCCCGCACGATGGCAGAACTGCGTCGCAAGCGAATGGACAAGTCACTCCAGCACAGTGTGACATCCAATGGCGAGACCGTAGTCGAGAAGTCGGAGGTCCCGTTCCCGATGCCGGCGGGTTCGGTCAGCATGCATATTCGCCACGGGGATAAGGGGATCGAAATGACATTGAAGCCATTCAAGGACTACCTGGACGCCGCCGAGAAGTTCCTCTCGCATAATCCGCTGGGGTATCACAAGATCGCGTTCATCTCGACGGAGAATGCAGATATACTCGAGGAGGCGAAGCGGAATGTGGAGGCTGATATCGCAAAGTATCATGTTCTTGAGGCGAAGGCGCGGACGACAAGCGACTGGTTGTGGACGTGGTATTGGAGCAAGATCCCGAGTATGTGCCTGTGCCTTTGATTCGAATTTGTCGATCAGCTGGTCGACGGTTATTAATGGTATGCGAATTGCAGGAGCGAATATCGGGCCGGAAGCGCAGCTGGAGACGTTTGGGAATCGGACGGATATGACGATAAACTGGTTCTTACAGCTTATGATGGCGATTGAATGCGACTTGATGATTGGAACCCGGGCTGTAGGTGTTTACATGCTAATGCGGTGGCAAAGGGCCAGGCAAACACAGCTAACTGTCAATTTATAGTCTGGCTGGAATCGGCTTCTCGACAATCTGCGATGCGGCTGGCTTGCCAAATGCCAACAGCCGTTCATCGACGTTGGTGAAGACCAGGACTGGGTATGTTGATGTTCGAGTTCTCGGTGCTTGTGTCACCGATTGTATTGCTAAGGGATGCTAACGGATACGATTGATGGTGGATATAGGTGTTTTACGGCATTTGAGAATATCGATACGCACTGCTGCACGTCTGCACACAGTCTCCTTTCTAGCACTTTGGTCAGCGGAATTTTATATTGGCGTTTTTGGTGTCATGTGCTTGCTGCGAATTACATGCGATTCGATTCGTGTTACATGTAAATATTATTCTTGCATATACAGCATTATATATCTGCTTAGCCTGCTATTGCGATAACTTGATGGTTCTGAATCGTGTGAAAGAAATATGAGCTTATTGATATGTCGGTTCTCGTCGATGCAGTTCTACCTAGTACTATAGTTGGTACCACGGTATACGATACGTCAACGCACGCAGCAGAATTGATATCTGTATGCTACTATATGCGCGAGTGCAGAGTGAGGTATCCATAACGAGGGAACTGTGATGGTCATCAATCTGCAATATATCGCAATAATTACTTAGTAGTAATAATCGATCGATCTGCCAAGTAGATGCTGACTGAGCTAAGCTTTATATTGGCATCGTGTGGTCAATACCGTTGCATTGTATTAAGATCTAGATCTAGATTGGCTTGCATGAGACTTTGCTACTCTGTATACACGGCTTGAAGAACGTTCGAACGTATGCGAACCACCAGTACACTTGTACATCTGCTTATATAAGTAATAAGAATTTGTATTATCGAATTCAGCTGAAAATGTGAGTTAGCGTGCTGGAGCCCAAGCGCGATGAAACCCACTTTCGCGACTGGCGAGCGGTATTTGGCTGGGATCTGCTCGAGAAAGGGGACGGACAAGGGGACGGAAGCGCCAAGCCGCCAAGTCGCACAAACGAGCCCATGCAGGCTGGGTAATGTCGCACAACTCCTGCCAAGATGACATTTTAATACCGAGTACGGCGGGAGTGTGAAGATCTAGATGCTGAATCCAGGAGTAAAGAATCGATTCTGGAAGTCCTCTGCTGGTGGTACTGTAGAATATATTATTTGTATTCGATAATTTGTATCACCGCTGGTTGATTCTTCGCAGTTGACAGCGTGGGCGATATGGAGATAACTCGTTACCTCGTGAGCTGAGTTCAGGTTGAGAATCGTCCGTGCCCCACGGCTGATTAATGTTAGGCGAAGGCTGTCAATGATTGTCAACGATCGCGGCTGGGCGTTCTTAGACGGCGTCTGATTGGACTTCCTGTCCGTCCCGCCGATGCAGTTGGATGGTCACAACAGCAAGGGCGGAACACTCGAGTATCACACTACGCACAATCAGGATGCGACTTCGAAAGGGGTCACTTTTTTTTTTCTCGGTGGCGCTGAAAATAAAGTTACACGTTACTCAAGTCGAGCCGTGTGATTCTTGATATCATAATTTGAGAACGGGCTTTTGACATGAACTCCCTCACGCCTCGTTGGAAAAGCAAAGATACCGTATGATTTTCGGCCCACTTGCGCATCCGTTTCTGGTGGGCGATGGACTGGTTCCTCTCGTATAACATTTTGCGCATGGCGGACCGAGGGGCTCGACGAGCTGGTGTGGGCATTGTTCAGAGAGAGATGCCGATTATGCCATGACCTCGATCACCGATCATGCAGCGGCCAGCCCCGTGGAATTCGAAAATTCCAAGCTACGTCTTCGGGCGAGCGGGAGCCTCCCCAAGCTTAAGTAACAGCTAATGTAGGTAGCTGGTGGGTGTCGTTTGTTCGCCCAGACGGGAGAAGTATGTATGAAGCTTTGCAAGATCCAAGGGGCAGGCAGGGGCGTGCTTGATCTGGGCATGCCCCTCGCGCATACTTATAGAAAACGATGGAATGCCAGCAGAAGTTCATGGAGCCCGTCAGTACTGTTCTGATTGCTGTCGTTAATTTCCCGGGGGTCGAGTAACTTTTTGGCTAGCTGTGTCATACCAGCGGGAGGATGAGATTGCAATTGGGCGCCCAACATTCACACGGACCGACAGATTCGAAGGCCAAGGCGAAAGAACCCGGTCGTATTATCCGTCGGCCTGGCTGCCCTGAGATAAAGAAAGGGAAAGGAGGGCGGACGACCACTTTTGGCTTTCCGACCTCGTAAGGTGTATGTAAATACCTGGTGTCGTCTTTCTCTCCTTCGCTCGTTCTTGTCCAAGCTGACGACGTCGATGTCCCTCTACGCTCGTTAACTCAACATTGCACCTTCTTCACAGCCCCCACCGACGACGGCGTCGAAATTGATTCCGCGCGCAAGGCACAGACAGATCTACAGACAGACGACTAGACTGTGCTTGCCAGGCTGTTGTTGACACATACTAACATTCCTTCCCTTCACTTCCCCCTGTGTTCCTTCTTTTAAATTTCCTTCCTTCGTTTCTTCCGCTCTCTAGACTTGTACAGTTATTGAACACTTACCTTTACGCCAGCGCGACGTAACGATGATGATGAAGGGGTACGGCGGCGCCTCGAGTGGCGGCTGGTTCTCGACACTGCGATCTCCGTTTCTGTTCCCGCCGCTGTTATTGGTGCTGCTCATCGTCGCAGCGTATGCCCGGTGCTTCGAACGGCCGCTCGGACGCTTCTACACCGTCAAGATCGATGTGCTCGGTACAAATCAACCTGTCGAACCTCGGATGCCGATGCTCCATCTCCTTGGCGACTCGTCGATGTGTCGGAAGGGCACCAATAACGGCGTCAAAGGCGTCGCATACGAAGGTGCGCACCACTTCTCTCCATCTGAAGTGACCGACTCACCTCATTTACCACCTCGCGACCCCCCCACCGCTAACGAATCGATGATTGCTGACTGGTTTTGTAATCTTCCAGGATGGGGTGAATTCATGAAAGACTACATGCTCTGCAACGTGACCTCGCACGCAGTCTCCGGCCGCAGCACACGTTTCTACGCCCGCGAAGGCCGCTTCGACACCGCCCTCGACCACGCGCAACCCGGCGACTACGTCGTCATGCAGTTCGGCCGCAACGACAAGGGCAGGTTCAAGCCCAAGGATAACGGCAAGGGCGTCTGTCCCGGCCCGGAGTTCGACAAGACCTGCGACTCCGTCTTCGAGGGCAAGAGGGTCAAAGTCCACACGTTCACCGGCTACATGGCCAACGCGACGCGCCACTTCCTCGACCGCGGCGTGCACGTCATCATCGCCGCGCCGACGACGAACAACCCGTACAGCGCGACGGGCAAGTTCTACGACACGCCGACGCTGTGGGGTCCCTACTCGAAGCTCGTGGCCGACGCGTACGCGGCGAACGTTACTTTCGTCGACCACTTTGTCTATGGCGTTGATTTGTTCCGACGGCTCGGGAAGGAGGAGACGCAGACGCTGTATCCGGTTGCGTCGGACAGGTCGCATACGAATCCCAGGGGCGCGGATAGGATGGCTCAGGCGTTCCTGAGGGGGTTGATGTGCACGGATAGCGGGTTGAAGCAGTATATCAACATGACGGCGGCGCAGCGGATAACCGGTGAGTGGATTCTGACCGGCGCATTGCGAGCCATGACTTTCTCGTTATCGGAGGCTGGTAGATGGGATCGTGGGGACGCCTTCCGATTGGTGGATGAAGGCTAACATGATTGATCGCTATAGGTGACTGCTTGCCGGACAAGATGCCAAAGGTCGAGTGAGATAGTCAGTCGACTCTCGAAGACGGATGAAAGAAAGAAGGGCAATCGGCCAATTGATGAGGGACTTGGTTGTACGTGCCCAGCCTGGGCACGAGACCTGCCTGGACGGAGAGTTACTATTTTCTCGACAGGGTGTTACGTGGACCGCATGGCGGTAGGGCAGGGCATTTTTTCTTGGAGCGTCGCTTTCTGCGGCCGGCGGGAGTCGTGAATGTTTTCAATTATCGGAGTTCAGGGGCGCACGGGCGTCTAGATTGGGTATCTTCAAGCGATTTGCTGGTTTATTTTAGTGATTTCCTGTGCATATGCTACTGCTGGGTTTTAGATCGTCGTCATGGGGGGGTTCGATTCACGATGGAGAGATGGAGGCCGGAGGGCACAGGGCGGATGTATGCATGCTTTTGTAGCGTGGGTAGGTGGTTACGTACGCACGCGAAGCAGGATGCGCTAGATGCAACGGGACAGGGTCTGGGATTCGACGTTGACTGCTCTCAGCCGACTTAACCGATTCGATTGCTGGCTAGCTTACTATATATATCTCTCTCCGTTCTATGAAGCGTCCGGCTTGGATGCCGAGGTGGCCAATGTTAATGCTTGCATGGTGCACATCTACTTGTGGTATATCTATCGATAATATCCATCCATCGCGGTTGCATCTCGTGATACCATAATAGAACACAGGGACTGACCCTGTAGCTGAGTACTTTACTCGCTCCGATGTTATATTCTTTCAAGGGACGCGTCTAAGCTGGAGGTATAGGATGGCGCTATAAGTTTTGTGGAAAGGGCAGTGCGTCACCGGATGTGCGGCCGACCCCTCGCGGGCGCCCGTCGACGCAGTATTCCCTTTCGAGGCCGCAGATATATGCATGCTGCTACATATGCACGCAGATGATCTGGGCTAACGTTTAATTAAGAGTAGTATATTTTTCTTTTAGAAAGACAATAGCTCGAGTATAATAGCATGTGGCGAGACTGCTATAGTGTTTAGAGATATGCATGCATGGAGAAGTAGCTAAGGATATTATTTAGTATTTTATATTATAAGTGTGTGTAAAGTGCCTACGTCGTCTGTCCGCCTGTCACTGCCCGACGTCTGCGAAATTAATATTTCCGACCTCGCCCAGGCGGAGGACACCCTCGAGCTGTTCGATGAGTGAACTGGTGTGCACACGTGCACAGGAGGCCTCGCTTGCTTGGGGAGTGATCAGACCAGACGCTCGACTGGTATGCATCCTATATCTCGAACCCGGATACTTGGCGCGCATGAGGATGTAGTAATCAAGAAAGGGAGAGGGGAGGTTCAGTAGGGAGAGACATCGATGGCACTACGTTGACTGGGATGGACAATCGACTGCGCCTCGTCCGGAGGGGACTAGCGCTCGAGGGGCGAACGAGCGAGCGAGCGGTGGAGGGAGGGTTTTGAGAGGAGGGTCGCATCGGGGCTGGAAGGGGAAAGCGACCCACAACGATGCAGGCTGCATGCATGGCTCGATGGTGGAGGTCGTCTGCAGACAGCAGCTCACGAGCTGTGCACGAATGGGGACTTGTGCGATTGCAGAATCTGAGAATTTAAATAGATGTCGGTGCCTGCTTCCTTTCTGCCTGTCTGCACTGTATGCGGGCATGAATCGATTGGATGGATCGATGTATGTATGTGCTGTACGCGTGGATGGGATTACATGGTACTCTGTACAGCCGTCCAGCCATCTCCTGATCGTGGACTCATGCTGCTGAGCGTCGTGATGGGTCCCGCTATTAGTATGGAACCTGATATTTGGCGTGCATTTTGCATTCTGGCCGTGCCCGGAGAGGGAGAGAGAGAGCAATGCAATGCAAATGCTGCTGCGGGCTTCAGGACCGAATATGTACGCACGGAGCCTGCAAACACGAGCCAACATTGGCTGGACGGATGTATCGAACCCCTGGCCGGAACCCATTGTCGGGATGTAACGCTCGAGGAAAAAAATCTTAACGACGGAAAGAAGGAGAGAAAGCGAAATGAACGCATCCGATCAATTATATTAGGACCGCTTCGGCCCTGAGATGCGACCGGGGTTCGTGGTGTTCCTGCCCGCGAAGGCTGAGACTTGAGACTCCCTTCACCTTTCATCTCACAAAGGGCTTACTCGAGTAGGCCATATCATATCATCCCTCGCCCGCCATCACCATCGTCACCACCATCCGCCACGCTTTCACTTACACAAACCGGCAGACTCTCGCCGGGGTGAAAAAAAATCTGAAGGGCTGTCGATTTTATCCACGCTCGTTCCCGCAGGCTATTATCTTCTTTGCTCTTGGCTGAGTGAAAGAAAAGGATTCATCGTACTTGCTTCCTACTTACCTATATACCCGTTCGCTTCGGACCAGCCCAGTCACGCTACCTGTGAATATCTCAGACATCGACTTACACCTGGCACCGCAATTGCAATTGCAGTTGGACCACGACTGTAAACGTCAAGCAATAAAAACGTATTAACCACGACACTGCCTCCAGAGACGGTCCGCTCGCTCGCTCGCTCGTTAGATCGCGCGCCCGCATAGCATTGCATGAGACGACGCTGCTGCAGCTGCACTGGATCAATCAGAACGCGCTGCCCCGTAGGCTTTCTTATTCCGCGGCCGGCCTCTTTTTCCCGCCGCTCGATTCTGCTTTGGACCGAAAGCCCCCATCGACGGGCGGAAGCACCGATACGCTGATTATTGTCCCCCAGCGCGAGAGGGCATTTTCCTCCGACTGACTGGCCGATTGACCGGACGACTCCTGATTATTCCTTTCTCCGCCATCGCTAATATCATTATCACAATCATCATCGCTCGCTTTTTTTTGTTTGTTTCTCCGCTTCGAAGGGATCCCGGGAGGTTCAACGACACCGACAAGACTGACGACTGAGATGCACGCCAGCTGACCGTCTTGCCAGTCCGTTCGCTCGTTTGTCCGTTCGCTCGTTTCGAGGAGTAGCAATAAGAGAAGAGGACGAGAAGAAGGAGCTGTTGTTTGCCAGCCCGCCAGAAGAGACAGACGCCGCGAAATCGAGCCCGCTGGGCAAAAGCCGGAATTTGCGTCATTATTACCTGCCAGGCCAGCAGCAGCAGCCTTAGCCAGCCCGCCAGCCTTCTCTTCCCAAGAATAGCCTCGCTCTCTTGTCAGGAGACCCGCCGGCCAGGCTTCAGAACATCCAGCCTGCCAAACGGCCTTCGTCGACCGCTTTCCCATCCTCGCCATCTTCTCCGCTGCCGCATGCTGATGCCGCCGTCTCCATCTGGATCTGCGACGGCTTCCCGGTTGCTTCCTTATTAATACGAAGCTTAGCGACCGACTCCTGTTGGCCTGCTTTCCTGCTTGCCTCGCTCTTCCGCCCACACCTTCGCTCAGCCCGTGCTGGTGGTTGTCATCCATCCATCCATCCATCCATCGTTCGCTGCCCCGATTTCACCATCCCGGCTTCGTCGATATCGATCGTCTAGTATCCTTCCGATCGTTCAGCGGCAGCTCGCCACCCTTTGCGACGCCCCGCTTCCAGTAACCTTCTTTGACCGTAACGACCTCTTACGACCACATATACACCAGCGTCTTAATTGACTTTTTCCGCCGTTCTTTCTCGAGCTTTGTTCTTTTGGTGTCTCGAAAGCACAAATTGCGTTTAGAGTTTTGATTTTCTGCAATCGACTGTTTCGAACCTTCCTCGCGCCGGTTGATCCCCTCAGACAGTTATTCGCTCGTTGTTTCTGGGAGGAAGACGACTGAAAACTCGGCCCGGTAATACTTAATATATCGTGTCCCCAAGACACCGATCGAGAGGGACGCCCGCCTTATATATACCGACACGAATCCCGGACCCGGATGACCTGCTTGGCCGCCTGAATCGACTGTTGCGATTCCTATCCGAAACGACGCCTTTGCTGCTTTCGGTGCATTTGATATCTGGATACTTTGATCCAGGGTTGTTGGGGGGTTTCACCATACAATCGAACGGCATACTAGCGGTTTCGACTGATAGGGACGGAACGAAACGAGAGATACAATATCACACCTCCGCGCCAACAAGATGCGGTGGTTCTCAAGTTCGAGGTTGGCGGTGGTATGGACGGCAGCGCTTGCCGTCCGGTCGACGGCCTACGACCTCGATGTCAACAGCGAGGGTATGTAACCTTGTTTCCCGTTCCCGCTGCCTCCCGTCACATTAGCCGATGCGGCGTAGCTAACCAACGGCTGTGCCTCCAATCTAGACTCGATTATTAAAGGTGCGACACTAGCTGCTGATGGCATGATGCATTACTACGCGGGTCATCTGCCCGGGAATACGCCGGGTATCCTTCCCCCACCGTACTACTGGTGGGAAGTCGGCGCCATGTTTGGCGGCCTGATAGATTATTGGTGGTACACCGGGAATGATACCTGGAACGATATCGTGATGCAGGGTCTGCTGCACCAGATCGGCCCCGACGGCATGGTCATGCCCAAGAACCAGACTACGACCGAGGTATGGCCTCTCCCTCATGCGATGTCTTACTATTTGTGAAAGCTCGGCTGGCTGACTTTGATGGACGCAATAGGGTAACGACGATCAAGCGTTCTGGGCGATAGCTACGATGATGGCGGCGGAACGGGGCTTTCCGAATCCCCCAAAGGACAAGCCTCAGTGGCTTGCGGTCACTCAGACGGTGTTCAATCTGCAGACGACGAGATGGGATATGGAGCACTGCAATGGCGGTCTTCGGTGGCAGATTTTCACGTGGAACAACGGTTACACCTATAAAAATACAGTCTCGAACGGTTGCTTGTTCCAGCTGGCGGCACGCCTTGCTCGGTACACGGGCAACTCGACCTACGAAGACTGGGCGGACAAGATCTGGGACTGGACTGTCGAGTCCGGCTTGGTGTCTGACGACTACCGGTTCTACGATGGTCTGGACATCCCGTCAAACTGCTCGATCAACCACAATCAGTGGTCGTACAATGCGGGACTGTACCTTGCCGGGTCAGCCTACATGTACAACATTGTACGTACCCCTCATCCTCGCCGCTTTATGACATCTCTGGATCCGACGGCTGACTAACATATTTCTGCAGACGACCGGCGCCGTACAGGAAAAATGGAAGACTCGCCTCGACGGTATCCTGTGGATGGCGGGGGTTTTCTTCCATCCTACACAAGCGGACGTCATGTACGAAGCCATCTGCGAACCATACCCGCGCGGCTGCAACACCGATCAAAAGTCGTTCAAGGCCTACTTTTCCCGCTGGCTGGCGATAACCACCCAGATGGCACCGTATACCACTGAGCTGATCATGCCCAAGTTGCGCACCTCCGCCACAGCCGCGCTGAAGACCTGCGTCGGCGGCACCGACGGCGTCACCTGCGGCTTGAAATGGTACACAGGAGACTGGAACGGCTGGGATGGCAACTACGGCGTCGGCGAGCAGATGTCGGTGATGGAAGTCACGCAGAGCCTTCTGATACCCTTCAAGACGCCGCCGTTCACCGAGGTTGTAGGCGGCAACAGCACCGGCGACCCCGCAGCTGGTGGTGCGGGCGACAACCCACAGCTCAACGCCATCACCGATCTGTCACAGCCGACAGGCGGACAGAAGGCCGGCGCGGCGATTGCCACGCTGACAGTTCTGTCGATGACCGGCTACATGGTATATTACATGGTGACATAGAGAGTCTCAAAGTTTTTGTTTTTGTTTTTGTCGCTTTCTTACATTGCGGAGGGACTCGTGTTCAAGTTTTTTTTTTTATTTTCCCCCGTTGATATATACGATATTTTAAGAGCTTTGGCATTTGGGTAGACGGATGGGGGTCGTTCGTTCGTTACGTTGAGGTGGAAGTCCGTTATACGTACGTTATCAGTGCGTATAAACCCCGTTTCCCGCGGCTGTTGCGCACGACGGGCGGGCGGGCGTTCTCTCGGCTGCGTTCGCGGCCACATCTCGTTCTCGGATTCGTTTCGCTTTCATTCCTTTGGGGATCTTTCGGTAGGTCCTGCGATTGCATTGGGAAACTTAAAAATGGAGTTTACGCGTTTCTTGCACTGATTGATTCCCTTTTTACCTCTTCATTTGGATTTTTGTGTCTTTTTTTTTCGAGCCTTACGATGCTTATTGTACGTGCAGTTGGGTAACTTGCTGTCGGCCGGTGATGAAGCCAGGCCGGCGGGTCATTGTTGAGAGCTTGCATGCATGCATATCTGGGCATTATATATCTGGGGTACTGTTGACGCTTTTGCCTTGGGGTCCCACCTCAATCTTCCTGTCTGCGAGTTGACTGTTATAAATCGGCTCGTACGTGCGTGCGTTGGATATCGAGATGTTGCGAGTTGGATGATCGATTCAATTGACTAGATGCATGGCTGCTCGTCTGCCTTTACCATTCGTTGTGCCATTGTTCCCGTGTATAGGTGTGTGTTAGTAGTTCTGCGGACTTTGGGTTATAACTATACGAATATCGAGCGCCGAGTTATCATGTAGTATATACCTACCTACCTACCAGACCGGACCTTCGACGTCTACTGCAGCAATACGGGTAATATATAGTAGCTGTGAATTTGATAGAAATGACGTATATCCCGATACACTCCTCGCCCTTATATACATTACTTTAAATTACAGATAGGTTGGTGACGTTCGATAGATATGTTGAGGACAGATATCGTGCGTGGCTACTCCTCGGAATCTAGATCTGGCTTCTTCGGCTCCACGAACCGCGTCTTCGCACGGCGCTCCATGAAGAACTCGTCGAACCGCACGTCCTCGCCGTCGACAGGCGGCATCTCCCAGAACGTTGCCGACTTGGTTGACCCCTCGACTTTATCCGCCTGGTACTCGCCGTACTCTTCCTCGTCGTCCTCGTCGTCGGCGACGGCCTCGACGACGAACGCGGTGCCCGTTGCCGGACCATACCCGTAGGGAAACCACTTTTTGGCGCGCGCGACCAGCGCTTGTTTCCGCGCGACGACGTCCGCGGGGAAGACGTACCCGCCGCTGTTGTCGTCACCCTTCTGCTCTCGCCGCTCCCGTCGCCGTTGCCGCATCTGCGCGACCCATGTTGCCGAGTCGCTGGGTATGCTGGCGAACTCGTCATAGTGCTCCTTGCCCCAATCCAGATGCACGACGAGCACGGGTATCGTCTGCCGCGGCTGGAAGACAACGTACTCCATCCCGCTGTTGGCAACGTGGCTGTCGGCGCCGGGATACGCGGCGCTCTGCGTGCGCCAGTTGTCCGCGCGGGTAACGGTTGCAGTACGTCCCATTACCGTCGCGCAGACGATGAGCTTCAACCCGCTGAACTGCCATGTCGGCGTCGCGGCAGCCTCGTACCCGCTGTACAGCAGGGAAAAGCGGGGGGACGGCGACGTGTATATCCCCCGGCCGTACGTCGACCCGCAGCGGACGCCGAGCGGCGTGTCGGTGCTGGGATCTGTATCTCCGGGCCGGAGGAAGCCGTGCCGGATGATGTTTGCGATCGCGTGGCGCTGGGTGCCGTGGAACGTGCACTTGGGTGTGACCAGCACGTCTGCGAGCGCCTCTCGCGCGCGGCGGTCAGCGAGGATGGAGGAGGTAGCGGTGCTGGCGGGTGGTCGTTTGTGCGCGGGGACGCATTGGCGGAGTTGTGATGTTGGCAGGGTGAGGAGGCGGGTGCGGATGTTCTGTTGGACGGCGTGGAAGGCGGCGTAGAGGCTTGGTTTTATCACGTTTTCAACGTGGAGGATGCGGTATTCGCGCGGTAGCAGCGCGCAGATGTCCGCTATCGAATTGCCGAGGAGTGCTTGTACGGCTGCTGGGGTGCTGTAGGACGTTGGGTCGACGCCGAGTTGCGACGCTAGTATCTGGCTGCGGGATGCGGATGCGGACGCTATATCCACCGTTGGGTTATGGGTATTAGCGGCAACCACAGCCCGGTAGGAGAGGAGGTGTTCGTGTGCTGTGCTGGCGAGGGTGAAGGCGAGACCGTCAGAGGCGAAGGCGCCGTAGGTATCCTCGTTGTCCGCACGCGTCAGCCAGCGGTGTGCGGTGGCGGCGTCGTCGACGGTGGCTAGAATCCCGCGAAGGGCGATACGGATCCCGTCGACGACGAGCCGCGGGAGGGAAATATTGTCGATAGTGTAGGAAGGTAACGTGACAGGGTATGATGGGCCAGTGAAGAGGGTTAGCGTCATCTCGGGGTATTCGAAAACGAGACGGTCATGGAGGGTGGCGTCGAAGCGGTTGGAGTCTGCGATGAGGGAGGCGGTATACAGGCGGTCGATTTCTTCGTCGCGGAGGACGGCGAGTTCGGTGAGTTCATCATCGGTGAAAGTGAGAGAGGCCGTGGAGGCTGATTCCAGCGTAGCTTTGAAGATATGTGATTGGGAGATATTGGGACTACCTGAGGAGGAGTGTGCGTCCGAATCGGATGTGTAGTCTGAGTATTGCTCTTCGTCGTGGAAGGTGTCGATTCCGGGCTCTATTAATGGTGCTGCGGTCGTCATTGTAGGGAGTTGATTAGGATATCATACGTATAGCCGTTTAAACGTTTGTTGGAGGTCAATAAGTTATTGATTGTCTGCGAAGTATTCTGAAATGATATGACGATGCTGGAGTCGGTGTAATCGGGATATCAAGAAATATTCAAGTCGATAAATAGGCAGACAGTAATTTTCTTGGATACCGCATGTAGGCGGTGGATTCGAATCGCCTTTATCTCTTGAATTCTCACCCGTTGGGAATACTTAAATCCGAATAGAGTGCTCCGGGTTTCTATGATCTTGTGAATGAAACTACGAAAGCGAAGTGCGAAGAATTTAAATTTCGAAATTATACTTAGGAGACCGGTCAATTGCACCGAGAAACCTATTGTATGAGTCAAAACGGCGTTATATTGACAGTTAGCCTCGCGGAGGCTGAGACGTTACGCAAGGCTGGTGTCGAGGCGGAACCTCTGATTACACTCGCCGGCCAATCGTAGTAGTCTGGCTTGCGAGACAAGCTTTACGGGCCGCAGATGCGGTATGTTCCGCAGACACCTTCGTCAATTCCATGACTATTTCATACATGGTCACACAGATCCATTCGAATTCTCGAAGTCTGGTCATTGGGCTACGTACGAGCGTCTTGCTTGAGCCTTATGAGGTGTTGTTGTATTTTTTGCGTTGCGGCGACGGGATCCAACGTCACTCAACGCATTTGCTCTTGACGTCCCTGATGTTCCTCCACCTTCTGAGATCTTATATAGATCGTGGTGCACGAGCTGCTTGGATTGATTTCATACCCAGTCTTGCTTGGGCTGGTCAGCTCAGAGGCAACAGCACCTGTGAATAAGAACAGGAGGGCCTCTGTTTATCTCCGATTGATGCTAAATCCGAGTGCATGTGTTATGAGCAGATATGTATCTGACCGCCACGAGATCGAAGTGTGGCCATAGAGCATCATGAGCAGAATTATATGTATCGTCTTACTTGGCCATAAACAAGCGAATATAATGCTGGCCTTAAATGGCTATAAAGTCCCCCGGCTCATCGCTATCGGCGGGACTTTCTTCCTTCATCTACCATCCACAGAGATAGACCGCTTCCTCGGAAACCGCACCCCAACTACAACATTTATTCGAGTACAAGTTTCGCCCAGCTACGAGTCTTTTGTTACGCTGAAGAGATGGAAGAAGAAAAGGAACACCCGGCCCGGTATCCCCCGGCTCCCTCGGTGGTGACCGTGTCCGATTCCGAGTCCTGCCCGGAGACGATAATCGAGAAGGAGGACTTCGACTCCACCAGCACCGTTGAAATAGCAGCCACGGACAACACCTCGAACGACAGCCTTCCTCCATCACCACACGTGCATGTTCATGCACCGGTGCCCAGGCGTGACAGCAACCCGTGGACCTGGGATCCTCTCGCCAAAATCTCTCCGAAGCTAGACCCTCACAAACCACCGGAGAAGCTCTCGATGTGTCCTCACTGCCGTCGTGTCGAGACGGGCCTCACGCGGCTGCCCCCTCTCGAGGACCTGCCACCCTCAAACTACTACCGCTTCAGGGACGAAGAATCACGCCTCCCTCCTCTCGAGACCCTGCCGCCGACCCGCCGTTACCGCTTCGATGACATCGCTAACCAGGGCACCGCGCGAGTGTACCCGGACCCGCCGGAAATCAAGTGCGAGCTCGACCACCCGCCATTCCTCTGCCTGCTCCCATTGATACTCATGAACCTCGCCTACCTCTCTTGGTTGATTGCCGACCTCTGCTACAGCTATGGTCCGTACACCCGCTTCAAGCCCTACTTTACTTCCAGCGGTGTGGAGCTCAACCGTGGCATGGAGATCTTTGCCGGCGTCTTCCTCTTCCTCACAAACATGGCGTTTTTGTGCAAAATCGTCTTCCGTGGCCCCAACTACAACGGCCCGTCCATCTCCCAGGCGTCCCGCGGTGACAAGAAGTGGGTTGCTCGAGCGGCCATCTTTGGCTGCCTGCCCGTGATCATGCTCATTATCATGGCCGCGATACGTAAGAACATGCAGGTGGTCCTCTTAACCGATAAGCCTGTCCCTACTTGCGAGAACCTCGGGTACCCTACCCGTCTTCAATTCGAAGTGCTGGACCATGCCACCGTCCGTAGCAACCAAACAGGCCTCTACAACAACGTCACAATCTCCAGCAACTCGACCTCCGCCACCCTCCAATTCGAAACCATCTACGACCCGGAGGCGCTGCAGAATACCTTCGTCCTGTCGAACACTAAGGGAGACATTCACGACGTGTTGATCGACTACTTCTTGACGTCGCGACAGTACACGGTCAAATCACACAGCACTAACGAGACGGACAACCCTCTACCGGAGTACGCTGGCGGGTCCTGGCAGGAGGCTCCCGGACTCGGCTTCCAGAATCTGGTACCGCAGATGCAGTCGAAGAAGGTGAATAAATGGCAGATCAAGGCATTCTCGGACGGTAGCTTCCTGGAGCTTTTCCCTAGCGGCCCCGGCGTGGACGAGAAGAAGGCCTGGCTGCGAACGCTCGATCGGCGGGATACCAAGCGGAACACGTATATGGAGGCTTGTACCATGGGTGGGGTCGAGGATGTTTCGACGCTCGTGCCGGCCGGGGTGTTGCTGATCGGATTTGCGAAGAACGTCTACGACACTACAAATTAGTGGCTTCACTGGTCAAACACCACGCGACTGAGAAAAAAAAAATGGGCGTATATTGTTGAAAAGGACCGTTGCAGTTTACATATTTTTGTTTTCTTCGGATTATATAGTCGTTTTTGTTTAGGACTGGCACTACCTAGTTTGCATGAGACGGTTTTGGTGGGAGGCGTCCTTGGTCGGCGTTCGAGAAATTAGTTTTGAGGCTGGACGCGATATTGGCTTAGATACATAACTGCTTGTGCATGAATGCATTCGTTGATTTTATTTTCTGTTTCTTATCGTTCGGCTCCCGTTAAAATGTACTTACCTTTCACCACTAGACCTACAAGCTATCAAAAGTTACGGAATGTATCGCATAGTTTGTTTCTACAAGATGTTTTATATTTATATCCTAAAATACACTTTCTTAAGGCACACCTTGAAGCAACTTGAAGTAACGCTGGAAAAACCTAGATATACTCCATAACTCCAATAACTCCTCCTACAGCCCCTACGTATATATAGCCATCTAAACTCTAGTATACCACCACTACGGGGATATCAATCGCTAACATGCACCTCACTTCCATTGAATCTATATTCCAGATTGTGCTGCGAGCGCGAGCAGCATTGGCGACCGCTCCCGGAAATGCTTGCCCCAGAAATAGAAGATAAATGGGATAGGCATGAGTGCTGTCGCGAGAGTGGCGAGGATCGTGCTGGCGATAGCAGGTGAAAGATTCGAGTACATTTTCGGCGCGAAGAGGGGGAGGATGCCGCCGAGGAAACTATAATATACGAAATCCATTAGCATCAGCAACCGAGACATGTCGCAACAATCCCTTTGTTGCATTTTTCAACAAGAGATGTGGGTATTCGATTACCTTCGCGAGATTGCGTTTCCTGCCATTGCACTGGCGGCGTAGATTGAGTAAGAACTCAGCTAGGACATCAATTTCTCGTCAGCACACCTACGCTCAGGAGAAGCTGTCTTGGTGAATTATGTAAGTATGATTATACACACCAGGTAATTCCAGCCGTTCGTGAAGACAACCGTTGTGCCGAGGCCGTACGGTATCCCTGCCAGGATACAAAAGACCCACGGCTTGACGATACCCGGGTCGCACGTCCATGCGAATATCCACAGGCCGATGGAGGCTAGTACTGCTCCCACGCAGGCGAACCATATCAGCGCTTCTGGCGGGATTCTAATATCCACGATATACTATTAGCTTGTGTCCCGAGCTTGTACATACGCCTATGCAAACGTGGACATATGCAAACTGATGTATAGCTACTTACTTGCCGGTCTCCGGATCGACTTTGTGTCGCCGGACCCCCCACCGCGAAAGTGGGTCAGTCGCCACACCCGCCGACGTCCCAATCAAGATCCCCACGAACCCCAACCCCGCAATCTGCGGCTCCCACCCGCGCAACCCCATAAACACAACTGGATACGCGATGAACGACATGTAGAGCAGCGCGTATATGACGGACAAGTACAGCGCCCACGCCAGGCATATTGCTTCCGTGAACAGCATCTTTAGCGGCCGCTTGAAATTGCGGCGCAGCAGGGTGGCGAGCGAGGTGGCGGGAGGGAAATCGAAGCGGGAAAAGTACTTGTCGTCGCCGGTGGTAAGGCGCCTATGGCGGGCTTTCTCGCGGAGGATGTGCGGGCCGTAGGTTTCTGCGACGAAGAAGCCCGCGACGAAAAATATGCCGGCGGCGATGAGGGAAAAGTAGTTGATGGAGCGCCAGCCGAGGTAGCCTAGCCGCATACATACCGTCAATGAACTCAACATCCTATGTAAACGTCCCCCTTGGATTTGAGGAATTATCTTATGATTTATACATACGGAAGAGGACGCCGCCGATGATGGTACCCAGCGGCGGGCCGTTCATCGCCGTGATGGCAAATACCGCGAATGCCTTTGATCGCTCATCTGCACTCTGGTATATGTCTGCGATAGTACCCGGCGCGTTCGATATCCCAACGGAGCCCGATACCGCTCCGAGAAAGCGGATGATGATGATTGTCTGGATGTTTTTGGCCACGCAGGCTGGGATTATGAAGATTGTGAATGAGGCCATACCAATAATGTAGACCTGCGCGCAGAAACGACAACCATTAGCCCTCAGTCACTCCGTACGGGTAGATAATATCAACATCAACGCTAGGAACGTACAATGCGGCGGCCATACATTCTATGTTTAGATGCCGGATTTCATGTCGTTAGCAGGTGAATTCATGAAATTTGCCTGACAGTCGAGGAATTGACCAGTAGGATTCAGAGAGATTTCTATGCTTACTCCGATAATGGCGCTAGTATCAACGGTGCCACGCCCATCCCGAACAGGTACGCCGATACCCCGAGAACAGTAATCGTCCGGTTGGTGATTCCAAACTCGGCCATCATGCCCGGTATCCCAGCAGTATACGACGACGAGTAGAACGCCCTATGGTATAACACCATTAGGTTTCACCCGGCTCAAAGTCAGAGGTTGGACACTCACACGCAGAAGCCCTGCATCGACACTGTGAACAAACAGAAGAACCGGTAGAGCTTGGACCAATTATACGGGTTCTTCGGATCTTCAGGGCCTTCCCATTCGATTAAATAATCCTCGTCCTCGCCGCTGCTCTCGTCTCCAGCTTCCTCTAGCTCCCTCCAATCCTTTGTAGACGCTTGCGATTTCCGCGACGCTGCGACGACAGACGAGAAGCGGCGCGTCCGTGTCGTAGCCTCCTCAATATCATCAGCCTCGACGATTGTGTCGAGATCGATAATGTCGCCGATGACGTATTGCCGCTCTTGCTCCAGGATATCGGCGATGGCGAGCGCCTTGGACATCCGCCGGCTGACCCGTCTGCTGCTGGCACGGCGGCGATAGGGATCATTCTGAATTTCCTCCTCGGTTGGTAGGATTAGCTTGCCGGCGAAATTGTCGTTAAACTGTACTTTGGCCGGCTTTTCGTCGGGAGAAGGGGGAGTAGAAGGTCCGGAGTCCGACATGTTCTCGACGGTTGACAAGTGTAGCCTGTGAGGGGAATATATAGAAATAAAATGCTTTGCTGTACATATGCTAGTGTTGAATATATAATTAAAGGAACTTGGGTATTTATGAACCGACTCTATATAAGAAAGTCCAGACGACGGTAATTTTTATCAGACGGTAGGGGTATCTAAAATGCAACAAGAGAATCGCCGGAGCCCACTACAATATTGCGATCGTTAGATCGTGTCGAACATATAATCAATGTCCCTTTTCCAAGGTAATAGCTGCTTGTGTCGTGACTGCCGGTCGCTGCCTGTGTAGTGGAGAGTGACCGTCAGGGCCTTTCGAATCACCTGTCGGAATGAACCGAGAACGACAGGCTAGGAGGCATGGAGTGCGCCGGAGGACAAAACAGCTCTATATAAATGTACTCAAGTCGCCCCGTGAGCCAAACAGTCGTACAACTTTCTCTTCAAGTTGCTATTGACTCGAGTACGTAAGTAAGTATAGATAGATCTATCGAAGATAGTCAAGCTTTAGATGCGGTTGCCCCCACTATATTGGGACTTGGAAGAAAGACCAGCTAAAGAAATTAGATACGGCTGTGCCCACGCTCATGGAACTATGCCTCAGTTGATATAACACAGAGGAGGTCTACACTCGACCGGCCAAAGAAAAAGTCTATGCTGAGTCAGTAATTATAAGCTTATCTCTCAGTCGGTGGCTGGGGTTATAAGAGAACAGTTTCTTAAGACCTATAGATCTAGACACTTCACTTTGTAAACGACTAGGCAGAGATCTTGATCATCCCGTGAGCCCTTGCTTGGAGATGTATACTTGTGGCAGTATGGTACGTATACTGAATCGTACGAGCATGCACGGCGATATCAAAATAGGCTACGGACGACGAAAACGTATCCGTCGGTGGCAAGCTATCGCTCTAATGCAATGCGGCCAGCAGTGCATGCGCGTGCATTGAGGAGCCGCTATAGCATTCTAAAACGCTATGTGGTTATACCATAGACACTCAAATATGGGACTAACTGAGAGTCGCAACAACGCCGACCCGTCTAGATACATTTAAACGTCCGAAGCTGCCGCATCAAGCTTTCGGCGCATGCAAGCCGTGGCCGCTATCGGGCGCCAGAAACCGTTACAGCTGCGGTGGGTATTTTTGCGTTGAATGCAACATGACTCCGGCCAGCATCGGGCAGCACTCCAACTAGCCACAATCAGTCGAGTCATACTCGTGCCGATACTAAACCGTTAAGCGTCCCGGTGCCGGCGCACACCAAATCGTCTACATGGTAGCTATTACGTACAGGCGCTATAGCGCTAGTCATGAAACTCATGGCACGTATGCATGCAGAGCGCCTGTAGTGGGGCATTAGCGGCCTCAAACTCGGCAGGCAGCGCCCGTTTCGGAAGCAGGGTTGGAGCTCTGCTCGAAAGGCCGCGCAACATTTCTCCGTAAATGAATGCCGAACGTGCTGCGGTGTTAAGATAGAAAGTCTCTTATACCTAGCATCTACTGTTCTTTTGGCGATTCAGTGTCCGATAATGTGACGGGTTGGTTTTGGAATTAACGTGAAATTGTTCTATCACGTGTACCAGATATTGCAGATATCCGCTGGTAGCCTATCAGTTCAGGTCCATTTTGGCCAGTCTGTTCTAGCGAGCTTTTGCGTTATTTATGTCCGTCTGGCTATCATGTCATATTCGGATCCGTGCTCCGGACCGCGGCTAGCTCCGGGCTACATGGATTATGCCCGTCCGTATCAGATATCGGGCATTGGTGCCTGAACGCTGTGTAAACGCGGGATATATTGTTTTCCTCGATTACCTAATTTCGACTTGCAAACCCATGTTTCGAAATCAAAAAATGAAGTCGGTCAGCTTTCCCGCCAGTAACAGTTGATCGTTCTAGCTATAAACTCCATCCTACTGCTTATGTAATCATTCACTCGAGGCTTTGTCGTGTGCACTCTTGGTCACATCTTTTGTATAACATTACGTTGAATCATCCGTCAAGATTTTCCTCGGCAATACTTGTTCGTCTATACGCTTCTATATATATACATATTCCCATGTACATGTACTTCCAGAGGTACAGTTGCCGTGAGGTTAGGCTAGCCTGAATATATGGTATGTATTGCTTGATAACGAGGAACTCGCGTGCGGTTCACGGCTGTATATACCTCTAGAGAAAAGTATACTCTATGCGTACAGATTCCTAAGCATCAAAGTAGAGATCGAATTCTATCTAGGTCTGTATAATGTATTCCTGCAGGACGGCGCCAGTGTGATCTCTGCTTAACTTTGTCCTTAAGTCCGGCGACTGGTCACTGGACCGCTGCTGATATACGGAAATCTCTGATTCCGGTGGTAATTTGGTTTTCGCATCAGGCATGGGCATCTTTATATGCCATGCGGAGCTATAGCTAAGGACCAGATTATATTAGTGGGTTGGCTTGTGGGAGAGTGTTGTTGGTTTTTGAGCTAATCTGCGTTGGACCACGGCCCCCAATCTGCAAGGGACCAAAATCAGGATAGTTCGTCGCAGCTATAATTCATCAGGAAATCCCGTTTGGGTACATTCTTTGCCGAACGGAAGAGCTTTCCCGGAGAGGCGTTTTGGTACTAGTGTTACCATGGCCATACCCCAGAATCAGCGAGTTCCGCGGGCATTTGACAGATATCTCATACATGTACAAAGCCAATTTTAGACGGCAAAGACGAGAGAGACAGCGGAAGATCAGACTCAACTAAGCCGTATAGTAATTAAGTGTATTAAATTAATGTAAGAGAGGCTAGACGTGATAAACAGAAAAACCACAAGATACACAGTTTGAGTTCTCCGCGCGAGAGGCAATATAAACATGGTACGAGGCAAAAGGAATGTCAACGCGACAGAAAGATCGCGAGACTTAAACGTTTGTAGAAATGCTCTTATAGCGCCAGGCGGTATGTTATGCCACAATTGCGCTTCGTCTTCTGCCATACGCGAGGGCTTATCCGTTAGTGTGCGAAGAGATATATTACTCTAATATGGCCAGCAGTCCTGGGTCAGAATATTCCCATTGAAGTAAGAGGCGGAACCTGAGGGCTCACATTTGATTATGAGAAATGTAAAGAAGTTGGCTAATCGGCATCCTGTTCGTTGCTCAACGCCGTTCTCTTCGCCTTCTGCACAATTATTGTTGATGTTGAGGCGCTGATAATTGTCGAAGGTGTCCGAGTGTTCGTTGTCGTTGTCGACGTCGACGTGGAAGTCGACGTTGATGTCGATGTTGATGTCGATGTTGACGTTGACGTCGAGGTGGTGGTCGAAATCGAGGATGTTGTCGACGTTGACGTCGACGTCGTTGTCGAGATCGAAGAAGTTGTTGAAGTTGTTGTCGCCGTAAAAGAAGTAGTGGTAGTCGAGGTACTTAGAGTCGATGATGTACTAGTAGTTGTCGACACAATCGAGTTCACATACCGGGAGGTATAAAGGTTGACTACCGTCACAGCCTCGTTGGGGTTAAGGTCATACGGATTGCCTGGGTCGTTAGCCGCTGCAAGGTTGATTAGCTCGGTTCCAAGGTCGAACGAATCGATTTCCCCCACAACGTCTTCGACTTCCTGTGTCAAGACGCCTCTATTGATGTCTGTGATATTGCGTTTCAGTCTGTCCCTCATCCTTTCGGCGATCATCGAGAGCAGGAAGTTCCTGTACACGAACTCAGCGTCGGCGTTCATGCCTGGCCAATTGGGGTTCGCTAGCTTGACTTTCTCGTCAACCAATTGGGACATTTCGTCGAAGTCAAGGAACAGCTGTCGCGCGGCCTCTAAGACGTTTCCTGCCGCGGCGTTTCCGAACGGATCCGTCCCCGCCGCTCTCTTTGTGCGCCGTCTTCCAAATACTGCGCCTAAATCAACGGCGGCGGCATCGGCAATGTTGACCTGGTCTACCGTTTCTGAACCGTCAGGATTCGTAACTGGTATGTTGATGACTCCTGAGGAGTTTGCCGCAGTCTGATTCACCCAGTCCGCGAACGCATTCTTCGCGCAGTCCGGTACACGCTCCGACATGTACATGGCGTAAAAGTACGCTGACATCACGATCTCACTAACGTGACTCATTATGGTCTGGGTCTGGAAGAGGATTGTAAGCTTCTGCTCTGTTACTTCGTCCAAACCCATCTGGTCTGTGATTGTCAGAAAGTCGTCGAAGTCTTGTCTTTTTTTAAGCTTCTCCGGCTCTGCTTCGGGTTTTGGCAGCTCGCTTGTGTCTCGTTTCTTGTTGTCGACTGGATTGCCATTGCCCAGGACGAACTTGGCGGCATTGACAGTTGCGGCAACCTCAGTCTTAGTATTGAGGGCAGACTCGGAGGCCTGAGTGAGCCCGTTTATGAACTGCTGGAGGAATGGCTGGACGACAGGCCATGTCCACTCCGCGACTCGTTTTGCGTTATCCCAGGAAAAGAGATCTAGAAATGCTCTTCTTTGAAGTTTGTTGTCTGCTTCATTTTCTTCCGACGATTCTTCTTCGGACACATCCTCAATTATGTCTTCGTCCCTTTCTTCATTCGTATTATGTAGCGACCTATCTGCTACCGATACTTCATTTCCCATACTCCTCGAAGGTATTGATTTGGCATCATCACCTTTGATGGGAATCCTGTTTGCAAGCGCCGCATCGACGGCCTCGTCAACTTCCCTGTTTTTTTCATTGTCTGCTCCTGAAGATTCCGCGTCTTCAGCTTCTCGCTGTGCAGTCTGTCCAATGGCCGGATTCGACCAGTCTGAGCTCTCCAGCCATGTCAACAGGTCTATTGATCGAGGCTCTTGCTTGACTGGATTGGCCTTGGCGGTGAGCCATTGCAGGGCTAATAGTATTGCTGGATTTGTTCTCATTTTGCTTCGCTTAGATGAACAGCGGCGTGGGAAGCTAAAATGGGGCCAAATACGCTTGAATGGCTTTTGTGTGGGTGTAATGTGGTGAGAATGCGAATATCACGTTTGAAAGATCAGCTTCATTTTGTTATATAGTGGCATATTGGCACGAGGTCAAGCCGTGCCATCTGGAGAGTAAAGCGTGTCCCCTCATAATTGCTTGAGCATGAGGCATATACGTGGATGCCGTCTGGCCAGTTCTGTTGCGGCGAATTGAGTTCGTGATACGGTATGCCACATAAAATCCTGTGTGACGTTAATTTTTCGCCAATATAGAATGATATTTGGCGAGTTGAGGGGGAATTATTGGCCAGATGGGCGTCAAGTTCTCAGTTTTCGTACTTTGAATTTGAGCTGTTTCCTCGCGTGGGAGCGTTTTTATAAGCATTGACACCTTGGCCCCATCTACCAGCACGTTTTCCCCAATTGTCGATTACGCCCCAAACGTGCACGGGTGTGAAGCGTGGTGCCTCAGGTCGAAGCGGCGCGTCCATTTTGTTATTAACGCTCGCAGTGTGAGTGTAATCGCCAGATGCCCCATTCTCGACGTGACCCTCCCATCGACGCAGTGACTTTGGTATAGGCGAGTGAGGAACCCCATGGTCCGGTATTGGACTGGCATCCCACCACTTTTCGCCGCACACCTCCCACACGCGAGAAACAGCTCTCTTGAAGCTGAATTTCTCATCTTCTCCGGTATATTTCCCAGTTGTCGTGAAATCGGCCTTTTTGCCCGCAAAGTCCAGATCTTCATCTGCCTTGTAAACTGCGCGCTTCGATGCCACAGGGTCATTTGAACTCTCAAGGATATGCTCGTATAGCGAGACATTCGGCCTGAAGGGGACCGTAAGATCTTGGTGGGCTTCTGCGAATGCTTCGGAGTGAAGAGAGTCGCTGTCATCTGAGGTAACAGTTTCAACAGCATCCGGGAAGAATAGGTCCTCGATAGGAACCTCTGCACGGATGAGCAGCCTGCAGCGGCATTCGTAGATAGCATCTAAGAATGTGATGAATCTTTTTGCTTCGTGACGATGAGACTTAATCGTTAATACTGGGACATCATCCACTATGATTGTTGAAAAGTTGGAAGCGATGGTGATGTAGTCTGCAGGACCCAGAGTCTACTCGAATATAGATCGTCAGTTCCACACACATACATCCGACGAAACGATATAACCTTACCTCTGCGAAAATTTCGTCAAACGTGAAAAGGGCCGTCTGATCGCACGTTCGATTCAACCGTACGTCCCTGCCGTACACCTTGAGAGAACATGATTTCCATGACACCTCACGGCATGGTACAGCATCCTTCACTGCTGTCTTCCACGCTTCCTCAAGATCTCCATTCTTGAGATAATAGAACTTTGGTACGGAGATTGCCTTATCTTCGTGATTCTTAGAAGGGACCGCCACAATCCGTCCATGTTCTCCCCGCCGTCTCCAATCAACGTTGCTGCTCATATCCCATATCTCGCATCTGCTCCTTAAGATATCTTCGAATATTCCAAACTCCTCCCGTCGCCACTCCGCAGCCACCAGATTCTCCGGCAGCCGATTTGACGTAGCGATAAGGACACCACCTAGCATGAAGAAGTTGCAAAATAGGCTCTTCAAGATCTTGCCCGCGGCTTTATCTGGCATCTGAAATTCGTCTAGGAACAGGATCGTCGACGTCGATACCAGTTCCCTAGCCACATGTAGAATTGAATACGTATCCCGCATGTCCGTTCGACGCCGGTGATCCTCGAGCTTTGCGTACACGGACAGCATGAAGGTATCATAATGAATCCTTTGCTTTTGTGCGTGCGGTAGTGAGGACGCCAGAAGGTCCGCCAGCATGGATTTACCACATCCCACGCTTCCGCTGAGCAGCAGTCCTCGTGGAGACTGTAATCCTAGTAGATCTTCATCTTTAGATAAAGTTCTAATCAAAGCTTTGCTCTGCGCTTGTGGCGATTGCCAGCTTGTTGGGAGAAACTCGCTATCCCGCCACGAGCTACTTGGTTTCGAGCCTGCATGACCTTTCTGCGTGTCTTCCAGAGCCCTCAGCGAAGTCGTTACTGCATCCAATCGCTGTTTCAGGTCGTGATATCGCTCAGGTTTGTAGTCTAGCAGCCGTTCATAAACGCCCTGAATGACAATCGCAGCCCGGTGCTGGTTTGGGTCCGAGGATAGAATTCCAGTGTCGACTAAGTTCCGATAGATATGTAAAGGGTCAGTAACTGTGAGGTTAAGGCCCGGTCGTTGCGCCGCTCGGATCGTCCGATATGTTGGTAGGGGATAAAGAAGTTCCCTAAAGTGTTTCATGCTTGCAGAAACCGTCGGTGGTCTCCTGCTCGTGTAACCCAGACGTCGTCTTCTAGGTACCTGATCTGATTTTACATTTTGGAGTGGTTGGCAGCTGGAAAGGTTGTGGCCACCACGCGGTTCCGAATTGCGTTTTATACGCGAGACTCGACACTAAGCCCAGAAGAATCAAGAATCAGGTGAAGCCACAGTCTCGCGGCTCAGCCTGCAACGGTGAGCTGCTGCAATGATATTTACGAAGAGAGTAGTTTAAACGTTTGCTCATGCCCGAATATATGTATAAATTAATTAAACGCTCAAGCATTATAAACATCAAGGGATCAAACCACATGCACAATCAATCGTATACAAAATAACCAACCCGCGGCACCGACGAACATTCAACAATAAAACAAATCAGACAAGAGCCAAAAATCAATATGCGAACAACCAGTGCTTCTATGGAAGCTCGCGCTTCAAAGAACCTCTCTCTGTCGTATCAATCAAATAGGCATGGACAAACTAGCATTAGAGTATTACACCGACTTTCTTCGTCGGTTTCATCGGAAATTCAACGCTTGCAAGGTGTGGGTTAGATCAGGAAAGGATACACACGCACGTTAGGACAGCAAGAATTTGTTGGCAGTAATTGAGGAGGAGGAGGGACTTTTGTAAATTAAGTCATCACAAGGGAACGGAAAGATACTTTTGGGCGAGGAGTTGAGGAAAGAGACAAAAAAACGAGAGAAAGAAATTATCCTGTATGGTTAGTATCATCAGAGGGGAACGAGAGCTGGCAATGATCTTTCACGGTCTAGTATTTCTATTAAACCGATCAATGTTTTAGGCGCCATCAACATCTATTCGCCGTCAAGGATGGATCGAGAATCAAAGGGCTCTTTTTACAGAGACCTGGGGGCTTGGTCGCTTCCGATACCGTTGCTGCGCCCATCAACCGCGCCACTGGGCGGGATGGGGACGCCGGAAGTGCCGATAACAGGGTTGCTGGTATCTAGCTCAATATCGGAAACAGTGATCAGGGGAGTTCGTGTCCCTGGTGTATTTTCGCCAGAGTATGGCTCGTCGTCTTGCACAGCTTGAAGCTTCTTCATCTTCTCTTCTGCGCGGATTTGACGATACCACATTGACGAATACTTGCCTTTCAAGGCGAGCAGCTGCTCGTGCGTGCCAACCTCGGCAACCCTGCCGTTAGCTACAACGACGATTTGGTTTGCGTTTGTGATGGTAGACAGGCGATGACTAGATGACGGTCGAACATTTAGAAGATATCCAGAGAAATTTCTTGAGGGAGGGATATGCTACTTACGCAATGACAAGAGTGGTTCGGCCAGCGGTCAACTCTCTGAGGGCGGATTGGATGTGCTGCTCGGTCTCTGTGTCAAGAGAGGCAGTGGCTTCATCCAGGAGAATTATCTTTGGGTTTTTGATGATAGTACGAGCAATCGCAACCTACGTTCGTGAGTTAGCCAACCTGAACTGCAAGAAACAATCGGACCAATGACGCTTACCCTTTGCTTCTCTCCGCCAGACAACCGAAGTCCTCTCTCGCCGACTTTGGTACTGTATCCGTCTGGGAAGGTTAAGATTTTCTCATGGATGCTGGCGGCCTGGCATGCACGATACACGTCTTCGTCGGTTGCACTCGGATTGGCATACTTCAGGTTATACATCAAAGACTCGTTGAACAGGACAGTATCCTGCGGTACGACGCCAATCTTCTCTCGAAGACTTTCGATCGTAAAATCCCTGACATCGCGGCCGTCGATCCTGACAGCGCCGCTGGATGCATTGTAGAATCTGAAGAGCAGCCGTAGAATGGTGGTCTTTCCTCCACCACTTTCGCCGACAAAGGCCGTCGTTGTGCCTGGCTCGGCATCGAAACTTAACCCTCGAAGCGCGGGCTTTCGCTCGTCGTATGCAAAATGGACATCGTCAAATGTTATATGACCATCACAGCGATTCAACCGCTTGGTCTTCCCTTCATCCACGACCGTTGGTTTTTCCCTGAACAACTCGAGCATTCTCTCAGAGTTGATCATGGAGCTTTGAATGCTTCGGTAGAACGTTCCGAAGAAGTTCAACGGCCCTTGCAATTGCGCCAGATATGTCAGGAGGGTGACGAATTTTCCAACATCAGCTTGCCCGGTGGTCACTTGGTATGCACTGAGATAGCAAGCGGCGACAAGACCTAAGCTAAACATGAGATTTTGTGTCACGTTCATAATGTTCAACGAGGTCAGAACTCTGTATTCGGCACTTTGGAAACCTCTCACTGCCTCTCTGTATCGGTTGAATTCATATGTCTCAGCATTGAAATACTTCACGGTTTCGTATGCAATCATTGAATCGTTCCTTCACGTGCATCCGGTTAGCATTTGGCAAATTTCATGAGCACCGCATGTGCGCGCATTTGTGGGATGGCATGCTTACTTAACCGCATCCTCCTCCCGCGATTTATTCACCATCGTACGACGGATATCAGCCCTCCATCTGGCCATTCTCACAGTCACGTAAAGGTATGCGCCAGTCACGATAATTATGATCAACGCATAATACGCGTCATAATTTGTCAAGAAATAGACCACAGCGACACCCAGGTCCAACAACATGGGAAGCACTTGGAATGTCACCATTTCCAAAAAGTTGTTGATGGCAGCGCCTTTCGACAATGCCGACAACACTTCGCCAGTCTTCTTACCAAGATGGAAGTCAAGGGAAAGAGAATGGACGTGCTCGAATGCCGCCTGCGATATCGATCTGTAGGAATATTGGCTGATTGGAATCCAGAGGATCGAACGTATGCCTCCGAGGAGACCCATATTGCCTTGCAGGAACCTGAAAAACAGATATAAGAATATCTCGAACCAAGGAATCCGACCTAGAGAAGCGCGTTAGAACCGACATACGGTAGAAATGGGAAACTTGAGCAAAGTGAGACGAACGTTCTTCAGCATTATCGTTTCCGAGAATCTTGGTGATACGGCCTAGCTGATCGGGCACTTTGACGTTGATCCATCTCTGAATCAAGACGATGATGATGCAAACGATCATGACAGACTGCAGCTTTCGGTCCTTGCTCGGCCACAAGTATGGGAACAGCATCTTGTAGCCTTTCAGGTACTCCCACCACGAACCCTCTGGGTTCTTATCTCTCCGGGCCCACCCAGGGGTTCTAGTAGCTGGTCCATTGCCGTTGCTGGGCTGGGGGGTTGCGCCGTACTCGACGCCACTGTCGTCGGACCCTAGGAGAGAGGACGTCTCAGAGCTGGATCCACTGTCGCTCTCTAGCTGGATTCGCTTTCGCTTTTCACGAGCATAGAGAAGGAACCAGACAAGCACCATCCCAAACAACCACACAATTCGGAAACCAGCGACAGCGGCCAGCGCTATTTGCCATTTGTCCCATTCCGAGAATCGGGTGTGTAACGAGGAGTCTTCGATGAGGATTGTGATTTCGGCGCAGAGGATCATAAGCCACGAGGCAGCATGTGGCATAACAGGATAGTATTTGCTCTCGAGTTGACTTGCGAGAAGTGTAATCGACAGAAAAATGAGAGACGTCGTGTATATCTGCACCAAAACGTGTTAGCGACTGCAGAGATAACGCTTAGGACCTGGATGTGGCCAACGTACAACAGTGTCTTGACCAGCCCACCAGCCCTTCTTCGCCAATGCGTGGAGAATCAAGTTCGCAGCATCGAGAATCTACCCGTATTCCTATGTTAGCTTCAAACGCCCACCCACCAAAGTGAGATGAAATCGCGTCCAACCAGAGTCACTCACATATGACAGTGTCAACCCGACTAGCAGCCAGTTGAAGATGGACCGCGCGAACGAGCTCAGCAACGGCTTATTCGACGGTCTCCTCAAATCATGGCTAGGGTGGCCCGGATGTCCATTCGGCTTGCTCGAGCTCTTACGCCTGATGAACAGGATGGATTCTTTGGTTGGGTCCGTGGTCTCCGAGGTGTAGACCGACCATGTAGCGAGAAATATTATGAAGAAAAACAGTAAAAAGACGGGAAAGATGTAGTGAATTAGTACCAGGAGCGTCGATGATGTCGGCTGCTCGAGCTTGACCGGTACGGTTAGAAAGGGCGTTTGCGAAGCCATGGTTGGGCGTTCCGCGATCGATTGCGACTGCGACGTGTTCGATGAAGCTGCTGTGGACGGACCGAAAGCCAAAGTCAATGGTTCCGGACGGGCGTGGCTCTTAGCTATGGCAGATGGCCGAGGGGCGTCTGCTCATCACGAAGATCTGGCGACGGACTGACATTGGCCAATGCGACCAACTGGAGCAGGATGGTCGAGAGGTTGAAGTTGCGAAAGAGCGCCCGCCCAACGTCCGAACCGGCTGCGCAGGGGCCCCAACGTGTTTGGGCCAAAATACTTATATAGCGCTGGGGTGCGACGAAAGATGAAATAGGTCGAGACTAGCTGTAAAGCTGGCTTAACCTTGATTTGCTAACCCCGAGACGCCTCTGCCAAGTCGGCCGTATGCAGTGAAAAGGGTGAGAGAATTGTTGGTATGTGCCTAAGTACATGTACTTAGGTAGTAGCTGAAGCAAGACGATGTGCAAGCAAATGCTTCTGGACAAGCTGGGTTCTATGTAATAATGATCGAATGAACTCCGACGGTGTGTCTGCAAAGCGAAGTCAGGCGATCTCCGCCGTGGCTGTGCGCGAAAACTGTCTAGGCAAAGATACCCGCAAGCTGAAAAGCTTTTTGGCAAGCTTTTTGCAAGCCGTCTTGTCCAGACGCTGGTGATTCGGAGCTGCTATATGAGGTTCTCAGTCGGGCGCGACTATTTTCGCCAAGACGCGCGACCCAATCCAGGATTCGTGCAGGGGACAGATCTAGAATATGTTTGAGGCGAATGCTCTAGTAAAGATTTGGAAAAGAGAGAGACGACGTAATTTGGCAGGCGCGGGTTGCCTGAAAAACGACTGATGCAAGATGAAAGAGAGAGAATTCATGCGAAAGTTTCTATCAGGAGATTGGGAAGAAAACCGCGACACCGCAACCTCAAAAATGCCAAGGATATAGTATGTAATAAATGTGAACCCATCCATGGGATAAATTTTTCTCGCCGCGCAGGAGGCAAAGTTTCATGTTCGACCGCGATGGGGAAACAATTAGCGGCCGCCTGCTTTGCACATTGCTCTGCTTCGAAACGTGATTGTGACGACATGGACATTGTGCAGCTTAAGCTTTCACCCGCCGGGCCACCGCGTATAACACCCAACATGTGCTCCTCCACCATACACCATCTGTATTGTGCGACGGCGACGAATCGAGGTTGGACAACAGGCAGGCAGGAATGTCATTCCTGCAGCTATCGACCTTGCAGGGTATACCGATGCTAGCGCATTGGCATCGTTCATAGCAGATGACCTAGGTGTTCGAGTTGAAATGCAGTCCAGTCCCGATCGGGACTAAAGGAACTCTGTTTGCGGAGACGACTGCCAGCACAGCCACGCCCATCTTGGCCGAAGCATTCCCGGATCTCGAGCACTTTGCTGCTCGGTAGGAGCACGAAAGGACGAGGTGCTCCGTAACTGACACCCAGAACGGGGGCGACATCCCGACAACACACCCGACGCCGCGCTCTGCTTCTGCGATTAGCCGAGGCCGCGCTCCTACGGCACTCCGCCGACATCTGATGTTAGCATCACCGATGACAGCCGATACACTCTGCGACTACATTCAGGTCGAAACTGCTCTTTTTGCCCCTCAGAATTGCCTTACTTGCAGCAACGTAGACGGTTTTGCGTTTTTTCCAAGATCGATTCCTCTCAACTTTGGATTCTCGACAGCGCAGCCAACTCAAGGAACCGCCTGGCATTCCAGTGTTTCCAGGAATAGCCCGCTGGGAGAAAGCGTCCTCAAGGAATGAGTTGGATGCCATGCATAAACGTAACCTCAGCAGTATCTGAAACGACAGCAACCGTCGATCGACGGAGCTGTCTCATCACCGGGACGAGCACGCCGTGTTCACTTCCTAAGGATCTCACGACCTACCTTGGAACTAGCGAAAATCGCCGTTGACGCGAATTCATGCCGTCGTGACAGAAATCTTATGCGTCCCTTTGACCTTTCCCCCTTTGGCCTCCATCTTGGCAGTTCTTGCCCCGAATTGTATCTACAAATATAGACGTATCCGTAAGCGCGGAGCAGGCTCAGGCGAATGCTGGGTGCATCATCTTACCGCCCGTTTCTTCTCCCCGGCTACATCCTTCATGCCCAACTTCCAGGCTAGCAGTCTCAGGACCTTCTTCTCGCTGTCCAGGGCATCCCAGTTGTCTCCCGCCGGGACTGCACCGAACCCGCACTTATCCGTTACCGGCCAAGCGATAACTTCCCGAAGCAATATCTCATCCAAGAATGGAAACCGAGCTTCTCTTCCCCAGTTAGCGATAATTCGGTCATCACGGCCAAGATTCCTCTTCCCGAGCCGAGTGAGATCCAACTCTAGTTCGTCGATGAGTCCGGGGTATCCATTTCGATTGAACGCGGTTCCGTGACGTGCGTACCCGCCAAACAACTCATCCGCGCCGAGGCCGGACAATAGAATTTTTGGAGAGTCAGGCTCCAGAGGACGAGATGCAAAATAGAAAGCGAGGCCAATGGACAGATCCATCTCAGTATCATGAGGGTGCAAGAGGGCTATCACTCGCGGTTTGTGTGCGAGAACCTCGTCGTATGGAACGTTGATTTCTTTGAACCTCCAATCGCGGGTAGGGCAAACAGTCTGGAGCTCCTTCCACGAATTCCGGCCCGTTTGTCGATCCGGGCAGATTGAGTAGATATCATTATCTGCAGGCGATTCCGTCAGGCCCATGTTGCCACCCGTTGAGGTAGATGCTGGTCCATTTAATTTCTGATAACTGTCTTTCTTGTTTTTCATCGCTTTCTTGGCTTCTGCCACAGCAGCATCCAAGACTCTCCTGTTCTCGAATGCCACGTTCAATAGCTCGATTGGCTCGTGGACCGGTAGAATTTCATGAGCTATCCTTGCAAGCATCGTGCAATCCAGGCCGCCGGAGAACAGAATTCCAACTTTAGAAGGTCGCAGACTGCCATCGTGGCCAGGTACCAAGGGAACAGAATGCAGAGGAATATGTTGCACTCGGAGACGCAGGCTGCCGTATAGGAGATCGTAAAGACGGGAGACGGCTGGCGAATCTGGCGTCAGAGAAGGCGTATTCGGCGCGGGTATCGTCTTGCAGAGTCGCGGGATTGGCAGCGTCATGCAGGTCGAAGATTCCTGCTCCAGGCCCTTGTCGTCATGAGAAATGAAGGGTATCCTCCGGATCGGTGGATGCTGTATGTCGGTTTCTGGTTGACGCAGATCGGAAAGGTTGATGAAATAGAGGCCGTCTGCTTCCACTTCATCCCATCGGCAGGTGTTTTGAGAGTCTGCTATGCTGCAGATGGTAATATCTGATGTCCCGGGAGCTGCTTGCCTTAGCAACAGCGATCTTCTGCCGAGCCAATCCCGGCCGAACCATAGCTTCTTGCGGGGGCCGTCATAGAAGACGAAAGCGTAAGGTCCTTCGATCCGCTGCACGACGTCTTGCAGCCTGCCCTCGCATGCAATCAATTTGTCAAATATGAGCCGGGTATCGTTCTCGTCGGGTCCAAATTCTTCCCCGTCGAGCCGCCACGCTTCACCATTCCAGCAGAGGACATATTGTGTCTCGCTGGTGTGACCCGAGTGGGAATAGAGCGGTTGAGGGACAACAGCTGTGCCACGAAGAGATAGCACCGACGCAGAGAAGCTCAGCCGGAGGGATTCCGCAGCAATCTCCACCGTCGAGAGCGAATCTGGACCACGCCGTGCGACATCGTTGATGAGGGTGTCCGAGACGGGCGAAGACGTCGAGCGATTGCTGTCGTTACGGGCCTGGACGAGCTGGAAGAGGATGCCGCACATGCGAAGGGAAGGGCCAGTCGAAGCGGGAGGTTCGAAACCTGCTTGGCCGGAACTGGTGACAGCGGTGAGATTCCCCCTGGCGTGGGCAGCCCCGGATGCGATCAGAGGGCGGACGGGACGCTCTTAGCGTGATGCGGAGTGCGGTGGATGCGTAATGGCAATATCACGAACCGGGGATTGTGGTGTTTTGAGCTGTGGGCCGAGTGTCACCTGCGGACGGGCCCGCCAGGCCTGCCGGGGCAACCGGCCGAATCGGGCGGTGTGTTTACCTCTGCCCGCCGCAGCCTCCGCCAACCACGCCAAACACCGCCAAAAGGCACCAACCACACCCGCCGCAGGCCTCTCGCAGGCCTCTCGCATGCCTCTCGCCGTCCACTCAGCGCTCCTCCGCTCTACCACGGCATTGGCCTGCAGGCCCACAGCGTCTCACCTAAATTCAGCCTTCAGATTATTAAAAGGTTCCTCTGGCCCGCCAGTTCCAGCAGTGGACGGACATTACTCTACATTCAAGCTACGCGTAACGTGTACCTCCAGCATCTCGAATATCAATCTCTGCATTTCGTGATTCACGAAAAACCGGTTCTTTCATTCCAGTCCGCCAGCCTCATATTTCAGCATTCTCCCAGCAGCCTCCCCGCACCCACACTCGCTGCACCGGCTGGTTCTTGCAGCTTTTAGTCCAACCTACGCATACAACGACAGTTTCGAGGCTGCGGCATCAGTGCACAAATTTCGGCTGTGATAAGGCGGAGGTCTTGTCAATCTCAGCATGGAGCGAGTTCGCCCGTCGTTCATGACGAAGGAGCAGCTCGGTACGTGTCTTTTCGCGATAATCCCCCGGGAACCGACCTTTGCTAACCGTACTCGCGAGAACAGACAAGTATATGAGCGATGTGAAGCAAAATCGCGCGCCTCGCCCCCGGCCGAACTTCGAACTTCCCGCCAAACGGCTCTCGCTGACCTTGAACGAGCAACTCGGCAATGGAGCTGACCAAGGACAAACGAGGCCGGCGCCGTTGGCCCAGATCCAGTCTGATATGAGCCCGGCTTTTAGACGATTCGGAGGAAGCGTTCGCGACGTGCAGAGGTCTAAGGGGACCTTCAAGACGAGGAATGGCTGGATTGTCGGCGATGCTTCGGCGAAGCCTACACTATTTGGCAGGAAGTCGGCAGCTGAGTCTAGTCTCCCTGCGGACTCGCGAGTAGTGAGCAAGCCGGAGAAAGCGAATGAACGACCTGTTATCGTGACGGGGGAGAAGGCGGCGAAGGATGAAGACAAGGAAAACCGGGCAACGGTGGCGTCCCGCTCGCCCACAAAGTCGTCGCCGGTCGACTCTTCCCTTGAGGATTCAATAACACAGCTTCAGAAGGATATTTCTGACGAAATAGAAGCCGTCAGCATCCTACTCGATTCCCCGGTCGCCGAGCACACCTTCAACCCCACGGCTGAAGATGTGGAAGATGAATCCGAGCAGCCAGCCGAAGACACAAAGGCGGACTCGCCAGCTCCCCTCAAAATATCCAGAACACTACCCGTGGACATCAAGCCTTCAAAGGTATTACACTCGTCCCAAAGGCCCGAAGCTCCCATACGTGTCACAAGTATCAACACGGTCCATTATCAGGTGAATGCTCCGCCGACACCGAGCTCGACCCCTCCGGAACCCGAAAGACGACCGAAATTTGAAGACCGAGGGGTTCCGACCTTCACGCCTGCCACGCCGCCGACGCCGCCGAACAAAGTCATGGTCGTCGAGGATAACAAGATCGTCGGAGAAATAGAGTTGGGCGAAAAAGACGACGCCGGATACAACCTTCAACAGGGCAAAAACCCTCACGCCGTTATTCCATCAGCCGAAGTTTCGAGAATCGCCAGCAGAATATCCGAGCTCCAGCTGAAGGCAGACCCTAACGCCCCAGCTCCCAAGCCCGCGTTTCCGTCTATGACGATGGAAGAGTTCAAAGAGCGAAATGAGAGCCCAGTTACGCCTACAGGTGCAGCTTCTCCCCTCTCTGATCCTAAGCTTTCGCAGTTTACCTTCTCCAGGACGAATAGCCTGCCGCCGACGATGCCGTCCTTTGACCGTGACCCTGCTCCGAAAAAGCCGATTGATCAACCTCAATATAAACCCTACAGACCACCCACTCAACCCCAACCCATTCCTCATTCCATAAATCATGCCAGCCCAGCTTTCTTAAGGGCAAGGGCAGGGTCCAACTCAGTTGTGATGCCTCCTACATGCCCCTCTCCAGCCCCAGGTTCAAATTTCTCGGGGCCCGGTCCACAGGCGGTGCCCTCCCACATGAAGAGCACACACAGCCGGCACTCCAGCCTGGGCAATCTGTACCAGTACGGCCAACAACCTCCAAATCACGGAGCAAGACCAGCATATGGATTCTCTCAGCAACGGCAATCGTTGTCGATGCAGCAGCCACTTCAGAACCCGTTCCAAGTGGCTCGCGGCTTCCAGACCGGACCACCACCGCTACCAGCCCATGGTTTCTATCAGCAGGCTGTGCCACGGAACCCGCTCAACCCTCCGTTTCACAGAAGCGTGCCGTCTGCACCAGTAAACTCTCTGGCAGTTGGTATTCACCATTCACCGAGCATTGCTGGACATCAAGGCAGAGCGCTTCCCGCTCTTCCAAGAACACCAGCAGCTCCATTGGGCCTTCCAAAACCACCTTCACCGACTACTGGACGTTTGAATGAGCAGTCGCAGGAGTCGCCACGACGGTCGCCTCCGACAGTGGGAGCCTCACCAGCCAAAAGCCAATCCCCTGTCATCCCCAGCTTCTCTTTCGATCATGTTGACGATGCAGGGAGCAGGCAACTCCCATCCGCTCCCAGGCGTGGAACACTCCCTTCAAAGCCCACCGCACCAGTAATTGACAGGAGCCAGAACGATGCGAAGCCGCTTCCTCCAGTCCCTGTATTCTCGCTTTCGGATGACAGCAGCCCGTCCCCTCGCTCTATTAACCCCCCTGATGACAACTCCACGAAACCAACCATCCCAATACTGAATCTTCCTGATGATGACGCGAATAATGATGACAATAACGACAAAAAGTCACTACCGCCTGTGCCCACTTTCTCCGTCTCTGGCCCTGAGGAACCCGCCAGCCGAAGACCCCTCCCCACTCCGGCTGCCCAAAAGCAGGACTCTCGCCCTCTCCCTAGCCCCAGCGGCAAGCTCAGTGGTAACAGCTTGGCTGATAGGAGGGCCGCTTTCGAAACTCACAGCTACCATGCGAAGAGCTTGATTCCAAAGTCTATAGCTTCATGCACTGCGTGCGGGAACCACATCTCAGCGAGAGCTGTTTCAGCATCTGGGTTGAAATTTCACCCAGAATGTTTCCGCTGCTCTCACTGCAGCACCCGACTCGAGCATGTTGCCTTTTACCCCGAACCACTAGGACCGGATGCACCTGAGGGCGCCGGACCAACCGGACGCTTTTTCTGCCATCTCGATTTCCACGAACTGTTCAGCCCGAGATGCAAGAGCTGCAAGACCCCAATCGAGGGTGAAGTTGTGGAAGCGTGTGGGGCTACCTGGCACGCCGGGCACTTTTTCTGTGCCGAATGCGGTGATGTAAGTATTCATATTCCCTTGATATTGACGTTCAATCTCGCTAATATGGAAATTAGCCGTTCGATGCACAGTCACGGTTCGTGGAGAAGGACAAGTACGCCTGGTGCCTCCCATGCTATCAGAAGCGGTACAGCAGCAAGTGCAAGAAGTGCAAGAAGCCAGTGACCGATACCGTTGTCAAGGCGTTGGATGCCCACTGGCATATGGAGTGCTTCTGCTGTTTTGTAAGTTCATCATACCCTTATGCTGGAGGGAGAGGGCTGTATGGCTAATTGCATGCGTCATATAGGAGTGTGGATCCGAGTTCCAAGACGGGAGATACTTCCTGCGAGAGGGCTGCAAGAACGAGCCGGTTTGTACAAAGTGTGAGGAAACGCGATTAAAGAGCTGGGAGCTAGTGCAGTGAAGCACAGCCATCCATTCAGCCAGCATATTGATATTTAGCTTTCGACCTCATTTTCATTTTTCGACGATACCAACACACAAAAAGCATGAGAGAAACGGCGTACTACGAGTCTTCGATGTATAAATTGGTGTTCTTTCCCCCCTATTTTTTGTTATTTCCCCAGCATGCATTCAGTCAGTCGGCATTTCATTGCCTGTCTGTCTGTCTGTCGATATGTCTATGTCCTGACGCTGCAACTATACTGATGATGGTGTTCTTTCTTGACCACGAGCGAGTGACACTTTCGAAAGTTGGTGTGACGGGTGTCTCTTCAATTACTCTCGTGGCTTTATTTGGGCTATGCCTGATCTCGACAGGTGTCTAATAACGTGCCATTGAAAATGTTCTCATTTACTGCTTTATTGGAGCTTAACGCTTGTCATTTCTTCGTCTATTCTTTTATTATTTTCATCGTCATCCTACAGATACATCTCGTCGATTTTTCTGATTGGGTTTGATGGTGTGTATTTGTACTTGGGCTCGATTGTGTTTATTCTTCAGCCATGACGGTCCGCACGCATGATCCGTGCTGGATGTCTGGATGTATGTACCATATATATCGGTTCGTCTATATATTCTGGAATACGATTTGTGAACATACTTGCATTACAATATACCGGTAGCTCTCTAGATACATTGACAGATACAACGACAAAGTCCCACCGACATGCAAGCTCATGTATACATGAATTCCATCCCACTAAAACCATACATGCATCAGCTGAAATGCCACATCTTATAGGCAGCGACGTCCCTACGACTCCACTGTTGTACTTGGCCATCTGTCTAATCCACCAGGTGCACGTCCGGCCTGGGTCTCCCGCCGGCATACCTCATCCGCATATACGGATCTCCTCCTCTATCAGTATACACCGGCACGCCATCATACGCATCACGGCCATACCGGTCCGCGTCCTCGAGCAGCTGCACCGTCTCCAACCCGGGACTCATCCTCCCACCCACGCTGTCATTGAACTCGCGATCCCATTGTCCATGCCACCGTCCGTCGACGGTGCTGTACGGGTCGAATACTCTTCTGCTGCTGCCCATATGCGGGCGGCCGTAGCTTGTTCTATGGAAATTTCGAGCGACATCCTTAGGTGTCGCGATGGTCATGCAGCCGGGCGCGTCGCATTCGTCCGGGTTGACGGTTGAGACGTCGAGAGTAGAGCCGCGGCGGGGATACGTATACTCGTGGTCCCAGGGGTATCTGCTGCCGTCGTAGCTACCACCAGGGTAATACGCATACGTATACGGCTGCATGGAGGTATCGTGCACATAATCGTAGTCCGTCAGGTTATTTGAAATGTCAACGTTGGGAACGCCGGCGCTGTGGTTCCATAGGCCTGTGCGGGCGTTATGGAGGTAGTGGACGCCGTGCTGCCGTTTCAGGCAGTTCTCGCAGAGGCCGAGCATTTCCCATTTGCGGAAGTTGGGGTTGGCGCGCTTGCTCGGGCGGCAGGCGGTGTAGTAGGAGCGGCCGCGGGCGTGGCGGGCGGAGGGACAGAGTTGGAAGATGACGTATTGCTGGTGGCCGCATTGGAAGCGGAAGCGGTTGAAGAAGCACATGGCTGGCGTTTATATCCACTGGTGGATAGAAAATCCCTCCCAACCGTCAGCACTACTAGATTGATTGCTTGAGGATGCGGTAGGGCGGTAAGGTCGTTTCGACTGGAAGTGCCCGAGTGATGAGAGTCGACTATCTAGCCTCGAGCTGGTGACTTGCTGTATCGGTATAATGTAAATCCGGGTGTATGTTTTCGCAAGTATTGTATACGAGGGTTCATGTATTGGCGGGAGATACGATCTGACGGGACGAGTTAGCTCGAAAGCGTCTGTGTATTCCGTATGGCGGAAGAGTCGACGATACAGTTCATTCTAGCGATCGAACCAGCTGGCTTCCAGAGCTTCGAGGTGGCACTTAAATACTTGACTACGAGTGGTGTAAAACCGGTACAGTCATTCCCGCTAGTACACAGTCTGATCATATGGCTACGGTGGCACAAAGATATGATATCATGATAGTATACAGGTATGTATCGATATCGCTGCGAGGACGTAGATGCCCGCTGCACGCATCATGGGCCTTGAAAAGTGCTATATCGAAAAGGCAAACTTCTAGAACGAGCAACTGACTCTTTCGGTTGTCGTCGTTGGAGTGGCCCTTCATGTTGTGCGACCTAGGCGAAGGACCCTGCATGGCTTACAGGCGGAACTAGTAGGGTGGCGTACGCCGCAGGACGGTTTCCAAAGCGTGTGGTTTTAAATTTTATGCAGGAGACCAATTCGTCTTTTGGACTCTTTCCAGGAATAACTTGAGCTTAAGACTAGTGTTAGAACGCCATAAGATGTTAATACTGATTGCGACGCTAATATATTAATATATCGGGCTAATTAATAAGCACTCCTCTCAGTCCAATGATTTAGCGGTATCGACATATGCATATGCTCGACGTCCAATGATATCCGCTGGCAAGCCCAATCCGGCTCCCCGCGCCACCCATGAACCCTTCCTAATATATTATACTCATCCCGCTGATGAATCCAGCTCTTATTCGCCTTCTCCCCCGGTAAGTTCACGGCTATTTAGGCAACTGAATCCTTATTTAACATGGGGCGCACATCGACGTAGGACACGCCGATGGGCATGCCCAAGTAAACTTTATTACACTATCATCCCGCCAAATTGTACTTTCAAAACAGCCATCGCTTCCGACGTAATTAAATTTAAATTTGAGTTTCTCAGTCTTCGTCAAGACGTAGGCGGCGGCGACGATACTGTTCAGAATAAATCGCCAAATTTGGCGATCGATAAGTTGTGAATACCACTCCTGTGCGAAAATTTCAAACCCTGATGAATGGATCAAGGGCACATCTGATATGCTATCGAGCACCAACGGCAGGATCGATCTGAGGTTTCAGCGATAAAGGCCATGCACGGTTGCACTCGCCGTTGTGAGACTTGAAATAGCACAAACTGCACGCTGCACGACCGTTGTGCGAGATCCTGCAATGCAGCGTCCCTGCCGCAAACAATGCAATGCAATGTGGGTCATCACGATCTCCAGCGGTCAGATGCAACGGCGAGGTGATATGTACGATGGCCCGAGTCACCAGATAGACTTTGCGGTGTGGAGCTCCCGGGCCACCTGGCCGGAATGGCGTGCATGCAACGTGGATATATATACCAAGATTGCGATATTCCCATGATCATGACTTCAATATCAATCGATTCGAGCGCGTTGTTTTTGTTGGTGGTCGAGGCGCCGGACGCAAGACTCGACCGGGGTGCGAGTATGATATAACAATTACTGAACATCGTCCTGTCACAATCGCAGCTACACGGCGAGATTTTAAAAGCGTCGGACCAGGACGGGGACGTTGCCCACGCTAAGATGAAATACTCACCGTCTCCGACCCGCATCCCAGACGTGATACGCTGCGACCTTACATTGACGGACCGGACGGGGTCGGCGGCTAGCGAGGAGCGGCCGCGTTGCTGCGTTGGGTGTTTGACGGGTTCGTTCGGTTGGCGGTGTCATGTCATCATGCATGCAGCCCGAAGGAACGGCCTCATTGACCCAGCCTCACCTTTTTTGCCTGCAAACGTGACGTTGGGATGGCTTTCTGCTTCACGGGGCTAGCTCTCGAAATAACCGGAGGCCCGATGGCCTTGACGACTGACCGGTCGACTGACGGGATGCGATTCGACAGCGAAGAGTTATGCGCCGATCCAGCCCGGAGTCTTTTGCCCATATACGGCGCCTGCATCGACGGTATTGGCAGACGGTCAGCGGGAGCAGATGCGCTTTGCCCTTCAGCTGGGGGAGCCTCTGACAGGATCACACAGGGTCCCGTTTTCGCAAGAGAGAAAATTTTTTATGATAGTTGGAGCCGGTTATTAATATATATCATCAAGCGGGCGAGCTGTGACTGGCTGGCGACAGCGCGGCGTCCGCTCCTGACTCGACCGGTTTGGGATAGCTGGGTCGGCTCGTATGTTTGGGCCAAGTCGATGCCGCCGTTGCGGTTATAAGATGCATAGTTCAGCTGATCGGTGCAGAGTAATAAAGAATCCGCACTAACTATAGCACTATTCGGTGTATCACTATGCTAGTGTTTGCCATCTGCTAATGCGACGACGCATGCTTAGCCGGAGCTAACGAACATCGGGGTTCCTCGTCGCTCAGCTGCAAGTCGTCGCTACCTATCAGCAATCGTATCGGTGTCCGAGATGCTTGGTATCTGTACGGCCATGCACGCCATACTCCGACTTGGGCATGCGATCCATCCCGACGTCGACGGACTTGCTTTTTGGCGATTCTGCCTTCTGTGAGTACGACATACGGTGCAGTGCACATGTTGATTTGCTCGACCGAACCTGAAAAGACGGGATGGAAAAGACGGCACGTTCGGCTTGAACCTTCCCTCACGGCCCAGCTCCCTAGCTGCCTTGCCATTGACTTTGATAGACACGCTTCCATGCCGTCCCTAGATGTACCGTACGCAATATCTCAAGTACCCTTCTGGCAGACTAGGCCAAGATCGTGGCCATGGCCGTCGCTATGGCCAGGCCGCTCCGCCTGTGACGTGTCCGGCCCTTGAAGGCTGTCGCAGTTGGGTCTGCCAGCTCATCAACCCAGCCCAGCCTCCCACACCACACCGCCCAGGAAATAACATCACATCACAACCAACCCCACATCCATGCATGCGCCGGCCGGCAGTATGTGCGTCCTTGGGCGAACGCTCAGAAGGTACAGTTTTACAATTTTTGCATGGGCGGGCTCTCTTCCAGATGGGACATGCACCTGTTCCATGCGCCGCCGGCTTCTCCTTCTAATCCGGCCCCCGGACTAACTGCATCCATGCCAACCCGCATGTCCCATCTTAACCTTGCTTGCTTGTCGATAAACGAAAATGGACGACGGCAATGTCAGTATTACGCAAAGGCGAAGGCACCATGGTCGACTGCCTGCCGTCAATCGCATGCTGTTAGATCGGTATCGGTCCTGAATGATGCTAGCCTGAGCTAGCACGGCAAGCAATGCGATATTAGTAACGGCACGGGTCTGTGTCTTTTGAGGGACTCCCTCCACCGTGCATCCACTTGCGGTGATATGAAGTGACGGCCTGTCGGTCATGATCAGGTCAAGGCGGCGGCGCATGATATGCCACGTCTGTTCCCTCTTCACACTTCCTCTAACCCCGGTCTGTCGAAAAGTAAAACGGCGTTCTGCTAGCTATGACTGCTCGCAGGCACCCTCAGCCTGCCTCATCGCTTCCCACTTTCCCGCAATAAAAAAAAAAAAAAAAAGAAGCGAGAAAGAGACAGCAGCCTGCATATAATCACACAGCACGGCCTGGTGGCATCTCGTCAGAATAACCAGGGAGGGCAGGGGAAAACCCGAAGGTTTCAATGAGGCGCATTGCATAAAGCAGCAGGCGACTGGGGCCCCATCGGTCAGTAAGATCGTTCGAATTTTTTCAACTTGGTAGCACTAGTATTCTTAATCTTTTATATATGCGAGCCGCCTGAACTTGTCCGTCCGATGCAATGGAGCCAGAAGCGATCCACGGAAACACAAGGGTTTCTTTTTATTTTCTGCTGCTATCCTTCGACTGTTAATATTTGGGCATCTCATCGCCTTTCCTTTCCAGACGCTTGCTATATACATACATACATACATCGACAGAGGTATCAGGCCATACTGGTTGAAACGATTTTTTGGCCGATATCACTAGTATTTTCTTTGCTTTGTTGCGCTTGGGAGGTTTATTTGATTTCGATTCACCGTTTGGATATCATCCTCGTTGCCGCTCTTCTTCCTCATCGCAGTTGATATATTTGTCGACTTTGTGCACATTCCGTTCTTCAACGCAGTTAAAAGCATTCATCCCTTCGTGAGCGCGCTGCACGATCCTTACCTTGGCTCGGAGCGACAAGAAGGACCTCCTGGATCAAGGGTTTCTTTCTTAACTTACTCGTTGACTTTACCATCATCATCCCAGGCAACCGGTTCATCTGACCGCGAAACACGCTGTCGACCTTGCGCGACCAGAGCTGGGGTTTTAGCTTTGTGGCACCCGTCGCCCGTCCGTCCGTCCATCCATCTCACTGCATTTGCCGAAGCAGACGAAGGGACGTTTTACTTGCGACTTTGCATGTGTGCCAGGCCGACGGAGCAATTTAGAATCCTCTGGCATAAGGCATCCGGGAAGGCAAGGAAGGAAGGAAGGGAAGGGAAGGACGCAAAGGCAGGCTGCAGCACCAACCCGACCATTTGAACATATATATCAATTCGCTCGCGGGAGACCATCGCACAGCTGCCGTTCAAGAACACTCACCAACGGACAATCGCACAGCCGGCGCAGTTGAAACAGGCCTCGAGTCCACACTCGGATAGCGACCTCGCGGTTTCGAATTCGGGATCCACGAACACCTGCTCGGCTCCAGACGAAGTCACACTTCCACACACCCACAGTCCACCACACCTTCTCCTCTCTAGCGCCATCCACCCGCCAAGCCCGGACGCACGAACGGCATCCGAGGCCAGGCCAGCAGCCAGCTCGCCCGGCCGACGCAAGGAGAACATTTGCCAGCGGATTTCGAGAGGAGAAAAAGCAAGGTGGACTTGGTTTCTGAGCGCCCGAAATTTCCACAGGCGAAACCGCAACAAACCCAGTTTCTTTTCGGACAAGGATTATCAGGGACAACTTTTTTGTCGAAGGAAAATTTCTTATTGTCGGGAAGGCCTTTAGGCGGACTGAGAAAAACGGTTAAAGAGACGAGAAGAAAAAAAGAAGAGACCAGCGCAGTTCTTGTTTGGGAAAAAATAAGGTCGCACCTCGACAGGCGTCCTTGTGCCAATTGATACACCAACCTCGTGTCCAAAACTTTCATTCCACCTTCTGCCTTCTGATCGCTCGACATCCAGAAGCCGCTTACGGCTTATTCCTCGACGCCCGACACACGCCCGCCTTACCCCTCCTGTCGAGCGACATTTTGTGTGGTTTTGGCGTCGACAAGAAACCTGCGCTACCGGACCGGGGTTTCTGCACTTCCTGTTGGTCGACTCTTCAGACTACCGCGGAACGGTCCAACCCACCCTCCCACTCGACTCGAAGTTCCTCAGTCGGTTAATCAAGTCCGCAGACGGTCTACCTCGCTGCCGTCGCCTCGAAAAGCCCCATTGCGACGAGCGGAAGTCTGTTGGGGATCTCAGGCCTCTCTCACCGTCTTTGCAGAATCGAGTTATTTTCTAGTCAGAAACCCTTTCGCGCGCCGCGGGGGGTGCACGCAGCGGCAGGATGGTCGGCTCAGAGGTCGACCAGAAGTATCTGGGGAACTACGCAAAGGTCGTCGGCGGGCATAACGAGAGTTTATCAGCGGCGCTCTTCAAGGTGCTGGGGCTGTCGACAATTCTGTCGAAGAAGCTGGTCCGGGCGCGAAAACAACGAAAGCTGGATCCGACACGGACAACGAAATCGCTGGACTTGTACCGACACATAATATGGATGGCGAGGGAAGGATACATACTGCTCGACATTTACGTGCTGCCGTTCGTCGTCAACTTTGTCGAACTCAAGGTCCTGGCGCTCAAACTCAAGGCGTCCTTCCTTCACATCTTCGTCCTCTTCGACCACACGTACCAGACCCGGACGAACTTTTCCCTCCCTGGCGGGCCGCTCAACCACCAAAAGCAATCACCACAACCTGACGCGACGGCGGAAACAACGGACGGGGACGACTCGCAACCGGTGAAAGGGCAGACGAATTCCTTCTACAGCTATATCAACATTGCGTCGCAAGCGTTCGTTACCGCGGACGACTACGCCACGAGATTGCTATCCGGGTCGCATCCCCTACGACTGAGCGTCAAGCTGGAATACTCCGCGTTCGCGCACGACTGCATGAAGGAGTTCTCGTTATCGCGGACCATTGCGCGGAAGGCCATCGACGACGCATTCGCAAGCATGGAGGCCATGACGGACGAGAGCTTCGAGGATGCGATGGATCTGGTGTCGAGTCTCGGCGTGATGGCGCGGAGAGGGAATTGATTCAAATTAGCGCTTGCATGCGGGCACCGAACAAAGTACCGCTCAACGCAACGCAAAATATCGACGACGCATCGACAGACGACGTCTTTCCAACAAACCGCCCGCTCCTCCCGCCGGACATTCCGAACCCTAAACTCTAACCTTATACTCGGGATTCTCGCGCCTTTCTCCCGTTCGAATTGAGACATACCGAACAGCAACAACCGTATTCTGACCTCCTGCCATTGCTTCATTCGAGGCCTTGGGGTTCGATTGCAGCTGCGCTACCCGCATTCTTGGCCGCGTGCATGCAGTGTAGCATTCTTCGATATCGACAGCATGCACACCGATCCGCCACCGTGGCATTCCTCGGCTGTCTACTCGCTCGCTCTGTCCGATTGATGTGCCGGACTCGACAATCTCAGCTTTATACCCTCGCCTATCTGACTGCCTATACATATACCCAGTGCTTTTGATTCGAATCCGATATACCTACTTTGCATGGAATTTTGGGACTTCACACTCTGCCCCGCCAAAAATTCTTTCTTCTTCTTATGTGCATTTTACCGGCGTTTTTCTGTATATCCATAGAAGCTTTTGCTTTTAATTTCTTTTCTTTTTCCTTTCTTTTTCCTTCCGTATCTATTCTATTTCCTTGTAATGTGTGATTGATTGCTGTACTAATAGAATATGGGGCGCCGACAGTCGGATTTCATTTGCCGTTTCTTCTTTTCCTTTCAAAAACGTCACCCTTTCCTTCTTCTAATTCATTTCTTTTGCCAAAAATTTCCTTACTTTCTATCTTTCTGCTCGCTCGCTCGTCTCTTACTGGGTAGTATGGAGTTCTATCGGATATATCAGTTTCTACCGCTACTGACCACGCACTTGATTTACGCACCGTGATGCTCCTCCTTCCTCTTTATATCCTAACCATTTCCCCCTTATCTTATATTCCTACTAGTTGCCGAATTTTTACTATATTTCATTTCACTCAGTTTTTTAACCTTTTGGTCTTACCTCGATCGATCGAACGAAAAGAAAAATGGTGCATGCCCCTGCTTTTGTATATACAAAACATACCACTGACGCGTACGTACAAAATACCTATTACATAGCAAGTATGTAGTAGCGAAGGACGGAAGGAGGGGAAAATACCAAAAGTTTCGTTTCTTTTTCCTCATAGACTTATTTCACTGGGAATGAAAAATTGTCGCTATCGATAGCATGGAGTTTTCTCCATAGCCCGTAGGATAATGAACATTGATATCCTGGATCGCGATAAGATCGGGATGGCACCCTGGTCCATTTTCCTACCGGCGTGTGATATCACATATCCCGGTATTATATATACAGTCTGGTATAGACATACAACCACGAGCGGTTCTTTGTGCGCATGCTATTCGTATAAACTCAGCCATAAGACTCGCCAGACATGATCTCTAAGTGTACTGTATTTGCGCATACGAAGTAATTTTATATTGATTACAAAGCGTCTATAGAGCACGGGCCGGGCACCACGTGCACTCCACCATAAATTAATGACGTCGATGAGACCTTTTCCCATGCAACGTAGATTATAAGATCTTGTGGTATAGTAATCAGGAATTTCGAGACAAGACATGCAATCAGACTTCTCGTTTCAGAGCTGATACATACTCATTCAGGTAAGTCCCACGAGACGGGCTGCGTGAAATTTACCGGGTCTCGAAGCACGGCTGATGGCCCACTATGAAACAGTAATCCTGAGATCTCTGGGATGCCGTGGACTAGATTGTGCTGATATGATATGATGGATATTATCCGGGTCCAAGGTTCCAATCTAATGAATTGACGTTAACGTTGCCGATTGTTGCCGAAAAGTGAAAAATCGCGCGTGCGCGTGCTCAGAACTTTCGACCAAGGTTCCGGATCCGCTTTGAAACGATATACATACGATACCGTGCTGACCGAAATGACATATCTGAGCTAGTTCAACACGAACGTGCGAACTAGAACTTTATCGTTTTAGGAGCATATGAGATCTCAGCGCCGCGTTCGATGTAGGCAGGCGTCTGTAATATTGCTTCTTCACACCTCTGTCTGTCATTGGACATATTAGAACCGCACAGAACGCTGCCTGACGTATGCACGATACGATCAATCGATCGTACCTGCGCCGGCCGGCCGACCTGCTGCTCGGTATGCATTTATATTGGCAGTGCACGGCCGGGCTGCCGCGCCGTCGACGCCCAGATTGCACTTTTTTCACCCGATGAGGAAGCAAGATTGTAAGTGCGGGGATATAATATACTCGCAGGTGATATCATGATCAGTTGACTGCAATTACACACGCTTTGGCGCCGGCGCGGAATGTTATGTAATTGGGATATGAAGATTGCGAGGCTAATTTGCTGAAGGGCTTGCTGGGATGATCCCGATTGCTCGTTAAACACGCGACGGGGAAGAGACGCGTCCTTTTTGTTCTCGGTGTTAGCGAAATTACATCATATCGGAATTTGATTGCTCGCTGACGGATCATTTTGGCTCAGCTCCATGTGCAGAATATTTCCCAGCCGTGCGGACGTGAGCGAGGCTGATTCGATCGAGCGGTGCTGTGCCTCGCGGACGCATGACGGACGGACGGACATTTGAAGTTTAATCGAAATCCGAAGCATATCCATGGTAAATGACCCAGGCAGCGGCTTCGAGACCCTTCTCGGCATTGCGGAGAGGCGGTCCAGGCTCTGCCCGGCCACACGCGCCACAGTCCCATTCGATTGGCTCGGACTGCAACCCAGCTTGCCGCTATATGCAACATGAGGTGTATCATTTCAACAAAGCTGGCAGACTCGATAGCTATAGGTTTACGAATTCGCTTCCAGGTCATATTTTATAGAAATCAACCGCCACTCGATTGGAGTATGCGATGCCAGCAAGTTGGTTTCACCTTCGTCGGCCTCGGTCTTCGGCAGTGCCTTAGCCTACATGTAGCTCGGCCGGGGAATAAACAGGCTAGCAGGCGTCGCCCGTCACTGGATCCAGCTGGCGTCTAGCTAAATTAAGCAGTTGCCTAAGCGGTCAGGAAACCCACCTGCATGCCAGTACGCAAGCTCAAGTATGCATGTATGTATGTCATGTCCTATACGTTGCGTCCATATGCAACGTTACCGTACCCCAGATCGCAAGGTACCGCTACGATCTCTGATCATGAGGAAAAGCCGAAAACTCACATTGCATACATCTACCGAGCAAGTACATATAGCGTAACGTTCCTTGCAACTGCGCTGCAGGTTTGCATGTGCTCTCGATATATCCACCTGTCCAGGAAGCTTAAGCCCCTCCAACCCTGCTAACTTCTTACTTGGTTAACTCGCACACGCGCACGTCGACGCCTTATCATTATGTCAGCCAGCTAGCCCGCCAGCCATGGCTGGCATGGCCAAGTCATCACACATGCCAGGTCCCGGCTTGCTAATCGCAGCTAGCCATGCCAGCAGCACTCGTCATTACCAATCGCCAGGTGACAGGTCCGGAGCCGACCATCTCATAAGTTTAGTTCACGGCCGGTGCCAGCCAGCCAGCCAGCCAGCCAAGCCAGCCATAACGCCGCTTTGAATTCGTGGAGCAAGCCGGTGCGAGCACTCGAGCATGCGTACACACATGGCATCCAATTGATACAATACAATATATCATGCAAACGAGACGGAAGAAAAAACTACCAGCCGAATGTATGCGCACGTCGACAACGTAAACTACTGCAAGCACAACAAAACTTTGATTCGATATTTCCGCCCTCCTCCCCTCTTTCTTTCGTCTGTTTAAGTCGGAGAATCCGAAATGCAGAATAAAAGGGGCTTTAAGCTTTTTTTTTTTGGGTTCTTTCTCGCGAGCGGTTTAGTTTTAGTACACGAAATTGAAAATGCTGGCGCACCATAACTGGGTGGTAAGGAGAATAGACAATATAATACGGCTCGACACGACATGTACGTCTGTCGTGGTCAAACAAAATGCACGCAGTAACATAAGAAATGCGAACACATGAACGGACTATTAAAGAGCAGATAATCGCCAGCCTATAGCGACGCTCTCGTGCGCGATACAATGAATTCAAGGGTTTGAACAGTAGTAACCATAATGAATGCATGAATAATGAATACTGCAAATCATCTGAACTCGTGCATGCCTCCGAATGGATTTGCCGCGAGCGTGGTTTCTTTATAGGTGGAAATATATGCATGCAAGCGGAAGAACAAGTGCGCACGTAGATGCAAAGACCGTGATCAGAAATGCGTATGCGCAAATACGATATGATGTAATATGCATAAAGTAAAAGGTGTAAACTGATTCCAGTGTTCAAAAAAAATTAACGGCAAAGCGTCCTCCTGACCGTATGCATGAGAGTGTAGAAAAGAATAAAAGTGAGATACCGTGAAAATGCAAAGGGAGTGCAAACAATTATAATCGAAGAAATAAGTAGATCGAAAGAGTAAATGTCAAATCATAACGTTGTCAACAACGGCAAATATGAAATAAATCACGACCCAATCGATGTTGCAAGAGAAAGCAAGCAAGCAAATCAAACAAGCAAGCGCAGCTGCATCATGAACCAAACAATGAAAAATTATGTGCAACGAAACGAAAGGAACACCGCTCTGCCATTCACGCAACGTAAACGCCTACCCGCCCTAACTTCCCTCACTCCAAACCGTTAACCCCGCCCAAGCGAAACTAAAGTCCGCTCACAGTACTAGTACAATCTGCTCGTGACCTCGTTGCTTCGTTAATGTCGCCGTCGCCGCCGTTGTTGTTATGGGTTTTCGTTTATGTCGCCTGTGGATGATGCTGTTTTTTATGATAATGATAGTCCCGAGGTTGTAGTACTGTTGGAAATTGCAGACGCAGAACAAGATGCTGATGCTGAAAAATAAGATAAAAGCGGAATGCGAGAACGAAATTTGCACAGAAACTGGAGTCGAACAGTTAGGATGAGGCGTCGGATTCGGAGCCGCTGCCGTCGTCGTCGTCGTCTTCGCTGCCGTTGTCACTGACGTCATCTTTGGGATCCCGTTGAGGTTTTGTCAGGGCATCTCGATATGATTGGCCGAGATAGCCGGCGAGCATGCGTTTCTAGGAGGGGTGTTAGACAGTGGGACAAGGATATTGGAAATAGTGAGAGCTTGCCTTCTGAGACTCTGTCATCGAGTTGACCCAGGCGCTATCAAAGCCGTATTTTAATAAGTATTTTGTGACTTCGGAGTCTGGACGGGCGGCTCAGTTAGTTTTTGGTTGTGACTGTGGGAAGCGGGGAGACTGACCTTCGAATTCAACGAGTGCTTCGGGTGAAAAACCCGGCGATCTCGGATTGCTATCGATATTGTTAGTGAAGTGCGCAAAAGGAAGCGTGTGGGTTGTGGTCCTCCTTACCTTTCACTTCTCCTGGACTTGTATAGTTTTTTTAGGTCCTTCATTTCCGATGTCAAGCTCGACTTGAGGGCCTTCAATTCCGAGCGGACTTGTGCCTTCACGATATCCTTGATCTCGGTGGTCATGAAGGTCTTGATCTCGACGAACGGTAACGAACTTCCTCCTTCGTTCCGGTCTTCATCGTCATCGCGCTCGTCATCGTCATCTCGGGGAGCAGAGATCCCACGAGTATTCGCTATCGATGAAGCTTGCAGCGTCTCAACGCTGAGTTTGATAGCCTTGACATCTTCGAGAAGCTTCTCTATTCTTTCCGCTTGGTCATCCAGGGTGTCACGGATCGAATCGTCGGATGGTTGTTGACTATGTTGAGAGTTCAGACGGCGTTCTTTCATTCGTATCCCAATAATATCACAAATCGGAAAGAAAGGGTAGAACATATATCAAGTCATCAATATAGAATAACGAAATGAACCGTACCTGTCGACTCGGTCTTTCACATCTTTCACATCATCGACGAGGCAGTCGGTGTTCTCGAGAACGCGAGTGACCTCCTCGTTCACGCGACCCGACTGCTGTTCGAGTAAGCTTAGTTTATCCTGGATCAAGCCTTGCTTTTCAGACACGTCCATGATGGAGAAGTGCTGCTGCGATAGGTTTGTCTGGATGCGAGCGATGGCGGAGAGGATTTGTCGGAAGGCCCGGTCCCCTCCCGCGGATGGGGCATTGACGTTCGATCCCGACGTCGATGTCGGTGGGCTTGTGTTCCCAAAGTCCAGATTGGGACCCACTCCGGACATCGACATGCTTCGTTTGAAAGCCTTAGGGCTGGGAGGCCCGTATGTCGGTGGGCTCCCATTAGATGTACCACCTCCGTACGGATACATGTTGTGGTAGGAAGAGGGCATGGATGTCGGAGTCTGAGGGTATGGTCCGTATTCTAGGTGGGAGAATTGGTCTGAGTCTGAGAAGGGACTGTAGTCGGGGTATTCGTAGAGGGATGTTTGAGGCATCAGAGGCGGGTGAACAGATGGGATGCCAATAGGAACGGTAGATGAGGCCATAGCCTGATAAGCCGGAGTGTGCGGTTAAGCAGTCCGTCCAGGTCCCTTCTTTGCAACCGTGCAGAAGGGGGGAAAGGGCCGAAGTGGAGAGGGCTAAGGGCACAACGCAATGGGGTGTGGCCTCGAAGGAGTTCTTCAACGATTCGAGGGAACTCGGGTGTGGGATGGAGTAGGCTGTTCCGCGACTGCAGGATGTTATAGCAAAAGGTTAATATGGGCGTGGGTTAAGGCTCTCGAGTGCAGAAACCCCTCAGAGCTCGGGTTACACTGATCCAGTTACACTGGTCCAGATGGTCGAAAAACTCACCAACCTGTCCGTCGAAGAATAGTAGCGCCACCTGCTTGCGGTGCTGGCACCAGGCCGGTTGGTTCTTGGTTCTGCTGGATCTTGGGGGGTTGCTGCCGGAGCGTCGAATGGAAGGCGAGTTCTATATAGAAGTTCTTCCAGTCTTCTGATCTATCGCATGTCCCGGGTGATGTAATGTTCAATTGCAGTCCGACAACCTTCTACAACTGTCACCCGTCGGTTGCCTGAGGAGGCGGAAAGTTGGGCTTTCATTCGAGGAGGAGTTGAAGGGCATGATCACGCGGAAGGTGCACTGTATTTAATCTATCACATATTAGTGACTGCGACTGGCATGGTCCGGCCCTTCCTCGACTCCTCTTTGACAGACATGGGATAGCCAGCCCAAGGCAGAGCGCTCACCCTCTTTCCCTCGCACTGCTTCTTTTGCTCCCCCCTGCTCGGTCTTTCTCTCGCGGTGTCTCTTGTGTCGGTGTCTTTCCTCTCTTGGCCGTTTCTGGTCAGAGCCGGCGGCCGACAGCAGGAGCGCTCGAGCAGGGCGGAAGCCAGGACGGCCATATTCGGAGTGTGAAGAAGGCATCCAAGGCGGAGTCGAGCCAGAGTGGGACTACCCTTGAGGAGTTCGACGATGCTGATAGGGCGGGGCTGCAGCGCGGGCTAGTGTTGATAGATGGTGCCAATGGAGCGAATGCAATGTCCAGAGCATCGAGGCAAGACCTGCAGGCCACGAAGTGTTGCCTCATTGGCCAATCCGTCCAACATCGCTACATCCCGCAGTAATGCACACCGCAGGCCCACGCCAGCGCACACGCCGTGGCCAGTGCTGCGCAGCGCCGTGCGAGATGGATGTTATGTGCGCCGGGAGGCATCCTGGCGGGTACGACGTCGATACATCCTGGACAGGTCCGGGAGGTCGTCTCGAGGTAGCTCTACCTGCCCCCGCGAGGCGTGCCTCAGCTATCGCCGAGTAGCCGGAACCGCCTCGTACATGGGGGCGTGGTCCGAGCAGGGAGTCCTGTCGACGACGGAGTTCACATTCGCAGATGCGTAAAGGTATATAGCTAAGTAAGGTTCGACTCGGACAGCGAGGAGGAAGGAGAGTCTCTCTCTCGCGTGCAGCTGGCCGCCGTGGCACAGCATCGTCCACAGCACCGCGAGTTCTTAAGGAAGCCGTGTCGGCAATGTAGCATGTATGCTCGACCGTTTGATGCCAAGGCTGTCTTTATTAGTGACCTGCTGGACAGCGCATCTGCAGTGCGGTGGAGGGCGTGGGAGTTAAACGTACCTGTATACTAACTGGCTAACAAAGTGCAGCACCGGCCGGCCTCGCTGTCCATGTTTTGCTCGGTCTGGCTGGTGGTGGCATTGCATGCTTGGCCGTGGTCTGTCTGCCGTCTGCCATCTGTCTGGCCGTTGCGCCATCGATTCAATCGCGATTGATCAATGGGAGGTCTGGCCGTCGACCGTGTCGGTGCCGGACCGTTTAAGGCGCAATTTCGCGATGAGAACTGGCTGCATGAACCGCCGCCGTCGCGTCCGGAGCAGAGTGCCGGATGCAGGATATCACAAAATAGCGGCCGATGCTCGTGTTTAGTCTACTCGCGATCGATTGCAAGGTTCGAAAGTACGATGGCTGTGGTATTACATGCATTACCTAGTGGTGATTAGTGCCTTCGCATCGGAGCCAGGTCTTCTCAAGGGTTTCCTCTAGCTCTTGTCCGCTCCCCTCTTTCTAGGTGGATCTTATGATATGTCAATGACGCGGAGGAAGCTAGCGGCGAGCTGTACGCCAACATTGCGAATCTAATGTCCGTAGTCTGACGGTCTACTGCAAGAGACGTCGACGATGCATCGATCAATCGTGAAATTATGTTACAGAAGGGCGTCGACGGCATGCATCGGGGCCATGGTCAGCAAATGCAAACAGGCTTGCCTCCTCCGCATTTGTTAGACATAATCAACACGAGACTGGCATCCGACCAAGCTCAAGCCCCGAATTAGAAACAGGTCAGCGGGTTGTCCAGGGCCAAAGGATAGAAGTAGCATGATGTATTGGGAACTCGAAAGCCCTGCTGGATGTTGGTAGCGGAATTCGTACTTGGATGTATGTACGGACAGCGCATGACTTTGGAATCGATTAGGTTAGTCTGGAAGGGTTAACTGGCAGGTTAATGCTTAGAGGACAATATTACAGGATCGACGCCTCGCCAGAGAGCTGCGTAGAGCTCCCCCACGAGCTGTCTTTTAGGCTGTCACCTCGTATAAGTATGTCTCCGGTCAGGCCGAGGCACAATTGTGGGGGGAAGATTATTGAATGCCCTGCCCAGCTGCCCAGCCTCGCGGACACGGACGTGGGATCCGATCCCAGCATCGGTCTAGTAGTAGCTAGTAGTTGTGTTCTTTTGATACTAGTTCAATTAAGTGTCGAATTCGGGAAAAGGGTTTGGCGATTCACGTCCGTTGCGCGATCGAAGCCTGATCGAATAGGTGCCAGTGCACCGTACGCGTACGTGTTGCAGTGACATGATCTTGAAGTCATGCCTGTTCGGGTTACACAGCTACCAGCCCGTACCATTGATACACTTACTAAGTAATCGTACTACTAGTATATTAGCACCAAGACAATAATTCTTTCGCCATCTTACTAGCACCACGCTTAGTTTCATCATGGTGCTCTGCCGCAGCCGATTGAAGAGGAGCAGCCAGGCGAGCCGTGGCGCAAATGTCGGCCGGCTAAATTGAGGCCCGCGACCGGCCAAGCCAGAGAGAGATCTGGCTTATCGATAAGGCCGACTGCCCCTCCTCAACCCGTCGCGTCGCTTGCCTCAACGTGACCGCAGCTTCTCTACTGAGAAATTGGTCGCCTGGGAAAACATGCACTACCAACAAAACACAGAAACACACATTCACGGAACTGATTACCAATCGTGATCTAGCCAGCCTGTCCAGCAGCCTAATCACTCCCCTCACACCCGGTGCCTATCGCTGCCGCCAGCAATTTTCCGGCGATGGATTTGTATTCCCACCGTCCTGCCGCCTGTTCTGCATTTTGGCGGGGCACAAGGCCAGCGACGTCAGTTCGCAAGCGGACGCGAAGCCCCAACCGGCGTTCGGTCTCAAGCGAATAGGTTAAATGTGAACGTTCGAATTCTTCCGGCTCGCTCGATTGCCTCCCATTGCGAGCCCGCTCGTTCCCGTCGTGCCTGCCTTGATTTCGACTGGCGTAAGCTGGGCTGGCGGAATGCTGTAAGATTAGTGAGCATGCTCGAACAGCTTGACTCAGCATGTCCTGTCGGCCGGCCGGCCGGCTTCAGCGGGTGCCCTCGACGACCCAGAGGATATAATATAATGCGCGTACATACATGCTGCACTGCACTGCAAACAATCCGCGGCACTTGATTCGAATCGACGGTCTGAACCTTCGTTCACCGGTTTCTCGAACCGGCGTTTCACCAAAGTTTATTTGCTCAGTGACGGGGTTCATATGCCTCAGTGACTGCAATATATTACCCAACCACCGCGACCGAATGCCAAATCGTCGGCCAAACTAGAGACACGACTCCTCCTCTTCCTCCGCAGTCCGGCCAACCCTCATTTCCAGCGGCTGCAGATACTCCTTCAGCTCTTCGACTCGACTCGCTGGGAGCTAGGCTGATCTCACAGGGAAGCTACAAACCGAGACGGTAAGCTGTAAACACACTCGTCGTGCTAGCTCCCCTCACCTGCGCCTGCCCCTCCGTCCGTTCTGTTGAATCGGTCTGCTTTTTTCCCCGCCGTGCGCCGCCAGCTAGTACCCCAAAGGACCCTATCCGGCCGCATCCAGGGGACCATTCGCGCTGGGCACGATCTCAAAACCTGCCGGTGTCGCTTGTTGAAGGAAGCTAGCGCATTGTATTGCAAACGTGCGCTGCAACGTCTGCGCAGCGTGGAGTGGAGGTGTCCAGATCAGAGTCCAGGACTTGCTCTCTGCGGCCTGGCACCGCATCTTCGTCATCAATATCCCCCCCATCGCTAATTGCCACCGCCAGATATATTTCCCGTCTTCCCCTCTCTAGGATTCAAAGGCATTGTGCTTCCTCGCCCTCCTCTCCCGTCGCTTTGACTGTTTCCGCCAGCGTTCCGAACATATCCCGCGGCTTCCTGACGTGCTAACTGCTCCAGCCGAGCTTAATAGAAAAGCGAACAGGCCCGTGGTGGGGTATCAACGCAACCGTACAGCTACAGCTACGCGATAAACCGGACTGGACATTTCGAATATTTCGTCACCCCGATCGAAGCCATGTCGACATCTGTAGTGCCTGCCGGGGCGGATTCGTCGTGAGTCTCTCGATCAACTTTTGCTTTGATGAATTGGTGTTGTTGGGTGCGAGCTGCTTGTACTTGCCCTTTTCTTCTGCTGGTGTTGAAGTCTTGTGCCGGCTTGTTGAGTCTGCTTTTAGACCGACGTCTAGCGTGGCCGATTTTGGTGATGGTTCTCTTTGGTCTTCCGATGCGCGACAGACTGTATAGGGTGACAGCTGACACTTGGAAACGGCGGCGACAGCTCGGTCGAGCTCAAGGAAAATACCACAATCGTAGTTTTAGGTGCCTCTGGTGACCTGGCGAAGAAGAAGACGGTATGCGGAAATGACACCGGCCTGTCATCCTAAGCTTCGTGGTGCTTGGACTAACGAATCAACCTCCTCGCGCACAGTTCCCGGCTCTCTTTGGCCTAGTAAGCTGAGCTTCATAATTTCTCTGGCTATTTTGAAGACTCGAAGGATCTAATATCTCCCTCACAGCACCGAAACAACTATCTCCCCAAGGACTGCAAGATCATCGGATATGCCAGAACTAAGATGGACCATGACGAATTCGTCAAGAGGGTCAAGTCGAATATCAAGACCCCCACTAAGCCAATCGAAGAGCAGTTGGACAGCTTTGTCGAAAAATGCATCTATGTCTCCGGACAATACGACAAGGATGAGTCGTTCCAGGAGCTCGAGAAGGTCTTGCAGGAGGTTGAATCCGGACGTCCGAACAACCACAGAATCTTTTACATGGCGCTGCCTCCCAGTGTCTTCATCAGCGTCTCCCAGCACTTGAAGAAAAACAACTACCCGAAGCATGGGATTGTTCGGTTAATCGTATGTCTTTAGAGGGCCGTATATTTTGGCATTTGACCGCTGGGATGTGAGGTTGTCTTGCTGACAGTCGGAAACAGGTTGAGAAGCCATTCGGCAAGGACCTGGAGAGCTCTCGCAAGCTCCAAAAAGCACTTGAGCCAGACTGGACTGAGGAGGAGATCTATCGGATTGATCATTATCTCGGCAAAGAGATGGTGAAGAACTTGCTGATTCTCCGGTTCGGCAATGAATTCTTGGGCGCCACCTGGAATAGACATCACATCAGCAATGTCCAGGTGTGTTCACTCGGATGTTAAACTCTCCCATCGCTAAAAGTATTGACGAAAGGTGCGCGTGGTTTAGATTACTTTCAAAGAGCCATTCGGAACCGAGGGCAGAGGAGGCTACTTTGACGAATTTGGAATCATCCGTGACGTTATGCAGAACCGTAAGTTTAGCTTCTGCAGCATCCATAACTTGAAAAGCAGCTCATTCACTGAACTTCAATAGACTTGATACAGCTCTTGACTATCATTGCTATGGAGCGCCCACTTTCGTTTTCCGCCGAGGACATCCGCGACGAGAAGGTCCGCGTTCTTCGAGCGATGCCCGTTATTGACCCGAAGAACGTCATCATCGGCCAGTACGGAAAGTCTACGGACGGCAGCAAGCCGGGATACTTGGAGGACGATACGGTTCCAAAGGGGAGCAGATGCCCAACATTCTGTGCCGTTGCAATGTTCATCAAAAACGAAAGATGGGATGGCGTTCCATTCATCCTGAAAGCTGGAAAGGGTATGTCGTTCGAAGCCGCTAGAGGTAGCCGGTGTCACCAACTAACAACTTCAACTTGCAGCGCTTAATGAGCAGAAGGCCGAGATCAGGATTCAATTCAAGGATGTCACTAGCGGCATATTCAAGGATATTCCGCGCAACGAGCTCGTCATCCGTGTCCAACCCGATGAAGCGGTCTACATCAAGATGAACTCCAAGTTGCCTGGTCTCAGCACTCAAACCGTCCTGACCGATTTGGACCTCACCTACAAGCGACGATTCAGCGACCTGAAGATCCCAGAAGCCTACGAATCGCTCATTCTCGATGCCGTCAAGGGCGACCACTCCAACTTTGTCCGTGACGACGAGCTTGATGCCAGCTGGAGAATATTCACGCCTCTTCTGAACTATCTCGACGAGAACTCGGAGATCGTCCCCATGGAGTACCCATACGGTGAGTAGGATTCGTCGTTGATTCCAACTGGCTGGAGACTAAACACATTCAATTTTGTAGGCTCCCGCGGACCGTCGGTCTTGGATGACTTTACATCATCGTACGGCTACAAGTTCAACGACCAAGTTGGATACCAATGGCCAGTCCAATCCACTGAGCTTCCGCACAAGCTCTAAACGTGGTTGCATTCCCACCTTTGGCAGACGATACTTGCCGGTCAGTCAGCGTGTGGGCGAGAGGGTTCGATATCTGTACAGAGCAACCACTACGGTTGCGGGACCGCGAGGGGAATCTATTAACTGGACGTGATGTCGTCGCCACTCGAGAGTTCTACGAAAAGCATGCGCTGCTTTCACGACGAATGTTCTTCTTCTTTATCATTTCCTTCGATTCTATTACTCTGTTGTAAGGAAAGAAAGAAAGACAGGGAAAGCGGCGACGAGCTGCCTCAGTTGATAGGCTTTTTATTTGTCTTGTTGCAACGAATGTTGATTTGATTTGTATCTCCGGAATACAAAACTGCGATCTCAAACCAACGGGTGCCCGTAAATTGAAAGCCTGTGAACTATCGCGAAACATAAAACAGACCGAAGTACTATATGCACACATGACAGACCGGAGCTCGGTATCGATAGCACAAGTAGCTGAGGTGGCCCCCAACAGTTTATAGAGTGTTCGCGTTCTGGGCTGCTTCCGCTTCGCTTAATAGCTCGAGATAAGGCAAGCCGCAAGCTGCCGCGAACGAACGAGCCCAACGTAATGCCTGACGAATCAAGCACCGAGTCCCCTGAGCAAGGGTCACTTGGGCCATCTCTGCAGGCAGCACTCTACTTTACCCGACCTGCGCATGGCGTGCATCCACTTAACTTATAACCATGACATAAGGAGCGGGACCGGCTGGTCTATTTCAATTCCCTGCTCGCACATGCTGCTTTCGGTGTCCTTTCCGCCGACCGACTCGACACCCTTTCGCGCACGTACTCGAATCCGACACCGTAACGTTATTGATAGGTACTTAGATACCCGCGGAGCTACGTTCCCGATTCTTTGATCCAGTCCGGATCAACTATCGCCCTCGCCACACCACGCGCGGACAATCAGACAGACAGATATCGGCAGCTGCCTACCTACCTAGCGAGCGGACGAGCTACACGGCTTCGGACACGCACTCATCGGATATACCACACATCACCTTCATCGACGACGGGACGTGGCGTACGTGACTTGGCGTGACGTGACGTGACGTTCAAGACGGACGGCCGGCTGGATGAGCTTTGATGGCCTCGGCATCATGGGTGGGAACGCCGTCGATACGCGGGAAGAGCGGTGCAGCGCGCATGGCGCTGCTGACGGTCTGTCTTGCCGGTGTGCAGTACGTGTTTTACTACGATCTCTACGTTTCTCTGATGTGTTTCTCGTGGGCTGACGGTGTTTGTTTGATGGTGTAGGTTTACGTGGGGAATTGAGATGGCGTGTACGTATTCGTCGCTTGCGGCATTCCTTCGATATCGTCATACACGTTCACACAGTACTCGCGATCTGGGTCTATCTACTGCTATCTATCGATATATTCACCGCGTCGACGCTGTGCTGTGATTATGACTCTGCAGATCAGATTGGAATCTAACGGTGTTTGAGGGTGACGCTAGACTGCACGCCGTATCTCCTATCGCTGGGCGTATCGAAGAGCAAGACGTCGCTCGTGTGGATCGCGGGCCCGCTGTCCGGGCTGATCACGCAGCCGATTGTCGGCGCGCTGGCAGACCGGTCACGGCTAAAATGGGGCAGACGGCGGCCGTTCATGATCGCGGGAACGGGGATGGTGGCGCTCAGCTTGTTGATGCTGGGCTGGACGTCCGAGGTTGTCGGGTTGTTCGTGGGAGGCGACGAGGACAAGGTGAGTGAGCAAATGAGTAGGCGTGGTACATACCCTGGAATCTCATCTGACGGGATATGCGGTATCCAGCATAAGAGCGCAACGATAGTGGTGGCGGTACTGTCGATATACGTGCTGGACTTTGCAGTGAATGCGGGTAGGTGGCCTGGATAGCGTCTCCACAGGCGATAATGGAAGTTTGGGAGACAATGCTGATGTAGACCGGTTAGTACAGGCGAGTTGCAGAGCTATCATCGTGGACACGCTATCGATACGGCGACAGCAGCAGGGCAGCGCGTGGGGTATGTGATGCCGCACTCTAAATCTTCGATAGCTATCTAGGAGACAAGCTGATGGATACGGTGTGGTGATATATAGCTAGTCGCATGATCGCTGCGGGGAACGTTATCAGCTACCTTGCGTAGGTCCCACTCGGAGTCGCATTCTTGAATGGAGTTATGGAGCGCCGGCTGACGTGAGCAAAGCGGGTCGATAGATCTAGTCGGCATATTCGGGCACTGGTTTCTGGGGAACACCCAGTTTAAAAAGCTGTGCCTTATCTCGTCCGTGATCCTCGGCGGGACTGTCAGCCTGACGTCCTGGGCTGTGAGCGAGCGGGTTCTGCTCTCGAGGAGGTCGGTATACATTCTCTACGGACAACTGCACAAACCCCTCTTCGCATAGCTGCTTTCGCTATGCACGAAACACGAGAGGGAGAGGCTGATGTGTATTCATTCGTTCACAGAGAATCGGACACGAAAGAGGGTGTTTTCCACATCTTCGTCGTCATATACCAGACGCTGTTCAATTTACCAAACCGCATTCGCGCGATCTGCTTCATCCAGTTCTTCGCCTGGCTCGGCTGGTTCCCCTTCCTCTTCTTCTCGAGCACCTGGGTCGGCGAGGTCTTCCAGCGCTATGACCAGCCCAAGCTGCCGAAAAGCGACGACGGCGATGGCGGACGGCCGAAAGATGCGGTGGCCGATATCGCGCGCGTCGGCAGCATGGCGCTGGTGCTCTTCGCGTGCATTTCACTGATAGGATCCATCACGCTGCCGTGGATCGTCCAGTCTCCACCGTCGGACACGGCACACCGCAGACGACCGCCGCAGATTGCCGTTGTGACGAGGGTCTTGGAGTTTATCAAGCCGTTCAAACCGACACTGTCAACAGCATGGATGGTCTCGCACGTCATATTCGCAATCGCCATGTCGCTGGCGGTATTTGCAACGTCGCTGCGGTTCGCGACAGTCCTTGTCGTCATATGCGGGATGTAAGTCTCTGCTTACAAAATCACCATATCCTTCTACAGTGCTGACATAAGGTCGATTGACGCCGCGCAGTCCTTGGGCGATAACCTGCTGGGCACCCTTCGCAATGCTCGGCGAAGAAATCAACCGCATCAGTCAAGGCTCTTCGGGCGACCACTTGATGAACGACTCAGGCGAAGTCTACAACCGCCTCCAACAGCTCGCCGACCACGAAGGCGACGACGACGACGAAGAGCGCCAGCGACTAACTAAAGACGACGGCTCCAGCAGCTCCGAGAACTCCGACAACGAAGAAGCACCCGAGGAAGCCGACCTCGCCAGCAGCAGGACCCGCACCCCACGCCGCTCGGACCTCGAGTCGGCAAATCTAGCCCCACCACCCCGCAGTCCCCGCGAAGTGTCCGGCGGCAGCGACGGCAGCATGTCGCCGACGCTGCACGTCGTGCAGACGCCCGAACTGCAAACCGAGGAAGCGCAGAACGCGTCCACGGGCGAGCTGGCGGGTATATACCTCGGCATTCTGAATCTCTTCATCACGCTACCGCAGTTCGTCGGCAGCTTTATGAGTTTCATCGTCTTTGCGATCCTAGAGCCCGGGAAGAGCCCCGAGCTAGCGGAGGGCGGCGGTGATAGCGGCGGTGAGGAGACGCCGCAGAAGGGGGTGAATGCGATTGCGGTGACAATGTTAATCGGCGGACTGGGCAGCATTGTCGCGGCGTGGCGGACGTTCAAGCTGCCGCGTGTGAGGTGATCTGGGCACCGCGCGGATATATCTCGCCGGATGTATCAACTCGGTGTTTTTGACAGTGAGGGATGATGAGGCTATGGCTCCGTAATGATTTGGTATGCATGGTTTCCCGCTCGAATACGTTCATAATACGACACTACCTACATATACTCGGTATACCTGCTCTTCAGTCTTTAGCTTTCCTTGTTTCTTTCCATTGCTTTCGAATACATAGTTCCAGGATAGATTATTATATTATCACAGCACACTTTCGTACCTCCACTGAACGGCCTTGCGTGAAGACATGCGTTACGTATAATACGTAGACATCGATTATTCATAAACTAAATTGATAAGTATATCAGTGCATGTACTACTTTTATAAATTATATTACAACAGAAACTAGTACTAGCTGCCATCCTTGAAAATAAACAAGGTAATGGATGCAACGGCCGTATATACGCACATGCATGCACACTGAACGAACGGAAGGTAGCCGGCCAGCTAGCCAGCCAGCTATAACCCCTCGACGCCCCGCATACCATAACCAGGCAAGCCAGGGGCATAATTACAAGATCGTACCACGATACCACTTATCATGAAAACCGCAGCATGAACATTCCTCCCACAGGCAAAGATCAAAATGAGCAAGCGCTTCCTTACGAACGAACGAACGCATTAACGACGAGCAAACGAATGATCCGTGCATTAACCTTCCGGGATGGACGCGGATGGGTAAAAGGTAACGAAAGGTAACGATGACTCCGAACCAAAGCAGACAGCAAAGGAAAGGAAACATTTAATACAGCTACAACGAAGGGAAGGCGTGCGTACAACCCATACACACATAACGAGCGCCCGTCCACCCGTCCACCCGTCCACCCGTCCACCCGTCCGTCACGCACACTCCGCCGGCGCCGACTTGGACCGTGGCCGTGGCCGCCGCGGCCGCCACGTCTGCTTCCGGAGCCGCTTCCTCTCCACCGGCAGCGTCTGCGTCCGCGAAAACAGCGTCCGGACCCTACTATAGACCCTCAGCGTCGTCGCGCGCGCTCTCAGCAGGCGGGGCCCCTACGCCTCCGCCGCCTCCGGCTTGCGCAGCACCGGCGTCGTGAATCCATACGCCTTTGTATGACCCGCGGGATCCGTCTGGTCGACCTCAAAGTTGATCACGAGGTCCAGGCCGCCCGTAAAGTCGACGTCGGTCTCGGTCTGCGCTTCCATCGGCTTCGTGATATCATCCTCGTATTCGCCGACGTGGGTGCCCGTGCGGTTCTCGCTGATGCGGCAGTAGTTGCGCGCGGGCAGTGTGGTGTTGTTGTTGCGCGGCTTGCCCTTGGGGTCCGTGAAGAAGATTTTGACCTGCTCTTCATGCGTGTCTCGCTGCAGCTTATGCACCTGGATGTTGCAGCGTGGGTTAGCATCAGCTGTACAACGGGGATTCCAGACGAGGCTACTGACCTTGTTTCGCTTGTTAAGCAAATCCGCGAGTGCGTTTGGCGGAGGCTGTTGCAATGATATAAACCGTTAGTCATGCATAGAAAGTATAAGGGTGACGGCCTTGGTCATCTTACGGTATTGACGATCGCGGAAGAAACAACGTTGACCATATATCTAAAGTCATTAACCTTCGGTATCTTTAATTTCGACCGAGAGAAAAAGTGTCCAAATGTGCCCAGATGAACATCGCCACTACCGAATATAAATTAGCCCTGCATCTCACAGATCGCGCGACCAGTGATATTCCATACCCTAAGAAGGTAACACGGCAGTCCTTCGCCTGTGCAAGCTTCTGCATCTCCAGGATGAGCCAGTTCCTCTCTCGTTTGTGGCCGCGGGCAGTCCAGTGATCCATCATATCTGTTAAAACTCGTTAGTCAGGCAGCCTGTATCATCGATACAACCACTGACGGGGCCACATACCATCAAGTAACTCCACGCCGCCGTCAAACTTATTGAGGAACCCGTTCATAGTGCCGTCGGACCGTTTGCTGGCAATATACTTGATCGGGTTCATCAGCGACGACGTCAGGATATTCTCCAGCCAGACCAATCTCGGATACGCTATCGGCACGCCCAGCAATATGATCAAATGCTTCGTCTCGCCGGGTATAATCTCCGACTCCAGCCGCTGGAACACACGCGTGTAGGTCCCATTGCTCAACAGCTCTTCACGCGTCCGCTCCGTCCGGCAATCGAGCGCCAGAAAGGCGACGCGGCGGCCCAAGAACATGAACGTGCTGCGCGATGGCTCCCTAATGAACGGGCCGGGTTGGGCGCCGAGCACCCAGCTCGGCTCGGTGACCTCGCCTTCGCTTAGCGGCGTGTGATGCTGGAACAAGAGATAGTATTTGAACGCCACCGAGCCCAGCCCGGCGAACACCGGACAGCCGTTGAAATGTTCGGGGTACGAGCCAAAGCCGTCAATGATGTCGTGGTCGTCAAAGCAGTTCGCCTGCGGTATCTGGCCGCCCGCCACACCGAACAAGCCTTGCGCAAACCACATGGCGTAGCGGTTTAGATAGAACTCTTCCAGCTCGTTCACGAATTCCTCGTCGAACGGGGTGCTGGTCTTCACGCTCTGGTCCTTGATCGCAAGCCACTCCTTGAACTTGGGCGCCTGCACGGAAACGCAGTCGTTGTACAATTGATCGCCTCCACCGAGCATGACGTGGAACGGCCGCTTGGCGTGGTTCCTGAGAACGTCTCTCCACAGCGGATCCGGCCCGCAAAAGTTGTTGGGATCCACCGCCAAGCTGAAACCATTGCAGCTGTGAAACATGATGTTCATCGACTGGTCCACCGCGGGCACGTAGAACCCCACAGTCGCTCCATTGTTTATTCGGTAAGCGATCCGCTGTTCCTCGTTACCGAGCTCGATTTCTAGGTTGAACCGCCAGAAGGTGACACCCCTCTCCGCGTGAATTCTCTCTGCAGAAAAGTCTCTCGCCTTCCCCTGGCGCTCTCCATCCTTGCGGAAACACCCACTACCGGATTTCGGCCAGTTTGTTGCTGGTGCGAACGGATATCGCATAGAGGGTGGCAGGGAAGCGAGGTCGCCTGGTTTTTCTCCGTTCGACGCGTCCTTGCTGCTTGGCAGGTCCGACGCAGGACGGAGTTCCTCTGTTTCTCCGTGGGAGCCCATGGCAGGTATTGAGGTGATGTCATCCTCGGACGTGCCTTCGGCTGGTATCTCACATCCTTGGCCGAACAAGCGAATCGAAGGTACGGGCTCGTAGGTCGAGACGGCGTCCTCCGTGACAATTAGGATAGAGCCACGCCAGACTTCAATGTCGCCGTCTCGCTTCAAACCGGTGTAGCGAAGGAGAGGGCCGCACTTAACCTTCAACGGGGGGTCAAAGCCACTAGAGGCTGGAGATTAAGAAAACGATTTATTAGCGTTGTCAATGCGAAGACCACGAGGGGAGCCATGATTACCTGGTACAGGTGGGATTTCGCCCTCATCCTCAACTAGATCCAGATCAGAAAGACATATATGAGCGCAGTCGGGCGGATATGCTGGTTCCTGGCCAAGGTCCAGATAGATGCCTTCGCGAGTTGGCGCAGGAGGGGGTTCTGCGCGATGTCGATGGTGGAGATGATGCCGAGAGCGGTCCACGACTTTAGGCGCGATTTTCACGGGCTCACCACGAGAAGACGATGGCGCCGGCGTTTGACCGTTGGCACTTCTGGTCGAAATCGGGGTGTGCGTTCCGGAACCGGGGGGTGGGAGTGTCTCCATGACTGCGAATCCGACAGGCTCACGAGGCTTTCGAACGGTTCCCTGCTCTTGTTCCTGGCGTGCTCTTTCCGCGAACGATGCAGAAAATCGACGTGTTCCTTCGGACGGCTGGGTGGGCGAAGGCAGCGATGCAGAGCGCGCGGTGTGTCCTGGTTGGAAGCCTGTCCTGGGCGCGCGAGAGCTATCTTCCGCTCCTGATTGCGGGTCCGACTTGCCGATGGCAGTTTGCTTCGAGGTGACTTCGGTGCTGCGAAGGAGACGCTGGGCTTGTTTTCTGGATAGCGTGCGCGAGACGCCCGTGCTTGCGGAAGGTTCCGATCCTACGAGTCCTTCTTCCTTGCCTATCCGTTTCAGCTCGAGTTCGAGCTTTTGGAGCGGGCCTCGGTCGTCGGCTCTGCGCGTTGGATGGTGTTAGCGGGATGAGGTTCAAGGCTGCGTATTGACGTCACGGCGGCGCGACGGGGACGGCAACGTAAAATGAAGGGAAGGAAAGGTATGGGAACGGAGTGGAAATGGAAAAGCTGACAGCGCTGACACCGGCAGCGGAAACTATATATGTGCACGGAGGAGTAATACTGGGCGCTGGCAGGGTGATATTATTGAGATAAAATTAGAGGAATGCGGAGGGGGGCGTCCGTACCTGGTAAAGGCCGGCTTGGGGGCGTGGAGCGAACTCTTGCGAGGCTCGATGAACGGCTCTCTCGCCGGACTGCGGGCTCGTGTCTTGGCTGATGCTGATGGAGCCGGGGGGGCTGGCAGCGCTGGGCCTGGCGGACTGGATCTTGAGTGGGAGGTTGGTTCCTCGCCAACGTCAACGGCGCGACCTTTCCCTTTTGAATCGCGAAACGAAGGTGGGCTGTTCTCCGCACTCAGCACCTGATGATTGTGGTGAAGTTGGTGATGATGTCGAGAGGGCTGCAACTGCAGCGGAGTGGAGGAGATGCCGGCGCCACCAATGCTCGCGTCTCGCAGCGGGATGCCCGGCCGTTGCCTGGCCATATGCGACGCCGAGGCCATGGACGAGATGGGAACAGCGATCTGATCCTGCGGCTTTTCTTACTCGAATCGAAAAGCAAAGCGAAAACTCCCCGGCTGCGAGCTGGGAGATTTCGAGCAGACGAGCACGGCGCCCTCTGCTTGAGGCGAGCCGTCAGCAGGTCAGCCTGCTGGGTGAGTACCAAGGACCTAATGCTTTGGTAGTTTAAAGTACATGCACCCTTGTTCGTCGGTGTGCAGATGTCGGCGTCCCAAGAGCGAGCGACGGGGCGTCGACGGCCTGCTCGACGGGCGGCCTTGCCTGGACGCGAGGGCTGTAGTTCGGATGGACGCGGTCGCCTGCGAGTCGGAATCCGGCTGATCGATCGATCGGACGGACGGTCGGCCGGTCGCAAGGGCGTGCGTGGTTCAGCGACTGGAATGCGCGGCGCGGGATTGGTTAGATCTATCTAGAGCTTCGGACGGCGGATGGTGGTTTGCATTCCTCGATTGGTTTTAGATTGTGGTGCTAGTCGACGTTCGTTCGCGCGGGTTTCGTTCAGGTCGTACAGACTGGCGTTATGCCGGGAAAGCAGCAGCAGCAGCAGCAGAAAGCAGGTGAGCAGGTGATTAATATTCCGGCCGGCGACTCTCGATGCTTCGTCCCTTCTTCAAGGCGAGAGGCTGGGCCGTTGCTGGGCGGCCAAACCCCCGGCTGGTCGGGAGGGCAAACCGTGCGTCTGCCGTGCATGGCGATGATGAAGCTGCGACTGGCTGCGACAGGGTCTTTCTCCTTCTGCTGCATCGCGGTGCGCTCGACGGGCATATTCGACGGTGCTATAGCTGGCAGCTTCCGCATCGATATCGCGGCCTGTTTCAGTCGTCCGGCTGTCGGCTCACGACAAACTCTTCTTCTTCCGTCCTTCCATCTTTCCGTCGATTCCTTCCATCGTTCTTCGCTGAGCGGCGTCGACGAGGGCCGGGCTGTGGGCAGGGCTGGCCATGGTCACAAAATTAGGTTCGTCGCACGGTGGTCCAATGCCATGTCCCTGCAGGCCGTTGCGACGGCTATTCCTAGAGCTCGAGTTCCTGTGCCTGTCCGCGGCAGACAAACACGCATGTACCGCCTGTCACACCAAGCTGCAGGCTAGCTCGAATTGCTGGTACTTCGAGTCGTGTAGTCATGTAGTCATGTATTCGTCTATTCATGTTGGATGCATGTTTGGACGAGAGATGGTCAAGCAGGTGGTGTACTATTGCATCAGCTAAGATGTCGAATTTTTATATGCAGTTTCGAATATTTTAAAGTAGAGCTCCGGTGTCTCAGGTAAGACAGTTTTTCCGCGCAGACGGAAGCTGTCATTTAAGCTAAGCCTCGAAGCCTATACAAGCACGTACGTCCAGATGCGGTGCTCTGTGCTCGAGGACGCTAGCTGTTGGATACTAATACAAGGTACTCCTTGCGTAGACCATCCAAACGTATAGCTGTAACCGTCTCCACTAGCATTTTCAGAGTTGGAGAGCTGGTGTACCAGACGAGATACTTAGTATTATACCAGTTGCAACGTTTGGCTGGAATGCTACAGCGATCCCAATATATGGATCTCGAGCCGGTTTCCGGTGGGCAATATCACCGTACCCGACCATTGCTGCTACTATCCACAAATTGCCGTGGCCAGCGCCGACATGCAGCAGCTCGTAGCTAGCGGGAATATTCTGCATGCTGTTATTATTGTATATGCAGATCTAAGAATTATCACAATCCACTAGTAATTATAGTCCAGTGCCAATCAGCTACTGCATTTCGATATTTCCAGAGATCAGTACGTAAGTATCCTCACAGGGCTTGCAGCTGGCCAGCGCTGGTGCGATTCGGTACACGCAGTTGTGCGTGTGGTCCGGTTGTGCATCCAATTGTCCGATGCGCATCCCAATATCAAATTTCAATAGTGGATATACGGACTTCCGTATGCCAACTTGGGTATATCGATCCCAGCATATTTTCTACCGAATCCGCAGACCTGGCCCAGCTTGGGCTAGATCCGTATAACTCGATTCTCGGTAGACTCGATTGGGCGAGTTGATACACCACTCGGCCATACGGTTCAACTCCTGTATACAACGATGATGTATTGCATGAGGGGCTGGTGAATAATGTGCACCGCCTGCCGCACTGCAGTACTGCCTTCGAGGCTAGCCCATTGCCAGGTCGAATTTTGTTATTGTCGGGGCTGGCGTCGCCTGTTCTGATGCGGAATGCTTTGTCCACAACCACCAGTTTTAGCCGCTGAAGAACACACCATTTCAATTCTGCACACTCGAGTTAGCTTCGCAGACCGAGATCTACTATATTGATAGAACTAGATAGGATTGCTAGCGTCCACGGTATACCGACTGTAGATCTAATCAAACCCGACACGGTGCTGGCCGTGGCATGCGACTCCCGCTGTCAGCAACCGGGTCATGATCTCATATCATATCATGACACATCGTACCGACATTGTTACTCGTATCCTCGATATCAGCACCAGGAACGGGAACAGGATGCTTGCTCGCGATAGTATAGTAATCCGCAATGAGAGCTTCCCAATCACCCGAGACCATTCGAGACCTTAGCTTGAAACGGCAGCCCGCAAGCGAATTGGGTTAAAAGCTGCTTGGCCGTGGCCAATAAGCTCCCTGCTGCGGTCAGGGGCCACCACCGAGCGAATACGACGCCGACTACCACCAGCCATAATTTTGACTGCCGCCAGCGCGCACGCTGCCCGACGCTTGCTGTCCACCGTGTACTCTACATACCATTCGCAATCCTCCTCGAGATATCCTTCGCTGGATGCATCTCATCTTCGTCGAATCTCGTCCTTCCTTTCATTTCATTCATCTTTCACACCTCGTGCGTACGTAAGCAGGCACAAACTCGATCGCTACCGGCCGCAACGCATGGTCAATCCTCGCGACACCGGCATCCTGCGCTTGTTCGGCTTCGTGGCAGACGACTGACCGCCTTTCCACCGTCCATCTTCCGCCTCTCCTCGTCCTCTCCTCATCCTCCTCCACTACACCGTCCTCTGCATCAACCGACTCCTCGCGGACGGACGCTCTGCCGCCATGAGACCCCTCCCATGGCTGCTGCTCGCCGCCTCTCAGGCCTCGAACCTCATCCACCCGACCCTCGCCCACTTCACGCCCCGTGATTACGACAACTACGACTACTACGCCCTCCATCTCCGCTCCACATCCTCTCCCCAGAACATCGCCAGACACCTCGGCCTCGAGTACATCGAGCCAATCGGCAAGCTCGCCGACCACCATCTCTTCCGCATCCGGAAACGGGACGAAGACGTCGTCGAAGACCACTTGCAGCGCCTCCGGTTACGCAAGCGTGACGAGCTATCAGCTGCCGAGGCCGAGCTCACACGCGCCATCCGTTTCTCGCAGAAGCAGAAGTTGAAACGGTTGGTCAAGCGGGTCCCCCCACCGCCGCTCCCGAGGTCTCCTGGAGCTCAAGACGGTCACGACGACGACGAGGAAGCGGCCAAACCGGCCAAGTTCAGCAGCACGACGGATCCTGCGGCAAAGCAGAACTTCTTCAACACCCTCGTGAGCACGCTCGAGATCAGCGATCCGATATTCAAGGACCAGTGGCATCTGGTGGGTCTGACGCCGTTCCAAAAACCCAAGCGTTAGGCCACATTGCTGACATGCAGGTGAACACAGGTGAACACCAGGGAGCTTACTCACGACGTTAATGCTGGGCAACTTTGGTTGGACGGTACGCGACTTCCCTTGACATATTTATTGTCGCAACAATTGATCCGCTCATACTTCTCTATTAGGATACCTCGGCGAGAACGCAACTGTGGCCATCGTGGACGACGGCCTCGACTTCAAAAGCCACGACCTGGCCCCCAACTACGTAAGCTGATTACTTTGCCGGCATTTTCGGAACGTTCTAACATCTCCAATAGTTCGCGGAAGGATCTTGGGACTTCAATGATCCAGGGCCGGACCCGCTACCCCGTCTTTCGGACGACCGACACGGAACACGATGCGCTGGAGAGGTTGCAGCTGCTAAGAATGATGTATGCGGTGTGGGAGTGGCCTGGAAATCAAAGGTCGCCGGCCTTCGTATCCTGTCGAAATCCATCTCGGACGCCGACGAGGCCGTCGCCCTGAACTACAAATACGAGAAGAACGACATATATTCTTGCAGCTGGGGACCACCCGACGATGGTGTTGCCATGGATGCCCCTGGTATTCTTATCAAGAAGGCCATCCAGCAAGGCGTCCAGGAAGGCCGCGACGGGAGAGGCTCCATATTCGTGTTCGCCTCTGGTAACGGCGCAGCAAACGGAGACAACTGCAACTTTGACGGCTATACGAATAGTATTTACAGTATCACTGTCGGTGCTATTGACCGCCTCGGCAACCACCCTTACTACTCCGAGGAGTGCTCCGCGAATCTCGTCGTTACCTACAGCAGCGGCGCCGGTACCGATGCGATCCACACCACCGACGTCGGTGTCAATTCATGCTACACTATGCACGGCGGCACCTCGGCGGCGGCGCCGTTGGCTGCTGGTATCTTTGCCCTCGTCATATCCGCTCGCCCAGAGCTGACATGGCGAGACATGCAATACCTCTGCATCGAGGCGGCGGTCCCCGTCAACGAGGAAGACCCGGATTGGGACAACACTGTTATCGGCAAGAAGTTCAACCACAAATACGGCTATGGCAAAATTGACGCCCAAAAGCTGGTTGAGACTGCCAAGGAATGGAAGCTAGTGAAGCCGCAGGCTTGGTATCACACGTCGATCCTCCACGTTGACCACCCGATTCCGAATGGAGCTAAGGGGCTGTCGTCGACCATTGAAGTCACGAAAGAGCAACTCGAGAACGCAAATATCGAGCGACTGGAGCATATTACCGTCACTATGGACCTTTCGCACACCCGTCGCGGAGACCTCGATGTCGATCTGATCAGTCCCAAAGGCGTCAGGTCGAGGATTGCCGTGCAGCGACCCAAAGACGAGAGCACCGAGGGATACAAAGAATGGACCTTCATGAGCGTCAAGCATTGGTAAGACTGCGAAACCCGGAAATCAATATGAACTGCAGCTAATTATCCGACCATAGGGGAGAGGATGGTATCGGAAAATGGACCATTGTCGTCAAGGATACAGTCCACCCCAAGAATAAAGGCACGCTGAACTGGTGGAGACTCAACATCTGGGGAGAAGCTATGGACGGAGCCAAGCAGAGATTGCACCCGCTCCCCGGCGACGAAGACGACGAGAACGACCCGGCGAAGGCTGTGCACTCCACTGCTTCGACAGCTCTTACCACGAGCGTCGAGGCTCCAACCAAGACGGCAGTCACCGGCAACCCGTCAGGCCACCCAGAGAGGCCTATCAATTCGAAGCCTGGTGGTGCCCCCACCGTCGAGCCTTCTCCCTCGGACGCGACCACTTCGGCATCAGCCGCTCCCGCTTCCTCCGCTGCTACTTCCGCGGCCGCAGCAGCTAACTCTGAGACCGCATCCGCATCTGCATCGGCTTCCGCCGAGCCCGAGAGAGCCGGGTTCATCCCGTCCTTCTTCCCTACATTTGGATTCAGCGCCGCCACGCAAGCCTGGATCTATGGCGCGATCGGCTTGATTCTAGTCTTCGGCTGTGCTCTAGGCGGCTATCTCTTCTGGCAGCGCAAGAAGCGACAGGCGAACAGAGGCGCCATGAACGACTACGAGTTCGCACCACTCGCCGATGACGGCGACGACGAAGCGCGCGAGGGCCTTACAGGTGGCGGCCGCCGGGGACGCCGAGGACGCGATCTGTACGATGCGTTCGGCGAGAGCGACGAGGAGGATCTGGGATCCGGACGCGCATTCACCGATGACGAGGAACAGCATGTCGTCGGCGAGGATAGCGATGACGAAGTCGACAGCGGAGAGTCGTATGAAGACGTCCCGTCCGTGCGGCACGACGTCGGGGTATCGAGGCGGCAGATACTGTAGGCTGACTGATTACAGTTTGTCGCATCTGTTTGGTTGATTGTTTGAAAGCGACGGAACGTTACCGTTGCCGTTATATAATCCTTTGTAGATTTTGGGGGTATGGGTGCCGCTGCATGTGGGGTCGGTCACCAAGTCTTCCGGCTTTTGGATTCCGGAAGGTTGCGTGAGTGAGTAAGTATATACATGTACGCGCGGCACCTAGAGGAAAGCCGGCTCGCGAGGGCTGGCGGTGCTATGAGTGAGTGCATGAGTGAGTGACGATAACATTGCATAGCACTTGTTTTTTTTTTGGCATTGTTTTCTACGATTATTGTGAGAGGGTTTCCTTGTTTTTTTTGTTTGGGACCCTTTTGTCTATGCTGTACAGTACATCAGATGAGATATGTCATGTTGCTTTTTCCATTCGTGTATAATTTGTTCTTTTTGTGCGGGGTTGGATGGTGATGGTGATGTATCACGATCGTTATTCTAGTAGAGTGGATGTGCGATGAAAAGTCTTGTTGGGGACGGTGTACGCATCCCATTAATTGACGTCGACCTTAGGCGCTATGGCCTGCTAATGATATTATATTTTGGAATTCCAGATCTAAGTCGGCATATTTTCTTGTGATCGTATATAAGTAGTAGTCTATGTGGCGAAATGTTAGGAACGGATCGATCGAAATGTGAGACTGTTGTCCAACATTTTCTATTGTTGCAAATTGTGTACACTATAACAATCGGTTCGGCAAGACAATGTTCTCAGTTATAAGTGCGGGAGGCTTACCACTTTATTTCCCCGGGCCGGCCGTGTTGTCGATATCAGCTCGTTGGATTTAGGAGAGTATCGTGTCATAGAGAACGGATGTTAGGAAGTTTAAGCTTTGCACGGACACAACTTTATATTTAAAAAGACACCGTCGGCACGAATTCACGATATCCGGCGACCAGCCTATCTTGTCTAGCTAGGAGATAGCGAGACGTCCGCGGATCAACATTTGAAATCGGCGCTATTGCCCTCTACAAGCTATAGCTTTCCACCTGACGTCTCGAACTTAGGCTCAGTCCGTAAGAGATATCGAATTTGGTATTCATGTAACTTGACGTGTGTACGTACAGCATGTCGGTTCCGCGATATCACGCTATCAAGACTGTAGTTGCGCAATTAAGAACATGTTAACAGGATTCCATGGTGTCTTTCGACTTGAATTTATGGACAAGTTTAAACTTTCCCCTGCAGGCTGGCTTGAAGAGTTACCTACGGCCGGTGCTCAGAAGTGGGTATACCTACGAGGGAGATAGTAAGACAATGAGCACGATCGAGCGAGACCTTTAAAACCTTAACCTCGCGGTCCATGCGCATATGAACTGGAGACGCTTCCCTGCAGTGCAGTGGGAAATATAGATCTATCATCTATAGCTAGCCACATTCATCTATACGTGCATTCCTATCCAATTGCCCAGCGCGGGGTGTATTTTAATAATAACTACCTAGTAGGATATCTCACCGTTCTACTCATACTACTAGTTGTCGCTTTCGAAATTTCATCCAGCTGGCCAGCCGACACTTCACCATTAGACCGTCGATATCTCACGACGTGTGTACGTACGTATCAGTACAGGCACGTACGCGCACGTGGACATGCGATTTGGCAAAGCCCTCGGAACAGCATGCAGCACCTTTGCGATCACCAATATCGATGACCTCTTCGTCCTCGTCACCTTCTTCGCCGAGTCCTCCATCGATAAGAGGCTCACGCCGCTAAAGATCGCACTCGGTCAGTATGCTGGCTTTACCGTCATCGTTGCCATCAGCATGGTTGGCTTTGCCGCTGCGCAGGCGATACCGGCCGAGCCGATTGGCTTTCTGGGGTTGCTGCCGTTGTTGATCGGGTTTTGGAAGTTGCTTGATCTGGTGGTCACGCATATGTTCGAATCTCGATATAAATCCGGTTCTTCAGTTGACGTCGCCATCACATCTATACCCACGCCCACATCCACGTCCACGTCTACATCCACAGACGCAACCGCAACGTTAAAACCAACGAGCGCCAGCATCCATATTAAAATCATACTAAAAGTCGCATCGATAACCGTCATGAACGGCGGCGACAACATCAGCACCTACATCCCCGTCTTCTCCCAAGCCAACCGCAGCGAACTCCCAATCTACATAATAACCTACTACACCCTCCTCGGCATCTGGTGTCTGGCGGCCTACGCCATCATGAAGCAACGGCACATCCTCGCCGTCGCGCAGCGGTACGCCCGCGTCGTCGTCCCGCTGCTGTATATCGGCTTGGGAACCTTCATCGTCGTAAAGTCCGGCTGCTACCCGTGGTCCGTGCGGCGGATAAACGAGCGGTTCGACGAGAGCGTGCGGCTGCTGGATCCCGGCGGGACGATAATGGCGGGGTTGACGGCGTTTCTGCTGCTGGCGTGCGTGGGGAGTATATTGAGCTGCAGATTGCGCGTGCTGGATGCGCGAGCAAAGTCTGCGAGTCGTGTTGATTCTGCGGAACGGACGGAGGACGTCGAGCTGCAAGCTGCAGGTCGAGAAGGATATGTCGACGCGGACGTCGAAGATGCGGGTATACATTCAACCGACGACTCCGAGGACAAGACCGATGAAGGGATCGTCGAGATGGGTGATAATGCGGTTGCGCGGTCATGAGTATATATCAGTGGTGCAATGAAGAGTTTCAGTCCCGCTGGCCGGGCTACGAAGTTTGGATCACATATATCAGAGCAAGGAGCTAAGGTTAATCGAATTACCCACATACAGAGAGACGCACGACAAAGTTCCACTTGTCGATTTTCAGGTTTACGTTGTACTGGCATATATACATCGAAGTTCGAACCCGAGCCTGATTTAACGTAACGTAACGTAACGTAAACTGTCTATCTATACAAGCGGCAATACGTCTGTAAAGTACATGAATGAATCCACCCCACGCCCACCTTCTCCGACCCTCTCTAGTTTTTTTTTTCAACCGTTTGAAAAGCATGCATTAATTATTATCGAGCCGTGCTACAATAAATATGACCGAACGAATGAAAATGCCGCTTTTATGCCGCCCCACCACCCATGATCCACGCCCGTCCTCCTCATGATACACCGAAGAATAAAGTATGTGTTAAAGACGATAGCGTAAAAAATGATATGTATATGAAGAGCAGGATAAATACTAAAAAAAAGTAAATGGCTCGCGCATGCAATGTGCAGTGTATACCAAATTCGAAACGGGGGGACCCGTGTAGTGTTGTGAGAATGGATAGGACTCAACCAGGAGGAATACCGATACCGATACGTTAATGCCACGCCTTTTGATCGTACGTACGTGGGTACGCGCTTACGCTGTCTTCGCGTGTCCGTTACCCTCTGCGGCCTTGTACGGGATCGTGAGGCAGCTGATCCCCAAGTACCCGCAGATCATCCGGATCGTGTGCACCGCCCAGTTGAAGTATACAATCAGCGCGAAGACAAGGTAGCCCCTCAGGTACCACAGCTCCGTCTCCGCGCTGACGGCCTGCAGCCCGACGACGGGGCCGTTGACCAGAATCGCGCCACCAATCAGCGGCACGAGCATCATAGTCCAGTAGGGGAACGGCTGCCGCAGCAGGTGTGCGAGGATCACCTTTGTCGTCATCCGGCCGAAGACGAAGGAGATGGTGAGGCAGAAGAGCACCAGGTGGTTTTCGCTGCGGAGAGTCGAGTGGGGAGAGAAGGCCCAGGCGCAGCCGGCGGCCGTGAAGGTGAGAATTGGCGCCCATTCGAGGAAGACGGGAAGGAGGGGGAGGTTCTGCTTGCGGCGGTGGGAGACGACGTTGTGGACACTGCGTAAAAATAAGAGTTAGCGTACGCTGATTATTGTTGGATGATACTGTGGGGTCGCCTACCAGAATGGGAGGTGGATGAAGAGGAATGTGCTAAAAATGACCGGGAACCAGAGGTCCTTAAAGCTGTAGTCGTAAAAGATCTCCTCATGACCAACGACGTCCGCGACTTTCTGGTGCCATATCTGCGGGCCGTAGATTCCCGAGAGTGTCATGCACAGGCAGGCGATGATCAAGCCCTCTGTTATCGAGCTTTAGTATTAGCGGCGGGTATGAAATAAACAGTATTGTAGGTGAAATCCTGACCTGTTGGACCGTTAAAGTATCCGAGGTAGAGAGTGTGCGTGTGGTACGTCTCCCAGGTCGAGAACCACATTGGCAGCACGGGAATCAAGGCGGTGAACCATCCCGTCTTGGTGTTGCCGAGCCCCATCGCCGCGGTTTCGCACAAGCTGGCCAGCGTGCAGTTCAAGCTGTCGATGCCGTGACTGCGGTCCAATGTATACCATTAGCCATATCGCCCCCGAGTTTATCGTGACTTAAGATTCTATAACGCACTCGAAAAGTTCGCCCAGCGGCGAAGACGAGCCTGTCCTCCTAGCCTGCTTGCCGTCGATATTATCCATGGTCGAATACCTGCGCGGCACAGCTCCATTAGTACCCCAACTGACTTGTAAATCTGGAGAACCTACTCACATCCACAATCCGAATGCAAAGCTAAAGTACAGCAGTGGATTTGCCGGCCCAACGAGATCCGGGACGAATATAACGAGACACATGACGTTGAATAGAATGGCGCCGAAGCCAATCAACGTGACGAGATTGGGTGCCATCCATTTCGGCAGCAGCTCGACGGACCAGTTCCACTATATACAGTGTTAGACAAATCGTGTGTTTATATTTCGAAATTGAGCTGGAGAGCGTAGGGAGCGCGTACGTAGTGTCTAAGGAAGTAGTAGGAGAGCAGCGATTTGTCGACGGACTGGTATTTGTATTCCTTGAGCGGCGCGAGCGGGTCGTCGGGCTTCGATTTCTTGCTGTGGCCTGTTTGCGAGATAGAGACCTGTCAGTCGTGTTCGCGCCGAGAAACCGTGGATCAGGTTACAACGTCATACCGTTCGCACCGTTCATACCATTCATGCCGTTCATGCCGTTCATGTGGCTCTTGCCGTTCATGCTGTGGGTTCCGTTCATGCCGTTGGCGACGGCGGTCTTTTTTTGCGTGGCCATACGGATTGCGAGACAGCGTGCTCTCCTTAACTGATCGATGTCGTGGTCGATTCGCGAGCCGAAGGTCGGATGAATTGAAGCAGAGTGAACTTAAAACCAGGTGGCGGATAACAGAAACTCCTTCGGTCGTCTTCCAGGGTCCAAGGCAGCCCTTTTTAAGGATCCCGGCAGGGTCTACGCAACCGGTGGAACGTTGACGACTACGTACGTTAGTTCTTGCGCACACGATCACATGCGATCTAGGGAAGGCGGAGAAGGGCAAGGGAGCGGATTAGTCCACATTACGTTATCGACGAGGGCGTAGCGGTGCCTGGCGAGCGGACGCTGAATGATCGCTGGCCGGTGACGGACGATGCGCTTCGGCAGGTGCAAAGCAAAGCTGCGACTCGAGATGGCGGACGGGGCCTGGCCATGGCCATGGCTCCGGCCCAGCCCACTGCGCTGCACCGGCCGGCCAGCAGCTCTCAGGCGCATCCCCTGAATCTGAAGGGGCGGTCCGGACTTTGACCACTTCCCCATTGCGTTTACGCGCTTCATTTAAATTTCGTGTGTGGTGCTGTTGGTGAGCACCGAACGCACTGCACAGGGGCTGCAGCTTCTACATGCGTCGTTCCGGAGCTGCGTCCTGCAGCTGGAGCTTGGCGCATGACCGTCGCTCTTTGCTCGCGCTGGTTGGACCAGCCCGATCGAGGCTGATGTCGACGTCGGGATGTCCTGTACAGGTACGCATACGTCCAGAGTTCGACACTGATTGCATCGTGCTGCATGCGCTATCGCCGCCCGGTGGGGAGGCAAGGCTGATTGATCATGGGATGGCCGGATCAATTGGGTATGGCAGGCTCGACCGAGGCCTTTGCATTGTACCACCGCAGAACCCGAACGCGATCGAGGTTGACGAAAATATATCTTTGCATATCAAAAGGCTCGCTTCAATTCGAGCGCATGCACCGCGTTACCAATCTTCACCTTCAACGTCTCGCACCGCATCGTCAGAGCGGACAACTCCACATCCAATCCCGAGTCCGATCCCTCCCGACCTCCCGCCATCGCCGATGCAATATCCTCACGCAGCTGCGCCGTCGGCTCTCCCAGACTCCAGCCAATGGAGACGTGGAATCCATCACGCATGTTACCCCGGCTGTCCGCCAAGTAGAGTCCAGGCTGGCCGTGGTGCTTCACGACACTGTTGCACATTGCCAGCAAATTTGTAAGCTGCGGTTATATTACACATCTCTGTCAGCAGCGGGTAATCGCAGCGTTTTCGTGATATATAAAGTAACTCGCGAGGGTTACGAACCGGCGACTGCTTCTGCTTTTTGTATCCACTCGACGCTCGCATGACCCAGAACCAGCGCGTCCGATCCTGGTTCGGCACCCAGTCCAAGCTGGTAAAATGTGCATCGAACCTATTACCAAGTAAATACCGCGGCGATACCAATTGCATCCATGCAGGCTATAACCTACGGTTCAACACCAGCTTTGTTCAGGCCTCTCTCCAGCGACGCTATGAACTGGTCCCGCTGGTCGGTCCGCAGGACAATCGGTCGCGACATGCTGATATGCAGAGGAAGCTGGGTCCCCAGGTCGCTGTAGAGGAACGACTCCAGCTTGAACACCTCATGCTGGTGGAATAACTCGTGTCTGTTGATCGCACTTCGTGCTACCGACAAGAGATGTCCTATCTTCGCGACCTCTGCAGAGTTTAGATGCCCTCGAACACGTCAGTTTTTGAACACGACAACAGACATTCCGCAGCAAGCATCGATATCGAGGACCCAGCGAATCAGGTCGAGTCAGAAGAGTATATTTAGGACATTGTAGTACACAAAAAATATATATGCGTTGGCCAGTTCCCCTCGACGTGAGGAATGGCGCGCTGTCGCCCACCATGAGCGGATGGATCGTCCTCCTTCGCCTGCCTCGGGGCGGCGGTGTACAAATCGTGGAACTTGGACGGCAGCGGCGGGAGACTGGTGCTCTCTGTCGGCTTGGCCGCTGTGGCGGGCTCCGCGTCGTCGTTGTCCGAGTCGGAGTAATCGACGAGGCCTAGTGATGGCCTCTTCTGGTGAGATGAGCTGGCCATGATTGCTCCGAGGTATGTGCCAGGATGATGGCTTGCAGGTGCCTCCCAATCGGATCGCGAGATGGAAGAAGAAAGGTTGCAATTGACATTCGTTGGATGCATTGCATATTGCATTAGTATCAACACAAACGTCCCAACTCAACCTTCGACACCATGCATTGATGGTCTACATGACAACTACAGGACACGACCGATGTTCGATCGAAGGAAAGCTGCTCAGACTAGTTGAGATCACGTTGAAGCTCAATGCTAGGCAGAGTTTCCTCATACCTCGCCTCTCTCCCTGGAGCCGGGGGTCCAAACCCCTTTAGTTATCAGGATGTACAAGTGCTAGGTGCCTCCTGGCTTCAACAATTATCGAATCCCTTTCTCAAAGTCAAGTCGTATACGGTGGTTAAAGCTCACCGTAACGTTCAGAGCAAAGCTATGGCAATGCACAGAAAACACCAGCCACCACAACCAGAAACCCAGGAATAAAAATGGCCAAGTACGCGGGGAACACCAGCGAAACGACAGTCGGGCGGTTTCATTGCTGAGGAATTCGCAATGAATGGATCTGACGTCTGGCACCCCCGCAATTGGCAATATTCCGTCCCTGATAACCGAATGCCATTCTCGAAAATATCAGCAGAACATTCATATTATATTGGATTCTGCGTGCGCGAAGATCGAAATCCATTACGTTAACCCGTGGCAGAACAAGCATTTTATATCAACGGCAGCGCGATCGATCTATCTATTATAATTATATTAATTGGAAGGGTCATATGGGCGATTCTTTTGCCGTCTGGACATGCGCCTATAGCAGCATGTCACATATGACTGTCAAGAATGCCGAAGAAACATAAGAGCTTCCCGTAAACAAAATGGCCCCTAGGAGCTGATTACACGCTTCACGGGATGGCCGCATGCAAGGGGCCGTGCTTTGCGAATTTCCGGGAAAAATTCTCGAGACTTTCTCGAACACGAGATCCATGGTTTGGCGGCCTGAGACGTCGAAACGTCGCAGAAGACAACGGCTCGACCTGGCAAACAACTTCGCCGTCTGAAACGAAATCCTAGGACGCATATGGTGTCGGGTGGCCGTTTCCTCTACACAAGAAACAAAATCCACCTTCGGGATCTAGTTTTGCGGAATAAACTCTTGTCGAAACTTCCAAACACTCAGGTACATGTAACATGTGGTCTATGCATACATACTGTTCGTATGCTGTTCCCAGCGCTCCGGACCGAGTAACTTACCGCACAGGACCGATCCAACGACACCTGCCAATATACCGAATTCCCGGGCCCGCACAGCGGCCCTACCGCCCGCCGCACTAGGTGACTTTTCCCGCCCGACAGGGATCGAAATGCACGGATGCATTTGCACTAGCTAGCGCATACGCTCGAAAGACTTGTGAACACCAAAAATGCGTGACGAGGAATGTCAGCAGCCATAACCGTGGCCGTCTCGAGACCATATGCTCCCTACTTGCACGCGAATGCATCGAATGCATGCGTGACGGCTCATCTCCCGCCCACACGCACGATGCGCATACACCGGCCGGGCGTGGGCACACTTCTCAGAGGGGCTGCATTGCATCTCCCTGTGGCTAGTATGTACCAGTATGCATCGATCAATTCACGACCGGTCAACCACCAACGGCGTAAGCGCGCATACATGCACGCAGGTAGCTAGCCTTGTAATGTTATGTAATACCACTGTCGTCAATTGCAATCTCCAGGCTTCCAAAGAATGCGAATTCGTCTGGCCGCAACGGTCAAGCTCGGATGAGAGCTAGTTATGCTGGATTATTGCGAGTACCGTCTTGGAGATGGTCAGCTTCAAAGGTTGAATTGCACCCTCGAGAGAAGTGTATATAAGGACCCTGGAGGTCGCTCCGGTATCACTTCTTTTTCATCATCATCATCATCATCTCCATCAGCCTCTCGCTTCTAGCTGCAAAGATCTCGATCTCCACATTCGCTCAACAGTGTACTCTCCACACTCGCTCAACTGCCTTACCAGTTATAACATACGATCGTTTTAATACGTACCTTTAAAGTTATCATTCAATTCTTCAACATGAAGGTCTCAGCCATCACCAGCATTGCCATCTTCTCCGCTGCCGCTTTCGCAGCCCCCACTAGCAACAAGGCCACCACCGCTGACAAGCAAGCTGACGGCATCACCATCGGTGGCGGCGATCTCGGCCTTGGTGGTGTAGGCCTCGGCGACCTCGGCAACGGTGGCGGTGTCACCGTCGGCGGTGGTGGCGTGAACACTGGCTCTGGTGGTGTCCACGTTGGAGGCACTGGGGGCGGCCTCGGGGGCGGCCTCGGTGGGAACCCTCTCGGTGTCCTCAACGGCATTGGTCTTGGCGGTGGCAGCGGTGGGCTCGGTGGACTCGGTGGAGTCGGCAGCCTCTTGTCTCTGATCTTCGGCGGCGGCCATGGCGCCTCTCTTGGGCAATTTGGCAGCGTAAGGCTCTTATATCTCTATTTCTTGGTTGTCCGACAAATGCTAATATCGATTCAATAGATCCTCGGCCAACTAGGCATTGGCGGCGTCAGCACCGGAGGCATTGGCGGTATCGGTGGCATCGGCGGCGGGAGCGGTGGCGGTATTGGTGGTATCGGTATCGGTGGTATCGGCGGCGGGAGCGGTGGCGGTGTTGGCGGTGTTGGCGGTGTCGGTGGTGTCGGTGGTGGCATCGGCGGCGGCATTCTCACCCCTATCACTGGAATCACTACCGTCCTTGGCGGCTCTCAGGAGCAGTTCGACCTGTTCGACAAGGCGTTCGACATCCTGACCGAGAAGGCCTGCGACTTTGCTCTCAATGAGGCCGTCCGCTTCGCTGAATTCTTTGTCTTCGTCCCACTCCAATCCATCGAGGTAAGTACTGTCGACGACCCATAAATTAAGTCCGTCACGGCGACTAACGAGAGAATCAACAATCAACAGGAACTCATCAAAGCCTGGTTCTCCCTCGCCAACGCCGGCTTCACGAACGTCGTCGACGATGATGTCAAGAAGACCACGGCCAAGGCCAATCTCGCAAAGGGTGTCACGGACTTCATCAAGAGGGGAACATTTGAGGGTGTCACAGAGAACGAGTTCATGGTTGCATCCGAATATCTCCGCTGCCGTCAGCTCGCTGAAACCAACCCAGAGGACTTTGTCACTGTCAACCCCGCCCCGGTTGACCTCAACCCAGTTGTCAACGGCGATGGCGATAACGGCGATAACGACAAGGCCAGCAAGACCAACAAGGCCGCCAAGTCCGCTTAAATCGCACAACGCGATTGATAGAATGGTCGATTGGCACGAAGCCGGATATACATACATGCAGGCTAGACGAGACGGACTCTTGTCTGGGCTTCTCGCGTTTCAACTACGCATAATTACCTAATAATGTACTATTAATTTCTAATGCAGGATAGCTGCGAGTTTAAAAGAATCTGATGGTTGATAGATCTATACTTGCTTTCCCATCGTAGCATGAGTTGAATCGATCGATTCATTTGAGACCTTGTTGTAAAATCTGTGAGGGTGCGTTGTTTGAATACTAATGATCCTGGCCGCGGCCTTGTGCCCACATCTCAACTCGGCTTGCAGTATCCCAATGTATCATATCCTTCAGTAGTGACGGCCGGAACTCAAGGGGAGTACCATATGCCTCGTTAGCTACAGTTAATAGCTGAAATATCTAACTGGTTTAACTTGGCTTGAAGTTAGTGTATGAAGATTCGCGATCGATTTGCTTCTATCGCAAGTAACTGTAAGCTAAGGGACGTTCCATCAATGCGACTTTCGAGGACGTTGCGTCAACGGAATACGTCCGATCCGCCCACCGGAACGGCCTGGCTGCGTCATAATCTCATCGCCCCTGCTTATGATCGACGACTCTTGAGGTTCTGGACTTTGGCTCAGAAATTGGCATCCAGCAAGAGAGTTGCGTTGTTCCAAGTTACCAGTTTGAGATGGCTTGTTTTCTTCTTTCTCTTGGGCCATGGCGCATGGAGTTTGACCCCGCGATTGCAGTACCCTGCTTTGCTTTGAAAAGGGTCCAAACCCGCTTGCTCGCTCTAGGTAAAGTTGGTTGGGTTGGTTGGTCAGTCGGGCAGGGTGCAGCGCATGGAATACATGACGAAGCCAGTCGATCAACGGAAAGTCGTTCTCTCGCTACGAGCGAAGAGTTGGAAGGCCTTAAGGAACCGATCGGAACAGTGACTTCATCCGTGCATATATATAAAAAAAGGTTGCAGTCCAAGTTACATAATTTGTCGTCGGTTGCATCTCGGTCGCCCAGAAGATCGAGCGTCGATTGGTTTCCATTTTCATGCACGAGCAAAGGTACAGTACATGTATCTCCCGCCAGCCGGCAGACGGGACTCATGATTATCCTATCAGGTCAGCCCCACACCGCTGGAAGCTGGAGCGACATGACCCCCATGTCTAGCGGCTTCTCCATTTGCCGCATCGGCCAGGGTTCGGGAATCTTGGATTTGTGTGGGCGGTCGCACAAGTGATTGGCGGGGGTACAGGACTGTACATGCATGCATGTAGCTACCGTACTTTTTCCGCAGTATTGCAGGTGCAGGGTTCCCGAGATGAGCTGCAGAATCGAAGCAAGAGGTACAAAGTGTGTACGAACGGAACGTCAATGTACTTAGTACGCTGTCTGGAGGCAGCGTTTGAGGACGGAGTACAGGTACGGTCACATGTGCCAGGTGCACTGGTGACAGTTTCTGTGCTCATGCGCAGTCACAATGCAATGCACGGAATACAGTACCTATACGTAACGCACTTAACGTATGTAAGGAGTCAGTTTGGCGTGCTTGGGAATGGCGGTCCGGAACAGGCTTGGGATTTGGCTTCTCGAATTTGCCTCTACGGGGTGTCCTTTAGGATTACCCGCCTGGGTGTGCGGAATGCGGACCAAAAAAAATCACTCTTCGACGAGCTTAAACATTTTCACAAGCTTGGTTGAGTTTATTCTTTCAACCGCATTCAGGATTCAACCCATCGCGTAGTTAAACAGAGAATTAAACATTCGGACCCGGGAAAACCCAGACAGGTTGTGTGAGGGTTTCCCAGCTTGCCGCCTGGGATCGTGGCGTTGGCCCTTCTGACCAGACAAACTCAATGTGAAGCGGAAGCTCACAAGGTCAGGTGGGCGATGGGGCACACCCATGGAGCTGGAGCTGGAGCACTTGGCCGCCTGGCCGCCCGTCGGCCTGCGTGCTTAGCAAGGTAGGCTAGGCGGGAAAAACCCTCGAATGGAGGAGGAGTTCTCAGAGCTGTGTGATTGCGTGAATCGAATCGAATCGAGAATGGCAGGCTCAGCTCGGCGGGGTCTCGAATACTGGCCGGCCGGCTTGGCTGGACCGCGAGCGTCGGTCCTGCTCGCTTGGTTCGTTCAGATAGCTTGGAGAGTCGCCGGGGCGTCGAAAGGGGCTGGTCGAAAAGGGCAGGGAGACGTCGGTGAAGCAAGAAAGAAGAAACGGAAGGGTCGTCGAGGGGCGCGGCAAGGGGGTTCCTAGGAGTCCGCCGTTGAACCTGCGGTACTCGGACCTACCTGGACACACTTGAAATCGACGATTGAGGATTGCGAGGGGCCCGCCCGCAGCTTGCAGGCGGGCAGGCAGGCGGGCACTTGTACCTGCGCGTAGGGGAACCTGTGATCGAAATTAGGCGTGAAATGCATGCGAGGTGGGAAAAGGATGTGGGATGGATGGATGGATGGATGGATGGATGTGGATGGATGGCTGTGGCTGCGGGCTGTCGACGGGCAGGCAAATGTCGTTAAGTCGACATAAAAACACTGCTGGCCGCCCACCGTTTCCGGCCCCTTGCTTCAACCTCTCTGAACTCTCCCATCTTCCCACCCCCAGTCACAATATTTCAAGAACCACCGTCCTTGCACTCATCCTCTCTCTCCATCATCGCAATAGAAGCTGCTCTCACATCGCTCGTAACCATCGTCTTCACCACTGTCCACACCGACTCTTTCATCCCCACTTCAGCTCCAAGCTTCCCTGTCAGGCGAGCCGACCTTCTCGACCCTGCGTTTGACCTGTCAAGAACTACCCCAGAACAGGACGCCCTCGCAGAACGGAAAAAACAAAAAACGGAAAAAACCGTGGTCAAGCCGTCCCGCACGTATTCGACCGTTGATTTGATCGCTTTGCAAGCCGTCGCCGGCACGCCAAAGCCTCATCGATCCAGGCCTGGGATCGAACCAATATCACGATGGCCGTTCGAAGTATCTCGTCGAGCAGACCGCGCAAGGAAGGGGATACTCGCTGGGTATGTTCGTAGCTCTTTTGTGTACCATGGCGTTCTTGCAGAAAAAAAGGACCCTTCACCTTCGGACGGAATCCGACAGCTTGGGAAGGAGCTCGATGGAGTCGTCAGACACTCGTTTTTTCTCGCTAGTTGCTCCGCCTGGAATTCTGTTTTTGCTTCGTTTGCCCTGACCATGGTCAACTGACACCCCACCTCGCGTTTTCCTTTTTCTAGGCACAAGAGTACCTCCTCGACCCGTTGAACGCCGTCGAGGCTTATCAAACCGCGCAGACCGGCGGGCAGTACAACAACGAAATACCCACGCAACATAAGACTGTCTCTGTTGAAGAATATCATGCTGCGGCTTCTGGGCTGGGTCGCTCGGGGTCGCTCTTGCGTAGAAGCCCGAAGAGTAAACCCAATGCCGAAGCGCAGGATGGTGGTACTCGGATCCACAGAAGTACGTCAATCAAAGACAGGCTGATGCGTCGCTTCACCGATGAGGGAAAGGACCCGGATGGACGTCAGCGGCCTTCTCGTCCGCTCAATGAAGTCTCGAACAGGGATATATCCAGAATGGGCAACGTTGCACCGCCGCGCGGCCCTAGAATCTTGACGGCGTCTCCAACCGCACCCAAGATTCACGACGTGCTGATTGAGCAGGACGACAACGACGACGTTCAAAACCAGGAGAATCGCCCGGTTCCCAGGAAACCAGAAGATAGATGGTCCAACAACCCATTCCGTGACGCCTTGATCGAAGCAGAGAATCGCGAGAACCAAAGCCCACCTACCAGCCCCACTCCATCGATCCAAAGGTCCCCAACCAACCCGTTCCGACGGGTATCCGAGAACGCATCTCCACCACATTCATCTTACCGACATCGCCCACACCCCCCTCCGCAGCAGCGAACCATGCAGCGAGGTGACGGGCCGCGGCTGCCTAATAAGCGCCACTCGAGACATGAGGCCAAACCGCGCCCGTCAGGCCAACGAAACTCACCTGCCGATACGATTGATCATCTGGACACGAGTTTTGGATTGTTCACCTTCCATCACGAAGGACCGTACGATGCGACATTGTCCCACAGGAACCGAAATCCGCTCAAGTCGCCCATTCAAGCCACTAGGTATGGCAATGAAATGGCGCTGAAAGCTACGGCGCCTCAGGACATCGAGAACAGTCTGCAATTCGGACGTCCGCTCGACGGTGTTGCATTGTTCCCACCAGGCACTAAGGTTGCGAATGGCGAGGTTCTGCAGTACGAAGGTATGTGTCCGTATCTTTGATGTCTCGGTGGTAGAGCCAGTTAGCTAACATGGTATACAGAGTATGATGTCAACCGCAAAGATGGAAACTTCAGACGCTATCCAGGAATCGTAAGACACCTCGAAATTCCAGAAGTAGCGCTCGAATGAATGCTGACAAGATTATCTAGAAATATCGTGACGAAGACTTGAAAGGGAAAGGAATCGAAGGATACGACGGCGACCTTGCGGACAAGCAGAAGAAGGAGGATGACAAACACCGACGCGGCAAGAGCCTGGATGCCCGAGCTAAGATCTGGGATGCCGCTGGCTCTGCCCTGAACGAGACTTCCATCCGCCGCAACGGCAGCACCGCCGGCCGACTTGAGGGCGCTGCCGCCAGGATCAAGAGAACATTTTCAATCAAAAGAAGGGAGAAGAAGCCAGAGGGCAGTGTCTAGCGGTTCTCGTCTCTGCAACGCTCCCTGGGATATTTGGCGCGTCTGCTGAGGGAATCCCGACGATGACCACACGACGTTCCTATCCCGAAGCTCATTCTCCGACTTCCTGACAATAAATAACGCCTACCGATTCACGAATCGCTTGGACGAGAACAATGCGCCTCTGCATGGTCTTACGATTTTCTGTTACGGCGACTAAAAGTTATGGTTCCAGCCTTGTACTACTGCTTGAGTTTGTGTGAATTACGTCTCTTTCTTTCCTTTTCGATGCCTGGGTTCTACCTACTTTGCCTGAATTTTTTCAGAATCCCTCTTCTCACATCCTTTTCGTGTTTACCCTCTTTACTCTTGTGTACGACGTTTTCGAGTGTGGATTCGAGCTTTGCGGGTGTATTGCTGCGAGTTTATGAACACGGGACTGGATTTATAACGCGCGTCTGCTTCGGTCGATTGTATGATGAGAAATTGGATGATGGCGGTGTACGTTTTCATATTGTTTATTTTGTATACGCACGGTTGAACTTGGTTTTCTGTTTGCGAGTTTTGTTGACGGCTTTGTTTTTTGTCCTTTTTGTATATGTGGGCATACTATACTGCCTTTGTTGATTGGTTTGAATTTCGCGCTTTGCGACTGTATATTGGGACTGTTAGTGGGAGTGGTGTATATTATGGAAGATTGATGCTGTCGATTGGTACTATAGTGGCTATGATGGGGATGTTATCCTGGACGCTGGCTGATATACTTCGTCCGGTGGATACAAGATTTTGAATTTAAATTCATTATATCGAATGAAGAATATTAGTACGGCCAGGCCGTAGCTAGTGCGTCCGCATATTTGCTATGGATTTAACAAACGCGATCGGATGATGAGTGTATATTATTGATTTATATAGTGGCACTGTATTCTGAGCCGGTCAATTGACAAGCTTGCTTGAGGCATGCAATGATAGATAAGTATTAACTAAATTTATAAAGCACTAAAATTACAACTGAGCAGCATCCTGATATCATAAAGACATATCCAGGGCAGCTAAGTCAAACATTACGACTTGCGGCCGCCCTCCACGCCTTCCTTCGCCGTCTTGTCGACATCAACCCATGCGCTACCATCTTTGCTCTGGCCTTCCTTCCCCCCGGATGTCTCGCATGCGTGAGATAGCGGTGCCGGTGCGCCGTCGGTAAGGTGCGCGGGGCGGTCGCGGGAGTGCAGAGCGTCTTGAACGGCGGTCTTGGTCTCGCTGGACGGCGGGGGTGCTGGGGAGTTTGGAGGCGGCATTTTGAAGCCGACTGGGTAGGTTGAACCCGGGTTATGTTAGTATGTAGGTATCTATTTGTGTGGTTGCACGTTGAGTGCAATTGTAGCATGCAGGCGCATGTGGCGCTATGCTGGTACATGTACGTGTGTACGGAGGGTGTGCACGTGTGGAGAGAGGGTGTGTGTACGTACTCGGATTGCTTGAGCCGCAGGGAATGTTGACGGACATGGCTGCTAGCTGATATCGGTATCTGACTGGGACTTTCCTGTCGACTGCGATATTGTTCTAGCTTTTCCGTGGGGGTGAGGTTAACTAGACCTATTCGTAGAGAGCCTGCGACTAGGCGGTGGGATACAATTGTCGTAATCGAGAGTGTATCGGATATCTGATGCCTGCGTGTAATCGGCTGGTAGTAATAGGAGAGAGTATTTCGGTGAATTTCAGGTCCAAACGTAATCTAGCTCATCTAATGTCCAATCGATAGAAAAATATCCGGAGGCGTCAATTGATCGAGTCTGCGAAGTGTAAATGAATGGTTAACGTTATAGCGATATCCAGTGGCGTGTGTTGGCGGAATCCAATGACGAAAAAATGCAACGTACGTCAGCCTGATGTCTGCATCGACAACCAAACATGGCAAAAGTATCCAAGCGTATCGCATTCTAAAAAATGCTATGCCTGCGCTCGCAGCGTTTTATTGGCCCGGATCGCACAGGAAGCAGTTTTCTTGCGCATATCCAGAATGTACGCGTGTGCATGTCTACGTTTGTAGAGGTACGGACACAAGAATAGGCTATAATTACACAACCTATGACGTATGGCGGCCATTACCTCGATACTTCCTATTCCCTGACCCGGGAAAAAAGCTGGATTCGCGGATCAGGCATTAGAATGAATCTGAACCCTGAAAATGATTACCGCTGCTAGTGGCTTCGGAACCGGAACTCGCCTTCACGATCAGCGGCTTATCTCTCGAGTTTGACGACAGTGACAATGGATAGCCTTGCGCGACTCGGCTGCCCTGCATGCTTGATCGATAAACATACAAACCTCCTGCATGCTACGGATACACAAGATCTATGGATCTGGATTACATCTACGTATACGTACCCAATCAGGATACCTGTACCACTGATGGCAGTGAATCGACCGTGACGCCGGCTGGGTCGATATTTCGCTTCCTATAAGCTTACTGTACAAGTTACAGCCGAAAGGGAAGTTTAAGTGAAACGGAAACGACAACAAGAAACTCATAAGATACCTACGGGAGGCTAGAGGGATACAGAGTAGTTACCAGGCGTAGCAATGGCGCCGGACAGTCGGGAGACAAATCGCATCGATCGCAGAAACAAAAAGGGGCCCAAAGTTCGGAAATCTTTTTGCGCCTGTTTATGCATGCACCGTTGACAAAAAAAGGGACGACGAGGAGGGTGAGCAAGCACGTGGATAGCACGGTAGGAAAGTACATACGACGTCAAGGAAAGGAGCAGAGGACGAACACTAGAATCGAGAAAAAAACCCGGGATCTTAACCCTCCCTTTCCATACACTAGTAGACGGACATGCGGACAATCATAAGAGAGAAAGAGAAGACAAAGGGGATAGGAGATGCCAGGGAAAGCCGACGGAAGGACTTCGCCGCGATTTACAAAAAAGATGGATACATAACGGCGTGCAGGGCTCTTATTCGTTCGTTGCGATTCTATCCTTTCTTCAAGCACTTGCGCAAACGGCGAAGGGTAATCGTTAGGGATACGTGACTTGTTGGCGTGGAAGAGGAGGGGTTGCGTAGTCAGCGTCGCTGAGGTGGATAACTCCCATTTGTAGGAAGAAGCGCTTGGGGGCTGGTTGCAGAAGTGCAAGGGAGGGTATCTAGGTTGTTGAGGTTGACGGGGTGGTATTGTTCTGGACAGGAGCGCCAGCTGCTTGGCCGGCTTGCGCGCGGACAGGGTTGAAGTATGGATGCTGCATTGCTTCTTTTGCGGTCAATCGCTCCTACGAGGTGTTAGTGTACAGTATACAAAGGCCCTCTCTAGGGAATTTCAACCATACCTGATGGTCGTATCTAAGAAGTTTGTCGAGAAAGTCCAGCGCGTCGTTGGAGACGAATCGCTGGTTCTCAGAGTTGACAAAATGATGCCAGCTCTTCTTCGGGAATCTCGACAAGATATCGTCGTACTGAGCGTCCAGCTCGATATCGTACTTGTCGAGATAGTCAAACAGCTCTTCCGTGCCTAGGACCTTAGCAATCTTGACTAGCTGGTCGGAATTAGAGTTGCCGTGGAAGAAAGGTTCTTTCCGGAATATCATAGACGCAAACATTGCACCGAGCGACCACATGTCGAGGGAGTAGTCGTACTCCTGGAAGTCCACGAGGAGCTCCGGTCCTTTAAAATATCTCGAAGCCACTCGAACGTTGTATTCGGTTCCAGGATGGTAGAACTCCGCAAGGCCCCAGTCGATCAGTCGCAACTACCCAGGGTTGAGTTAGCGAGGGGCACATCTCTAGTTGGGCTGAGGGGTCGATCGATATCTCACCTTGCGCTTCTCATGATCGATCATAACGTTATGAGGCTTGACGTCCCGATGCATGATCCCCTTGCTGTGGCAGAAATCTAGCGCCTACAGATTATATTAGCATCGCGCGGTTCGGAACGGATGCAGCCGGCTCGTACCTTCAACAGCTCGAATATGTAGAATCTGACATCAAAGTCGGTGAACTTTGGATAGAGAGTCCGGAAATCGGTATTGTTGACGTACTCGAATATCAGCGAGGGGGTCTTGCTCTATATAAGTAACGTTAGCATGATGCTAGGATCACCCAAGAGCCAGGAATTAGAGTACCTGCGAGTCTCTGACCACATCCAGCAGCGCGACAATGTTCGGCCCACCGGAGAGATTCTGGAGGATCTTGATCTCTCTCTTGATCTTCTTCTTCTTGACGGGCTTTAGAACCTTGATCACGCATTGCTGATGATTGACAACGTTGATGCCCTCGAAGACTTCGGAGTACTTCCCGCGACCTATCCCACGACATCCCAGTCAGCGATCTGGTGCTCCAGCGGAAGTGACAGCTGCCAAACGCGACAGCCGCAGCTCCGCAAAGCGACGGGAGATCCACCATACCTATCTTCCTAACGATCTCATAGTTCTCCAACACGCCCCAGGATATGTTGACAGCGTCGTAGTCCCAATAGCTCCTCGGCATATTCGAGTTCACCTCCGCGTAAACTCGTGCCTGCGACATCGTGTTGGCTGGGCCGGGAGACGCCGTTTTGTCGGATGATGATGATTTTGGGGGTGGAAATGGCTGTGAGAGAGAATGAGAGAGACGGCGAAGAGAGCCCTGAATCAGACGCGGTGCTTTGATATTTAAGATGGGACGGACTGGAACCCGCGTGATAGGGCTCGATGCGGTTTCCCGGTACCTCTGACGGATACTCTAGCTTGAAACGAGTGTTGGCATGTGCAACGAGCTCTCCAGGGAATTGGTGAGGGCGAAGCAGCCTGAGGTTGGCGATAGGGAAGCAGTACCTGAGCAGGCGTCGGAGGATAGCACTCTCAACCGGCCGGGCGGCTGAAGGAGTCGCGATGGCAGGTGAGGGCGGAGGAATGCAGATCGCCGTGGACGGGACGGGCGTGGGCGGATGGGAGAGATTTTGGTCGCGCGGGGTTCGGGGTTATCGAGGGAGGAATGGTCAAATCCTGCTGGGCGGTCCGGGGAGGGTCTCGCGGCTTCGAGAATGACTAAGCCAGCTGTGACGGCCACCGCTCCTGGAGAGACCGAGAGGATGAGGTTGGGGAAACCGGAGGAGGCGAGGAGCAGGAAGTTGAAGAGCCTTCCTCAGTGGACGGGCTTGCGAAAGGACAGGCGAGGCAAGATGTTGGATGCTGGCCAATGAGTGCGGTCGTTTGGGCGATAGGCGGGCTGCAGGCGTGCTTGGGTACCACCAAAAGAGATTTTGGGAGCCGGGAGACACTCTCGAAAGTCACTTCTCGGGAAATACACGGGCAGACGAGAACCGCCGAGGCGAGATGCAATCGCTGAAGCCAATGTACTATTTTCTGGAGGATGGAATACGAAGGCCGTGATGTAAACATACATGTACTTATGAGTGCACGGCGGGATGCATACGGCGGTCAATGCTACCAAGATGGATCCTTATTGACTGCGAGTTGGGGCCAGAGAGGAGCCTTCTCTGGTGGCTGCGCTCAAAAGCCGCAGCGGACGCCAAAAGCGGATCGATCTGGTCCACTATCGCCATAGCAGCATGGGCGGGCTATCGCATCTGCGGGAGTGTGATTCGATTCCCGTTATGTAAGGCCGGACTAAGAAGTGTATCGGACACGTACGGCGATACCGTGATCGCGGTGCATACATCCGTCCAGCGGGACATGACACTCTGCAGTACACAGTGCCTGCCAGTCTGCAGTCGGTGCCTGTGGCATGTAGCATGTAGCATGTAGACGCCCGCCCGCAGCCGCCGGTGTGCGCTTAGTCAGCTGATCGTGGCCCTCACTTTTGCCGTGTTGCGTGTGCCAGTCAACTGAAGCCGGCGCACGACGTAATGATCTGATCTATCACCATCGCATGGCCGGGAGCACATGCACAGTCGCACGACAGCCTCCCATCGACATATAACATACGCCGTCCCGCCATGAAGCTCCGAGCACCAGCGTCGCTCCTCCTGGCGTTCTCCCTGACACTGCCCCTCGCAACCGCCCTCCTACCCGTCATCGGTTTCGGTCCCAGAAACGAGCAGGACCCGTTCGACTCGCCCGAGCTCAGAATGCAGAACCCTGAGAGTTCAAAGCCAAACAACCTGCCGTCGTCGCAGGCCGCCGGCGACGTTCCGATAGTGTCGGATTCGCTGTCCGTGCAGCGAGAAGTCTCCATCTTTGCAGAAACCGTGCGGGGTGTCCATGTCGTGGAGGAGAGGCTCGATGACAAGAACCTCAACACCACCGTTCTGGGTGGGTGATCTTTCCCCTTGCCTTGTCCATATGGACAGACATTCGCTATGCGTATTTTCGGATTCGACAGTCCGTCAAATGGAAAGGTGACGGTCCGCGGGATCTCGATAATGCTAACACTAGCAACAATCCGTGACACGAGCAGCACCGTTAAATTCTGCCATGGCGCGTCTCCCCAGAAAACCCTGGGAGGACCCTGACCCGGAAAACAATGTCCAGGGTGCCTTCGCCGGCCTCGACGGCGAGAAACGAGCCGCCTCAAATCTCGAGCGCTTTGCCAAGGCGCACATGATCCCCGTGTCGCCCTTCAATGAAAACGAAAAGGTGCAGACGCTAGAGGGGACGACGGTCTGGTGGTCGACGGTGGATGGAGTTCCCAAGATCTTCCCGGGAGGCATTCCGGTGAAGGAGATCAAGCGTTCTGTTCCCAACGGGCAGGTTTGGACGATAGCTGGTGTGATAAATTACGCCAGGTAGACTGACGAAGCACGAAATACTAAGGCACTAAGTGCTTGGTAACTTGCTGGATTATTGTCGAGTACTGCTCTTTTTAATTGTTTTTTCCTTCTTTCAATACTTCTGGATATATTGGTTTCATTATGGCGATATGCATACGCATCTATTGAGCAGTCTTAGCAATGGAAATACCACTGTGGAGCATTATCTTAATATATATTCTAATCACGTTTTAGCGGTACTTCTGCTTTCCCGTCGAGAGGATCCGGTAGACCAATCATTCATTGTTAGCACGATCGAATTAGGAATTGTCCGGCCATGCATGCATGCTTGCCTGCAGGCCTGCATACCTGATACATACTACTGCCTGTACAGCTGCCTCGGCCTCTACGGAGCAACAGAATTCGAAGTCTACCGAGTGCTACACTATTAGTCTTGATTAATATCAGATCAAATCCGACTAGACTTTAAAACGGAGCGATGCAGAAAATATGATACGAGAGTAGCACGGTACGGTTACCGCTAGCCACTGCTCTCTGCATGCGCTTCGTCAGGTGGCCACCGCCAAGCGGGAGCGATTTCGACGGTGGCTGTCTCCTCTGTCTCCTCCTCACCCCAGCGTATGCATGGCGGCATGCTATCTCATGCATGCGGGCTACTATCATGGTTAATGATACTTGATACGAATTACTTAACGATTAATGGGCGGCTCGCTCGCTAGTTTGCGTGCTGGCGGATGCATCTTGCTCGACTGGGGAGATCGATGGTTGGCCGCCGGACGGAGCAAGTGAGAGAGCGAGAGCGATCGAGGGAACGAGGGGTCCGTTAACACGGATCACGGCAGTTGCAGTTCTACGCCCTGCGTGCAGCGAGCGCTCCATCGCATGGCGATTGATTCTTTCGATTCAATGAAGCTTTGAATTTCCCCCTCACCCCGCCCGGCGGCCGTTCTCGAGCGTCTTGTATTTTGTGTTTGAGTTGAGTTTCGGCGAGACGGCCGGTTTTGCGCCCAAAACGGGCAAAGAAATAATCTGCTGCTCGAGATTTCCGAAAGCCCCAAATTCTCCTGCTGCAACCTGGCGAGAGCAGAGCAGCAACCCGGAACTGTCGGCCCTCAAACGGACGAACGCAGCAGCCTGATCATGGCTGGCGACGAGGCTGAACCGGCGGAGGATACATCGTCAAGACGTCTGATTTCTTTCGGGGCGTGTCTCTTTTCCATATAATTAAAATATCCTTTGCACCGCTGCTTTGTTGCATTCGGGTAGCCGCTGTGGAGCGAGCGACGGTGAGGGAAAAGTGTGTGTCTTGTGTGTCTGTGCAGGTGTGTTCCCTCCCCATCAGCTGCCTGCCCCCTCATCTTCTCCTCACCACGATCAGGAATTTTTGAACCATCCAAAGCTGCCCAAATAACAGGCCGAACGGCCCAATTGGAATTTGAATCCATCGGGACAATATGCAAAAGCATTCGCTGACATGATTTCGCTTGAGCGTTGTTGTAACAGTGTGCTGTTGTCGCCACAGACCAAGAATCCGAGAATCACCAGCGTACAATAGACAGACCGTCAACTTTCATGACCCAGGCTTCGTAGCGGAGCATCGGGGCCCTTTCCTTACCATCTTTCAAGAATGCTACTGGCTGGCCGACCCTACAGGGTCCGCAAGCCGTTCAGCAGCGGATCGTCTCATGGCGGCTTCGCTCCTGAGGAAGAATTCTCTCACCATGCATTCCCTAATGCATCGTTCGACAGCCTGGCGAGGAGGAGGCGGCAGCGACGGGGTCAGAGATTCGCCCAGGATGACCTATACCTAGACGTGAGAAAGAGGAGAGGGACAGCTTCGCTCGAGCCTCTTCGGCTGCTCTCTGCTAGCCCAGAGGATTGCCCAAGTCCTGCAAGCACAAGTGAAAGCGAGGAGACGTCTCGTGCCAGCTTGGAACCTTCCGACAACCAGAATTTTACCTTTGCCGCTGTACCTCGCGATGGAGCCGTGCCCTATCCTTCACCGCAGACCGCCTCGACGCCTCAGATGCTCGTCGGCAAAATGCAACGTTTCTCGAGTTCGTCCGGTGTTGAGTTCGCCAACCTGCCGCCAACGCCGGATTCGCTACGGACGACGCCTGGCTTTAGTCTCGATATCAGTAGAAAGAGGAGGGTGGTCTCGCCGGAAATTCCTAGTAGCGGGGAGCATTGGGAAGAGGGTGAAGACAGGGAAGAGGAAGGAAGTGTCGATGAAGAGGAAGAGGAAGAAAGAGAAGAAATACCTATCTACGAGGATGGGCTATGGGAAGATTTAGACGACGATGGAGATGACCTCAGTTCTATCGACGACCGTTATGACGATGAATTCGATGTACATGAGGACGAGGACGCCGACGAGAGTGATGACCTGCTGGGGATAGAGGAGGACTTTGATTCTCTCAGTAGTGCAGATGAAGTCTCGAGCGAAGGAGCATACACTCCGAAAATTCGTGCTAAACTTGAAGCTTCACCGGCGCCATCGTCACCTCTCTCCAGCCCGTCGAGCATTTCTTTCCCTTCTCCCGCTTTTTTTTCGGAGCCCACCACAGACTCGACACTTCTTCCCCCATCATCATTGCCCCTCCCGCTTCATCACGACAATCGATCCTCTTGTGCGCTCGAAGATTTTTCTTCATCAATCGCTTCTCCCCAAGACTACTTTCATCCTCCAATGGCTCGTCCCAAGAAGGTTGCTAGAAAAGCTGCAACTGCTGCTGCCGTGTCCCCGGACATGGCAAATGCATCGAGAAGCCCCCCAATCCCTTCCTCGTACACCGCCAACAGTTCCATCCCAACAGACATCACAAGGGAACAATATGCAAAAGAATGCATCAAAGCAGCATTCAACAGCCGCCTGTCCGCATACAATCTTCACGAGGACGAATACAAGATTCTAAGCAGCTCACTCAACCAGATGCATGTGACGACCTATCTCAACATCCGGAACGGGATCCTTCGCCTCTGGCTGAAAGATACCCGGGTCCGCGTCACAAAAGCAGCGGCAGCCGGGTGCGCGAAGAACGAACGGTTCTTCGGCCTGGCAGAGGTTGCATACGACTGGCTCACTCGGTACGGATACATCAACCACGGCTGCCTCGAGCCATCCGAGGCGGTGGCAGCAAAGTGCCCCTTCTCACGCACCACCCGTCGAAAGAGGACGATTGCAATCGTCGGTGCCGGCGTGTCGGGCCTGGCGGCGGCTCGCCAGCTCGAGGCTCTCCTCGCACAAAACGGAGAGTCAGCAACCGGAGCGGACGCACCAGATATCGTGGTGTTCGAGGGGAGGAAGAGGCTCGGGGGGCGTGTCTTTTCCCGTGCCCTTTCTCCCGGCAGCAGCGACCTTCCGAACGGCCTCCCAGCAGCCATCGACGTCGGCGGGCAGATCGTGATGGGGTACGAGGGGAATCCGCTGGCTGCTCTCATCCAGCAGCAGTTGGAGATCCCCTACCATGCCATCGATGCAACCACCGCCTTCCCGCTCTACGATGTAGACGGGAAGGTGGTGGACGACGGCCGCGACCAGATGATCCAGGATATACACGACGATATCCTGGACCGGCTTGCTGTTTTCAAGAGCAAGCCGCCGGCCATCACGACTGCCCAGGGGAACTACGAGAAGATCAATTGCTGCAAAGACCCATCGGGCGACGGGGGGAAGCCGCTGGCTGTTGCCAAGCATGCAGCAGACCAGGCGGCGGGGGCGACAGCGTCGGCGATAAAGCTGCCATCATCGAAGACGGTCAGGAAGCGGATCGGGAAGCGAAAGGCAGCCGGCCCCGCCGACGGAGCGGACCGGCGGGCCGCGAAGAAGATCAAGTTGGTGCCCAAGCAATCCAACAAGGAGGCCCTCAAGAGGCTCCACATTGAGCCTCAGCAGGTCCGCAACGAGGACGGCAACGGTAGCTTGGGGAAGTCTATGGACGAGATGTTCCCCAGCTACGCCCAGGTTCTCGAGCCAGACGCTCGAGACCTGCGGCTTTACAGCTGGTATCACGCAAACCTCGAGTATTGCAACGCCTCGGCCGTCGACAAGCCCAGCCTGGAGAACTGGGACCAGGACGACGGAAATGAGTTCACCGGAGCTCATAGCATGATCGTTGGCGGCTACACCCAGCTGGCCAAGGGCCTCTACTCGCTGCCGTCCAAGCTCGACGTCCGCGTCAACCACCAGGTCGAGAAGGTCAGATACGACCCTCTCAACAAGGAGAAGGGCGTCACCCTGAAATTCAAAGATGGCAGCGAGTTCTCCGCCGACAAGGTCATCATCACGCTGCCGCTCGGCGTCCTGAAGCAGCAGAGCGTGACATTCGAGCCCCCGCTCCCGGAGCCGAAGCGGTCCGCCATCGACAGGCTGGGCTTTGGCCTTCTGAACAAAGTCATCATGGTGTACGACCAGCCCTTCTGGGATGTCACCAAAGACGGCTTTGGCTGTCTCCAAAACGCAGACGGAGACGAGCACGATCTTGCAAGTTACGGAGCAAAGCGAGGTCGTTTTTACATGTGGTGGAACGCCTCGAAGGTTGTCGGGCGCCCTACTCTCGTTGGCCTGATGGTTGGAGAAGCTGCTGAGCAAATCGAGAACGAGCCGAACAATGTGCTCATCGAGGAGGCTACGGGGATTCTCAAGAGGTGCTTCGGTGACGACAAGGTCCCGGACGCACCCGAGGAGGTAGTGGTGACCAGATGGCGATCGGACCCCTTTGCTTGCGGGACCTACTCGTACATCGCGGCTGGGTCTTCAGGAGCCGACTACGACACTATCGCAGAGCCGATGGACCACCAGATATTCTTCGCGGGTGAACATACAAACAGACACTACCCCGCGACTGTCCATGGGGCGTACATCAGCGGCCTTCGAGCTGCGGGCGAAGTCACGAATGCAATCCTGGGAAATATCGGAATCCCGAAGCCTTTAATCCATCCGCGCCCCCGTCTGGCTCCACAAGTCATCACTCGGACAGCAGCAGCGGCGACGCTTATTTCTACAATCAGAACGACCGGCATCACAAAAACAGCAGCGGCTTCGACTGTCACTGAGACCAAGTCCACCAGGAAGACAAAGATTACGACCACCGCTCCAGAGAAAGCCGTCGTCGTAAACACAAAGCCGAGACAGCGAAAGCGCAAGGCGGAAGACAAACTCGAGAAGCAAGATCCCAAGAAGGCGCGCACCGCCGCAGAGGAAGAGCAATTCCACAAGCTCGTAACGGAAAGCATCGGACCAAAGCCACTGAAGCCGAAGAAGGCAACCGCAAACCCGTTCCTCATCTATCAAAAGACGCACTTTAGCAAAGCCAGAGACGCCGCTCATCTCGAAAAGCAGCACAGAACAGGGGACAGCGCCGCCAGGGCAGGGCGGGATGAAGTTCGCGTGGTGCTCGGAAGAATGTGGCGGGACGAGGCCGAAAATCTCAAGGCGCCGCTCATCAAGCTCTCCGATGAGAACAAACTTCACAACCGAAAGATCGATAAGAAATATAAAGAGGATCTGGCGGAATACGAGCGAAAGTACGACGAATTCTTGAAGACGTACGGAGGCCCCATTCCGGCGTCGGTCGTGGGAAGCTCTATGCAAGCTGCCTCTGGAAACGTTACCAAAGAGATTTCAGAGGAGCTGAACACAGATGACGAGGATGTCGACATGAGTTAAGCTCTTCTGTGCCTTGTCGCCGATCTCAGCACTAATGATGTCTTCCCGTTTTCCATCTTACCAAGTGGCACAATGACCCACCGTGATGCTTTGGACCAACCTCAAGTGGAGGGTTGTATTGATTGTTTCAAGTAACGTTTCTATTGACCGGCGGACCAAGATCACTTCTGATGCTTTACTCCCCCATTTACCGTTTTTATTTTCCCGATGATGCGACGATGTGTTATGTTTATGCTCGATGCGCAGACGAATTTCCTACTTTACGATACTCCTGTCTATACGTTTAGTCTGTCTGTTCCCGGAGTTTATTTATTGCTCGATGGCCACGGTTTGCGTGGGCTTTTTTCTGATCTACTCCGGATACCACGGGATTTTGCTTTTAACGCCTTTTTGTGTATGTTACTTTAGTGGATGGATGAAGGGATGGTTTACGAGGAGATAATCGATTGTGGCCTCTGCGATCCATTCGAATTCGATCGTGGGAGTTGTGTTATATTGGTTGATTAATAGTTTCTCTATCTTGTAGTTTCGGAACAATTCCTTCTGAATATGAATCTGAAGGTCCGTATGACCCAACCGCCAGCTTGGCTGTAGCTTATCTTTCAGCTTGGATGGGTTTTATTCTAACTCCAGGTGAATCGACTACTCCTTTATTGAATCTGTAATATACTCGAATTAGGTTCATACTCAGTAGTATGTATCGTCAATGCGGTGTAAACCAGAACGATAGCCATAGTAACGAGCATACGCCAATCCAACCATCGTATTCAGCTGATACACAGATCGAATCCGCGTAATCTTGCATCACCAATAGTTAGATAGCATATACCGTTGGAACAAGAGATATTTCCATATAGGAAATTTGCCTTGTTATCTCAGAGAGAAGATTATTTTACCCAATTCGTCATGGCAAGCGAAAATGCAAAGCGGACACCGCCAGACGGCTCATGCCACGCTTTGTCGCGTTGCTCCGACTAAGGATGACGATAGGTTGTTCTCATCATGTGGCAGGTGGCTATGTTGTGTAGCTGCGTAATACACAGTGTAGTATCATGCAAGTGGAGGGCGGCGGGGGTGTGCTTTCGATTGGTGGGGTCTCACCTATGCTGTCGAGTCTGGACACAGCGCTCGCGTATACTTGCGATGTTGCAAGTCGCGTCCAGCTAGTCCAGTGAACGGAGCAGTAGATATCCGACAGTTAGTACCGTACATCACTAGGACCGGTCGCGAAGGCTGGCTATCGTGGCGAGTCGCCGGCTGTAGTTAGAAGGCTTATCTGTCGATTCCGGCCGGGCTGAGCACCGATCGGTACGAGTTGCATGCTGCGATGACTGGTGGATAGCGAAAGTTGAGAAGATGGATTCAAATGACTCGCGTGGGAATTAAAGTGTGTGTCGTTGCTGGAGCGCCACTGACGCCGCGTGGCGGTGCGCATTGCCCCATTTCGTAGCGAGCGTGGCGCGGCAGGCAGTCGAGCATCTTAGCTTCGACGTTCGATGCTCCAACTGCAAGCAACGAGACTCTGCACACCCTCCACGTCGGCCCACCATACGATCCCCCGTTCTATACCCACTTCGGCACTCGGATCAACGTATCGGACTTATCGGGATCGGTATACCGGATATCGTTCGCCATGCCGTCGGAGCGATTGAGCCACGATGAGGTATGCTGGTTTACTGCAATTCCTTTGCTCAGGACCTATCCTCACGCTAACATCCGTGTGCACGACAGTTCTTCGCGCGACTAGCGGACCTGCTGGCGTCGAAAAAGGACCATGGATCCGTCTTCCTGACGCAGAAGAGATGTGCGTCTCCTACTATGCTCCTGTCGCTCCTCAATCCAGCCCCGCGGATAGGCAGACAGACGCCCACTATGATCGACGTACCGTTGGACTGACTTGCGATTATCACCAGTATCATACGACCCCGCGCATCCACCCCCCACGAAGACAATAGCCCGTCCTGCGAAAGTAACAAAACCTTCCACGGCTGCTGCATCAAAGAAGAAACCGACAAGGACGACATCAACCTTCACCAAGACCACCTACCCGCCCTCCACCGCCGACGACCTCAAAGCCGACCTCCTCGCCCTCCTCTCATCCACAGCCTCACCATCCTCGTCCGCAGCTGGCACAGCGACAGCCAGCACGGGACTGACGACGCCAGCGCCGGAAGACCCCGCTGCGCCGTCACCCTCGCTGCCGGTCCTCATCCGCGCGACGAACGGCAAGTCGAACGACGCCCGGCATGATGGGAAGCACATAAAGCTCAGCACGGTCGTTGAGGCGGATCAGCTGGAAGCATTCTTCACGCGCTACGCAGAGGCGTGGAAGCAAGGTCTTACCGCGTTGAAGAAGAAGGTGAGGAAGGGCAAGAAGAGCAAGAAGGCGAAGAAGAAGTAGCTATCGTGTCAAAGTAAATGCGATATGAAGTGGGCATATGGCGTTACTAGGAGCTATCTTGGAGGCTCTTGCAAGCAAGGCTTGCGAATTCGAGACGAAATCGAATCATAAACCATGCGTGTACCGGTGTAAGAGTTTCGAAAAGGACAGACTACCTTTGTGGGCTGGCTGTAATACAATGTTGACAAGCATGCAGACCTTGCGTGTAGCACCCATCTAAGTTGTAGTAAACGTGTCGCTAATGAAGGTGTACGCGGCCGGTGACTCAGATTCGTTTTATCGCACTACGAGAGGCAGGTGGATAGTCGTCATGGATGCCAATGATAGAGAGTACGATAACGTGTATGTTACATATCATTTGTCCAAAGGGCTGAATTGAAACTGTGGCCAAAAAAATGACTTCGAAAACGCCTATATCGAACGCCAGAAGACCCGTGCAGGCAAACATGCATGCAAACTAAGGACCAATCCATCCCCCGCTAGAAACTTTCCCAAGAGATCCAAAAGTGTAAGGAAAACGAAGCCGTGTGGAAATGGCAAAGGTATATCGGATATACAAGAATAAAGCAACAGATGGCAAGGGGACACTGCCAGGTGATATTTTCAAATGCTCGGCGTGAAATCGTACACCACGGACTGAATGTCTCGTAAACCAAAAGTGCGTCGTAGGGTGACCGGGGTATGTTGAGAGATAACGGAGTTACTGCCTGCGGAGAAGCATGTGTAGTCGCGCGTTCGCTAGATTCGCAGCCATAGCCGCGGACGTTGACTGAGATAATTGGCTATTATTGTTGCCGCCCGACTGCCATTGAGATCGGACGGTATCGAAGATTCGTAGGTCCGCGATTATGGTTTCGCCACAGGGAATGTTGTCTTCCGGCGATGTCCGGCGCGGACGAGGGTCGTCCGGTGATACGTCGCTGTCACCGCGGTCGTCGTATTCATGTATATCGGGGTCTAGCGCAGCATTTACGCCGCGCTCCTCGCTGTCGAGATCCTGCGCTGGATTGCCACGATTTGGGGAGGAGCTGTCGAGGAGGTCCTGTTTGGAGACTTTGACGGCCAGCATGGTGAGCTGAAGTAGGAGGATAAGGATGTCCAGGAAGGCCAGGCGAAATTTGGAGACCGGTCCCTCTACAATGACAGTTAGAGCCGGATGCATTTGGTAAGAGTATTAGCGTGTGTGCCACAGACCTTGTCCGACAAAGTCGATGATCATGCCGCCGTGGAGGTATCCGCCGGTCGCCTCGGAGGCGGAAGGGGCCTCTGAGAAGACATGGAACAGAAAACAGACGAATGTCGAACCGAATATCGAGATGACAGCCGACCGTTTCTGACTCCGCTGCGGCGTGGGGAAATTCGGTGGCCGTTGGGCGAACAGGTTCTGCAGAGAACACGCACGTCAGCCATGAAGACGGAGAGTAGAGAGACCCGACAGCATCGTGAACGTACTATCTGGACTATAGCCCGTACTAAGAAACGGACGAAGCTTATACTACACGAGCGAGACCACGTCAGCTATATTCCCAAGGATACCTTTCCCGCGCATGCCGAACGGCTTCCATTTCTTCGGGGGACGCACTCAAGAAAGTAGAGATACGAGAAGTGGCAGTAGGTGACTATATCCAAGTTCCGGAGTAGGTGATCGAGCCACTGGGTCTTCTTCACCGTATGCTTGTCCCTGGCGCGGACGCTTGGGTGCAGCGCGGACGGTCCGCCGTCGTTCCCGTTGCCGGTGTCATCATCTGGCGACACGGCAGGCATGATGGGGCGGCCGGAGGCTGGCGATGGTCGAAGGGGCGAGGCAGAGGGAGAGGAGGAGGACGGGTCTCCAAGCCCTGCAGCGGGGCTGGCATTGTTCATTGATCATAAGGAAGCGCCGGAGGGGACATTAGGTCGGTGTCAAACGGGCGATCGGGGCGGCGTCGTCGTTGGCGCGAGATAATGGAATCGAGAAGAAAGAGAGGAGGTTGCGGCTGCCTTCGATTTCGATGTCATGTCGGACGTCAAACACCGCAACAACAGCACTAGCACTTGGAAGGCCTCCTGCATGCGTCTCCCCACGGCCCCTTGCTTCATTCTCGCAGCTCACCGCGATAGATACGCCGAAAAGCACTGGCGGCAAGCTATTCTATCGACTTGATTCCGGAGGCACGCCGCTTTTTTATCTGTGCATGGTTCGACGCAGCTCTGGCGCTCACCAGCCTACCGACCGCCGTCGCAGCTTCGCGAACGACTCCAGTTGTAATTTACGCGTCGACTGACAACCGCGTTTTGCAACCTCAACCTCGAAGCAGACACACAGCCTGGATATAAGATCACGACAGAGCAGCCGGCATGGCCAGCAATTTCTTCGATCTTAAGAAGCGGAAGGAGGCCGCCGCCGCAAGCTCGTCGTCCAAGCAGAAACAATCGCAAAATGCGGATAGACCTGTACCCTGGGTTGAGAAATAGTTGGTACTTCCCTCTCACGTTGAAGTCTTGCTTCCAAATGTATATCTCCAATATCAATTACTTGCCAAAGCTAACTCTTGGTATTCTTTAGTCGTCCGAAAACATTGAGTGATGTTACAGCCCAAGACCATACGATATCAGTCCTTCGACGGACCCTACAGTCCTCGAATGTGAGCTTTTCACAGCTTCATCTACTCAACCAAGCACACCGCTGACTGCGACCTAGCTTCCTCACATGCTCTTCTACGGCCCCCCGGGGACTGGTAAAACATCTACGATTCTAGCTCTAGCGAAAGAGCTATACGGGTCGGTCGCACCCTCTCATAGAAACACCTTACAAGCGGTACGGACATCGACCCGCTGACAATATTCAACTCTCCGCAGACCAGAGCTCGTGAAAACCCGTGTCCTGGAGCTAAACGCCTCGGACGAACGCGGTATCTCCATCGTCCGCGAAAAGGTCAAAAACTTCGCCAAAATCGCAATCTCCAATGCCTCCGCCTCTACCGCGTCCAAATACCCCTGCCCGCCATACAAGATCATTATCCTCGACGAAGCCGACTCGATGACTCAAGACGCGCAGTCGGCGCTTCGCCGGACGATGGAGACGTATTCGAAAATCACCCGTTTCTGTCTGATCTGTAACTATGTGACGAGAATCATCGACCCGCTAGCCAGCAGATGCTCCAAGTTCAGGTTCAAGCCGTTGGACGAGGGGAATGCGCGGATACGGCTGAGCAGCATCGCGCAGCAGGAGAGTGTCAGGTGTCAAGACGGTGTCATAGATATGCTTATTAAGGTATCTGATGGCGATCTGAGAAAAGCGATCACCTTTCTACAATCCGCTGCTAGGCTGCATGGTGCTGTGAAAGCAAAGGATGCCGGCGGCGGTGATGATGATATGGAAGTCGATGGTGGCAGTGGCGGCGAGAAGGATGCTGAGGTCACAGTCAGGTCTATCGAGGAGATCGCAGGCGTGATACCAGACAAGACGATTGATTCGTTGATGGATAGCATGCAACCGCGGCCGCACGGTCAGGCGGTGTATACGCCTGTCGCAAAAGTAGTACAGGATATCGTCGCGGATGGCTGGAGCGCCGCCCAGGTTCTCTTGCAGGTACGTTATAAGTCTCGATGTGCAAATTTACGTAAGATAAACCACTGACTTGCCTCACTTGTCTAGCTGTACAATCGTCTGGTCTTCAGCGACATGCTTACCGGAAACCAGAAGAACGAAATCGTCGGTATCTTTTCGGAGATGGACAAGAGGCTGGTGGACGGCGCGGACGAGCACCTTGTCACATTGGATATGTCGTTGCGGATTGCTGCGGTTTTTGGACACGACGGCTCCTAAGCCAAAGTCGCAGCTTCGCTGGTGCGGAGCCTGACAATCCTTCACTTTTGTATCATATATTCCTTGACAAGGCTGTATTTGGGGGTTTCAGAAATGCATTTATTACTTGCAAATGAATTCTCCATAATCGGCCAAATACACGACGGATGCACGAGCGGGAGAAAGTCAGTGAATTTTGAATACTGAAGAAACGAGACATATCGCGAACCGAGTGATATCATATTCGCATCGTTGTAAATCGACTGAAAAGCATGCGTAAGACGCAGTAGAATTGATATCGCGCGCGTACGTTGCAACGATTACAATAGTTTAGGATAGAAAAAACGAGAGAACTCCTGCGCTATAACTTCAAACCAAAGCATTCAATTCCAATGAACATGCAGTTCGAATGATAAATCCAAGAAATCCAAATTCCAACCAATTAAGATCATGATCTCGCGGTTCTCTGCGTTGTTCTTCACGAAGCAACCTGGGTCTCAACCGGGAATTCATTCTCGGTCTTATTTGGGTACTCAGGATTGAAGTTCGAGCCCTCGTGCGTCCTTGCGACCTGAAAGTCCTCCGCCGACGGTGTTTGAGGCAGCTGTTCACAATTTTATCAGTAACGACTCGGAAAAAAAAAAGAAATAGAGGGAAATGTTATAAAACTTACCGCAGCTACAACTGCAGGATTGTTCTTCCTCGCCTCGAGTTTTTCCGGCGTAAATACCTCCCGCGGAGGCAGTTCAATCTTAGCCTCCTTCGCAACTACTGGTGTCAATTCCGTCTCTTCCTCGACATTCAATTTCGACACACTTTCTGACATCTCTTCGCCGATGATGCTGTCGTTGCGCCGTCTTATCGCGACCTGTTGGTCGAAGACAGTGCCTGCAAGCTCTGCCAGCGGGGTTGTCGTTCCTGCGTCTTCCTGCGCAGCCAACGGCGTGGTGTATGTTTGAACCAACATATCTGAGGTGGTTTCTGGCGGCGAGACTACTGTGTCTGCGTCCGTTGGTAGCGGTTGCTTCGTCTGCTGTTCTTGCTTGGATGGTAGTTGGAAGAGTTCTTTCTTATGCGCAGCTGAAGTTGGAGATAGAATGGATGATGCTGGCAGCGGTAGTGTTTTTGGGAAGCTGTCTATTCTGTTGATATAGGTTTGCTGTGGATTGTTTGGGTCTGTTTCTTGTGGAGCCGAAGTATCCAGTGAGAGTGCTGAAGCTGTGCCTGTTTCTGGTTCCTGAGCGGCGGGGGCACCCGTTTTATTCTCACTTGCCGCCAGCGACTCGTCCGTGAAGACCACGAACTCCTCGGCCGGCTTGACGGCGGTATCGGCTACGTTGGACATTTTTCTCTTTCTCTGTGACTGAGTCTGGATCTCTCCGTTTCGTTCTCCGGCTTTCTGGAAATTTTAATCGGGGTTCGGTGAGTCCGCAGGGCGATGCGGGTGGATGATATCACGGCGGGGCTGAGCTGAACCGAGCCGGTGTGTCCAGTTCGCTCGAATTCAGGAACCTTGGAAACCCGAGCCGATAACGCCGCCTGTTAGCACGTTCACCGACGGAAACAAAGCAGGCAGCAGCGGAATGGAGCGCACGAGCGCCGGAAACGAGCGCACTTACTCGTTTTTCAAGCTATCGATGTTGGAATGGAGGACGAAGAGTGCACAGCGAAGGAACTCGAGAGTCAGAGGTGCATTTGTCTGTGGCACCTGCTGTCAGCCAGCCCGCCGTGCTGACGGACGGCGGCGGGGTTTCGGATGATGTGTTGCGCGCGCAGCCGCACTTTCGCTTTGGGACGTTGACGTTGGCTGCCAATCACGCCAGCGATTGCGCATTGCATCGGTACATTTTACATTTGCATTCACCCGTCCCTTTGGCTGGCGTGACAAGTGCGAGGAGGTTCTAGATCCGGGCTGTGGCATGCAGTGTACGAAAAATTTTAACGGTCCCGTGGGAGCGTCAGTACCCTCCACGCCGTGCCAGTGTGTAATGTACAGTACTTAGTGACTCCGGACACCAGCCGCAGTCTCGTGCAAGTGTCCCGGAGAGACTTGTTTGCGAGAGTCAAAGGCGCAAGTATACGCGGCGGCGCACGCACGTTTATGTCACTCGTGGTCTTCGAATTTTTATCCGCATATCCTTGCGCCGCCGCTGAATTAAGCCCCAGAGGATTGCGTCCGACAGAAGGATTAACCGCTACCTACATAATAGCAAGCAGGATGGGATTTCAAGCGATAAGGTTCTAATAATAATACGACTTTCCCAGGTTCAACCGAGACGGATGCATTTGTGCCACCTTGCAATCGATTGGCTTTCCAGGCACATGGACGTATTGGTACATGCGGTCGGTGCATCGGGGCTTGGAGACCCTGAATATGTCGTCATAGGTTGCCCAGATCCTTGTTTTTCAATCAACTGGTCTAGGACTTGAAGAAAAAACCACGCGGCGCATGCAAACGCTAGCCCGGCGGATTTTTGCGCTACGATGAGCCCTTTCCTGGGAAATTTTTACTTGTATCAATTTTCTGAAGTCGACAGTATCGACGGAGTTTCCATGCGTGTGTAACCAAGATTACAACGCATGCTTGTGTGATATTTTGCAAACCTCATCTGTTGCCCAATTTACAGAAACAGATCGACTGCGAAGCTTTATTTCAACTTTTTGGTTGAAAAGCAGAGGTCGCAAATATTATTACAAGGGGACATAAGGCTTATAAGGTTTGTCTCTGAAGTCGGGCATCTGATCAATTTTCCCATCCGCGGTGAATCCCTTGGAGTCCTCGGGATAGTAATCGTATCCAGGAGGGGTTTTGTAGAACGAGGGATGCGGAGTCCAGGCCGTATCTTCATCCTTCCAGCAGCCAACATAGACCGAACGCCCCGGATAGTCCTGTGGTATCGCTGAATTCCAAACCAACCCTCGGAAAGCCGTTTCCTTTCCTGTCTGCGCATCATCGGTACCCCCATCACCGATGGGGATAATGGGGTCCTTGCAGGTTGGCCACATGTGGGTAAGACTTGGGAAGATTCTATATGCATGACGTTTCAGCGTATTCACCGCATTAGCTTGTCTCGGGTCCAAAGAAAGCTAGGAACCAAAGCCCACGGGATTTATAGGATTCATTAATACTTCGTCTGAGTCTTATCGGCGGACACCCAGATCAACCATTCTTGCCGAATAAGGTCCCACGAACAGGGCTCGAGTGTAACACCTCCCATTTGTCCCGGCCAGAACTTCAGGATGTTAGGGTCCGTCACTCTTTCTGGGAAGCCCGAGCTCCGGGGACGATAAACTAAACACATATCGTTTGCCGCGTTTCGAATCTGACCCATCCAGACAGAGGGTAGCTTCCGCTCGACCTTGTAAAGCAATACTTGTCCTACTAGAACCCACATCTGTGAAGGTCTAGGATGATCAATCCCCGTTCCAGCGCAGTTACCTCCGACGATCATATCTCGAACCGGGTCGTACATGGGCGGGGTAGTACACAGGCATGGTGCAACGATGACGTTCTGGCTATTCGCATCCGCCGTAAGACATAATCTTTGCCCATCGTTTTTGAATCCTAGCGAATCGGGGACCCGCAGGGTACGTAGTATTAGTACAGCCATCACGTTAATTAAATCAACCGGGCCATATGGCCATGAGACTTTCGAGGGAAAACGCAACATCCGTGCTGGGGCAGGTATGCGCGCGCTGTTTTTCTTACGCACCAAAAGAGCCAGACCAATAATACGTAAGTCTGTCGAATTTTCCATTCGAGCTCGGATTACCGCCCGCGTCTAATTCGGTATTGCTATAGTCGTAAAACTTAGGCGGTGTATACTGAGCATCCTGATCTTCGCGTTTGGTGATATTCGATGCTTCGGGGAGTCCGATCACAAAAGCTCGAACCGTGCCCGGGGCTAAGTTCCAGAGTACGTAAAGCCATAGGAGCCTTCTCGTGATCGTAAAAAACATAATACCAGCCGCAGGACGATTCCCGATCTTGGAAAGCGGATTATTTGAGAACTCGATGTGAAGGTTAACCGGTTAGCTTTGAGTGTAAGTGTAAGGCGAAATATGTCCCACTACCGAGCAAGACCGAGCTCATATAGTTAGGCGCAATTAACGGCTTAATAGTGAGACTTTCAAAATCCAGCCAGTCAAAGCCGGCGGACGTGATATTATTTGGTAGGAATGCGGAGCGTGTTAGCCTAGGTCGGCGCATGCTTAGCATCGTGGGCAGTGGCCTGGTTACGTTATAAGGCAAAGTCGGTCTGAAACAGATGCACATGCAAGTGCTGCCGTCGGACGTGGCAAAGTGATACTACCACATAAGCATACTTGTATATTGCACACTCTGATAAGCTTGCACGACAGCCAGTCTTGTCTAGTGCCTTGGACAGGGCTGACGTACGGAAACCGTTGGAGATATGGCCATGATCTAGTTCCTCTTGCCGTTGTATCGGTTCTCAAAATTCCTCTGCACCTATACCGATATTGCCAGTCAAATCTTGTTTAACTCAATCCTCTAGCAATATTTTTATCGATTTAGGATGGAATACGTCCTAGTGTTAACTATGATCAATATATGAAGATGCGACATGCACCTTGGGCCGAGCTTAATTTATTTATATGCATAGCAGAGGATAACGGTCTTAAGCTTCAAGATTCATTTCAAAGATTTCGAACAGAATATGTGATAACGAGATAGAATTGAAATATATATATCACGTCGCAAGTTTGATTGACACCCACTGACCGGCAGTCATTTTCTACAGTTTGTACATAAGATCACGAAACTTGCACAGATCTCATTGTTGACTTTCTACTCGAGTCATGCATGAAGCAAGGAAACTGACCGGCCTAACCGAAGGAGACTCATTTGAACAAATATCGGAAGCTCCACATGAAATCGAAACACAAATCTGCATCACAGGCGTATCGCTACCACGAAGGATACTTCTTCTCGGGGGTAGCAGCAAAGTTGGTTTCTGGGGCGGTTAATTAGCAAAGTCAGTCAACTTTAGCTTGTTCATCTCATTCACCAGGTCCTCCTCAGTTGCAATCCATCCATACTCCGGGACAGTTTTGTGAAATTCAGGATGAGGCATCCATTTCGTGCTTTGCGCTGTTTGACAGCCAAAGTATACAGGCTGGTCCGGAACAGATGCCAGACCTCGCCAGCTAACCCCACGATCCGCAGAGTCCTTTTTATCTGGCTTTGGGCAAAGCGGCCACATGTTTGTGTCGAAGAATGGTAGTATTCTGTGAACAGCATTCATATAATTGAGTTAGCGTCTCTCGGTATCGGAACCAAGCAGCAGGTTATTTCAGTTTATAAGATTGAAGGTAGTAGAAGTTGCCACTCGTTGATGCGATGCAGGTTGTGAATCCATGGACTTAAACCCAGCGCATGTCGACAAAAAGCATGACTTTAGTCCACACCGAGACTATAGCGCGCGATATTGCAGACGACGGCAGCTTCCGCCCTATGATTTGGTGTTGCACAGAAATAGCATATCTGCTTACCTTGTGTAGGGATAGTCGTCATTCTGGATCCAAACAGCCCAGTACTGTGAAGTAAGATCCGCACCTGACGCTGACGCACATTTCCGCATTTCTACCTTTCCAAGACTTCCCGGTTGGTTTCCAGCCGTATAGGGGGGTGGGCCGTTTGCGCCACCATCTACGAACTGTAAACAGAGACCACTTTCTCCATTGACGATCTGACCAACCCAATACGATGGTCTCTTCGTTTCCACGGGCCAATAGACCACATACCCAAGAAAAGTCCATTGAAACTTGGGCGTCGGGTGATTGATATTATCCCTAGTGCCGCAATCTCCTGGGTTGCACTCGCACTTTGATACCTGGACACCATCTGACTTGTCGTTAGGCGACAGGCAATAATATTTTGGTTTGGGCGCGTTCGCGGGTTCCCCGGGAGCGTCTTCATCGGCCATGGCTTCATCGTCAGACCAATCGGTCTCAGATCCACCCTCAGATCCACTATCGGATCCACTATCGGATCCACTATCGGTGGTCCAGTCAGCAGGATCATATTCATAGAAATCCGAGCCTATTAATGACGTCAAATCTTTAGAATCCTTGACTATATCTTCAATTACTTCGTGCGCATCAAGGACATCTCCGATATCCGCAGTCGTAGCCTTGAGCCTCATTGCAACATTGTTGACAGCGTCTATCGCATTGGCGGCACCGTTGGCGATTGTTGTCTCAACCTTTTCCGTAGCCGTATCGAGGGAGGTTTTGACGGCATTGTTAACATTGTCGATGATTTTATCGATGTTTTCTTTGAAGCTTCCAACCTTGGCTTCAACTCTGTTTACTTGGTCAATACCGTCCTGGTATGTTTTGCTGATCTTGTCTTTAGCTGTATTGAAGCTAAGCTTGGCTGCCTTAGCGCCTTTGGTAATTGTATCGGTAGTCGTTGTGACGGTTTTGCTGAGTTGACTGAGAGTCGCACTATCATCTACTATTTGTTTGGCACCTTGCTTGATTGTATCGGGAACCAAGTCTACGATCTTGTTGATGCTACTCTTGAGCTTTTTCGTGCCATTTGTGCCTTTATTGATGATATCTTTGACCCTATTTGTGATTGCATCAATCTGTAATTTGTCCTTGACTTTGTCAACACTATCAGTGACAGCCTGGTTGACGCTGTCCTTGACTTCTCCGATTTTGCTCTGGACCGTAGCTGCGCCATCACTAATTTTACCTAGAGTGCCTTCAATCTGACTCGTAAGAACTTTTTCAGCATTGTCCTTGGCGGCCTTTAGCTGGTCTATAACTGCAGTCTTGGCCCGGTTTATCTTTTCGTTGACGGCATCATTAGTGCCGTCGATACCATTATTAATTTTATTAATCCCATCAAGTACTTTGGCGTCGATATTCTCCTTGATACCGACTGCCTTATTTCTGAGGGTGGTGATGGTTGTGCTGACTGCCTCAACGGTTTTCTGGACGGTTTTAGCAGTCGCGACGGCTACATCCTTCACCTTGCTGACGACAGACTTTGCTGCGCCTTTCAATTTATCGAATAGACCTCGTTTGACGACAGCGCGCTTGATTTTCTTGCCTTTAGTACCCTTGCTCGGCTGCGGCTCTATTCTCAACGAAAAGATAATTGTGAGTCCACATGAGTGCGGAATCTACGAAGCATTTATTACCCAACGATAGGCAGAATCTTACCGAATGTTAAGGCTCCGGTCCAGGTAAACGGATATGAATTGTACGTATCCTCTTCGCCGTTCGTGTCTTTGCCCAGTAGTTTGTCTTGTTCTATGAGCATCTCCTGCAAGGTTTCGTCGTTGTTTCCTGGAGCCCGTGTCGAAGTTGGCCGAGGAGGGTAGAAGTAGCGGAAGTAATTATCCGGTCCACTATATCCGTTCGGTCCAGCGGTCGGAATTTCGACTGCTCGGCGTACGAGACTGGCCATTCTAGGATGGCCTGAGGCTAATGGCCTGAAGGGATTGTCTAGTTTGGGACGTTCAGCATTGGAAGTACCGGAATCGGTGGCCTGCGGATCTGCCGCAGTTTCGGGTATCCGTAAGACTCGCGCTGTGCTAGTCATCACCATTGCCATAGTGATGATTCCAGCCAGGATCATCATGAAGTGCCGCTGCATGGCTGCTTGGTTGGCCAATCGGCCAGAGCTGCTCGTCAAATTACCGTCGCCACCAGAAAAGATATATCAACCCTTTTTGGAAAGTATCGATAGTGACAGTTCGGGCGTTAATAAAGGCAATCAATTCATAGATATGTTCAGTGATGTTCAAAAGCGCTAGCGCCCATCCACGTATAACTCTGAGAAGTAATGGTAATAGGTTTATCAATATCGCTGCGACATAGTGGGTTACTTGACTATTTAGTTATCCTGAAGGTTGTGTTCGTGGGAAATGCATAGGTCCCGGGCCGAAATGCACATATCTACTTCCGGGATTCTCGATTTCGTCGACTATGTGATAGCCGCGACTAGACTTACTCCATGTTGGCAGGGCCTAAACTTCGCCGCTAGATTTAATCCCACCGCTACCGCCCCGAGACTTTTGGCGGCACCCGTTGGTAGGAGAGGTGACATTGGCCAAAATATTTCTTTAACTCGAAATTTGTCCTCCGTTATTAACTAAACCCTCTTGGAACTTGCAACATGTATCTTATGGGCAGTATTGAGGCAGTGACGATTGTGCCTCGAACTCAATGAAGGACATGGCTGTATTAAGCTGTCATATTATCTGAACGTTGGGCTAAACTAAGCCCTTGACTTCGGGAGCTGGAGGCTGTGTTAGGCAGGACTTCAAGAACTATACTGTAATCCATATATGTCGAATATTCAGTTGGTGCGAAGCAATACAAGGCCTTTGCCACGGACGTCCCGTTGCGTAGTTGTTTCAGATTCAATATGACATCCACAGCCGCCATCATATATTATCAAAAAGCTTAAGATCGTACATGATAATCCAAGTGTAAATGCCAGACCTTGTTCACTACTGCTCCTAGGCCACACTGCTATAGTATGCCTTATGCGTGGAGACTAGATGCTGGAGAACGAGGGCGGCTTCATCCCACCCTATCCCTACCAGCCCCCAAATTCCAACACATGATATTTGTTGGAGTTTGGTCCGTAGACACCACCTCCAGAGGCTCTACACACGCTGGTTCTGTGTGTAGGTAGCACAGCTTCTATATGGTAAATACCGGAAAGCGTACTTGTCCCGGCTCTGCGTGCTTTGCGGTAAATTACTGCACCGATTTTTATTGGAACTGCGATGCAACTTCAGACTGGCTCGCTCTTTTCTTCAAGCAGCGTTCAAAGTGTCACAGTCAGAAAACGGCTAAAGATCTATGTACCTATATTATAGGCCGAACTTAGGACCCGCTGGATTTAATTCATGGAATAAGAAAGATACGGTCAACTTATCTGCGCTGATCACCAGCTTGCGTGAAGCTCCCCTAGAGGGTCTATTATACACTACCAACACATCGAAGCGTTGGAGAATTTCTCGGTTACACACACCAGCGACGTGACATATTATACACAAGCAGACTATAGTACTAGAAATCTACAAAGAACGTTATAATTACCTAGCTCTCGTGGAACCCGAATTAACTCTTTCAATGGAAATGCGCTCCAGGCAGCTCGGTTCCAATACACAGCTGAAATCCAGTCCAGCGTTTGCATATACCAGACTACGGCTCAGTCCAGGGGCCAGTATATCCCACATAGTTCGGAAACAGATCCGTACAGATCCCATTCCAATAGTCCTCAAACGACATCGGACTATTCTTCGTACCATCCTCGTATACCGAATTGCACCAAACCCTCTTCTTCACCTCCGCATCGGCCAAGCAGCACGTGATTTCTTGGTAATTTGTAGCGCCGTCGTTGACGAGCTCCATCTTCGCGGAGGTGATGTTGTAGTAGTACCAGCCGAATGCAGCGCAGATCGGCCAGTTGAACCAGACGCCCTTGCCGCAGCCGTAGACTACGAGAGCCGCTTCGCGGGCTGTGAGGATTGTTGGTTGCATGTCTTCTGGACATTCGTGCTTGAAGGCTTTGGGGCGGACTCTACAGTGATGCCGGTGGTAAAATATCATATTAGCTACCAGTCTCGTGGAAATTTATGCCTTCATTGGCGCGCGCATGCCTCGAACAAGTAGATCAATGAAGGAGAGGATATATGCGACATCGAAGTGGAGAACCGGTGTGAGAGAAAATTTATATAAAGGTCACGTACCCAGATGATGAATACTCGGAAAAAATGCCGGGTATCTCAAAATACTGATATTCATTCGCCACATCGCACGGTTCGGAGGTGATATTCCCATACGTAACCGCGTCAAACGGCGATGGATTCCACGTCTCGTTAGCTGGCGCAGGCCGCCACTGCATGCAGCGGCCCGTCCCCGCGCTCCCTATCATCCCCTCAAAGTCCTTCGTCTTGTCTTTCGCCTTATTGTTCTTGCCGAGGACCCAGTATTCGCCCATATCAGCTTTCTCGGCTTGTTCGACGCATTTTCGGACGCCGAATGGCTGATTCGTGGTGTCTGGCATGGACCAGTCGATTAGGCAGATTCGGACATCGTTGGGCTCAGACCAGACTATATATCGAGCCGCGTTAGCAAGCGATTCAATGGGTTTCGTACGCATGTATACGGTTATAATTGAATGATGGCGGGGGGCGGGCTCTGACGAAAATGTCGTTCTTCTCGACGAATCTTTATTATATTTGCTGAAACTTACGGAATCTCTGGGTGCGGCCGCCGGCGAATAGTTCAGGTGGTGGGAGATCTAGTTTGTAATCCCCTTCTGACCGTGCGAAGCCGATGTTTAACTGGAAGCTGGTCCATATCGCTAGCACGATAGTCACTGCGCCTGCACTTAGCATGTCGTCCCACGTTCTTATTTATCTCTCCTTCGATTATCAAAATTGAATTCCGTGATTCTAAAGCCGGAAAATAACATTAATTTGACAGAAGTATTCCAAAGCCACGATAATACAGGTTATATCAACTGCGTTCTTCTATGCCACTTGGCCTCTATCCTAAAGTCCAGAGGCTCAGCTGCCTCCTTGAAGCGACGCGCGTAGCCATGGCTTCGCTCCGGAGTAGCTGTTAGCTAGCTATGAGACCGGTCTTCTCTGGCCTGAGCTCCGGAGAAGCGTGCGTGTGCTATTCGCCTGTACAGCTGTTAGCATAATTTCGAACATGATCAAAATGGTCTTCTAAATTGGTTGTCACGACCGGTCGACTGCTTTGCGATTGCGCAAAGGTTGCAATCGCGAATATAATTTTGGAAGATGTCGTTTCGGCGGAGCTGGATGGAGATACGTAGCCTCGGTGTTTTACCAGACGAATGCTGTTATAATATTGGGCTAGTTAAACACGTTACAAAGGGTATAGTAGGCTGGATACTGTGCAAGTCACATGTTGCGGTTGCGTATAGTCGTATCTATAGATCTACTGTGCCGTGGAGTTAGTAGAGAAGTCAGTCAGGGAATCGGTTAGCCCCCTCAACCTCAACACGAGATCGATCTGACGTTGCCATTCCACAGCACGTTACGTTTCAGACCGGCTCTGTAACGGGAGAACCAACTACCGGGGCATGCAGTCTGGAGGATAGTATACGAGGGGACGATGCTAAATTGAACGGGTATCAGGAGTCTAAGTTCCGTGCTTTGCGCTAGTAACAGGACGATACCAATTCTAAAAAATAACAGTTAGCAGCATGAGCCCGTCGCCGCCGCCGCCAACTTACACACAATGCGCCGCCTCCAAGAATATCAGAATTTAACCAACACTCCAAAACTCCACTTCGCGCCGTGACAAATATATGTTTAACAATACCCCCAAGCTACCTGCGACCTTCAGGCTGCACCCTTTTCTTCTTCTTCGCGGGCTCTGGCTCCGCCTTCCTCTTCTTCGACGGCATGCTCTCCTTCACGTTTTCCTTTCTTCTCTTCTGTTCGCCTAGTAGCTGCGATAACGAGGGCATGTCCTCATCGGACTCGGAAGATGCCGCGGAGTGCCTGCCGAGTTTTCCGTTATGCGCCTGCGCCTGCGGTGGCGGCGAAGAACTTAGCTGCGGCGGCGGCGGGGATGAGATGAGCTGGATGGCTTCTTCGCGTTTCGACGTCTTCTTGGGCTTCGTTTTACCGGCGCCTGCGGGTTTCGCTTTAACAGATCGATTCGCGCCGGAGACTCGGCTCGGCGGCTTGAACGGTTTCAAGTTATGGAGGCACGCCTGGGGTAGGGTTATCTGGCTAGGGCGTATCTCCGGCTCGCTTTTTTCTTGCTCCTCCTCGTCCTCCTCGACGGTGGCCGGCGGGACGCAGATATCATCAACGTCGAGGTTTCCTTGATATTTCGCAATATCGTAGTCGCCCATATCTCGCATTTTCTGTATCAAGACGACCATCGATTTTGTGGCGCGGCTATGTCCGACGCGGCCGGTGGGTTGTAAGGTTCGCTGGCTCTCCGGATGTGCATCTATCTGTGGAGCTGCGATGACTTCGTCATCCAGGCCGTAGACAGCTTGATATCGACTCCTAAGCTCTCGCTGTTGCCGCTCCGAGAGGAGATAGGCCTCTTCCGGTATCGTCTCGGGGAACGGCTCCTCTTCTAGATCTTCTAGGATGCGGAAATCCTCATCATCGCCACTCAGCAGGTGCGGTTCAGGGCTGACATTTTTCGCCTTCTTTGCCTTCTTGGAGGCTGTAGTAAAACCGCCAAGTGTCGCGGCAGTCGTGAAGCCCGTTTCGACGCCGTCTGGCATATGCCACTTTTTGGGCGGTGCCTTCTTCTTGCCTTTCCGCTTCGCGGGAGGCGATGTTTCCCCGCTCTCCGGCGTGATTTCGATTACCATCTTCACACACTCGCTATCGATGTCGCCGGGGAGGATTCTAGGCGATATGTCCTTGTCGTAGGTGAATGTGTTTCCTTGGGTTATGGCATTTTGCATCCACCGATAATTGTCTTGGGCTCGTTCCCACTTGGATTCTTCCTTGCCTTCCGTGACGAGAACCACGACGCCACCTGCACGTTTTCGACCTGTTCTGCCCATACGTTGCAACTAGAGGAGTAAGTTAGCTAAATCCGAGAAAATTCGTGCGGAGATTCGCTTACCATGCGGATCGGTGAAGCCGACGCGTCGAAGCAGACGATAAAGTCCACTTCGCCGATGTCCAAGCCCTCTTCACCGATACTGGTTGCAACTAGGACGTTGAATTCGCCCTTCTTGAATCTCTCGACCGTATCCTGTTGAACTTTCTGCGACATGCCCTCGCCATTCTTGCCGGCGCTCTGGCCAACGAAGATTCGCGGCTTGATGATGGGTTCGTGTTTCTTCAAGACTCTCAGAATCTCCTCTCCGCTCTTGCGGTAATTTGAAAACACGATGACCTTGGTGTCTGTCTCTCCTCTCTCCGCAGCCTCGGTGAAATGCCTCAAGATGGTCCCGCAGAGGTAATCCAGTTTTGGGTGGCCGAGGAACTCGTCTTCGTTCATCAAGGCGCGGCATCTGTTCATCAGTGAGAGAAACTGCTTGTCCTGAAAGAATGCGGAGACAACTTTGCCCCCGCCTGTCGATTTCGAGGTCTTCTCGTTTTGGAAGTCCCTAACGTACTCATAGAAAGGCCTGATTCCATGGTACAAGAGCAACTCGTAGCCGTAGGCCAACGAGCTGAGGTTGGCGAACAGACTCATGATCGAGCCCTTCAACCCTGCCGGCGCCGTTCTAGCCGCAGGGCTGGCAAAGTACTTTTTGCGAGCCTCGGTGAGCGCAAACGCCGTCAGATGTGAAGGTTCGGTTATATAGCAGACTCTCATGTCGTTAAGCTTCTTAAGCATCGGCTTGAGCGCCTTGCCAAACTGATCCTTGATCAACGTCAGCTCATCGCTCAACGGGAACTTCTCGAGCTGGATCTCCCTCTGGTGGATGTATCCTCTGATGTCGAGTGATTCTTCCGTCCTGATCTCCGTCCTCGCGACGCCTAGAGATGTGATGACCTCTTGGACCGACTCGACTTTCGATCCAGGCGTAGCAGTCAGGGCCATAACCCGAAAGCTATTGTTGAAGCGTCTGATATAGCGGATCACCTTGCAGTAGGCGTATTCTCCCGTCGCCCGGTGAGCTTCGTCGACGACTATCAGCACGATTCTCTTGGGATCGCATCGTCCCGAGGTGAGATCCGTCTCTAGCGTTTGCGGGGTCATGAAGAACACTCGCTTTTCGTTCCAGTAGTCCGCCCGGTGTCCGGTGGAGACGTGGCCGGTGAGCAGGCAGGTTTCTCGTTTCGGTATGCCGACGATCTTGTGACAGGCGTCGACTTGCTGGGCTACGAGCGGCTTCGTCGGCGCCATGAATATGATCTGAGACTCCGGGGCCCATCGGTACCAGTTGTACATGACCGTCGCAGCGATGAATGTTTTCCCGAGACCTTGAATACCCAATCACATCTGTTAAAGACGGTTCTGTAAATTGAGATTATGGCAGACATCGGCACCCACCAGTTGGTAGAGCTACCAGGACATTGGTGAATAGCGCTCTCTTGGTGATATTGAACTGGTAGTCTCTATGGGACACATTGGTGGGGTATATCCACGTCTTCGCAGCTTCGCGGTCTATCTTGTGGTGCGTCGGCGGCTCATTGTGGTTGACGAGTCGCCACCCTCGATTCGTCGTTTCGGTCGAATCGTCGCCATTGACGACATCTCCAAAGAGCGTCCGTTGCCGTAGATTAGACGACGACGCTCTACTCGCGGCTGGGACGGGCCTAAAGTCATCTTCTTCATCGATAAGATCGGACGAAAAGATACCCTCTAGATCGTATTCGTCCTGCGGGGCGGCGGCGGCGGCAGCTTTCGGGGTTCGGTTCTGCGGTGGGTTCGGTCTCGGATTGATAGGTTGTTTCTGCTGTATCGATTCCTCAAACTGTTCCGCAGCTCCTATCAGGAGCTCGTCGTCCAAGTCATCGTCGTAATCGTCGTCGTCCAGGAAAGACATGTTTCGACTGCGGATTCCCGGAGTGCCGGATTCGAGGGGTGACTTGATTACTGTCTAATGCATTGCATTGCGCGCGTAGAGAATCGGGTTAATTTAGGAGTGTAAATTCTAAGCAATAAAGCTACTATAATGGTTGCGGCATGCGCATTCTAGCTTTGTCATGCGCAAGAGGTAAGGGACGGTTGATATCTGAACTTTGACGTGCGGAAGGAAGCGGTGGTGTTAATTCTGGCGATGTCCAGCCTGGGCGCAGCTGTCGCGCGGGAGTCGTGCAGGAAGACGCGTTTGCCAGGCCGAAGACCGAAAGAACAACGCGCTGGGCCAGGCCGCCCAGCCCAAAGGCGCAACACGGGGAGCCCCTCCATTGCCATCCGCATAGCCCCGACAAGACGGAGCGAAAGCAAAGATCGGATTCATCTCAACTTCAGCGGAGCGCCACAATTCGATCATTCGGACTGACTTTTTGACATGGCCGGCAAGAACAAAGGCAAGGACGGTGGCGATGCCAAGGGCAAAGGCAAAGGCAAAGCCGACCCCGGCGAAGGCAGCAGCAAGAGCGGGGGCAAGCTGAAGCCAGCCACCTCGATCAACGTACGATATGATATGATATGATATGACTCGTCCAATGCAGCCCCTTATGCAGTCTATGGCATATGTTCGAAGTCGAATCTCTAACGCGAAGATCTAAACTCAACAGGTCCGGCATATACTCTGCGAGAAGCACTCTAAAGCGCTTGAAGCTATTGAGAAGCTGAACGAGGGCACCAAGTTCGATGCCGTCGCCCGAGAATGCAGCGAGGACAAGGCGCGACAAGGCGGGAGTTTGGGATGGAAGACCCGCGGGTCCCTCGTGCAGGAGTTCGAGGCTGCAGCCTATGCACTGGAGCCATCGACCTGTGACAAGCCGGTCTGGGTAGGCCCTGTCAAGACGGCGCATGGTTATCATATAATTATGGTGAGCCACCTCTCAAGTCGACATTGCACAGGACTCGCATATTAGCAATTTTTTCCCCCCTGGTTGACCAAAAGCAGACATGCTAATGTTATGTAATATGATATCATGCACGTGGAATTAAAATAGGTGGAAGGGAGAAAATAAACAAACCCAATTTTATTCACTACCGATCCAATCATGCGCTTAAGCGCTCTGGACGACGTTGCATGCCGATGTTTTTGAAGCCATAGACCGAGCATCCCGTTATACAATTGTGCGTAGGCGTATGTGTGTGCATGCACGCTGGTGCATTGCGTCCCCAGGCCGACTAGGTCTCACGAACGTCGCGAAGCCTCGGAACGTTTTCGCCCGATACCTGCAGCTCGTCGTCCAAAGATTGCAGACAGCTGCGTCGCCGAGAGGGCCTGTGGTTTCGAAAATTCTCCAGCCGGGCTGGATTGCCTCGCACAGACCCCAGGCTAGCGTATCAGTGGGAGCTGGACTGGCACTAGCGTCGAGTAATTATAATTACAATCATAGCGCTGCATGCGGTCTCATGTTGGCATGTTCGATGCATGCCGATAATATTTGCCAGAACGCCCGCCTGAAGCGCAGACGCTGGCCTCGGGGCGAATCCACGGTACGGAATGGCGAGTCGAGGTTGCTGGATGAGGAAGGCCCAGTTGGATCCGCCGCCAAGACCAGCCGATGCAGGTACCGGACACCTTCACATTTTCGCTTACAGCCACTCTCGCGGGCTGTGAAATTGAAACAAATCTGGGGTCGAGGAGAAGGAGAACATGGGGCGGGCGAAGTGCATCCTGCAGGCAAAAACAGCACGAAACCTGTGAGCCGAAGGCAGCTCCCCGGCTGTACGACTGTCTATTCTTGTATGCACACGCGGGAGAAAACTCTGAAAGCTGCGATGCTGTGTAGTAGTAGTCTCGGGCTGTGATGCCGGTGGATGGATGATGGACGATGGATGGATGGATGGATGGATGGATGGATGAGGCACATAGCCCACGGCCCCTGCATATCAGCTCTTGGGCCACTGGACCGAGTTTCCATAGACGACCGAAGCGAGCGCACGATGGAATTTTCTGTTTCATGCAGAAATGCAATCTTGCAACGGCCCAATTGCAGCAGAGGAACTTCCCGCCGCAGGACGGCGCGCGATAGACAGGGCATTGCGATCCCAATTTGCTGGAGCGCCGCGGCGGTCTCTTGTCCCGCCCGCTGAAGCACGTCGAGATATTGCTTTGTCTCTCTTCTCCACGTGAGCTCCGTGCCCGACTGGGAGCCCGCTGAGAGCCCGCTGGGGTTGGCACGACGCCAGCCTCTGCCAAACAGGCGACCCGTAAAGGAGAAGTCGCAGAAGGGGGGAGAGACGCTAGCCAAAGGCGCGCCGAGAGGCCGAGCTCGAAGGGGGCTAATGGGGGGTGCAGATCGGAATTTGCTCTCCGGCTCATTTAAAAAGATCGCGTCCCTCCTGGCTGTCCCTGGCCTCCTTCCTCCTTTCCTCTCCACCATCATCATCATCGACGCTCGTTCCGCAGTTCGAAGAGAAACATAAACAGCGACCCGGACCCTTCTGTCTTCCGCAGTCTTCACGCTTCACGCTCGCTCACTTGCACATTCCAGTCTCTCGCTCTCTCGCTCGTTCGTTCAAGCACATTCAATCAAGCAAAATGAAGGTCGCATACGCTCTCCTCACCGTCGTCGGCTTGGCCACCGCTGCCACCATCACCGAGCCCCCTAATGGCGCCGGCTCCGCTCCCGCCGTCCCCACGGACCCAATCCTTCTCTGCATCAAGAAGTGCAATGACGGAGACGTCACCTGCCAGGCTCAATGCCAGGGTCTCCCGACGTAAGACCAGCACGATACCCTCGTCTACGCGTCGTAAAAAGCTAACGATTTCTCGCAGTCCCGATGAGGCCGCCGTAGATGCTACGCACGACTGCGTGGCTGCTTGCCCGTCCAGCAGCGGCAGCGATGCCGACAACGCGTAAGTGACGCCGTGCGCTCCTTTTCGATCGTCGACGCGGTTAAAAATACTGACCAATCACGTTGTTCATAGCGCCTGGGCTGCTTGCCAGCAGAAATGCGTAACCAATCTCTACTACACCGCATCCAACGGACCCCCCAAGGCCGCCCCCACCGGCCCCGCCGCGGCTGCTTCCTCCGCCGCCAGCAATGGTACGTTGCGCGTGTTTGCTCTTGCCACACTCGAGACAACGTGGATCACAATATTAACAAACCGATGAACAGGTAACAACAATGCTCAGACCACTGGGCCCAATGGAGCCAAGCCTACCGGCAACTCTGGCTCGAACAACCGTGGCTCCGGCTCCGGCGATTCGTCCAACCCTTCTGGCAGCGGTGGCTCTAACTCTGATGCTGCTTCCACCAGTGGCAGCGGCAACTCGACCGCCAACGCAAACGCGAACGCTGGTTCCTCCGTCTCGACCAACTTGTCGATGCTCGGTGCCCTTGGTCTTTTCCTTGGTGCCCTCATGTTGTAAAACCATTCGTTCACCGGGTCATGTTGCCAGCATACTTTCTATAAGCCCTTCTCTACCTCTACTTTCTGCCTGTTTCGTTTCGATATATACATCTTAATGGCTCCGTTGTTACTCTTTCTTTCTGCTGAATACCCTATTTTCATTGGCTTCATCTGAGAAATGGGCGTGGGTCATCTTGAAGAAAGCCGATATGTCAATGCAACAGTCACGATTTTCCTTATAAACCGCGCATGCATCGTAGGATTTACCATAAACTTTACACGCGTGCTAGACATACCAACATCTGCCAACCCGGCTGCTTTTGATAATGTATTCGCATAATGCGGCCCGCTCCCACGGATGCTCGGCGTTATCCGGGCAGCGTTCGCAGAAAATAGAAGCCCGCATGGTGGTAAGGTTTGGTCGCCGTTTGCCAGGAGTCCGCGGGCCAAGCTCGGTCCCAACATGATGTCAAAACTGACATCCCGACCAATCGAAGTCCCCGATCCCGCCGCAGGTGACAGCTGGAAGGCGACATCGAGCCAGAAAAAATAGAAAGAAAAAACTGTAAAATCGCTGAACCCCGTCAAGGAATTGTTCTGCCAGGCAAAAAGCTGAGATTTTCGCCAAACCGCGTGTCCCGCCGACATCCGTATATCAGCAGCCATTAATGCCAAGCCCCCTGTCCCAATGACGTGAGGAGACCCACAAAATTTGCCAGACCCTTTCAGCTGCAGCGCCCGAAGGAACGTGCGTCCTGACAAGCGAGGCACGGACGCGAAGGATTCGGCTTGCGATCCTGCCCGGCCTGCGGTCGTCGAGGAGGGCAAGAGGGCCTCCTCCCTCTCCCATGCCGCCTGCATATGCGCATGCAGACGTAGTAAAGCCGCACATAACCACCGCAGGGCTGCCTGTCCGCCGGTTTATACGTCCGGGTGAAGAGAAAAAGGCCACGAGCATGAGCGGAGTATAAAATGCAGACTCCTTCCGCTTGACACTTCGCACTTCGACCTCGTATTCGCCCTTACGTAATTACCATCGATCACGCCAACGTCGCACAACACATCTTCACGTGCATACGTACACCGTCACCGTCTGCGCTTCTTATATCATATTCATTCAACGTTGCACACAAGTCAATTACGACTCCAGTGACTCCTGTACATAAATAACCCTCCATTCGAACAGATATATACGACCAGTAATCGGCCGCAATCTCAATTCCAATCATGTCGACCGAGCAGCATCACGACCTCACCAGCCACGGACGCGGAGGTATGTACAGCATCCCTGCGTATATCCTCAAATATACACCGGCTAACATATCACAATTTGGATAATCTACAGGCGCCGGAAATATCGCCCCGGACGACACACAGTACACCGACGGCGGCATCGTCCGTGAAAGCCACCCATCCAGCACCTACACCACCGGCCGCGGTGGCGAAGGCAACATCGGCCACGGGGCAGCTAGGCCCGACGGCCACGACATCGTCCCTGAGAACGCGCAGCGCGAAGCTCCGCATCCGGCAGAAGGGCACGGCGTTTCGACCGGCGTAAGTTCCTATCTACTATAAACCCGCAACATAATATATATACATACCCCAAAACTCGACCTGCTGCCTCAATAGACGAGTATGGAGTGCCTGACTTGCCTGGAGCAAAGTGGCTGACGTGATTTCTATATAATCTAGCGCGGCGGCGAGGGCAATATTGTCACCACGGAGGAAGACAAGAGCGGTACCGCACACGAAGGCCTGGCCGACAAGCTGAAGCACAAGCTTTTCAGCCACATGCACAAGAAATCAGACGAGACGGACTGAATGACTAGTTAACGGCTTTCTACGATTCCCCCACATTAATAGAAATGTGACGTCGAGAGGCAATTTTATATCGCGCTTGAGTGCGCCAAAGAATTACGCAGCGAGCTACGAGTAGTATAATGATAATATTAATAACGGCGATATATACCCGAAAGCAGAGAGAACATAAGGCGCAGGAAGCTTCGTAATCAGAGTATCTATTAATTCCGCTCATCGCTCGTAAAATCGCAAATATCCTCTATCGCGTAACGTTTAGTAAAAAGTAAAAAATACCTACAATGCATGCGACTTTCAACTGATCGCAAAAAAGAACAAGCCACACGCTTCCAAGACACCGAATATACACCGCCCACGTAAAGATTACTACATCTCCCACACTTTCTTCGGTAGCACCAGTGTACTCCTATCGTTTCGTTTATAGAACTCGACCAACTACACAACCACAAAAACACCATCACATCAGCCGACGCTCGCCCCGGACACAACCGACGAACAAAAGAAGGAACTGCACTCACCGCAACCGCCGTCTTCTCCGGCGCATCCTCATGCACAAAGTGCCCGACCTCCGGCAGCACCAGCAGCTGATACTTCCCCTGCATCTGCCCGATTATCAGCTCTTTATCAAGCCGATCCGTCCCCGCCAATATCAGCAGCTTCCCCCCTTTAGCCTCCAGGAACTTCCGACTCAGCCCGATAAACCAGTCCTGCCAGAACGGCTGCGTCTTCCCCAGATCCGTCCGCCACTGCCAGGGTCTCGAGCTCGTCACGGAGGCATCACCACCGCTCGCATAGTCGTATAGCAACGCGGGCACCGACACCCGTGCGCTCCTCCCGTTGCGTATCGTCCGCGATCGAACATGCCATTCGATCCCTTGGTTCACGCTCGCGAAGCCCACGGGCCGAGTCATCAGATAGCTCTGCATGCTCTGCAGCGCGTCCATCGCGCTGCCCTCGACGACGTCTAGCACCGCGTACGCGAGCAGCTTATCCCCTAGCAGCCCGCGCTTCGCGACATCCGTCACCACCGCCCCGCCGAGACTGTGCCCGACCAGCACGATGTGCGGGAGCGTCTCCCACCGCAGCTGCTCCTGCGCGGCCGTCAGCGCATCGTAGAGGTCGTCCGACAGCGTTGACAGCCGGAAGTCCTGGTCGTTCTCCGTGTGTGTGCCGCCGTGGCCGCGAGCGTCGAACGAGAAGATGCCGGCGTCCGGGAGTATCTTGCGGATCTCGGACGCCAGCACGGCGAAGGAGAGGCCGGAGGAGCCGGCGCCGTGATGTGTGACGAAGAGGGGACCCGAAGCGGAGGAAGGCGTGTAGTAGGCGTTGAAGTGCGACGAGGGATTCGAGGAAGGTGTGAGGTGTAGATTTTCAGAGAAGTGATGCGTCCAGGGAATCGGCTCGAGGTTGTTTCTTCGGCGGGCCGTTCTACGCGACGATAGACATGCGGCAAGCGCAGCATACGTTAGCATCCACCAGACAATTGCGAATGGAAGATAAGTTCCGTCAAAGCCCGTACCATGAGAGCGCTGGTGGAGCTGCGAACAAGAGTGAAGAGGGCACACACAGTTCCGGCCTTGCCATCGGCGGCGGCGCTATGATTGTAGACGTCGAGGAGGCGCTGGACGCGGACGACGAGTCGTCCAGCGGCGGGTCGGGGTGCTCGTCGTCAATGTCGCCGTGCCCATATGCGTCCGGCGGGTCGTCGTCGTCGATGTCCAGCTCGTCGAGCTCCTCGGGGAGGGCGCCAAGGGGCGGGGGCGGCATGGCGGGGAGTTTGGCCAGCTTGGCTTTGAAAAAGTCTCTGCCCAGGGCGCTCATGGTGGCAATTTCGTCCAGGAAGACGTGCGATGTCGTGCGATGTCGTGGCGCGGGTGTATGCAGGCTGAGATGCAATGTCGCCACTTCAATGTTGCGCGAGAGTGGATCGCAGTTAGGACGGATTTGCGTTGATGTAGTTATTACAACAGCTGGGCAACGCAGCTTCTCGTATTTATACAAGCTCGAGCTACCAAGCTACTAAACATTATAAAATTACAAACGGCAGTCAATAACCTTGGTTTTGGCAACAATACCTTGTCCGCAAGCCCGTCTCGATGCCGTTATTTATATGTGATGCATCCTTCAATATCAGGTTCACCCATCTAGTACCTAATGACACATACCAACTTAACACTGCGGACACATCGAAGAACTTCAAGCAAGAAATTATGCATACCTAGGAATTAGCTGGTGGCGCGAAACTCCCTAACCATTTGCAGAGCTCATAGGGTTATTCTTTAACGCTACTAGTTCCACAGATTATAATTATGAACTGTAGCAACTTTATATCTCTTCACTATTACCTAGGTATGTATATTATTCATACTCAAGCATGCCTTGTTTGCAAAATAAAATAAAATCGACCACATTACACAAGTACGTATACACCGCATACCGGCTCTAGATTCGTGGCTCTTTCAACCTTACAGCCCAGCCAGGCAGCCAGATATCAAGATCTCAAGAGTCAATTTCCACAAGACAACTTGTCCGGACATCTATGCGTACCCCTCAGCCTATAAATTGAGGGGAGACCCCCCGGAATCCCCTCTTGGAATCCTTATCCTCTAAATATTCCTTCTCCACAGATCCGCAGATCACCCAAACACTCGACACTAAACCGCAAAGATGAGCACCTGGAGCGATATCGCCTCTTGCGGCAGCTCTGAGAGCTCCGCCACCCTCGTGGACGTGGAGCTTACGCCATATGATGGTTGCGGGTCGGAGGCATCATCCGAACCAAGCCTCCCGTCCCCCGTATATGGGTCATCAATCTGGACATGCTCTTCAGGTTACTTGAACGGTAAGTCCCAGATATACATCAAACATATATACAGACATGATCCCCAGACTGACAACATGGGATCCACAGAAGACCAGGAGTCGTTCGCACCGGTACCTGCACCGGCGCCGGCTCCTGCGCCTCCGACATCAACTCCGCGTGGCGAAAAGAGAAAGCGCTATTTCTTCGCCGCGGTGGTAGCGGGCAAGCTTATTGCCGTCCTCTGCACGGTGGCCGGCATCGCCTTGACCATCGCTCTCTGCCGAGTCCCTGGCGGCAGGCGGAGAGAATCATTGCGGAAGGGCGGCAATGCCTGTGCAGGGTTGGGATTAGCAGCGGCGCTCCTCGCTCTAATCCACCATCGTATCATCGCTGATCAACGCTTTCAGCAACGGTGGTACGGTGAGAAGGTTTGGCCCAAAAGGCACTGGGCCATCGAATGCTGGTGGGGGGATGTCGCGTGCTTTTTGTTTCCTGCGGTGTGGTTCGCTGGGCTCCGCACCATCGAGACAACGATGTGAGGGCTGGTATCTCGAGACCGAGAACCAACCAGGTACCGTCGCCCGCGCCCCAGGAACAAGCTTGTTGCTTTTTTTCCATGTTTTGCCTTCTTGCTTTAATCAATACAATAATGTTTTATATTTAATATATCATGTGTATAAATATGACTGGAGTCTGTCCATTTTGCTACGCTAAAACAAAGAGCTGATAAGTATTCCTATCCTACCTCGAGCCCTAAAGATGTCAAGCAGAACGTAAGAGATCGATCTCGTGATGGCTCTTTCTGGATCGTGAATTTATCTGTCAGTAGAGCCAGCTAGCTGGCTACAGACAACACCACCAATCAGTCAAATTTATTTGTACCCATATACCATGACCATATCTCTCTGGATCTACGTCCACGTGCACAGCGGTATATATGATGATATGCCACGTTCTCCTGGAGACCTGGGTCGATGCTTGTGGTCTCGTAAACAAGCCTGTCATCTGGCTTGCGAGACAAGATGCTTGGTGCTTGTCGCCCCTTGGGAAATAATTCCGAGTTATACCTCCACGCTTACTGCCTGAATATTGCTGTGGTGTTATCATACCGCTACATGTATCGAGACTTAAATAACGAGGTCTAGTGGTTTGGATGACAGTCCTATAGAGTTCTGATTAATATACTATGACATTAAAATAGGAGGATATCCTCGAGCCAGTACTAGTATATCTACATTTATTTGCATAATAAAAAAAGAACAGATGCAAATGCGAACATTACGTTTCATATATCATAGCCTCAAAGCCAAACGAAAACCCGCACAGCAAATATGACACCATGCCGATTCTATACATACAATACTCGACCAATGCAAAGGATATCACTAATTATACCCTGACAATCCAGCGTTGCAATTTACACCAAATATCTTCCCAGGTGCTTGTTGTTTTTTACACTCGGCCATTGGATTCCTCCCCTTCGGCAATCGGCTTCGGCTTCGGCTTCGGCTCGCCCAAGAATAGAGACTGCAATGCGGATCATTAGCATACGTTCGCTATAATCGCACCAACGGAAGGGCGAATACATACCGCAGGTATCACAGTGGCCAAGGAGAAGATGGCCAAAGTGAACGTCAGCCAGAACCAACCGACATCATGCTTCATGAAACCAGCTGTTCCCGAATAGTTAGCAGTGTTCTTGATACCTTCATACAAGTGTAAGTCATGCTAGAGAGAGAAACTTACACCACAGCGGCCCAACGGTCGTACCCGCTGCATACGCAAGATTGCCCAGCCCATAGCTCTGCGCGAACGCTCCATACGGGCCAAACACACCTGGCCTCTCTCGCTCAATCTGCTCCACCACCAAGCTCATCTCCGTGTACGTCGGCACAAACACCAAACAATGTGCAAGGCCAACCAGCAACAGCATCACCCACAGCAGCGCCTGATCACCCGCCGTGTTCTTATCCGAGAACCCGCACCCGAAGATCGCAACCGAACCTGCAATGCAGCCCGCAACGACGCACGGCCGCGCACCAATGCGATCGCTCAACCGGCCGGCATACGTCGAGAAGAAGTCACCAAAGACGACAACGGCAAAACAGAGACCGGCGAGGGTAGAGGTGTATCCGAATGTTTCCTTCGTGTGCAGTGGCAGGACCGTCTCGTAGCTGGTCATGATGATCGCCTCGACGAAGGATACCCAGACGGCTGTCACGAGCCGCGGGGATTGCATGAGGATGATGATTGGGTGCGCGTGCGGCTGTAGGTCGAAGTGCTCATTCGGCGGAGTCGGCGGCCGCAGCAATGGCTGGCGCGGGTCGTTGGCATCCGTCTCCTTGATCACCCATTTGAGCGCATCCTTCTTCTCAATAAGGAGTATTCGCAGGACAATATCGATGAGGACCTGTGTATATCGTGTTAAAAGCTGCGCACGCTGGGTTTAAGCAAAGATTCGATCACGTACCATGACCACCATGCAGAGGAACACGGAATCATAGCCCAGTCTGTCGTAAAGGAAACCAGAGAGTGACGGCGCTCCGACAAATCCAATGCTCATGGAAGCTCTATTTCATCGCAGTCAGCGTCCAGCCACATCCAAAGCCATGGTGAGAGTGCACACTCACGCTAGGAGGCCCAGACTTTCACCCGCATTCGAGCTACCGACAGTATCGATCACCAAGGCCAGTCCAACGCTCCAGATGCACGCAGTGGCAAGCCCCTGGATGAACCGGGCGAGTAACAAAAGTTCGACTGCATGGCTGGCCCAAAGCATCAGAGTCCCGCTCAGAAGCAGGATAAGGCCAGACATCAACGGCCAGTATCGGTTCCTGTAGTGATCTGTTCCGACGAAACCCCATGTTAATACCAGCCCTCTATTATAATTGGTATTCCATAAGGTCATTGTCACCCACCAGCGAGCCATCCGAAGGCAGCTACACGGAAAACCCCGGTCAGCCAGCTGCACAGCTATATCGAGCGAAAGGGTATTACGCAGAGCGAAACGTACGAGATCCGAGCGAAAAACCGAGACCGTAGACTGCTAATAGGACCGCCAACCATCGTTGAACTGCGTAGACGTAGCTCACAATTAGCAATTACGTAATTTGAAGCTCCAGGAACGGTCTTTCGGAAATACCTTGGTCCTCTGGCACGCCAGACCGTTTCTCCAGCGTGAACGGAAACACCCTATCGCCAATTAGCCATCACGTCCAGTTGACGATTCGATTTCGTAATAGGCTTTTGCCCGGAGCGTCAACTTACGGAACTACGCAAGCAACACAATTTGGTTAGCACTTGTCTAGCAAGCATCTAGCTCCTTTGGTTCCTTGGATTGTACTCACCAATACATCCATACAGCAAGACATCGACGAAAATCGCGAACGAGACACTAAACACGATGAACCCGTTCGACGACCGAAACCGCCAGAACATAGGCGGCTGTTCCTCCTCCTTACCCATCGCGACCATGACCGGGTTACGCGAGCTCAAACTGAAGCGTGATCGACTGGCTGGCTGTACGGTCCCGTCGCTAGCGAGAGACTGAGAGCAGGCTAAAAAGCTGCTAAGTGAACTCGCCGCAGGGACAAAAAACGACCTGCGAACAAGAAGATAAAGTGAACGAAAGAAAGAGCCTGAGGATATCGTAGCCAAAAGATCTGGGACGCGTATCCGTAAGAATGAAGAATTCGAAGACGTTAAAAGAGAAGAGGAAAAAAAAGAATAGCCAGCGGCTCCGCTTAAGTCAAGAGATCCCAAAGAGGCGATAACGAAATCAAGCTGATGCGACTGGCGCAACCATTTCTGATCGCGTCAATAGGCAGCTACTTGGAAAAACAAGCAGGTCTAGATCTCTAAACCTCCTCTGGACGAAATCCGAGGGTTCTCAACAGCAGCGTCAACGGTAATAAACCCCACCGACCACGAAAGCTTTGACGAACTGAGACCTCCCAAGTCAGTGGACCCTAAGTTGGTCAGATATACGGATGCCGCGCAAGCTGGGGAATTGTCGGACTCGCAAGTGCCGAAACGTCGAGCAGCGGAATAAGAAAATCGATTTGACCTACTGACCCTCGTCGATTTGCGCGCCAGCTGAAAGGAATGCTGGCGCCCCAAGCCGCTTGAGATGGAAAGTGGTCGCCCGCACCCTTACCTCTCGATCCTCGCCATGCAGCTGTGACCCGCGACGGGGAATTAATTTTGGCAAACTCGTGCAAAGCACAGCGGGAACCAAGGGGTGGTGCAGCAGTAGCCAGATCGATCAGGTAGGACAGAAGGCAAAGCCGTGGCTCCTCCAATCGCTGAGCATGCAGTTCCGGATGTTTTAAATTTTGTCTGCCAAAGGTCTTTCCCTTCCAATTGCCAGAATACAATTTGAAGTTTCAGACCTCGGAATTGTCTTGCTGCTTAATTTTTTCGTTTTCCTTGCTGGTTGAACCAACCGCGAGGTGTCGGAAAAATCCACCCTTGCCGTCCCATCTCAGTCTCCATCTGACAGAAGGTTAGATACGATATGCATGCATCGCAGTGGAAACCTAGCAATAATCTGCCCTCTAGCGTCCCGCCCAGCGAATCATATCACCCCAACCAACCACAAGATATTCTACTGCACCTCTCCTTCGCTGCTCATTTACAGCCTCGCCCCAATTTTACGTCCAGACTACGCGAGCTAGCGGCGAACGAGAGAAGAGGGGCTCGACCCTGCCCTCGATCAAACAAACCCTGCTCCGGATCTTGAATGGGCTCGCAACCCGCAGGCGGCAGCAGCGAGACGGCATCCGATTTGGTGGAATCACAGGGAAGAGGGATTCTCTTGCGAGCTCTGCGCCATGCATGGATTGTTTTCTCGCTCCCACCATGGTGATGCCTTATCGGTCGCTTGCGATTACTTGCCGGGGTAGTTCGAATTCATTGACCGGCTGAGGGCAAAATTTTCGGGTGCGGTATGTGATTTGCAATATGCGCGATAGAAGGTGCCGTCAATGCTGTCGTGAGATTCTTGTGTTCACGGCAATGCGCCCGTACCAAACAAGCAGGTGAGTTTCACAACTGACTGGGCTGGTATTTTGGCTAGCTGGCTTGGTGCATCGCTAGCGTATTTGCTAGGTTTTTCTCGAGGCACAGACCGCTGGTAATGGTGTGATTTTCGGGACCTCATTTTCGCCTGTCCCGCGACGGATTGCGTCGCCTACTATCCTTAGTTTGGGTTTTCTCTCTCGTAAATCGATCACGGTACCCTGGACGAATTCGTGCAGCTGAGCGTCGTCAGGGTAGATACCGGCATTGAAATGCATCCGACCCGGTGACGTCTAACTTTATTTGTGGCGATGAGACCAAAGGCGGAGTCGACGACCAGAAACACATCGAAACCCTGACCGCTAGCTCGGATTCTGGGCGGCCTAGTAGATGCCGATACTTTGTGATATAGCATTTTGGAATGGCCTTATTGAAGGCCTAATATATGTCTAGTACCGCACTAATCGCACTGTACGACGATCAAATGCAAAGATCAATACTTGATAGACGCGGCCGTCAATAGCTATTGGTTACACAGGGCTTTCGGGCCTTACGATCCTTTCGTACACCAATCACGACATTGATTCCCAAATGCCGCAATGCCGGTCCAGCAGCAGATCTCTCCCAGCCGCCCGACGCCACCGAATGCAACCAGGCGCCGGTACCGGCACGTAATTGTATATGCAAAGTTACTCACTTATCAGCGACAGCTGCAGCATCATGCGACCAAAATGGTGCAGACACTACCATAACATTAAGCTTTACATAATGAAATCAACCCGGTATCATATACCGAAATCCTATTCCGGCAAACATGTCAACTGATCGAGTCTTCGAACACAGCTATACACCCATCACCAGCAGCCCGCTATCTAGATTTACTTTGCGCGCTATCGTACACTGAGAGATAGATCTCCACATTGCAACCCAAAAACCTCAAACAACATGGAAGTACCCGGTTTCCAACTCACCTCCCGTTCCACCACTCAACTTGCACTCCACATGCAATGCACATGCACAAGCTGTGTCGCTGTCACCCGGCCGCCATTTCCCACCTGTCATATGACACCACACCTCCTTACAAACTGATTGGCCTAAGTCTCCCTATATGCTTAATAACACCACCGTATAGCTTAATACACAGATATAATCCCCACAAAACATTAATATTTTCAGGCCAAACTTGCACTTAAGGACAGCGCCACTCGTGCCGCTACCGTCCAGCCACGCGCCGACGCCCTCGTGCGTGTGGTCCCAGATCCTCAGCTCGCTAGTGTCGCAGTCGCACTTGATAAAGCTGACAGCCACACTGGTCGCTGTTCCAGAAGGTGCACGATAAGCCCGCGCACGCGCGGCCGATACCGAGATAACAGCCTGCGTTTTTACGAAAATGCGGGGATCAGAATGTTTACGGTATATCGAACGAGGTGATTAACGAGTTCGGGCTTCGCCTTTTACGATAAGCAGTCGTACGAAGGCTGTGATACGCACTGCTTCTCGTCGATAGCTTTTGTCATACATCAGCCTTCTGTTGCTTACACAACAGTAATATCTAATATTTACGTCAAAAGCTCGAATATAATTCCACGATATCAACGACATCCTCACATGCTTATAATCGCAAAATCCTAAGTGGTATTTTAGATATTGCATGTGAAAGCTCGATCATAAAGTGTGGCCTGCCCTCAAACTGATAACGCTCATGATCAACCTTCGAAGCCACGATATTCGTAGTCTAGCCTACAGTTTCTGCAACCATTTCCATACGCCAAACTTCAAGCATTTAAGAGCAAGCAATTCAATAGTTTGAACGTCGTTATATAACGAAGCCTGTATTCAAACATTGCAAAGTTTACAGGCGCCGTGCTGCACACATCGTCCTGATCACGTTCTAGCCCCGCGGCTAGGCTGCTATGATTTTTATGATCACGACGGCGATGATTGCGTACGCGTATGGTAATGAAGGCCAGCTAAGCAGATTGTCACCTCTATATACGATATCGATTGTGATATCACATGTGCTCATATCTAGTCTACGGAATGCCTTATAACTATGTCTATTGCATTGGTTCGGTTGCAAGACTATACAATCTTTGCCGTCACAAATCGAAGCACTTGCAAGAGGAAATAAGTAGATAATTCCCGTTACTTTGATGGTTTCTATAAATGATTTCAGACTCGATAATTTCAAGTGTCTACGTATTCTACATCAGCATTGATCGAGGTGCGTGGAAGAGTGCTCAAAATCTCCCCAAGTGTTCGCTTTGGCAAGTGATATCTCGAAATCTTCCTAATCGGGAAAAGAAGTCACCGAAAGAGGAACATGCCAGTCCCAAAAGAGACATAATCCCACAAAATCTTCCTAAAAGAGCCAAAAAGTATTCCCAAAGAAGACCAAAACTTTCCAAGATAGCCTGAAAATGTCCTAATAGGGCCTCGAATTCTCCCAAATAGTCAGAAAATTTCTGGAAATGGCTTGTAAAATACCCTAAATGAAAGATGAAATGTCCTCGAAGAGGAATTAATCCTCCTATCTGGGAGAAATATTTCCCGATTAGGAAGATTTGTATAGTCAAGATGTCTGCGCAGCCGAGATCCAAGGTTGGCGCTTGAGCCATCACACTGTTCTAATAGAGGTCAGACCAGCCGACTAGTCGACTCTTTCGCGAACGAAGCATGTCGCGATGAATAATGACGACGTTGATTGCATTAGCCCGAAATTTGGCTCCTACATGCATCCCGGAATGCGTGTACGTGGCCATGCTTGTTCCCTTAAGTTACGTAGTGCCGGATAACAATGTTCTTTCCATCTTCGACCATTCCTATAATACCTCTACCTCATACACCGATGCCAGTATATATATAAATTCTCTTACGGACATGAAAAGGGCAACTCTCCATGATCACGGGCCTTGAGGCAGCCCGACTGTTTTTACCACTGGACATTTCCTTCTCCACTTCTTACCGCTTCAGTTTCCATTCCCACTCTTACTGTTCTATCAGTGTGAAATATATCGGGATTCGGTTCACCCTAGCCTCGCGCGCACTCGTTACAAAACGACTTGAATGCTTGATTAATTAATACCCCCACTTGGATTATAAATCCAACATTCTAATGTTTGAGAAAGGCATCCTCGATCCCTTACCTTACCTTACGCCCTCGCCACCATTCCCCTGATCCCGGGCCTGATCCTTGCTACTACCCTAGTCTCTTCTCGCCACCGCCAATCGCACAGCGTCGACGTCAGCTTCAAGCATCGATTTCAGGATCTACGAACGTTAGTTACTTAGTAGCACTGAGTGGATGGCAATATACGGGGTAGACCAGCAGCGCAGGCGTTCGATAACGATACAAGAATATCCACGCAAGGTATTGCCAACTGTACTTTGTATGTCATAGTGTCGGCATTCCTGTGTACCTGCCGTATACACGCATTTAAGAACCACGTCTACGAGCATAACGGAATAGTCTATGTATAGACCTGCAGACCGCAATATAATATTGGAACACCGGACCCCCGTCTATCGCCGCCGGTAAAAACTCCCCGGATCTAGATAATACACCCAGCTGCAGCTCGTATCTAAAATACAAAATCGAAACAAAAACAAATACCACTCGGCCTTTTCCAGCATCCGCTCACGATGCCATGGCGTCGGGGAAGCCATATAAACTATATACGAGAATAAAAAGACGGCCCATACTAAATCAGATGCATGCTAAACCACATGATCTATAGCCAAATAACGTATGATAAAACGCGAAACAACAATAAAAAAAAAAACGCCAGCCATAAATGCCCACTCTTGTATATGCACGCATGCACGCAAATTCTAGCGATAAAGCACACGCATGCCTTGAAAATCGTTCGTCAGATAACGCCGGCCGTAGCGTATATGGACATATAGAACGCCATCGTTGATTGTAGGTTGTGTATGTGGATGGAGGAGGTTGACACCATCGTGGTGTTTGGAGACCAGGTCGCCTACTTCTTCTTCCTGTTTGTGGGCTTCTGGGGGGCCTCATCTGTTTCCGAGTCGGAGAGTACGATGATTACTGCTGCTTTTCGTTTCGAAGCCTTGGCTGCACTGTGGCTCTGCGCTGGCTTCTTTGGAGCGGCGGATTGCTTTTCGGGAGGTGCTGGCTGTGTCTTCTGCTTCTTCGTGAGGTGCTCGTCCCCGGGCGCTGCTTTCCGCTTTTTCGATAGTCCAGCGACGGAGCCAGCATCTTGTCCCGAAGGACTTGCTGTAGCATTGTCATTCGCAGGTCCTGATGCTTCCTTCTTCTGTCGTTTCGGTACAACGGTTTGCTGCTCCGTGCGAGGTGGCTCCTTTCGCTTCAAATTCTTCGAAGGGTAGTCGATCGTACCTGGCTCCGTCTTCTGCTTCTTCGAAGCCGCGGTCTGCGCTTCTGCAGCTGGAGGTTCCTTTCGCTTTTGCGGGAGAAAGGCAGCGACATAACCCGTCTCCGGAACCGGCTGTTCCTGCAACTTGATTCGACGCACAACGGGGACCCTCCGAGGCTTGGGTGCCGCTTTCTTCGCCTCAGCCTGTGCGGCCAGCTCCTTGCGTCGCGCTCGCTCTGTCTTGAGTCTATCTAAGACGGCGTGTCGCTTCTCCACCTCTGGTATGTTGCGCCTGTACGGCGTGGACACAACGGGCTTCTGCTGTTTTGTCGATGGGCTGGTGACGGGCTCGACGGCGTCTTGAAGCTTCATGCGGACCGCTCTCTCCATTGTCGGATTCTCCTCCTCCTCGACCATCTGACGACTGTTCCGACCTGCATCCCCGTCGGAACGGTGAGCTCTCCGATCTGCACCCCCATCGGAGTCGTGAACCCCCCGACCTGCACCCCTGTCGAGTTCGTCACACCCACCATCGCCAGTGTCTCGCACGGCCACCTCATCCGCAGCTGTGGCAGCAACTGGGACTTCGGCCTCCTCCACCGTCCCCACAACTGTGGCAGCAGCCGGGTTCAGGCTCTCACTCTGCCCGTCTCCCTCCTGCTCGTCGTCACTGTCGGACTCGCAACGCCGCTTTTTGGCTGCTGTGGCCACAGGGTCGGCTCCCTGACGCCTGCTTCGCAAGCCACACCTCTTAAAGACCGGCTCCTCGTCCTCATCCTCGTCCCTGCTGCTTCTGTCCTTCTCCGCCAGCTCAGCAGCCAGCCTGTCCTGCGCCTCCTTCGCCGCCAGCTCAGCCGCAAGCTTCCTCGCCTCCTCCTTCTCGCTCTTGATGCGCGCAGACTTCTCAAGGAAGGCATTCTACTCCTCCACGTTGAAAATCTGCTTCATCAATGAGCCCCTGACAAAATCCGAGAACCGCTCGCCGTCCTCCTCAGCATTCTCACTGCTCACGCTCGCATCCAGCATGAGCTTCGTGTTCGCGAGGTTCTGAATCGCCTCCTCCACCGTGCCCTTTGCCACGAGCCGTGAAACCTGCACGTCCCGCGTCTGTCCGATCCGCCACGCGCGGTCCTCCGCCTGCAGGTCGTCGAACGGGTTGAACGACGAATCGAAGATGACAACACGATTCGCCGCTGCGAGATTCAACCCGACGCCGCCGGCCTTCGTCGATAGTAAGAACGCGGTGATGTCCTGCTCGTCTTCAAACTGGTCGACGAGGTCCTGGCGTAGCGCGACGTGCGTGGACCCGTCGAGTCGCAGGAATGGCACCTCGAGCGTCTGCAGAACGCGCTCGAGAATGTCGAGGACGGTCGTGAACTGCGAGAAGATGAGCACGCGGTCCCCCTTGGCCTTCGCCTCGGACAGAATCTGCTTGAGCGCGACAACCTTGGCCGAGTCCATCCACTCGTCGTGAGTGAGACGGTAGTCCCGCAGCGTGTTGGGGAACTGCATGCAGAGCTGGTGCAGCTCCCAGTCCGTCATGGCGCACATGTCCTCTTGGATCGCGGCGGTGCTGTGCTCCCGGGTGTTGTACTCGGGCTCGCCTCGGATGTCCTCCGCCATCTCGCCGATGTAGCTATCGCTGTAGATGTCGCGGACGAGCAGCGGGTGGATCGCTGCCTGGCGCAGCTTCATGAGCATGTTGCCCCTCGCGTTCTTCTTGTCCTCCTTCTTGGCCCGCGCGATGGTCTGGTCCAGGAAGCGTTGGTAGAGTTTGGCTTGGACGGGCGTCAGCTCGCACTCGATGACCGTGCGGAACTTCTTCGGCAGGTCTTTGAGGACCTGCAGTTTGCGGCGGCGCAGCACGAAAGGCGTCATTATCGCCTTTGCGCGGCGCACGCGCTCGTAGGAAAGAAGCTTGCTGTTGTCCGTGGCCTTGTCGGCAGTCGTGGCCTTGTACCGGAAGATCGAGCTCAGTTGCTCGTTCCTCCCCTCAAAGAGCTGTGGCAAGATGAATGCCAGCAGGTTCATCAGCTCTTGGAGGTTGTTCTGAAGCGGCGTCCCGGTCAGCAGGACGCGGAACTGCGTCTTCAGCGTCGCCAGCGACTGCGCGCGATTGGACGAGCTGTTCTTCAACTGGTGACCCTCGTCGAAGATTGCGACCTATCAAACGACACGTTAGCGTGCTGTGAGTGGCCATTAGTAGAATAAACGTGGGAAAACTCACATTGAAGTCGTACTTCCGCAGGAACCAGCGGTCCAGCTTGGCGGTCTGGGAAGTACCCTGGAATGTGTTATATGTCGTGACGATGACATTGAAGTCACCGTTTTCGAACAGCTCGTTGCGGATGTCCATCCGCTCCTTCGCGTTTCCGTAGTACACCTCTACCTTTAGCGCCGGGCAGAACCTCTGGAACTCTCGAAGCCAGTTTTCGAGAGTCGAGGGCGGGACCACAACGATATGTGGTCCCTTGACCCCCCTCTCCAGCAGGAGAGCCAGGAACGCGATGACTTGACAGGTCTTTCCGAGACCCATCTCGTCGGCCAGAATGGCCCCCAGCTCCTTCTCGTGCAACAACTTGAGCCAATGGACACCGAGCACCTGGTACGGTTTAAGCGTGATGTCGGAAGACATCAGCTTTGGCTGCCCAATCATCAGGTTCTGCACCCCCTGGGAAAGGCCGGAATGGCCATTCCCACCCAATGTTGGGTCAACCCCGTCCACTGCCTCCACCTGCGGTGCTACGATGTCCAGCCCCTCCCCGGAATCCGCCGCGCCAACCTCCACACCCATCCCCTTCATCCCTTCCTTGATCTTGTCCCCCAGCTCCTGGCAAGACTGCAGAAGGGAGTCGACGGCCAAGAAACCCTGCCAGGTTTCAAGGCACTGGTCGACGACCCTGTCCCCTACCACCTTTGGCGTGCGGTTCTTCCCCCTCCCCATTAGAACGTTGGGGTCTGCCACCCCGCGAACGTCCTCCAAACTCGCGAACGGGCGTTGCGCGAGTATCAACTCGGCCGTCGCGTCGTCCGTAAACGACAGATCGACGAGACCTGCAACATCGGTCGAGTTGATGAACGACAAGATATCCAACTCGGTCCGCTCCTCCGGCGCTGCACCAGACTGGCTCTCCGCTCCGACTTCCTCATCTGACGAGATTAAGTCAACGGTCTCCGGAGATTCCGACGACTCGAGTTGGCGAAGCTTTCTTCCAGACACCAGCCTCCTGCGCGGCTTGGTAGGTTCGGTAGCAGAGGCTTCGCCCGAGGGAACTGTGGGAGCTGGCTTGGCGGGAGGGCTGATCGCAGTTGGACCGGTGTGATTCGAGAATTTCTCTCTGATAGTCTTCTTCGGCTGTCGCTGTGCATTTCTTTTCGCCGCGGTCGTGCCGCTGGTCTCGAAATCGTCATCTAGAACGATGACCTCGGGAGCTGATTGCACATCCGCAAGGTAGGCGATAGTCTTGTCGAACGCACCGCCGTTCTTGATGAGAGCGTCGACGACATCCCTCATGTCGAGAGCTGGATATACCCTCTTGACTCGAGGCACCAAGTTGGTCGGATCGAAACCCCAGTCGACCAACTGCTGCTTCTGTAGGGCTAGCTTGGCCCGCTCGTGATTGTGATTGCTGTCCCGGACTGCCTTGATGACCTTCTGTTTAGCCATCTCGGGGAACTCTCGGACGAGAGTTTCGATTATCGGCGAGGCGTCGGTGAGGTCGATAACACCAGTCGGACGCGGGACCGCAGGCGCACGCTGGGGCAGAGAAGGCTTGTTCTGCAGCTGTGCGTTGGCAAAGTTGCGTCGCATGTTGGCGACATCTTTAGCAGCGGCGGACCAGTCATGTCGCTTGCTGGCGTTGAATGTGAATTGTCCGGCGTAACTTCGCATGTTCGCGACAGCGTCGACCTTGGCGACCGGCGACTCGGACACCCGGAGCGTGATACCGGAGCTGGCACCGTTGCTCGGACTGCGCGTCGGCCGCGACTGGTAGAAGGTGGTTGCTGCGGAATTGGCAACGGCATCTTTCTTGCTGTCTTCTTCTTCGTCGGAGGATATGCCCGCGTAGGGGACTTCGGTGTCGTCGTCCAGGTCGATTTTGATGACATAGGGGCGCCGAGCCGGTGGAGTCTCAACTGCGGCTGCAGGCAAGGCAGCGGTGGGAACGGATCTCGGCTTGATCGGCGACTCTTTGATGACGGGAGAGCTGGCGGCGACCTGGATGACGACGGGAGCGCTTTTCGCAGGCGTCCCGATGATTTGTGTAGGGATAGTTGCAGGAGGCGACGAAGGGAGGTCGTCAATCTCATCCCCGGGGAGGTCTCGAAGTGGGAATGTGAGCGGCATGCTAACGGGCATGGTCGCATCATCGCTGAGAAGACCTGAGGGAGCTTCTGGCTCCGACCACTTGACGCGCTTTGGGGAGCGACCCTCAGTTGGTGAATCCATTGCTGATGAAGTCCTAGGAGGTGTGGTGGTTGATATTAGCGATGTTTGTAGACGGCGCGCGGACCTGTGTGAGGATAGAGTCGATGAGGTGACGGCTGGTAGGAGAACTTACTGGGTGCAACGGATGTATGTAGTATCGATCGCTGGCGACAGATGCTTGCTACCAAGGGAAAGATGAGAACTGATGCTGTGGATGCTGAAGGTCAAATCAGTCCGTTGAGCTCAATCCACATTTAAAGATGTTTGTCATTCCCACGAAAAAATTGCGGGAGAACTAAAGAGCACGAAAAACCACATGGGGAGCAAGATAGTGGTAACACCCCCTGACGAGCTCTGCAGAGGTGACAACAGGTGAACCAGGCGGCCAGCTCGATGTCTCGTCTGTGTCTTTCGCTACCATGAAGACAGGGTAGCAGGGGCCCATGAGATAGATGCACACAGGATGGAGCTTACCTTGTCAAACAAGCAAAACCGGAGAACCGACAGTCGACGATACAATAGCAAGAGACAGGATAACGGAACCTGTCCCGAAAAACGGATGGCAAGGGCGAAGAATGCGGTTATCTCTATCGTTATCGACGTCGTGGGGGGTGAAGAAGGAAGTGAGAAAGGAAGGAGGAGGAGAAGCAGACGACGCAGGCACGGCTGGTCGTGGCCATAAACCAAAGACGCAGCCAGGCACCCGGAAGGGGGAAAACCGCCTGCCTGCACACGCGACCGCCGCCCGCACGCGAAGTCACCTTACTTACCCGCGCCCTCATTTTCCCCCACACAATGAGGGAATGAGGGAAACCACGTCCGCCGTCCCTCGCTCAACCAACCACACACCCGCCGACGACAGCCCATCGCGACAATGGCCACCCGCCGCGTCAAGAACACCGAGAAGACATCCGACGATGCTTCGACCGCCTCCGCTCCCGTCCTGCCGAAGGCCATGCAGGCCGAAAGGATGAAGGCAAACCCCGGCCCCGCCATCCCCGCGTACGTCCACACTCCACACCCGTCCACCATCCCAGCCACCACACTTCCACTATATAAAGTATATGTATATACAGAACCCTGCTGACAGTTGTCGACATGGTACAGCGAGGTCCTCGTCAAGCTCTTCGGCTTCACCGGCGCCATGATCATCGGCCCCATCGGCTGCTACTACCTCAGCACCAACGTCCTCTTCCCAGGCTCCACCGTCCTCGGCGCCTCCATTGCCGCCATCGTCGCCAACGTCGTTCTGATAGCCTTCGTCGTCGTAGCGATGCGCGAGGACGACGGCGAGGATTCCAAGAAGAATAAATAGATAAATACACCGTCGCGAATTGATAAGCCTAGTACCTACCCGGACGGGTCGCCGGCCACACACCCAAGCTACCGACGCTGCTCGCCATCTATCCAGCCATCCACTCATCGAGCTATCTACCTATCTCTCGGCGATCTATTTATCAGCGAATTGGAGCTATCTCGGGTACGGCTGTTTCGTACGTCTGTGTGGTTCATAGCAGTAATTTACCAGCGTGTATGATATACTCTACGGTGGATTTGATATCGGGCGCCCGGCGTTGCTGGCTGTGTTCACAAAAAAATCAGCGTTTAATGCGGAGGCTGGTCTCGTACACCAGAATCTTAATCTCCGATGTTCAGGCACGGCTGCCTGTCTCGAACGATATATGAGCGACCTTTTTATATATAAGAGGTGCATGCTCAGTCAGTATCATACGTATATGTCATCGTAACTGCACTATCATCGGCACTATAATACAATTTCCGCCATATAATCATACTCATTCCAAACTTTTGCACCACTCGTCGCTCCTCCGCTACTCATGCAAATTTACAATCGCTGCCCGAAAACTAGAAAGCCACGTAGAGCCTCCGTGTAATCAATCAGTGGTGTGTCGGCATCTCAGTCTTCGCCCGCGTCGCAACCGCATCCTCCGCCCTCCACAGCGACGTCACCGTCTTCAGCTGCGTGTAGAACTGCAGTCCGTGTCGTCCGTAGAAGTAGTTGGCATTGCCTGCAATCGACGCCTTGTTACCTGTACCCCGCCATTCTCATTAGCACACCATTGCAATCGGATAGTATTACACAGAGCATCAAAATTTATTTACGTACCAGTGAAGGAGAAGCTCGTTGCCAAGGGCACTGGAATCGGCACGTTGATGCCAACTTGTCCCGCCTCGATGTCCTTCTGGAAGCGTCCCGCCGTCGCACCGCTCTGCGTGAACACCGCCACGCCGTTGCCGTACTTGTTCCGATTGATCAGCTCGATCGCGTCCTCCAGCGTGTCGACGTTCAAGCACACGAGCACGGGGCCGAAAATCTCCTCCTTGTAGCACTTCATCTCGGTCGTGACGTTCGCCAGGATTGTCGGTCCGACGAAATTGCCGTTCGGGTATTTCTCCGGTCGGTAGCCACGGCCGTCGAGCAGGAGCGTCGCACCCTCATCCACACCGCTCTGCACGAGCGCCTCGATCTTCTCGCGCGCCGCGGGGGAGATGACAGGGCCGAGGTCCGCGCCCTCCTCGAAGCCGCCGTTGACGCTGAGTTGCGCCGCGCGCTTCGCGATCTCAGGTAGCCATTCCTTCGTCTCGCCGACCATCACGAGCGTCGACAGCGCCATGCATCGCTGCCCTGCGGCGCCGAAGGACGCGCCAACGATCGCGTTGATGGCCTGGTTCTTGTTCGCGTCGGGGAGGACGGCGGCGTGGTTCTTCGCGCCGAGATTCGCCTGCACGCGCTTCCCCTTCGCGGAGCCGCGGGTGTAGATGTACTCGCCGGCCTTGTCGCTGCCGACAAAGCTGATGGCCTTGATCCGCGGCTCGTCGATGATGAAATCCACGGTCTTGGCGCTGCCGTGCACAACGTTCACGACACCGGGCGGGAAACCCGCCTCCTTCGCCAGCTCGGCGAGGATCATCGCCGCGCCGGGATCTCGCTCCGAAGGCTTCAGCACGATGCAGTTGCCCGTTATCGTCGCAACGGGGAGACACCACAGCGGGATCATGGCCGGGAAATTGAACGGACAGATCGCAGCGACGACGCCCAGCGGCTCGCGGTAGCTGCGGGTTTCCATGTCCTTGCTAACCTCGAGCACCTCGCCGGTAAGCTGCGTGGTGATCCCGCAGGCGGTTTCGGCGACCTGCAACCCGCGGAGAACGTCGCCCTTGGCGTCGGCGAAGGTCTTGCCCTGTTCGAGCGTGATGCTGGCGGCGAGGCGGTCCCAGTGCTGCCGGATGAGGGCGACGAAGCGGAACATGATCTGCTGACGGGACAGCAGAGACGTCGCGCGCCACGCGGGGAACGCCTTCGCGGCGCTGTCGACGGCGGCCTTGAGTTCCGCGTCCGTAGACTGCGGGACGCGCGTGACGAGGTTGTTCGTCGCGGGGTCGTGCAGGTCGATCCATTGCGTGGTCGACGATTCCACGAATTCATTGTCGACGAACCATTTCGTGTTCGGCGGGTTCGCGATCTTCTCGTGCGTCATGGGATACTCGACGGTGGCGGCGGCCGTCGCCGTCGCGGGGTTGAGGTGCTGCGCGGTGGCAGTCAGCCGCCGGACGGCCGTGGTGGTCGCGGTCTTGGACAGCGGGGAGGCCATTCTGAGGGAGAGCGGCGTCGGGGCGACGTGGATGTGAGCGGTAGGCGTGCGAAGAGCAGAGACCAAAGAGCGAGAGAGGAGCCTGCGAGCGGCCATTTTCTGTGCCCAGATCCGTCAGCGGCGTGAATGCAGGAGGTTGGTGGAAGCGTAGCTCAGCAATCAGACAAGCTTCCTTTCTGCGTGCGTGGCCAATTTAATTGATTGAATCTGGGGAAGCAGCCGAGCTTTAACGCTCGAGCTCCGGCGCAGACCCGACGCTGGACCGCACGTAGCCGAACACCTACCCGAGTGTATCTATCGTGCCACAGCGCCGACCGGAGATGAAAGAAATTATCAAAAGTACGGCCCGTGAACCGCAGTCGACGCGTAATCCCCCAATTGTCCCAAGGGTGGCGATGGTGTTTTTATATTCCAGCGAACCGTCGGAGCTGCAACGTGGGGCGGCAACACACAATCTGCAACAGCCTCCTCTTAAATCATTAACGTGGCCACAGCGGAAAGGAACAGCGGTACCTGCACCGCCAGCCACGCCTGCAGGAGAAGCAGGTACCTCGCTCACGGACCCACATCTAGGGCCTAGGCCTAGTCTCAGGGTGCATGGCAGTCCGACACGATGATATATCCATCCAGGCAGGGCTGCCCTGCGTATATTAATCAATCGCTCCGACAACGGAGATAGAAGATCGATCGTGGCCAGCCATCACGTACGACATTCATTGATACTTTAGATTCCTACCCTTTTATCAATATATCTGCTGCACGCGGCACATCTCGAAGGAATCATCTCAGTGAAAAAAGATAACAGAATTCAAAGTACGAACGTAATAATGTAACGTAAACTCCTAAGAATAAGAATAGCTAGTGTACTAAAAACAACTTTTCTCTCAATCGATCGATCGTTCGTTCCATCTCGTCCCTGCTGTCTGTATCCGCATTAAAGACACAAAGCACCGCAAGATCTCTCGCCACTATGCTAGTATAACATGTCGGCCACTGCCCTTCTCTCACCACCTCCACTCACTCCCACCCCCTCCTCCATATCATCCATCATACCGAAAACGAAGAAAATGGTGATGATAATAATAGTAATACTACTAATAATAATAATGCACACATGCCCCTGCCATAGCTACCTACCTACCTACTCCCCACCACCTCTACCCCACCACTCCATCTTCCATCCATCTACTCCTTCTTGCTGGCCCGCTTGGTCGCCTTCGGCTTGTCCGCCCCCGACGCGGTAGCCTCATCGATCTTCTCCTCAACCTTCTCCTTCAGCTCCTTCGCCACCTCTTTTGCCTTGGCCACCGGCTTCTTAACCGCGGCAGCCGGGGCAGGGGACAGCACCGCCATGACGGCACCGATAACAATCGCGAGGGCGGTCGCAACAACAGCCCCGATTCCACCAGCGAACGCGGGCATGAAGCGGATCGCCTCAACGGGGTCCTTCTGGAACAGCGTGAGGAACAGGTCCAGGTTCTCCTTGATGTACTTGACGGGGTCCTCCTTGAAGTCAAGGTCGAGCGGGCTCTTGGGCGCCGGCTTGTCGTCGTCCTCGCCGGGCTTCGGCTTGTTCGCCTCGTCCTCCTGCTCCTCGATTCCGTGCTTCACCTCAAAGGTGGCCTTCTGGATCGCCTCGGCGTCCTCGATCGAGTGTCCGACGTAGATGTTGTCGAAGAGAATGCCGTTGGACATGGTCCAGAGCTCAATGCCAATGCCTCCAATCGGCTCAAAGTTCGATGGGTTCTTGTCCTCAAAGTAGGCCGGGTTGGCAATCTTGCGCGGCTCCCAGACGCCCTTGTACGCCGGGTTGCTGATCTGGGGGCGGGTCCACTTGCCCTTGTAGGCCGGGTTGGGCTTCATCGGCCTCTCCCACTTGCCGCAGCCGGAGGCGTCCGCGCACTTGGGGTTGGGGACGGTCGGGGCAACCCAGTCGCCGTCTTCCTCATCAACCCATCCTTCAGGCTTCTCAGCCTCGGGGTCAGCGATCTCGAGCGACTCGTTCTCCAGCCAGTCGTCGGGCTTGGTGGCTTCCTCGTCAACAATCTCGTACGGGGCATCCTCATCCCAGTCTTCAGGCTTAGTTGCATCCGGATCCGGGATCATGGCCTCTTCAACCCAGTCTTCCGGCTTCTTGTCATCCGGGTCGGAGATCTCCTTCGGCGGCTCAACAGAGGGAGTGAAGTCCTCGAGGAGAGTACCGTTCTTGACGCGGATGCCATCGATCTTGATCTCAAAGTAGTTGTCCGGCTTGACGATGAGCGTGTACAGGACGGTCTGCTTGACGATGCGGGCCATGGGGGCGGAGGAAAGGTGCTTCTCCTCGTACTCGCCGGTCTTGGGGTTCTTGTGGTTGAAGATGAAGTGGACCTTGTTGGTGCCGCCGCACTTGTCGGGGCCGAACATGATGACGTACGGCGAGGTGTTCGAGAACTCCTCAGTATGGAGCTCCTTTCTCTCGCGCAGCATCTTGAGGTAGGCGCCACCGCACTCGAGGCCCTCTGGAATTTTTCACCCGTTAGTCCGTGTATCGATAGCGGTGGTGGAATCGTAGGAATATTTATATCATACCCTGCAGCTTGACTTCATATTGAATGACGAGCGCCTTGCCCTTGGGGTCGACCGGCTTCTTAAACTTGGTCGAGATGGCGTGATGTGCGGCCTTGTCCTTGACGACTACATTCACCTCATATCAGCACACATTCTCATAGCCAAACATACGCGCACGCGACCTTCCACCCGCTCCGGATGACAAGCACGTGGGGGTATCAGCCCTACCTAATCCTTTGTCTCCGATGATCCCCTGCAGGACATACGGCTCCTCGTGGCCCCAATTGCCAACGTAGGCCCATTCTTCCTCACCCGTGTTGCCCTTCTTCGCATGACTGGGCGTCCACCGCGTTTTCCAGTCGTCGGTGAACTGCTCCCAGAAGGGAGCCTTGACGGACGTATAGGGCTGCACGGCAATTGGCAGGTCGTCAGCTAGTCGTTCCGGTGCAACACGTACCGTACGCGCTAGGGGAGGAGAGCGGGGTGTCGATCCCCACTCGGGCATCGAGACTTACTGTGAAGGTCGGCTTTTTTATGGAAGCGGTGGAGGTGGAGGATGTGCTCGTCGAGGTGGAAGACTCTTCGTTACCAAGAGCCTCGTCGAGGTCGTCCGCGACGGCATTGCCAAAGTAGGCTGCCGACGACAGAAAGGCGGCAGCTGCCGCGGTTGTGAAGCGCATGGTGGACTAGAGAAGCCTCTAGAGATCCTGCGATAGCTGCTGTCAGTACCGGTCCCGCAAGCTCAGGAGGTCCAATTGCAAGAGATGCAGCAGATGCCGGGAGCCAGAAATCCAGCTTCTCGGGCGGACAAGAAAACGTAGAGATGGGTCCGACAAGATTTCAAGCGTGGGCGAATAAATCAAAATGTGGGGAGCGGAGAGAAATCAGGGCAGAGATACACGGACGTACAGTACAGAGAACCAGACAGCGAAAGTGACCCGAGCGGCAATTCTTCCAAGACCCGTTCGAATTGACCAGCGTGTTAACAGCAGTCGAAGCAGAAGTCTACAAAAGGCGGACGAAGAGAACTGGAGGAAAGAAGAGAAGAGGAAGAGACGGAGAAGTGTGCTGATGTCAGTTGATTTATTTGGGGATTTGGCGTGGGACGGCGCGGGCAGCTCGCTCGACCGGCCGAAATTGACAGGTTGGCCACAAAAGCCCGCCGGAGCATCGTCCACACCGTCCACACCATCCCATCCAATGCAAACCCACATCGCCCACGCTGCTCCACCACCACGTCCATTGAGCATCCGCAGCACGACCCGGCGGACGAACAAGGCAGCTGGCCAGCCCTGGCCAGCCCGTCGCCGCTGCCCGCAAACAGTCCGTCAAGCAGGGTAACGCAGAGGCATCCCATGTCTCCCCATGCACCCTCGGATTCCCTGAAACGAAAGGTCCCCACTGCAGTTGGTCGCTTGCATATCGGCAAGGAACGGTTTCCAGAAGAGTCCACGTACATACATACCGTTTGTATGTACGTACCAGCAGCCACCCGTAGGTACCTACATACAACAGGAACGGACGAGACAACCAGAGCGCTTGTCGGACGTACGATACACATACACGCTGTGGATGGCAATCCAACTTGTTCGCAATTGATTAACGTCACCAAACTCGTGCCTGTTGGAGCGCATGTTGCACGGAGTATGTACACAATATAGTCTAACCAAGTACCGCACGTTTATAATAGACAATCTAATCTGAGATCTGACGGTACCTGCATGTATGCATTATGTACAGTCGCACTTCTGTCATGTCATGTCATGTCAGCCGTGGCACCCGGGTCCGTCAGAAATATAACTGTCCAGCCTGTCCACTTGCATCAAACGGTGTTGATAAGCACCGCGCGCACGGCATTGCATCCAGGCACGGAGCTATAAATATTCGTAAGGGTTGACTCTTGGTATGCGGCTATCAGTGCCGCCGCCCTTCTGCGGCAGCCCGTTGTTTCTAATTAAAATCGAGACAACAGTAATAGTTCGTGGTTAGATCTCACCTCGCCGTCGCGCCGCCACTCGTGAATATGTGTGTATGTACATACTTGCATCAGCTCATCAATCTCGATGCTGTCCCGTTGGACAAGCATGTGCAGGAGATGAGATTCCAAGCCTTTATAAATCTAAAGGCGCACTGTTAACTTGCCTGATATGGAAGAATATAATGGAACTTATCCCTACACGGCGCTGCGCAATTGTAATTACATTAATTATCCTCCAAGGTCCATCCCTCCTCCATCTGATGTTTTTGTGCCAAGCTAGCAGGCTGAAGGAGCGGGTATGTAAAATCTGCCCAACTATCATCTCGAGATGGACATCTTCGTATCGCAATGGTAGCAACGACATTATTAAGCAATCTTACCAATAGCCGGCGTGCATGACCATCGTTCATAATGTCTAACTGCTAATCTAAAGTATTTCCTCCACGAAACCCATAAAACCCTCCCAATTCCATCAAAATCGATGAAGTCGATTACTTAGGAGGGTGCTATATCCCAGTCATGGGCGCCAACAATCCGATTCAGCCACCGTACGCTGGCACCTCGACACGGTTATATTTTCGACAGAATAGTATAACTCGAAACATTTCGAGATCAATTTTTTTTTTGCGATATAACCTAACATGTATATATTACTTATACACTGTACCAGCCCCACTGACCGCGACTCACGCATTACACGCCGACGAGCTCAACCCCCTCACGCCATGCGACGCAATATTCGAACACGCCTCCCCAGGAACATCCCCGTTCGTCGCATCCACAAGATCCAACCCTTCGAACGCGATATTGTAGCACGGATTCACCTTCGAGCACGAAACGCTCGCCCGGCGCTTGCCATGCGTGATCGTACCCGTGAAATTCGCCCAGACAACATTGCTAACCAGCATCTTGCTCGTGCCCCCATACGACCCGTTGTTCCCATTATCCTGCGTCAACGCCGGCCCGCTGTCCGCGCCCTGGACGTCAAAGTTGCTGAACAGAATGTTCCGAACGTACCCCCACCCGCCGCCGCGGGGCTGGTTCTCGCTCTCGTAGCCGGACTGCGGCGCCTGAACACCGATCCAGGTCTTGATGTACGCGGAGTTGTGCATGTCCTCGTTGTACCGCACGATTCGCACGTTATCGATCCACACGTTCTCGACGCTGCTGTCCTCGAGGTATTGACCTAGACTGCCGATGGCGATGCCGTTGCCGCCGTGGCAGAGGACGTCCGAGACGTAGATGTTGTAGCTGCGCGGCTTGATGGCGACGCAGTCGTCGCCGCCCTGGTAGGTGAACCCTTTGAGATAGATGTTGCGCGCGTCCATCGTGTTGAAGCCGTCGGTGTTCTGCACCCAGTTGGTCCCGTAGGGGGCCGAGTAGGCGGTCGAGTTGGAGGTTATGTTGGTGAAGTACATGTCGGTGCCGTTCATGATGTTGATTGCCCATAGCGGGGATTGCCGGACGAAGAAGTTGGAGACGGTGACCTGCGAGACGTTCCAGAAGACGAACGGCATCGGGCGGCCTTCCTGAGTTGATCTGTTATCTCATATCTATTTAGTTATGCAATTACCTACAAGCTATAAAGCGGCAGCTGTAGAAGATATAAATGGTTATGCGATATAATCTACGTACCCATGCTCAGCATTGTACCAAGCGTTGCCGTTGCCGTCGATGCCACCGATGCCGAATCCATCGATGATGATATTGTCGCCTGTGATCACGAACCCTGCCCGGTGATTCTGGAAGGCGATTCTGTACGAATTGGCTCGCCAGTACGCCAGGTCGTCCGAGAGCTGTTATAAAAGTCCCACCAACGTATCAGTCAGCGACACACGGCTCTCGATTGCAGGTAATAGGGCATAGATGCATACCGTGAACGTTCCATACCAGTCGATCTGGACGTTATTCATCACCCTACGCCATCATAGCAGCTATCCGTTAGCCATTGAACACATGAGTTTGGAAAAATGAGTATATATCTTACGGATTCAACCGCTGTGCGATCCAATAGTTCTCGCCTTCAGGGAAGCGAATGATCCCGCCATCACCACAGTCCTTGAACGCTTTGAGAATATTCGGCACGTCGTCTTTCAGCGGCTTGTTCTTCTCCTTCTTGTACGCGTGCACCGTGCACGTCTTGCGGCCGTGAGTAGTGCCGTGGCTAACAGTGCCTGATGTTGCAAGCGCGCTGGACGCCAGCAACAGCACGAACGCAAAGGCCTCTTGGACCCTCATGCTGTCGAAGTGATTTTGAGCTCTGAGTCGCAATTGCCTTTCAACGGGCCTTCCAATAGAGTACGATACTATCCAGTATCTTTCTGCTAGCTATCGTTATATTGACCAGCAGCGAAGTCTCTTCTTTCGAGGACTGGACATACTGCCCGGCAGCAGCAATTTATGTACCGCAATCGCCGCCCCGAAAAGCACGTCGATATACATCTCCAGTGTCAGGAAATAATCCGGCGCACGCAGTCGAACCGACGGGCGCCGCTCTCATTGGAGGTAAAATTCCCAAGCACGGGCAAACTGCCATCCCAGGCCCGCGCGCGGACTTTTATTATAAATTCCCAGGCTGCCTTGATCGTCGTGCGCTGGAAGCCGCGAGTTCCCCACAATCCCCACATTCCAACATGCAGGCGAGCGTACGGCCCCCCCTCCTCGAGTCAGCGAAATACTTCTTAGCTAAGCTAAGCTTCAATCCAATTCCCTGGCGGACGCGAGCGAGCGAATGAAAAGTTAAACCGAAGGCACTGGCATTCTGCCGGTCTCGTGGCTGGAGTGTGGGGTATCCGGCCGCCGAATGCAGCTAGATCACGATACCAGGATAGTTGGACAATGAGGTCAGAGAACTGAATGCAACGTAACCGGGGAAATCTCGCTTTTCAAGAGGCGGGCGTCTGTATCTGGAGGCATTCGAGCTTTGACATGTACCTGTGGCGTGGTGGGCTGCATACAAGCTTCAATTGAGCTGGTGGTAAAGCTTACGCGTTTGGCGACTTGGCGTCGGGCTGCAGGCTGTTTGGTGGAAACATGGGCTTGGGATGCGATGCTCGAGACGAATTGTGAACCTCGTCTCGACTCGACTTCCCGTTTATCTAGTTCAAAATACAACAACAACAACACAAAAATGGCTTGCACATGATATAAGATTTCAGGGTTTATTAATATTATAAATAAATTGTAGATTGTAATAAATAGTTAAAAATTTAGGAGATATCAAATTATTTTATTAATATTGTTATGTTATATGAAGTACAGGCCTAATGGCCTTGGGGCACGGGTCAAGTGCCCCTAGTGGTGCCCCATACAAATTACTAAGGGAGTGTACTTCACCTTATATACCCCTCTCCCTTGGTGCCCAGTAATCCAACTTTTGGTGCCATGGCTCAAACCATAAAACTTTTCAAGCTATGCCGCATTGTCACCACAGTTACATTAGGGCAAGTCCCAAACTATATTAAGGCTGATCTTATAATGAAACAGAGGTTAAATTTCCTAACTGCAGAGAACGAGAAACTTGCCACGAATCCTGAAGCCACAACCGAAACAGAAATAATTCGCAAATGTTCAATATTCAATATCCTGCTTATATACACGAATACAGAAGTTCAGGACGAACTATAAGCGAATAAACCTATGTAAATTTACAAAAAAGGAACGTATCTGCTGAATGAATTCACATGTGCAAATTACTGTTCCCCAGCCAATAAAAGACCAGAAATATAATACAATACATTAAAGGCAAATACAACTACATAGATCTACCCACATTCTTCATATCTTTCTGGTGAACGAATCACAAATCCAAATGATATATAAATAAGAAAGTGGACATTTGATCGTTCTAGTGTGCGTGTTTGGACACCTCAGCGGTCCAACCGACCCAAACTTTACGGGCACAGCCCGAAAACCGCTTGTAAAATCGGTCCTATCTACAACCCCAGCTATCCTTGACTTTCGGGTCTCCGCCTTTGTAATAGTTTTGTAAGGGCCATTTACAATGATCCTTTACCGCAATTACCTTGTTATCTGCTGTGACCTTTCGTCCCGTAAGCCTCTCTGGGGCTTTGCCTTCCTCTACCCAACGGATCATGGTGTTCATTATGTTGTCAGTCTGGTTAACCTTTCTCGGGTCGACTCCGTCGGCGATACCGCCCAAATATGTAACTCCATCCCCGCCTTGGCAGTGCTCCATTCCGGGAATTGGGAAAAACCTATAAAACTCATCCAGGCGTGTAGATGGTAATGACATATTGCGTGAGACGTATTCATAGTACCGATAGGAATTTTCCGAGCTAATCTGCCCATCGGCTAGTCCGTGGAATACGAGTAGTTTTGTACCAGCAGCCTTGAGCTTGGTCAGGTCTTTCCAGGTGGAGTATCCAAACTGGTCGCTTTTATAAGCAATATCGATCGCGTTGAGTGTAAATTCAGTATCAGGATTCCAGGAAGCGTTGTTGAAAACCACGTATCTGTACCAATCGAGAAAGGTCCTCGAAGGGTTTCCGCTGAACCCAGTCGCTGCCCCCAGAATCTCACCACCGGGATTGAAACGTGGATAGATAAGCTTTCCTTCATTACCATAGAATGGTTGGTAGATTTTCCCGACGGCCTCAACCTGTGCCACTGTAAGGCACTTGTTCTTCTCCCACGTTTGATGCTGCAAGGGATCACAAAGAATTGCCTCCGGGCGAGGGTTGCATTTCCTAGGATCTTCAATGACTCTATCCTTTACCCCATCGATCTCATCGCATTGCTGAAGAATAAGATCGTGTACAAAGGCCCATTGCTCCGGGGTCAGGAAACTTGCGGAGCCTGGCTTCCCTACAGTTTTATAATAGTAACCTATTACGGTCTCGAGACCGGTGCCATCGTTTGCTGGCGCACCTGCAATAATTCCGTCGTATTCCTCGGGGAATTCTTGGGCTGCTGTCAGTCCTTGCCGACCTCCTGTTGAGCAGCCGGAGTAATATGACGTCTTGATGGGCTCTCCGTAGAATTGGGTGACGGCTTTCTTCCCAACCTTCGTAGCTACTAAAAGTCTATAAGCATTCGAGGTTAGTATCGCAGTAGCACTTTGAAAGACAATAGGAATCATACGCTCTGTAAACGAAATCTTTAACAACCTCGGGGCGGTTGAAGAACGGAACACCGATGTTTCCCCAATGACCATTGTTGTGCACAACTGTCGCGAAGCCTAGTTTGTTCAGCCAGGTCGGTTCCGTGAACCCGATGCCTAAATAGACGGACGTTTTTTTTTTTCAATTAGCCATTCGGTACACTATATATGTAACTCCAAGACAGGATATGTTTAATTCAATGACGGAATTGTTACCTACATCCTCCGAGGCCACCGTTGCCCCCCATAATGAAGCGTTTGCCTTTCTCAGCCCAATCAACAGGCATCCAGACCTCTGCGATGACACTAGATGTAGAACTTGTCGTGATATTGAGCTGAAGACGGCAAGCATCCGCCATAGTTATCGTCCAGGCCGAAAAGTGCAAGCAGGTGGCACCGGGATCGTAACTCGGGTGGCTGACATTAGTACCGGTTTTCAAGAACTCCGATAGAAGTACTTGCGTGTTACTATCGGGGTGGAATGTTTCTTTCAACTTTGAGCAACGTTCTTGAAAGTTCGTTTGGGGGTACACTGCAACTCCATTTGCTAAGCCTAGAAGCCCTAGGCTAGAAAAAATAAAAGTGAGGTTCATTTTGTGGTTAGTTCTGTGTTTTTAGGATAGAAGAATAGATCTTGGGACTTTCTTCTAATTATGTTAGATATCTCACCGATTTTTTTTACAGATTCGGTGGGGATTTGATGGGCATTATATATATATAGCTGACTTTCTCGCGATAGACACAGATGTATAGCATTCCCATTGAGATTCGGCATACGTATAAAACTCTCATCCGTACGGATCCGAACTCGGTGCCCCTTGCAGCCTGTAAATGACCCGGGCTTGGTGTTCGCGTGGCCGATTTTAGTAGCTACATTAAGAAAACTCGCAAATTTGTGTTGCCACAGGCCATATAGATCTTCAAAAGAGGCAGCCAATTTCTTGCTAGTTGCCACGTCGAGGTAATACGGGGGTTTCTCGATCGAATCGTCAATGTGAATCATCTCGAAACCACAGTCTGAGTTCGTCTTGTAAACCAAAATCTCCTTACGGTCTGCAGACGAATCTAAGTACATGTAATTACTAACTCGTGCTTGGACGCTTTGCGTTGTGAGGTTGGGGCTGTATGCCACGCCATACCCGTTGACCCATTTCAACGACTCTCAACTCGGCCTATATGTTCTGAGGGGGCCGGAAATACCTAATCTCCGACAACGTACCATCAATAGAGGAGTGGTTGGCTTGACGCTGTGACTACTGTTAGCGAACTAGAAGTAATGAATGGCAAATGGTAAAGGGTTCGGGTCCATGAAGGTCTTGCTGGAACATTGGATATACGTCGCGCCCTCGCGACCCGAAGCTAAGTAGTTATCGATATCTACAATTCTATTAGTGTGTAACGGTTAATTGCACAAAGGTCTTGCGACATGTCGGTTTGTCTGCTCACACCCGTGTGACAACACACGTTTCCCAACATATGCGAATATATCGAGTCCAGAGTCTGTACACCCTCAAGAAAGATTCAATCGATTGATGTGCAGCACTGGATCTCTTCAGTTTATCACCACAGCTCAGAGTACATCAGTATTTTACTGATCTTTTAGGTTTTTTTTTTTTTTTTTTTTTTTTTCTTCAGAACATCGCCTAATGCATGAACAGCAGAAAATTAATCAGAAAGGACACCGCGTCAGACTATAGACATGTTGATAGCGTATACTTAGATGATATGATACCACAAATCGGCGAGAAATTTTGACAAAATGGCTGTGTATTCGGGGAATGACTAGCCTTGAGACTAACTATATCAATAGAACCGTACGCTATAGATTTCGGCGATAGGTTCGAAGCCGCAGCTTAGTAAACTTGGTAACAAGCCAATGCAGTATTAAAATTTGATATAAAGAACTGATACATGCATATTACTAAATTTTATTTTAAGACCATTCTAGCCTCGATGCCATACACCGTTCTACAAATCCCATTTAAGCTTTCAAGCTTAGAGTCAGGTGGAGACCAAAATAAATGGAGACAAATTGCGATTTGCCGGTTGTACGAAGACTCATTCTTGAGAAATCAATCCTAGAGCGCAATAAAAGATTAATACCATATCTGATTCACGGAGCGTACGAGCAGCCCTGTATTTCAAGATCCTCGCTTCTTTCTAGCAAAATCTCCTGGTGCCAATACGCATGGATACCAGGAGGCCAAGTGATGCTCTTAGGATGCTGATTAAGAGGGAGACAGAAACTTACAATCATATTTTTGTGGTAAATTCAAAAGCTCATATGGTTTAATTAGGAGGCAAGACCTATATGTTGTGTAATTAGCCTCGCATTACTCTGTAAACATCGTCCAGAGCCTTGACCGAGTGGCGTAACGGCGAGTACTCGAGTTGGCTTATCTACTTACAGTAACCTCGTTACAGCTATTGGGCCCGAGCCACCACTCATTGCAGAGCGTATTGCATGCCACTCCTGGTTTGACGAAAACCCGATACTCTTGCCCGATAAACGGGAGGCGGTAGTGGACCGACGTATCACCATTTGCAGCATCCGCTTTGTACCCAGCACTGGTGTGAGAATATGTTAGCATGGCGTTCCAGAACTCAAAGGCGAGTGTTTCAATCAAGGGCAATTACCGGCACGCGCAGTGATGCTCTCCCGGGAATGGCGGTGTTTGAATACATGAAGTCGTGATGTCGCATTTGTTTTGAGGCGGGGAGGGATCGCATTGTTCCGCACCGCTCTTGCATGGCTTCCCGCCGCAGTCGGTACCATATGTTGGAGGCACGTCTACATTGGTGGCGTTCTGGCGCAAGACCCACAGTTCCGGACCTTCCCTCCAGCTGTCGTAGCTCGCGACGGGGTCAATCAGGTGCAACCCGTCGATCAACGTTTCCGTCATGTTGCGGATCGTGGAGTTCACCCAGGCGTCTGATTCACACCACGCCTTCTTAACCTTGAGAGAAGCTAGCCCCTTCCTCTTATCATAGATATCCATGGTGTCCACCGCAGCCAGTACTTCCTCGCGTGAGGGCCTGGGAGGGTTCGCGTCGGTCTGACGCTTCCAGAGGCTGATGAACCAACCTATAAATGGTCAGTAGCCATTGTTGAAATTGGCCATATTGGGAACTCTTCCAAGCAAGAGAGAAATATATAACTTACTGGAACCGAGTCCAAAGCAGCCGCCGCAGACCCACGGGGGCCCACAGCCGTTGATGCATACTTTGACGAATCCCCAGCAGAACGGCTGGGGTGCTAGACAGCCGGTAGGGACGTCACAGCTTCTGCATACAACTTTTTTGCCAAACCAGCAGCCACTGGAAGTGGTTCGGACCTGGTAATATCCTGCACGGCAAGGCCCGCCGTCACAAAGGGGTCCCCTTCCGTCTGTGTATTCGGCACATTGGGCAGCTTTTTTGCTTATCGTCAATACTTGATCGATGGAATAAGATTCGGCTAGGTTTCGTCCTACGTACCTATTCTGGTGACGAGTAGACCGAGGATGGTCCATACGGAAGAAGATATCTTCATGGTGTTATATTTAATACCGCAGGGAGTGCGAAGAAACGAAATCAACTTTAATCCGCTGCTATGTGTATAGCTATAGAGAATGTCCTTTGGATATTTTCTAATGGAGTTCGCTTGAGACTACTCTCTTGGGCAGCGGATCGATGTTTATATATCCTTCTAGCTCTCGAAAGTCAGGCTGTCCTCTCTACTTGTGCAAGTCACACAGTAGAAGTCAATATTGCATCGTTCCACCAGCCAAAGTTCTCCTCTATTGGCTTCTCTCCAATTGAAAACCAGATATTATCCAAAAATCTACTAGAATTAGCTAATCCAGTTATTATCGTCGAGCACATCCTGTCTCGGCGAACGTTGCTTAGCGCGCCTATCTGGCGCCAAGACATGGTCTCCTTCGCAGACCCCGTGGCCAAGATAGGAAATTGCTCTTTTGTATCACCATGCATGCAGGAAGTGGCGTCGAATGCAATGCACTACTCGTTACATCAGCATAGGTCCGTATGATCATAATGAGGACACCGCCCGCAACTGCCCCGACTTGGCGACGCCGGATCAGCTGAGAGTGCTGACTTATAACGTTAGTTAAAATGCAATTGTGGAGCTGGTAACGTGCCGAGATCATGGCTGTACGACCGTGCAGAGGACGGCTGGCGTCTGTAGGGCTTGTTTGTGATCCGTGCTGCTTGGACATGGTCTCGTGGACGTAATCCCGTCTGTGTCAGTCAAAGATTGCCGAAGGGCGTCCTTTCCCGGCAAGACCCGTGATAGATACTCTCTCTATATTACGACCAGGTATTTTTGACCGAGAAATAAGGCCAAAGTGACGTCTAACTGACTTCGGAGGTACAACGACATATGCAGGCGCGGGTGCGAGCGCGGGGTAACGCAGGATCGTATTGTCAACATTAGCATAGCTGCAGCTTTACATTAACATTCGCCTTGGCTGTCCTTGAAAAAACAGCTGGCAAGGTAGTACAAAATCCCACAAAACGCATGAGCCTTGCCGGCGCGCGCGTGCATCAGAAAATCATCTTGAGTCGACCTAGTGGCTCCAGTGACCTCTAATTTTGGGTACCGTGAGAAGCATTTAGCCCACTATTGATATTATACAGCCTCGCCAACTTGGATCGTAGCTGCGATCGCGATCCACTGCCTTATGTAACTGGACGCCGTGGTGGAGCGCTCGAGCCCGCTCCAACGCTTTTCGGAATCCTTTATGTTGGCAACACTGCCTATTCAGGACGCACGGAACATGCCGTCCTAGGAGCTGATTCGTGTTCTTGAATGGCGGAGGGAGAGATTATTTCCCGCACTAGTACTGAAAGGACAGACTTCTTGTGACGATACGATCCTTTCCAGCTGAGGCTGGTGCAAACCAGAACCACCAATTAGTCGCACAGACATGCATGCTGAAAATACGAGTCCCAACACAAGTCGACTTAAGTCTAATGCATCATGCATTCCGTCTATCAAACCAAGCGTCATATCAACATCGAAAGGCGCGTGACGAATATGATTCAATTCAGAAGCAGGAAACCAGAATCAGATGCCTAGACTCCGAGTCCGCAAGATCCTAAGAGCACCTGGACTCAACAGTAATAACGTTATAAACCCGACTATTCTTGCTTTTCGCCGGGTGTAGCCCGATAGTGCACTGCCAATTTCAGCTTACGCAACAGAGTGGCAGGGCGAGGAAGGCTCTCTGAGAATTCTCCAGGAAACGTAGCGGAATTAATCTCCGCAAGGCTGAGATCGTTTCAATAGGCTAAGGATACCCTGTCCTGCCTGGCGGATAGGGATGCATCTCGGGCTTGACACCGTCGGCGTCCGCTGCCGTCTCGGAACCAGTCCGCATCTTTTAGCATTAAGTAAGTTATACCATTTATGCATATGCCGGCATAATGCATCCACATGCCTAGTCCATATGCAAGTAGGATGTCTTACGGGTCCGAGTAAGTGCCTGCGGGCTGTGTCTCGAGACCAATATTGGATTCTGTATGGTATTGTGTATGTCGAAGGGCTGTCGGATTCAGTAGTTGAGTCTTAAGATGATGTGTGATTACAATCCGCTTGGCTTTGATACTCTATATGATGGGGCAGGCTTTGATTCAAGTGATTATTCTCCACAGCGGCTTCGTCTCTAGAGCTCCGAGACATATACATCTTCATGCTGACCTGCAGCTAGAGGAGGGCGTCTGGTTCCGTAGTTTCGGTATAGAATGTTTCGGCAAATACTCACTTAGTTAGTATGAACTTCCAGACGTATGCCGCTTGGCCTCGGTCCTCGTATATGTATCGTGGCACGTGGCTGTGAGTGGAGTTGAGACATCATGGTTCACCAAAGCAAAGGATACAGGCTTCAACAGGGACCCGAGAATACTAAGATCGGCTTTAGCGAAGTAAAATAGCCAAAATCCAGTTGAGACGAGGTCCGAAAATTCGTTTCGAGTATCCCGTTCCGAGCGCACGTTTCTCCAGGACGTCGACGGACCCCGCGCCAAGGCGCCAAGCGCTTAGTTACCACCCAAACGATCAGTTACACAAACAGTCTCGCTGATAGGGCAGGTCTCAGTTGCTGACGATTCAAAACCAGGCAGGTACGACTCACGGCCTTAACAAAAATAAACTAAAAAGTGAAGGACGATTCATTATTAAAACGGTCCATTGTAACCTATAATTGTCTATAGCATAATATACCGTTGCAACTGACTTCTCGATGAGACTAGCTTGATAGGCTTAGCCTAACTGAAACACCTACAAGGCTTATTTCCTGCTGTACTACACCGGCAGAACACTCTAATCTAGAAAGCCTTGCTTAGAGCTCTAGATTAACAGGTTATGATTACCGGATTCAGGAGACTTGATACATTTATCCAGTTTCGGGTGTCACCGAGACCAACTTTATCGAAACAGCAGAGTCCTTCCAGAAGGTAGCCGAAAGATAATCAGGGACCTACCCAAGCGACAGATCTTGTGTCCGATGAGATGGCGTTTACCCGGTTCATATGAAGCGAGGAAGCTTGATTTGGCTCACGAATCAGTCCAAGTGAGGTGAGGAAGCTCGACCCGATTCACGAATCAGTCCAATTGTTGGTTATGTAATCTAGATATCTGTGCTACTACCTGTTAGGGTTTCCCTGCAGAAGTTGTCTCGCAGGCGAGACATGTCGACACCGTCCCTAATCGATCACAGGAGTCGTTCGGGGTGTATCTTTGATAGAATACTCGGAGCAAAAGTTCTGATCTAGTTATTGATTGCGTACGCGTATACACCGCCGAAGAATAATCATCACTTTCTTCATGGGAATACTTTCCAAACGTGGGACAATCGAGCTTGGGATACTCAGCCTCAATGGCTTCCTACTCTCAATCAAGGGTCCTCACGATACTGTTCAATCTTGTCTCGTAAGCCAGGAGCTGGGTATGTATGGTCTCGTAAGCATGTGTATACGTGCGTCTAGCTTCTGGTCCACGTGAAAAGTTCAATACGGAGATGGTTATAAATACCAGCCCGACCCTACCTCTATTCCCTTTCATCATCATCAACAGCAATCAATCACTTCTAAACAACAGTCTTCAATCAATCACTCAACTTCCATACAAAAACACTCTCTAAAATCCACTAAATACTCTCTACCAATCCTCAAAATGGCCCCAAGACCAACTTCGCCCGCCGTCCCCGCCGCCGCCGGCACCCTCCTCAGCGGGAATTACTTCATCACGTCCAAGCGCACGGGCCAGAAGGTCTCAAGAGTGCCCAGAGAGGACCGCTCTCTCACGCCCAAGAAAGTTGCGCTTCTAAGCCCCGGTCAAGAAGCCGCTGCTGTATGCCTCCCAACTTCTAGTTCCACCATGAATATAAGAATACGACGGGGCTAATATGGTTAACGGTATTTTAGTTCGAACTCGAAAAGAACCCGGACCAGACGTACAGGATCAACCACAAGGGCTCCATCGTCGTGTCGATGAACGGCCAGCTCTTCGCGTGGTTGGCCGAGCACCCGCCTCTGCCCGAGTACACGGACACCTGGTCCATCATCCCGACTTCCGAGCGCAACGTGTTTTAGTAAGTGCTTACCTAGGCGTCATGTGGATGGTATATCGGTTGTCGAACTTGTTAATGCTAACGGATGCGGCTTGTAGTGTCCGGGAAGCTTCTCCTATCAGACCTCCTGGAGCTTATTGGACTGTGCCGGCTGGTGCCACGCAGGTAAGCACAAACCCTTGAATCGACACCTCGGTTTCATACTGTAGATGGTCATGGTTACCGCAGGATAGCTGACACGTGCGCTTTTTTTTTTTTGGCTATAGGTTGCCGTTCAACCGCTTACTGAGGGTGAAATGCCGGACTTCAACCCGGCTGGTGGCTTCCGCTTCCAGAGAGCCTAGTCGACGAAGCCGGGATGCGAATGAATGCTGGCCCGTCAGCCGTTTGAAATTTTGTGAATTGTGTATGGGGATGGTAAATTGTTATAGATTGGTGGCATCGAGACTAGATTGGTAGGGGGGGCTAAAAAAAAGGGCGTACTATAGATACTAGATAGATATATTAGAAAATTAGAAAATATGCATTCGTTTGCACACAGCCGGCTTAGCTTTTGAATACCGTAGGAAATATTAAATTAACGCCAAGCATCTAGAGCCCTATACGTTAGAAGTCGAATGAACATGTTGATCCTGCGGTCTGATTCACATTTTTCCGAATCGAATAAAATTTAACCCCTTGAAAACAATTGCCGCACATTCACTTTTTTAATATATGGTGTATTGCTCACGAACTCACCTCGTACCCCAGGAGTGGAGGTGTTCTCACGTTGCATTTTAGCTTTCCGCGTTGCACAAGCAAGCATGTCCGCACTAACTCTCGCTACCGAGCTCACCCCATCCCCAATTGCGCCATATGCGCGCCAGACGCTAATATCTTCAACCGAATCCCATTATCATGCGCTGCGTCATGACATCCGCACTTCGACTTCAAAGTCACCACCCTCGCCAATTGCCGCATTCCTAGCATACGTATACCCGCCGTACAGTAAAACCAAAATGTCGATGGCCGAGAATCCGGTGCTGTCAGAGGAGGAGCAGACCGCCCTCGTCACATCGGACGACCCACACCACCCCGCCAACCTCATCTGTAATCCCCCACCACACCATACTCTCCACATATATATCATGCATACAGCATATATATACGGTACTAACAGTGTATAAAGGTGAGCTGTGTCGTAATTTCTATACACTGGGCTGGGTAACCGGCACCGGCGGCGGCATCAGCATCAAGCAAGAGTACCCTCTCTCTCCCTCCCCATCCCCCTCCCCCCTCCTCTTACACCCACATGCACACAATACTGACGTGAGTAATGGCATTAGTGACAACATCTACATCGCCCCGTCAGGCGTCCAGAAAGAACGTCTCCACCCCCACGACATGTTCATCCTCAACCATTCGACAAAATCCTACCTCCGGCATCCAACACCGCTGAAACCATCCGCCTGCACCCCGCTCTTCCTCGCCGCCTACGCCAAGGGCGCCGGCGCCTGCATCCACACGCACAGCCACTGGGCCGTCCTCGCGACCCTCATCTGCCGTGGGAAAAAGACGTTCAGAATCGCGAATGCGGAGATGATAAAGGGGATTCCCTGTCCTTCGGAAAAACGGTACTACGGCTTCCACGACACGCTTGAGATTCCGATTATCGAGAACACGGCAAAGTACGTCCATACCCCCTCTCCACCCTATCCGTATCACTGGATAGATGGATACTTCCTGGGTTCTGTGTAGTAGGTTATATATGGGGTGGGCTAACAGTGGTATAGGGAGGAAGATTTACGCGAATCGTTAGAAAAGGCGATACAAGAATACCCCGTACGTATATACACCATAAGCTTGCATAACCGTGCTAACGGAGTATACAGGATACATCCGCAGTACTAGTCCGGCGGCACGGCGTGTAAGTACACTCATACCCATCACATCAACACCGACACTAACGGTAGCAGATACGTCTGGGGCGACACGGTATGGAAGGCCAAAACGCAAGCCGAGTGGTACGTCCCATGTATATCCATAAAGTGACGAAAACGCCGCTGATACGTATGTAATGCAGCTACGACTATCTGTTCCAGCTGGCGGTTGAGATGGCCAAGCTGGGGTTAGATCCCGCGGGCCCAATCGAGCCTGTCGACGAGTAAAGTAACTACTCAATCATCCACTATCCGCCGTATATTATCCAGGAATCTAGGTGGGCGATATATATACGGACGAGTAGATAGGTAATATGCAGCGTTAGAGTATAGTATATATATCAAAAGTCATAACACTCCGTATACCGCCATGCAACCATACCATACCAAATCCATACCAAACCGACACCCCCATCTATCATATATCATCTATCCACCAGTAAAATAAATAGAGTAATCAGACGCTCCGCTGTACGCAGCACATAACATGGAAGTGCGATATCGAATCTACAAAGGACCGCCGCTGCCGGCGAAAAACACAACAATAACGGTAATATCATCCCGATGCCGCTTCGCCGCCTCCCGCCCCGGCGGCAAGCCCAGCGTGAACAGTAGCCGTCCCTGCCGCGCGCCGCCGAGCGCGTTCCTCAGCAGATGCACACCCGCGTTCTCATCGGATTCGAACACAAACGTCTCCATCTGACTCTGCGTCAGCCGCGTCGCCTGCCGCTTACCACCACCACCGGTACTACTATTACCACCGGCCTGCATATTCACGTGGGTGTCCGTCCAGCGGCCCACGAGTGCGACGGCGTCCTCGCTGCTCAGGAAGTCCCACAGCCCATCAGAGCCGAGGATTAGAAAGTCACCATCTCGCACGGCCGCGTATGTGGACACCACCGGCTCGGCGGTAACGTACGGCGGCGTAGCGATCTGGGAGCGTGTGCCCGTGCTCATACGGCGGAGCAACAGTCCCGCCTCTTCAATGCTGCTTTGCAGCGAAGGTACATGCACGTCTACGCTTCCGTCGACGCTACCCTCGCTCCCGCTGCCGTCCGACGCGGCGGTGTCCGGTGGCGGGAATTGCAACGGCGGGGTGGGCGTATCCCGCGCCTTGAAGCGGGCGTCGCCGAACGCGCGGCTGACGGCCAGGTCGCCCATGAGTCTATTCTGGGTGATGACGCCGTCTTCGCCGGGGTGCTCGGCGCGCACGCGGTGGACTTCGGCGGGGTTGCTCGCGAAGTTCTGGTCGACGGACAGCGGCTTGGCGAGCCAGCGGGTGCTGGCCGCGCTGCCGACGCGCTTGCCGAGCACGGCGCGGGAGTCACCCGTGCAGGCTGTGAACAGGCGGTTCGACCGCGCGTCGTAGAAGGTGAGCAGGGCGCAGGAGCCCTGCGTTGCGATGTCGAAGCGCGAGTGCGGGCATTTCACGGTGGTGGAGGGGTTCGGAGGATGGAGATGGTCTGTGGAGGCGATGTTGGAGATGATGTCATCGTCGAGACGGGTGAAGGTTGCGGCGATGGTGGCGGTGACAGCCTCGTCGGAGGGCGGCGGGGCGAGCGGCGGGTGGGCGTCGTAGAGGCGCAGGAGGTCTGTGTAGACGGCCTGGATGAGCACGTCCTTGAGGTATCTAGAGGTGGCGAAGCCACTGCGGGTGGGCAGTATGGAACCGAAAGGCGGAAGAGAGCATGTTAGTTAGGAGTGCCCATTCAATGAAAACATGTCGTGTCAAGATGTGTGCGATCCGGGATGAATACTCACTAGTGACCGTCGTAGACGGCGAAGAAGGACCAGTAGAAGGTGCCCGTGGTAGTGCCGGCAGATTTATCGTGCGCCCGCCGGCTGAGCGGGTCCGGGACGAACTCGTAGGCGTAGGCGTCCTCGTTCTCCTCGTGCGCGGGGAGCGAGGCCAGCTGGGCTTTGCGCAGGCGGGAGGCTGCCGGCGGGGCGGCGTCGAAGGCGCGCTCGTTGAGGATGCGGGTGGCCTCGGAGGGCGTGATCGCGACGATACTCTTGGAGGAAGGGGACGAAGAAGGAGAGAGGGAGAGGGTCGGCTGGAGGGTGGTGAAGTCTATGACGTCGGGATACGTGGCCGCCGTCGCCGCCGTCGAGGGCGAGGTTTGGAGATGACTCGACCGGCGGCGGGTGGTCACGGGCATCTTTGCGCGCGAGGCAATCGTGTAGCAGTGCAGTTATCGCCGTCCGCTCATGTATGTCGTATATAGGTACCTGGGCACGTTGCAGTCGGGGAAGGGCGAGGTAACGTTGGTTGACCGGGTGAGGTGGTGATATGATGTCGGGTGGAGAGCTGAGAGAAGGGAGGGAGGGAGAATGAATAGAACAGGTCAACCGGTTGACGTCGCACTATCCAGCTGGCAGAGCGGCGGCCAGCATGCATCCCGGAACGATGACTCCGATCTGGCCTGGCGCCATGCAGGCGTCCATGCAGACGAGGCATCACCTGCAGCCCGTCTGTGGAGCTGGAGCCGAGCCAATCGCGATGGTTGTCGTGGAGTAAAGATACACAAGTATGATGGTTGTGAGATATCGAGATACAGCATCAGCAGAGGTATAGGACACGGAATACAGAATTGATTGCAGAACAAACAGTCGAGATTGCTCTTCCACCACCGCCAGCTGGCAGGACGACATGACGACATCAACATATTATATCGCACTTGTGATTATGCATCTCGGACGGCGGGGCTTCAATATAAATACGCATTTCCAGAGAGTATATCAGCGCTGTCACGATAGTTCGATACAGAGCACATTATCGATACAATCGCCACAATCTACGCCAGATCAATAAAAGATATCTCAATAGAATAGAAGAAGAGAAGAATGTCCGCCAGAGAGTGCTACTCGAGCCCGCCGCGCAAGGAGTCGCCCCGCGATGACGACGAGCAGCCGCCCAAACAAAGCTCCTCCCAGAACGTCAGTCTGTCTCTGACACCTTGCTCGGGGTGTAGTACATATTTGGATCTGGTCATCAGCTAATGCACGGACGGCAGGCGATGCAGGCTAGCGCTCCCAGCCGGGTCCACCACCCTGGCCATGGCCGCGGGCACAGGCGCTCCGGCAGCGAGGCCGTGGTAGTCCATCCCTCCATCCCATTCCTCATTCCATTCCAGACCCATATCGATAGTTGGCCCCGCGCCGTGTGTGTGTGTATTAAGTATGTATCCAGACTGGGCTGACATGTGCATCTGCGGAATGTGGTGATGCAGGGGAGCTGGACGGCCGGGGACGGACCGAAGACGTCGGCCTTCACGAGCACGAACGCCACCATCCGCGAGGAGCGCGACAAGGAAGGCGACAAGGGCGGCAGCACCTAGAAGTTGGACATCTAGACGGTGGCAATAACTAGACCTCTACTCGTTAGTGCCTTGTATTGTATTGTATTGTATTGTAGAGAGAGTGGCGTGTAGATATCGCAATCGAAGGATGTTGGTTGTCGTTGAATGCTTCTTCGTCGTGTGTTGGCTGGCTCCTTTCGCCCTTCCCGCGGCCGGCTAGCTCCTCTCCCTCCTCCCCGGTCACCTCCATCACCACCACCATCACCATCATCGTCCTCATCATCCTTCCCAATCGCCGTCTTGTCCTCCTCTCCCTCTCCCTCTCCTCTCCACTCCTCTCCCCTCCCTCTTCCGTCGCCTGGAAGGTTCGTGACACCTCGTCCGTTCTTCCGTCCGCTCGTGTAATACTAGATCCAAATCAAACACCCGTCCCACGCCCGCCGCGTGGCTCCTCCCTCCCACTCACGCTTTCGGAACTCTGTTTACCATCTCCCATCTCGACATGGCCGCCCGCATCGCGAAGCGGCCCCGTCTCCACGGGCCAAACAACCCCGCCCTCTCCCTCGCCTCCACCTCCTCCCTTCTCGAGTCCACCCGCCAGTCCGCCGCCGCCGCCGCTTCCACCCCCAAGCTGCGCCAGCTCCAGGCCGACCACGAGAACTCCCTCCGCCAGTCCGCCCTCCGCCTCAAGTCCAACTGGGAGGACATCTGCCGCCGCTACGGACGCGACTTTTCCGGCGAAACCGACGAAATCGACCTGCACACCGGCGAGGTCGTCGTCGACAATGGCCACCTGCGCAACCTGTCCGAGAACAATGACGACACCTGGGCCTTTGACGAATTCAGCGGTACACTCGACGAGGATGGCGACGGCGACGAGGACGGTGATTGCGACGAGGAGGAAGAAGAAGACGCGGGATCTGCGGCCACGGGCCTCGAGATGGAGATCATGGGCATGACGCCCGGCGACATGCTGGGCGGCGGTCGCTTGGGCGTCCACATGCCGCGGGACGACGAAGCCGAGGAAGTCGACGTCGACGAGATGGACGACCTCTTCGATGAGCTCGAGGAGCTGACGATGACCATGCAGCCGGCGGATGACAAGCCCGCCGATACGCTGCCGCAGAAGGACCCGTCCGGCCGGGACGGTATGCCGTCTCCAGCCAGCTCCGTGGACGGGACCATGCCGTCGCCCGCGACGAAGCCGGCGGAGACGGAGAACGTGGAGGTTCCCTCGCTGGACGAGCTGCCTCCCGACGCCGTCATTCTGGAGAAACTAGGGCCCAAATGGGGCTCCGCGCTGCTGGCCCGCGTTCGGGCACTGCCGGAGCCAAACCATGCCGCCGAGGTTGAGGAAGAGCCGGAGTCCTTCAACGCGCAGCTGACGCCGGTGTCCGACTATGCGACCCCGGTGGTTGAGAGGCCGGCCGACGAGATGGACGACGCCACGGCCGAGGAGGATGAATCCGACAGAACCATTGGAGTACCGGCCGTTGTCGATGAGAGTCTGAATGTCGCATCGGAGGAAGAGGTTGACGTGGAGAAGGAAGGATTGGAGATGTCGCCTGAGGTCGAAGCTTATGTAGAAGCTCCAGCGGAACCCCTAGAGAGCGTGAATATCGCTCTAGAAGCCACCGCGGAAGAAGCTTCCCCAGCGCCAGTCCTAGCTCCAGAGACGGAACCCGAAACCCTCGCCGAGGCCGTACCCTTCTCTGAGCAGGAAGACGGCACTCACGACCGCCCATTCATGATCGAAGACACGCCGGAACCAGAACCAGCCATCGACACTATTCCCGAACCATCGCCCTTGCCAGTCGAAGTAGCGAACGACGTCAGGCCCCCCGAGCCACCGCGAGAACCATCGACAGCTCCAGAACAACCGACGATGGATGAGCAACCGGTCGACCCCCAGCCCGAGACGATGGACCCGAACTACCTCTACGGCGACATTGACGACCTCTCCACCATCTCCTCACCGAGATCTCTAGTCCCCGTCACCCCGAAGAACCGCTTCCGGATCAAGGCGAAATCTGCAATCGCGAGGAAAGTCGTCTCCGCTAAGCGCGGACGGCCCCCCAAGCGGCTGCTATCGGACCTCGACACGCCAGCGCAGCATGCGATGAGCTCGCCGCTGAGACCCACGCACCCACCTTCCTCACCACCCGCGAAGCGGCCGCGGCAGCAACAAGCCGACCCCCGCCAGCCGCGTAACTTCTGGTCCGCGCTGCCAAACGACCCGTTCTACGACCCCGCATGGCAGGACTACCATCCGGACGGTGAGCCTTCGTTCGAAGACTTTGAGCAGCGTCGACGCCTGCTGCAGCAGCATTCGCTGAAGGAGAACACAGACTCGGACGCCGTCATGACCGACGAGCTGACGCCCGTCGCATCCTCACCCGCGACGGCCAAGAAGACTCCGAAGCCCAAGGTTAAGGCCACGCCGAAAAAGACGACCAAGACACCCAGGTCGCAGAACGCAAAGGGGGCCGACATGCTCGAAGCGAAGCTGCACACGCCGCGCTCCGGCCGCTTCCTGGAGCATCTGCAGAAACGGGCCGCGGAAGGCGCCGTCAAGGCTGAAGAGGAGGCTTCCGGCCACCCGGCTGCAGTCACCGCGTCCACTCCTAATGCACAGCTGGAAACACCAAGCCGGAGGATCAAGGACGAGTACGGCCTGTCCGACAGCGAGGACGAACTGTCGAGGGAGCTGTTGTTCGTCAAGGACAAGGATCTCGAGATCACAGGCAGCAGGAAGCGAGTTAGACGGCCGCTTATCGTGCGGGACGACCCGCCCTTGCTATCGAAGCGCGGCGATGCGATGAAGGAGGAGGAAGACGACGCTGCAGAGCAGCGACCTCCCGCAGTCTGTGGAGACCCAGGCTATCGGTGCAAGAAGACCGTCTGCTTCAGTAAGATATTTCCAAACGAGTCGTTACTTCAGATAGTTTGCTAACCGGTTCTAGGATGCCTCGGAGGCTAGAATGTCCGGAGTACATTGTACATGTTCTATCATTTTTACATATCATTTGTGCTATCTCTTATTTGCTTGCTTGCATATCGTACAGATACCCTTTATTGCTATGATTATGACGTTGGCATCTCCTCGCATTCACTTGCTCTCATTTTTTGCCGTTTATTGTTTTCATTCAAGGTTCTTTGGCGCCGGCTTGCAGGATCTGCTCGATGGTTGTGTCCCAGTTTCCGCCAATGTCGCCGACTTGCGCCCAGAACTTGGACAGGTGTCTGCTCCCGCTGTCGCAGAGGATTGTGACGATGCGCTTGCCCGAGTTTTCCCACCCGCGCTCCTTGACGAGCTTGACCGCCGCCACACAATTGACCGCACTCGAGCTGCCGACGAACAGGCCGTCCTGTTCGACGAGGTACCGCGCCATCAAGCAGGCTGTCCCACGCACCCGTCAGCATCAATACACCCGAGGATATATAGTACACAACATACCTTCTTCGTCCGTCACGCGGATGGCGTCGTCGAGGAGCGTGCGGCCAGCCTCGAAGTTTGCTGTCACCCGATTGATCCCGATCCCCTCAACGATGGTATCCACCTGCGCTCGCCGCCGCGTGCCCTCGCGCTCCGTCAGCTCGTTGAACATGACGCCGTATTTAACCTTATTCAACAACCCGGAGCCCTGCGGGTCCGCTAGCACGGCTGTCAGATTCGGGATCCGCGGCTTGAGGTACTTGACGACGCCGGAGATGGTGCCGCCGGTGCCCGCGCCGGCTACGAAGGCGTCGAGACGGCCCCCGCATTGCCGGTAGATTTCGGGACCGGTGGACTCGAAGTGCGCGCGCCAGTTTGCTTCGTTTTCGAACTGGTCGGCGAAGAAGCCGCGGGAGAGGGAGGAGGAGAGTGTTAGTGTGCGCGCGCGGGATTTGGCGAGGTTGACGAATTGGCGGGGGTCGACGATGCTGGCTGGGGATACGCGCTCGACTTCGGCGCCGAGTTTGAGGAGCAGGGAAGACTTTTCCGCCGACTGGTCCGATGGCATGCATCTGTCGTTCATCTCACACATCGATATCAGCGATCTGGTGTGGGTGGGGTGGGGTGACGGGGGTGAAACTCGTACATGTGGGCGAGGTAGCCTCTGGCGCGGCAGATGTGGGCGAGGGAAACGCCGGTGCTGCCGACGGTGCCTTCGAATACTTTATCGCCGGAGAACGGCCGCAGTTTGCCGTCTTGTTCAGCCTGGTTGGGGGTCAGCGGATCGATTTGGAAGGGTGTATGATATGATATGATGGCGTGGTGTGCATATTGCATCGCATCTCCGTTGCGTTCGTTTCTTTCCTTCCCTTTTGATTTCTCTTTTGATTGTTTTCTGTGAGGTTTCGTCGCACGGGTAGACAGATGGACGGATTGTATGATATGGTATGGTGGAGGGGTAATATATAGCGGAGGTGTATGATATTATAGAGGACGAGCCACGCGGTGGAATTGGGATATAGGGTGGTGGATAGAATGAAAGGAAGAAGAAGAAGGCATACCTTGAGGATGATGCTGAGCGCGACGCGGTCCTTCGGTGAGCCGCCCGGGTTGAGGAACTATATTAGATCGATCGATCGAGCGACGGCGTTCACGTTAGCCAGCTGTTCTATTGTGCATACTTATATATAATACACCCGATCTTTTACACATCAAGCCCAGTCGAAGCTGCTTTGTAGATCTACTATTATATCATCGATGCATCGTATAATCCCAGGCGAGACTTATATATCGATGATATCTATACAGATCATGCACGGCGTAGAAACTCGAAAGAAACGATCGATCGATCTTCCAGCTGCACATACTGCTAGAGCTACAAACGTACGTCCAGACAATGATACGGATCAAGAATCGACAAGTAGAAAGTAGATAGATAGGTAGGTAGATACGCACCTCGGCTTTCGCCAGCACCTCGCAGCCAAGATACTCTGACAGGCTGCGAATCCGCACCAGCGGCGTGTTTCCAATACACCCTTCGATCCCATTTTTGATATCCTCCGTCCCCTTCCCTACCTCACCTCCACTACTACTACTACTACCACCACCACCACCGGACACAAAGTTCCGCAGCGCGATAGGTACGAATGCTAGCGACGAGCGGCGGGAAGCAATCGACGCATTCGTATCCGCGCGCTTTAACGTTATCTTCCCGCGCTCGTCGTCGTCTTCCTCGTCTACTTCGCCATGCGGATACGTATACGGGTACTGCCGGTTGGTATATTGGTCGTTAGGGTGGAGGAGGAGCTGGAGGGTGATTGTGACCAGGATACCCGCCGCGAATCCCAGCGATGCGAGCGCCAGTGGGCGCTGCGGCAGCCAGGGCGACGACATCCTACGATGCTAGCTTGTATAGCTTGTTCGGCTGATATAAAGTTCTTGGATATGCGACGGTAAGGACTGCGGTTGGTTCCGTGGTATGTATGCCGCTACATTGCGAACTTGAAGGTCGTAAGGATGGATGCGTCGGTAACTGTTGCATCTCGAAATACCAGTTTTTGTGCGTTGCAGATGGGCCATAGGGTGAATGAGTTCGTATGCGGTCATTGCGCCCCGCGTTAGCTTGGCCTTCTCAACTTCCTACGTGTATAAAAAATATATGATCGATAGTGCAGTGACGTTGATATTACCGCTGCTTGTATTCTCAGTTGGACATCGTATACTCTTACGCTCGTAGCAATTACACAGGCATTCCAACTACTATAACGTACGTTACTTCAACTCTCACAAAACGTTCCGATTATCAGAGCCGTAGGTCCCACCACCGCCAGTCTGATATCGATATCAATGCACAAGAAACAACCGCTTTCCCCAGCATATGTACATACACTATACTATACAATAGCTACAATAGCCATCCACAAATCCCGCCATTCGACATGATATGTACAGACCAATTCACCCCCGAAGCGTCGTCAATGGGTGTGCATCACGGACGCGTTCTGGTACCACGTCAGCAGCGGGTTCTCCTTCGACCGCGTCGTCGTGTGCGCCAGCTCGGCCCAGCTGCGCATGAACTTCTCGTGCGTCTCCACCCGTGCGAACTTGCCGCTCAGCAGCTCGTACATTTTCGCCAGCTCGACAAAGTCGGTTGGGAAGAGGATGTCAAAGTATCCCTGGTGGACCTGCAATCCCCATGCACCCAGTTAGCAAGCCTGTCCAACTCCAACAACATGAGATGTATTCACTTGAATGGCCAATCGAGGGAAGGGTAGATGGGAAGAACGTACGAACAACTGCTTGACAGCAATGGTGTCCCGGCGGTACCGCGTCTGCACGACCGGCGCATTGATCCCCTCAATCGCATCCGGCAGCTGGTTGAAATCGCTCATCAGCAGCCGATGGTGCGGAAACCGCGAGTTCAGCAGCTCGAGAAACTCCATCGCCTTGGTGGGGATGAACTCCGGCGCCGACAGATTCTCCGAAAACCACACCCGCCGCCGCATCGCCCATTTAAGCCGACTCCACAGCCCGCCGTTGCGAATCGTATCCGCGAACGACCGCGCGATCACATTCCCGAACGCGCGGTCGTGCGCCGGATTATCGATCCGCCGCCGCAACTCCAGATACCGCCGCGTCCGCGGCTCCAGCTCGCGCGTGAAGAACTCGTGAAAGTCCCCCTCCCGGTCGATGAGCAGATACCCCTGCAACGGCTGCTGCGTCTCCAAATCGTACCGGATCATGTCGTGCGCAAAGTTATCAAACACCTCGAGCGCCAGAAAATAGCACGGGTTGGCAACGTAGGTATCAAACTCGAACACGCTGCGATTGATCACCTCGACGTGCGCAACGTGCCCGCTGCGCTCCACCGCCCGCATCTGCTGCTCCACCATCCGCTTACTGATCTCGACAATCTTGAACTGCGTGCGCACGTATACCTCCGGCACGTTCTCGCGCAGCCAGTCGAGCATGTTGACCATCAGCGTGCCGTTGCCCGCGCCCATCTCGTACACCACCAGGTCGTACTCCGGGTAGAGGTCGATCACGTAGTTTTCGTACAGGTATCGTGCTAGAGCCTCGCCGTAGAACGGCCGGAAGAGCTCCGTGGGCGTGTGCCAGAGCTGGCGGAGCTCGTTGGGGGATTCTTCGTCGAGTTTGTCTTCAAAGTCGCGGTACTGCCGGGCGAAGGCGTGCGTGAAGGCCGCGTCGTTCTTGAGGCGGTTGAAGTCGAACGGCTGCACCGTGTTGAAGATGACGGCCTCCTTCGAGAAGTAGCCGTAGTTCGGATTGTATAGGGCGTCTATGACAAGTCTGATATCAGCGGGCGGTATCCCTCAGGCCAATTGGGGAATGGCCTACCATCAATGTAGTCCCGGACAAGCATCTTGACCATCCGCGGCCGCTCCCTCCGCTTCTGCAGCGACGCCGCGGTGACGAGCGGCACCCGATTGAACTCCTCCGTCAGATCCACCGCCCGCAGCTTGTCCCGGGGTAGCCATCCGGTGTCGGACACGACGCGCAGGGCGGGTGAGGTGTGCAGTCGCCGGCGGGGCGGGTGGTGAAGACTGAATCGCGGCGCCGAGGGTCCCTCACGCGGCCTGCTTCGAAGGGCCGTCGTCGCCGTCGTCGACGCCCTCCTCCGGCAGGCGGGATGGCGAAAGAGCTGCCGGAACAGGCTCGAGAGGAGCGCTTGCGACAGGTCCATTGCCGCCGGGCTGGGTTCGCGCAGCGGGCTGCGTCGTGGGTCGCGTGGGGATTGTCGAATCGGACGGCGGATGGTTAGTTCGGGATGGGTAGGCCCCACAGTTTGCATGCATTATCGATAGCCGAGCCGCAGCAGCTTTACAACAGCCGTCTCGAGTATTAAATGCCGTCCAGCGTCAGATATGATGCACCAATACTTCTGCAATTAGGATTGTGGCTCGAGCAAATATATATTAGGTGAGTAGGTGTTCTAACTGCCTGCAGTTTATCCCACGACAGTTCAAATCATTAATTATGCAATGCCCGGCTACAGTGCACGACGTGATAATTCCCAATCTAATGGCTGTATTACTTCTTAAGTTTATATTACACATGAATCAAAGCCCGGGCTCGTGAAGAGATGGATAGCAGAACTCGAACCCGTAATGCGAGGCTCCGTGGTTATATCCAAAAGAGTTGAAGGGTAAATAACGTCAACAATATCTCGCTAGAGTATGGCAAAAGAAAATAGAGGCGTGATCTGATTCCATATCACGGGGGGCTACCAGCCAATCTCTCAGACATCTATCAATGAAGGTAAAGACATATCTGGAGCGCCAGGTGATAAATCACGGGGGGAGCGAAAGAGAAAACAGTCGGTACAAGGAGACCCAGAAAGAATCGATCCCGAACCACGTCTCATAGGCTTAATCGATGCGATTAAGAGAACTAAAAACATCACGTTAGTATCAACAGCTCCAACGAAAGCGCTCTCGGCGCTTCCACTGCCGTCATATCGACTCACCTTCCAGCGATTGCCACAGTGCAAACACTCGCAGAACTATCAACACTATCATTAGCATATACGCCAACAGCCCATCATCGCGGGAAAACATACCGTAGTCATCGGTTCGTCGGCGGATCGAGTCTGCGCCTGGCCGTAGGAAACTTTGTGCTGACCGCACTTCCCACAGCGCAGCTGATCCGTGACGCTGGTTGGCGCCTTCGGGGTCATCGCCTCCTTCATGTTCTCCTGCTCGATCTTCTCGTCCTCGCGCTTCCGCTCGGCAGATGCCATCTCCTCTGAAGACATCGTGGCAAGGCGCGCTGGCTCGATGCGACCGGATAAGACGTTCTTTCGGAGATTCGGGTTCTTCGGGTCCTTCAGATTAAGGAAGATGGAGCGGAGCTTCTGTCGGTACTGATCGTTAACTTTATTACCGTGGTTCCGGAACAAATGGTGCTCGATCTCCTTCACGATCTTAAATATATCGTCCGGAGCTATCGTCGCGCGCGTGAGTCATCGCCCGAGTTGTTAGCCTGGATCCTCTTATACGAATACGAGAGCCGGATGAGGCAAGTAGAACGGGCAAAATACGATAGACGTACGCGCATCAGATCCTATACACAGCCCGTCGTAGAGCATCCCGATGCACTTGTTGCGGGGCTCATCGTCGTGCACGTCGCAGTTGATGCCGTCCGTGTTCTTGTTTCGCTTCATAGGGTCAACGGAGGAGGCAGCGCCCTTGCGCGCCCCCGAGGGAGTCGGCGTGCCTTTATTCGAGGTGTCTCTGCTGGATAGGCCATTGGTGCTCGACTCTTTCTTCATCGCGACGCCGCCCTTGCCATCCCCAGACGACCCGGACTTAGGCTTGGCACTAACATCTCTCTTCCACTTGTTGACGATGTCTTTCGCAAGTTCGGAGACGGCCTTGTCGGAGTGTCCACGGAGTTTGTTGACGGTCATACCAATCTTCGTCTCCTGCAGGTAGCCGATAACGAGTCGTTAGCATGCATCTTTCCACAATCCGCCCGTTCATCCTTTGGATCGTAGAGAAGCCTAGCCAGGGGATGCAGCAAGCAAGCGTCTACCCGTAGGCACGCAAGCAAGAAGGATTCATCCCAGGCAGCCGCTCTTCATGCAGGCTCCCAGTCGGTCCATCTTGAAGGATCCGACCACCATCAAGGAATTTCAACATACCCGGAGAATCTGCTCCGTCGCAACAACGTCGCTCTTCAAGCGCCCTAGGATATCTGTGATGTGCGAGGGCGGTAGCTTGTCGCGAACAGCTTTATCCAGGCTGGCGCCATGGATCTTGATGTCCTTCGCCTCCATGCCCGGCATCCTGGCAGCTCGTCCGGTGAAACTATCGGCTAGACTTGATTACAGGTCGCGAAAGGAGGAAAATAGCGCGTCGGTGATTCTAATTTGGCTTCCCCTAGACGGCGCGAGTGGCTGCGGGGTCGTATGTGGATTCGCTCAGGGGATGGTACTCTGGCGGGCCGTGGAGCGCGAATACGTCAGAGCGCCTCAGAAATTAGTCAGAGGTCTCGTGTGACGATTCAGCGGGAACTCAAGAGTGGCAGGAATGTTCCTCGGCCAGAATCGGTGTCGCGAGAGCGGCGTCGGGTGAGTATCGGCGGCGTGAATGGGGGGCGGAGTGGAAGTTGAGGTTGGAATGGATGAAGACTGAACGGGAAGAGATGGGGGATGGCGATGGCGATCAAGCTAGGCTGGTCAAAAACGGAGGCCGAAACTCGCTCACCAAACCGGCGCCCAGATGTCGCGTTTGGCTAAATCCAACGCAGCCGACAGATCCGACGCCCGCCAGCCCGCAAATTCACAGCATGGAATATTAAGGGGACTCTACTGACGAACGGACAGGGAAATGGAATCACCGGAGTCAAAGTAACTCGAGCAATGGGCAAATGCCGTGTAATTGCTCATTTGCATTTTTGCTATACGCCACCCTCCCGCATCGAAACCGCCAGCCTACTTCTCGACTTCCAACATGCGGACGCGCGAAAAGCGGCGCCGTCGCAGCTGCTGTAGCCCTCACGATACGTTACCTCCTCAGCATGGACGACATGACCTCGGAATGCGCAGCCCTGTCTCGATTCACGTCGGTCAGGTTGTTCACGCTTCTCAAGTCGTTGACGACATCCTTGGCTGCAGATCGGATGAGACGTTAGCACTGTCGACAACGATACCATTGGCAATCGAACGTGGATGTAGCTCACCTTTCCCAAAGTAAACTTCCTCTGTAAACCGAACACAACATCACAGTTAGCCCTCTTGTCCGCCTCCAAGGATAGCATTAACACTCCCAGGGCGCAAGGCTACTTACGCAATAGATTTCTCATCTTCAGCTCCATGTCCTCCACGAGCCTTCCAATGTTGACAATGTGCGAGCTGTCATCCTCGACTGGGAGATCAGCCTCCACCTGCCGGGTCATATTACCGCTAAGATCCATATTCCCCAGAGCATCCTCGTTGCTCTCCATGTTCAAGATGACCGTGCTGGTGAGCTTGTAATGCGCCGTCCTAGCCCTGTCAAGGGCCTCGAAAACATGTATGGAGTCCCAGGTTCCAGTGTTCTTGGATGTCGCGGTGGATGCTGCGAGTATCGCGAGTGCTTCGTTAGCCTCGTCATTTCTCTCACGAAAGACCGTAAAGACGCGTAAAGGACGGCTCGCTCATCTACATTTCTTCAACAGCACAACTCCAGCGAAGCCGTCGTCCAGGTTCCAAAAATAAACACTCGACACCCCGCCTTCGTAATACCTATCGCGTAGCGTTCCACATTAGCAACTCCACGTAACCACATCTCGAAGCCTGAAGAGTCGCCCATAACAGGAGACCAAACTCACAGTTCTCTGTATACGTCAAACGCCTCGTTCGCCGCGACTTCCATCTTCCTAACCTTCTCGCTGGGCACCGTCCCATCGCTCAGCGGGGGATCGAATTCGTTGCTCCAAGGCGACCGATAGCTGTCACCATCACGATTGTAGTCGCAGAGCAGGTAATCCCTGCCCGTCTTCTTGCATCGTACGATCTGTAGCGGCTGGTCGACGGACGAGAGGAGGTCTTCGGTCAGATCTGGGCGCAGGCCAATTAAAGCGTTTAGATTCTTCGTGATATGTTTTGGGTTTAGGCGGCGGAGAAGGTCGCTGAGAATGACGCAGGTTAGCAGATATGATGCTGGATGATGTATCGCGTTTCACGGGGCTTACAGAGCGGAGTCGAATGGGTCGGCCATCGCGAGCTGGAGGGTTTATGAAGGTGAGGTTCGTATGTAGCTAGCTGCGTTCGTGAAGGTGGGGGGACTGTTGAGGTAACGCCTTGAAGCTGCGACGCTGGACAACAGCTTATCGCCAAGAACGCCCCTCTCCAACACGCCCCGCCTGTTGGAAAACGCCGACTGTCCAATTGATTCCGACGTGATATCACAAGTTGAATACGACCGCGACAAAGAGTTAGAGGATGGGTATACCATTTTATCATGCTGAGAACACTCGCTACCTGACACGACGCGAAAGGAAAGGTCTATATTTCTCTTAAAAGAAAGCCGTAGCATCTTGCAAAAACCACAAATCCTCCCTCAACATCTCCTCCGATGTGCCCGCCCTGCCCGCAAGCTCCTTCCTCCTCCCCGCGCCTAACATCAGCCACCTCCCGAGGAGATTCCCGTCCAATATCGCCCTCATCGGCTCCGAGCTCGTATTGTGGAACTTCGCCGCTCTATAGGCCCGTGGGTTCAAGCCAGCCGCGTGTTCCCCCGTGTTTGTGATCTGTCCTTGGATAACGTTGAGGCGGCGGTACATCGACTCTGGGATGGACGAGATGGTGCCAAACATCCCCGTCATCGTGCAGAACATGCAGAGAAACTCCGTATCTTCGTCTTCCTCATCTGCATCCCCACCGCTTGTCTCCGTGAACAGACTCTTCTTCTTCGGAAGCACGCATATCGACCTGATCTCGTGCCCGCAGTAGATCTCACCCTTCGGCAACAGCCTTGTGCCGTGAATAGATCCTGGATCTACGCAGCTGTTAGCTATGATGTGTAACCGGTGCAATTTGAAACGCAAGTACAGGCGGCAACTTACTCTCCGGATCATACTGTAAAACATGCACGTTCGACTGCGCGTCCGACACCACGAAATAACAAGCATTGCCAACCGGCAGAAAATCCCCCGCTGTAATCGACAGTTGCCTCGGGTCCTTCCCGAACAATATCATCTTGTACGGCTCCTCCGAGAATCCCACGAACGATATCCCCTTCAAGACGTCGCCAAACATGGCCATCTTGTCGAGTGTCTTCGCTACTGTCGTATGCATGTTCATATCCATGAATGCGACGGGCAAGAGCGAACCGTCCTCTTTCAGACCTCGGATCATGCATTTCTGCCCGTGCGTGATGACAAGGTACCCGTCCAAGCCGGCAAGCGTGCTCACGATCCCCTTGACTTCCTCTCGTGCGATCAGTTTGAACTTCTTGCCCGTCTCCGGCTTGCCGATTTCTGGGACGACGTCAATAACATCAAACACGTAGATTGCACCGCGCGCGGGCGAGTTTTCGCCGCGGAGGAGGCCGGTACCGACCGCTATAAGGGGTCTGCGTTCCTTCGTGATCTCCGAGACTTCGAGATCCACCGTCTTCACAACGAAAGGTACCTCATGTAGCGGAAATTCATATCTAAACCCCCTGTTAGTATATAACCGAGTCATAGTCTGTGATGGATTGAGAGCGCATACCTATCTGTCGTCGTCCACGTCAACGGCGAGATCATAACCAAGTGTCCTGCCTCAATGTCTGGCAACATGGTCTCGTCCACGTAGCCATCCTCCATCTGGAAATCCTCGTCGTCGACTTCCGGTTTCGCCGTACTAACAACCGAAACTGCGTAGACGCCCTTCGGATCGTAGTAGGATAGCGACAGAGGCGTTCGCTCCAGTGATATCCGGCGTGACAACCAAGTATGTTCGAGAGATAGCTCGGGGAAATGGCAAACGCGCGCGGCGCCCTGTCCCGCCATCATTAGCAACCAGACCCGGATATAGCCTATCGGAGAATATACCTTTGCGTCGATGTAGAGGAAACCTCTCTCGGTCTCCTTTGTATGGAACTGACTCAAGCTCCTGACCGTGCCGCCTTGAAGTCGGTACAATTTGGGAAGCCCCTTCGACGACTTTGTGATCAATGTCGGTGTATCACCTGGCATAAACGCGACGCCATAACCTCCCAGATCGTCGATTTTGACCAGCGGCCCGCTGGGGGCTTTCTGCTCAGAGAGGCTGACAGTCGGCAGCACTGTATTGTATATTTTTCTAAAGCATATCCCATTACTTATGAAAGGCTCGTAGACGATAATATCGTCTCGCTTAGTTTTGACCTGCACGGAATGTTAACAAGTAGACATTTAGGACGGATCCAAGAGAACACTGATGAGCTTACAATAAGGTACGGCGACCGATTGATGTTATCCCCAAGATCTGCCACGATGATTTCTTCGATATCATCTCTGGCGGTATGAAACCTGAGGGCCGCTTCATCCGGGCTCACGAGCTGCAAGCTCATATCAAAATGTTCCAGGGACGCCTTTTGCTCGAATTTCGGCAGTGTGTAGATCTATCATCATCACGTTAGTAGTAGTACCAGTCAATATCTAGTAAAGTTCCAAGAGGACCTACTTGCAAAGTCCCTTCTTCGGTGAGCAAGAAGCATAGAATCTGCCCTCCTGTACCCGGCCTGAAGACATCACTTGTCGATCTGTACAGACACCCATTGGTGTACTTGGTATCCTATGTCAAAACTGTCAGATTTCGAGCCAAGGAAAGGGTATCCGGAAATCTTAGCTATATTTACCTTGATGGCATCCGGTCTCGGTATCCTCTCTAGTTCCAGCGACCGCTCCTGACACTGGTCGACAGAGATAGACGAGTCACCACATATCAGAAGCATGTAAGGGTCCGCAAAGCTGGCAGACACGATATGCGGCCCTCCGTCGGGGTCTTCGTCATTTGTCGAGATGATCTGAATGAGTTGCAGGTCTAATCACACCATCCGAATCAGAAAACTGCAAACACCTCTTACAAAGGGAAAGGGAAAATGAGATCGTATCTACAGGGTCGCATCGAGATGGGAGTCGAAAAAAGAATGGAATTGATTGTCTTGTCTAGGGTACAGACCACTATCGTAGACCTTCACATTTGTCTCACAGACCTGCGCCATCCGCAGGCCCTCTTGAAAGGTACCGAACTCGAGCGTCGGACACACTTCAGTTTCGACCTCGGTATCTTTCAAAGGCTCAAATTCAGTGCCAACTTTATAGACTAGGGTTTCGGAGGCATTTGATGCGAAGAGATAGGTGCTGTAGTCTTCCGTCGCGCCTATCTGCTCCTCATACCCTTTGCTGACCGACGATGGGATGGCCGACTGCCCTTTCTTCAGTTGCTTCGAATGGACCGCCCATAGCCGTAAGCAGTCTTTGAAGTCAAATTTCGCGGAGACCTGTGGTGATATTGAGGTGTTGAAAACCGTAACTGCGCCCTCCACACCTCTACCTGTTGTGGTCATCAGTTCGAGTTCTGGCAAGACTCCTTGATGAAACTTGAGCTTCTCAGGAGCTCTAGCGGGTCTCCCAAATGTCAGTTCACGACAAGGTCCGATGTTCTGAAGCCGGTCATGCCGCCTGAATAAGTATTCGCCAAGAGGCCCACGGGATGCACTTCCGATCGATGTCTTCCTCGGGGTGATTGGGGTGACGGATGAATCTCCATAGAGATCGTCTTCATCGTCATCCCCTGCATTCTCCTCGTCGTCTCGCTCGAATTTGACTTCTGATTTTTGGGATAGTGATACCTTCTCGCCTTTCCGCTTGTATCCCCAGAGGACGGCGTCTGCATCAAGTGAGCCGGTGAATAGACGTCGGTTACCAATATCCACAAGCGTCTCGCATGGAGCGGATATGAAGGGATAGCCATCTTTCGGGGTCGCCCTTCGGACGGACAAGCTGCTGATGCTCCGTCCCTCGGTTTTGAACGACAATATGACAAACTCCCCGGCTATCGTGACGATGAGGATGTCGCCATTCTCATTCGGTAGCGGAACTGCCAGAGAAGCTTCCAGATTGAGCTCGAGATCGGATTGGTCTGCCATATTGAAAGCGGAATACTGCTGCGCATAGCTGTTGATCGCGACAGCAGACATCTTCCCCGCTTGGTCGACATGGACGATTTCATGTTCACCTAGAAGCAGAGTCCCGCCAATTGGAGGAGGTAGCGCGATCGCCTTGAATATATCAAAGGGGAGATTCTTTGCAGACATGATGGAGGTCGAGGCACGTTGGTCCAAGTCGAGCGTAACCACGATGAAATGCGTCGGATCCTTTCTCTTTTCCAACATCCCGACGGAGCTTTGCTGCGGTTGGTAGACAATCCCAAAGGTCGGTTCTCGGTATTCGTGCAAAAACACCATATCGACAATATGCTCGACAGCTTCGTCAAGCTGCGATGCGCTTAGGACGAAGGATGCGTGGTACGGTGTGTCGGATGGCTTCCCTTCCGCTGAACTGTCCTTCATCTCCACGTCGTTCTTCGAGTTGTTAGCACCGTCGTCATCATCTTCCAGGTCGTACTGGAAAGAGTCGTTATCCGGTATCTCGAGGTCTTCATCTTCCTTCTGCCTGAACGGGAGGATAGCAACCAAGTCATGGTTGAATTTGAAAGCAGCGCATCTACTCTTGGGGTCGGATATGAGATAGTTGATGGGCGACTCGGATATGATGGGCGACTTTAACTCGTCGCCTTCGTAGTAGTGCAAACTGATAGTTGATATCGAATGCACGACTGGGTCCCATTCCAGTAGCGACAGTTTGGCCGAGTCAAATGACACCAATAAACAGTCCCCGCCGCTTTTGCTGTTAGGTATCCGAATTTTGACCATCGAAGTAACGCTTCCGTACAGGTGATACTGTGTGACTAGGACCAGCTTCGTCGTCTTCTCAATCGTCTCCCGTTGGAGGTGCATGCCGCTTTCAACCGTGAACGAATCCTCATGATCGCGGCCCTCATACACGCGTCTGTCGCTGCCGGCTTCAGGGTCATTGGCTTCGTCGCCTGCATATTCGTCGTCCGCATCCTCGTATTCGACAAGACGGAAGATTTGCAAGAGCGATGTTTTGGCGACAACGAGATTGCGCTCCGAGGAGGATATGAAATTGAGGGCGAGGGCATTGTTGACCGCGGTGGGATCCGTGATCTCGGTGTAGACCTGCATCCTGCTCGCTGTTCCAGGCCGCGGGGATCAATGGCCTCTGAGCATGAGGGGTTAGCTAGCTGGATCGAGAGTCGGTATCTGCCCGATCATGCCACCAATCTGTCTCGTAGACGTGCGGCGCGTGGTTGTGGCAGGGTGCTTGGTCTTTGGTTTGGCGTCGAGGTCCGAAGCGAATTTTTGAGTTGGCAGGCGGCTCAGCGCTGGCTGGCGAAATCATATTGGTTAAGAACCAAGCTAATGCAGCAGGCATTCTACAGCTCTCACGTCTGCAGAGGTGCAACTTGTGAATGAGCTCAAAAGCGAAGTCTCGATCGTGCGAGATCGCGTGTAGAAGGCGAGTAAGGGAGAAGTCATACACTCTTGTCTGTAGACAACCAAGCCCCAATACATATCGCCATTTGCGGGAAATTTGCCAACGTTACTGAAGCATCAGGCCGGCCCCCACCAACATCACTCAGGCGTGTATCGCCCTCGTCGTATATCGCCATCAAACGGATTCTATACCTAAGCAGCTCTTACTATACGCGCTTATCTTCGCCCGGGAAGTGTACCAGCAGCGCCCTTGGCTCGGGTGCGGATCGTCGTCATCATTCGGCAAACGGTGACGTCTCTCGCGTCCCAGCCCGCCCCCAAACATAACCGGGTCCGCCGTCATGGACATGAACCTTCCCTATTTCAACCACCTCCGTCTCTGGCAGACAGAGTTTCTCAGCGTCCTACTACCCCCACCACGGTGATACCTTCCGGACACGCTCTGACCGGTAGAATCGATAACCTCTCCGTTCCAGAAACGCGCGCGACCCAGCAGCCCTCTCGCGATGGCGTTGCTACAGACATCGCTAATCTGGACGACCGGCGTCGTCGCCTTGGTCATCCTCGTCGGTGTCGCCATAACCTTCGTCTCCATATACAGTTCTCCGAGGGAGCGCAGTCTCTTCGTATCGCTCGTCACGGTCATCTCGCTCACATCGTTGCTCGCAACCGTCTGCCTCCTGCCTATCGATATCGCCCTGGTCTCCGCTACTACCGACAACACCACCGGTACCAAGAAGAAATGGGCGGACCCGGATACAGTGAATAGTATACTACTAAGCCTGAAGGTGGTATACTATCTCCTATATTCTCTGGATGCATTCATGTGCCTGTTGGCCATGCCCTTTGCCTACTTCTGGTAAATTCTGATGTCTGCCCTTCTGCTTATGCGCAACCTGTTGATGCTGATGATTTGCGCAGGTACGAAGAATGGGATATCGATTCGACAACGGGATCTCGCATCAGAGGCGCAACAAAATACACCACAGCATTCGCCATCCTCGTGCTCGTTCTTTTCCTCGTTGGATTCTTCATTCCAGTGGCAGCGCAGAGAACCGGACACGAACACTACGACCTCGACTACTTCCGTCGCCTTCTCCTCGAAAACCGCGGCGAACGGGCCTTGACATTCATTGTTGGTGTACTGCTATGCCTCGGAACCGTTCTATATGCGGTATACACCGCGCCAGGCCTCGCGCTCTTCCCCGTGTCACTCATCAAATCGATACCTGCAATATCCATTACGTCCGCTGAGGAGGCACGCGACGCCCTAGCGATCAATAGGGAGCGACAACGGATCATCGAGGCGAAGCACATTGGAGGCGGGGGGCTATCTCCGAAGGATAAAAGGGACCTAGAAAATCTACAACGAGAGGAGAGGACGTTGACCAGAAAACAGAGGCTCGCAGACGAAGGCAAGAATCGATGGTGGCTGAAAGTTCAAGCTGCGTTACGGCCTTTCAAACTGCTACTCGGCCTCATTCTGCTTGGTATTTCAGGGTTGCTTGTAGCGTCTATGCTCATCACCGGGTAAGTAGAGCATCCACGCCTTAATCAAACCAACTTGGACTAACGGTGTATCTCTAGTATCGACAAGATCGAGTTCTCTAAGTGTGGCGCAAAATGTGGCTACATCCTCACTGATGTCAACATCTTCAACCCGGTCAACTGGATATTCGTTCAATCGTCCAAAGTGTTCCCCATCGACTATGTTATCGCCCTCCTTCTTGTTCTCTTCTTTTTCGTCTCGACCGTCATCGGACTCGCGTACATCGGCATTCGCTTCCTCTGGATTACCATCTTCAAAATCCGCAGTGGCCACACGAAGCCCCAGGCACTACTCATGGGCACCGCGCTGCTGACCCTTTCCGTCCTGGCAATCAACTACGGTCTTACGATGTTCGTAGCACCGCAGTACTCCCATTTTGGCGGTCAGATGTACTGCACGTGGCCATTGAACGAGCCGAGGATCATACGGGATTGCTCGAAACACCCAGAGCACCTTATCCCTTGTTCAGCGGGCGCAACGGGGCCAGCAGCGGATGTGTGCACGCCCACCGTCGTGTCAACCTTTATCAACAGGATCACGCTTAACTATCCATTCTTTGGGGTCTTCACTTTCTGGGCCCAGTTTGTCTTTATCGGGCTGTTCATCATTACTGCAGTAACCGCCCTGGTGAAGACTCCCAAGATGGACTTCGAAACTCAGCTGGACGATGAAGATGAGGCTGAGGAGGAGAGCTTGCTGGGGGCTACAAGTAACAGGTTTAGAGGGGCGTGGGAAGACGTTCGAGGGACAGCCGGCAGGGGGTGATTGAGAGGGTCCGATCTTATACCCAATCTCTTACTTTTAGTCAAGGTCTTGGATTCAAAATTGGTGTTACGTTTCGTCTTTGAGTATGTTGGTATGGCGTGTTATTCATTGAAGGGCTTTCATTGGGCATGTGGAGTGTGCATTCATACTTATTTGATCAGACTGCGTCTACGTAATCTCACTTCTCGTTTTTGGGCCTGTACGTATTCTTAGCTACTATTCCCTGGTTAGGTTGGGTGGAATAACCTTGCTCTCGTATTCTAACAGCTAGTATTAAGCAATATCGATCATCTAAATTTTGCTTTCTTAAAGACCATCCACATCGGACATGGTCTCGTAAACCAAACCCTCCTTGCCACTAGACACAAATACCTTTTCAATATTGATCAGTGACATCAACACGCTTTTTCCAACAAAAAAAGTCGTAGTTGCACTGCCAGCCTGAGCTGCGTTACAATACATTCGATGATCATGAACCGGTACGTAGTGTCCATATTTAAGACCAAAGTGACTTGTCTGCAGAGTCTCAACAGATCTGAAGGACGCGGGGAGGAGTATTTGCCTTCTCCCCGCGCATAATCCCGTATGTGTAGGTGAACCCTCTGATACGGAACCTCTCCCCGTCCGGTCTCAATACCAGTGGATACGTGCACCCGAATGGAACAACCACGACATCACCAACTGCAACCGCAGAGACACAGCATCCCACCAACCCGCCATCAGTGACAAATAAACTCGACTCAGGATATGTGGAGTCGCGAAGGTAAACGGGTTTAGCGAAGTTTTCCCCGTTACCACACCTCAATTCCTGGGAGATAGTCGGTGAGATATATTTTGCACAAGTCTCCTCGTCCAGGACGGCCTTTAGATATGCGACGAAGTTGCGCAGCAAATGGCCCTCGTGAGCAGGGATACTCATCTCATCCAGTCCGAAAGAAAAAGCGTTAGCTACGACGTTTAACACACTTTTTTCAAGAAGTGTCGAACTCGATAGTCTCCTTCGTATAGCTTCAAGGATGTCTTTCCAGGCACCCTTGAGCTTCGCTTTGCCTTCGGCTGAGCAGATCATCGTGGCATCAAAGTACTGCTCGCTATACGGCTGTACCACTTTGATAACACCAGCTATAAAGCCACCTAGCGACAATACATTTGTAGACTTGTCGATACTCCAGATCGCTCGGGAACGTCCCCTTGCTGGTTTCCAGGGCACTCGGTGCCCGAATGGAAACGGGTTACGGAATGGCATCGGGGCATTCCAGGCGGGGATCCATGAGGGATTCTCTTTGCCTGTTACGTAGAGCAGAGCGTCGGTATTCTCAAAGTTCGTCAGCACAGCCTCGACAGAGTCTCAGTAGACCTCCAGCGTCGTCTTCTTGTAATCCGGAATAAGGATATCAGCGCCATTGGAGAACTTCATCAGCCCGCGCAAGCCGTATACGTGAGCTTTAGGCTCCCAACAGCTGTAGTTTGATGCTAGGTATAGCATCGACAGCCAGTTCTCAGGTTGCTTAAATTCCGCAAAGGTAGCCGCGTGCCAGACTTTTGTATTGCAAAAGCCCCAACGTTGTGAGAAGTCAGCTGCTAAGAATATGTACCCGGCTACCAGTTCAATGAAGACCCATTCAATCGTCTCGTGGCCGCAATAGACGATACGTTCGCGGTTGAGGCTGACTTCCTGGATAACCCATACTCGAGAATGGTACGGGAACGAGTAGAACCAAGCTAGCGTTTTCCACATACCCTCTGAGCTAAAGTCGCACTGATTCGGGACGGGGAGGGAACAGCCACACTTGAAGACAAGCTCGAAAACATTTTCTATCGCCTTGAGGCCTGCGAGTGTGACCTGAAGCTTCTTGCAAAGAAAGCTCGAGATTACCTGTATGTATTGAACCGCTGCTGTGGCTTTGTGGTCTTCCGTATCCGGACCGAGCCAGGAGAGAACGGACTGGGAGTTCTCGTAGATCTTCTTTTTCTTCGACTGGAGAATTGTCTTCAATAATTCGCCAGGGTCCTTTTGATTGATACCGTATCATCAATGACCAGCAGAGCAACATCCAATCGAACGAAAGTTAGTCCATGAGAACTACATATATACACCAGCTAGATCTATAGAGATGTGCCAAGTTGCCTGATTTGAAAAACGACCCTGCATTCCCTGTGTATAGAATCCAACAATCCAAATGTTAAACTATGCGCACTGGAAATCTTAACATCAGAGATCTCAATACAAGAAAATTTGTAACTACTAGTATACTTACCAGATAAAGTCAGCCCACAAAAACCGCGGCCGGTCGCGATATCTCAGGTGATTCAGCGCCGTATACAAGCTGCGAATTATCACTAGCCGCCTCCCATTCACAACAATCGGATTAGTGGGCGTGATGTCTCCCCAGGCGTACGATATCGCCTCGTACTTTGGTGGATTTTTCCAGTCCGCGATATGCAGGCGACAGATGGTTGGACTGTCCTTCTTCCCTGGAAAGACTCCGACGACTCGGAAGGTGTTATCATTTGGTAACGGTTCGAACATAAACTGCTCGCTGGGGATTCAAACGATATAGATGTAGACATCTTGAGAATACTGATACATATACCGATGTATACGTACTGATAATATTCATCCGATGTTTGAGTCGTGACTTATACTCAATAAACTCTTAAAGCAAGAGTACGTGACGAGGGAGAGGTACATGTAGTTATAGTATATCTATGGGAGCTCAGATTACAGAACAAAAATGTAGGTCTTGACAATCATTCCGTTGATTGATGTTAGGATCTTTGAAGCACCCTCTCAAGCTTCATTATTACTTCGAGCTCCAAATTCTCTGATTATATAGTGACCACAAGCCGGACGTTTGGTCGCAAATCCGGATTCCCATGTACACCTTAAATTGTTCCCGCGCTGCATCGTGACCTCAGCGGTCAGATGACAAACAAATATATATGTAGACATACATGTGGCATCGCGTGTATCGTCGACATGTCTCCAGAACTTTTCTATAGGTCTACGCAGCTTGGGGATCACGTCTTGGAGGCATTTGTTGAAGTCAACTATTTTTGCAGCATGCATACGCCAAGGCCTTTTTTAAGATATGTCCGTGAGCCTTATGGGTCGCATCGTCGGGATCTTATCAGTGGCTGACAAGGCGAATCTCGCTCCCAGAATAGACTGACAATGAATACATTTTGCAGTATCCACTTGTCAAATTTAATTTGTTGTCGCAAAGTCACGGAGTATCCCGGGTTCTACTACCCCGCCTCCGATTTTAGACCTTTCCGCATCCGCCAGGGCTGCCCAACCCTCGGATTCCCATCGGCTTCTTAGAGAAACTAATCTGGACAATGTGTCCGTCTGCAGCTGATCTGGCAAGGTTGGAATCCCATCGAGCATACATTATCGGTCATTCACAATGTCGAGCATTATCGCTAGCGCCCCAGCGCGCTTCAAGCTGGTCTTTTTTGTTCCCATCCCCGCCCTTGAGGCATGTAAAACAGCGGTGTTCGCAGCGGGGGCGGGGCGCTATCCGGGTCCCGGGAACTATACCGAATGCGCTTGGGTCTCGGTTGGCACTGGCCAGTTTCGCCCTGGGGATACCGCAAACCCTCACCTCGGAGAAGTCGGGAAACTCGAAAAAGTAGAGGAGGCGAGGGTGGAGACATTATGTATGGGTGAAGATATCGCTCGAAAGGCAGTCCAGGCGCTGAAAAGGTCCGTCCACACATTCTTGATGATACGTTGGCCTTCTGGGTTTCAGGCTTGGTTTAACGACGCGATCCGACCCTTCATGTTATCGTCGAGCACCCGAAGATAGCTTCTATCGATAGTGAGCTAATATGCTATATGTAATACTATATCGACGTACGTTAACAGTGCTCACCCATATGAGGAGCCTGCTTACGATGTTATCAAAGTGGAAAACTTTTAAGAGACGTGGCTGACCGAGGCTCCGATAACGCATTCGGGTCCGCGGACCGCAAGGTCTATGAAATTTTCCGCATATCAGATATCAATTAATGACATTACGCGCACGCCTGTAGAAAATCGGTATGCTAAACGTGGCATATAGTTATAAATCAGTATGCTATCGATCTCAAACAATATAATCAACGCGGACCGGGGAAATTCATAGATCTATAGAAGAATATCGATTATTATTCCCCGATTGATCTTTGTAATATAATCGCTTTGGCTCGAGCGCTCCCGTGATCCAGCTTGAGCACGGCGGCTCAGTATGCAAACATGCCAGCGCCTGGTCCTCGCATCGCCCAATCGCGACCGACTGAGCGCCTCCCTGCTGGCGGCAGTATCTCGTTTCGCCTCACATGAGCAAACAATATCATGCTCGCAGCTTGAGTCTTTAGATACCAAGACCCGTATGTGTTTATGCCTATCTGTAACCGCGTGTGAATTTCAGTCTTCCTGAAGTCCAAACCGATTAGCGTAGGCCGCCAAATATGCGTACTAAGTATGCACGCGTACACGTGTATGCACACTGAGCTCATGCCCAGCCAAGGCTGCACATGCGCACGCGGCCGCGGTGACGCGATGCCAGCGAGATGAAATTAAAATGTGCATGCGGGCGCGTATGCAATTATTACTTGCCGCCGGCTGTTTGTTCAATAAGTAACATGACGTTGATCCGTGCACAGTCGAATTGCCGTCAAAAGTCGGAAGGAACATGGGAAGCTTAAGCTAAGCTTCAGATAATGGCGGGGTCGGGGAATTGGAACCCCACGACAAGCTTGCAAGGCGAATAATATATCAAATACCATATAGCACTGAAATATTGAGTTTCGGAAACGCCTCCACCGACTTCTGGGATATGTATTTTTGTAGAAGTACGTAGCCAGCGCAATATAGAAAAGATCTACGGTGTAACGAACTCAAGAATACAGAGCGGTCATTCATCCCGGCACGGCCTGTCCCAACTTGGCCACGTTCCTGAAGATTGAACCCAAAACCCATGTCGCGTCGACAGGCGTGCGCGCACATGGAATGTTTCGGTCACCGGCAACAAGCATTTTATGTTATCGGAATGAAGATACGTGCCACTTGTCTGGGCGTTGGTTTGGCGCTGCGAGACCATCTGGGCGATCACATATCCAAATATACTATACCGTGGTAACTATCCGAGACCTTCCTCAAACATGGGTTACGTTGGCCGGTGACCTAATCCACGTAACATATAACGTCTATCACATTTAAGTTTCGTGAATGGGTGGGGTGGGTTGGTTAAGGTCATAAGATAAAATTCAACTAGCAACATGCGCAAGCGAGCAAAACGGATGTGCGACACCAGCAACCTCATATTAATACATGGTATAGGTAAGAGAAAGCAGTAAAGATCAAACGAAAGTGAACGCGCGAGTGGTGAAAATATACACGAACTGAAAGAAAACCCAAGCAATGAGTATTGTCGGGTGGACAGCGCAAGAGAATTGTCCTCGAATCCAAAATGCTGCTCCTCCTGGGCAGGATGTCTAGTTAGTCAGTTTCCAACAATCGCATGATCCATAGACGTGGCCACAATGAAACGACGGGAGCATCGATCATGCCAAGCTCCCTCGGATGGAAGAGAATAGTACGAATTCGACTAGCACTGTAGTATACATCTTCATACACTTCTCCCCTAAATTCTTATTCTTCACTCCTCATCCATCCCCTTTCTCCGCTCAACACCCTTCTCACTCCATATCGTAAAGTTAAAAGACGTCGGTGAGAAAAATAAACAAGATGAAGAGGATATGTCCTTTCCCGCAGAATAAAAAATGTAGGCTTGCATCTGAAGAGAGAAACCGAAAAGGAAAAAGAGAACCAGAGAAAAAGAAGCCTTCTAAAATACGAAAATTGGAATGGCGACAATGAACCGGACTAAAAGAACAAGGCTGTGAATGGCAGGTCGTAAAGATTAACCGCAAGATAAAAGCAAGACGCCGAAACTTTTTGTCAACCAAGTCTTTTCAATTAAGAATAGACGTTGGCCTTCGGGCAGTTCTTGGTCTTCTTCTTGATAAAGTCCAGTGACAGGGAGTCCGGGAAGTCAAAGCTGTCGGGAAGCTGCTGGATCGTGATAGTGCCGTCGCTGAGGTAAGAAACCATTCCGGTGAAGGGACCAGACACAGGGCGCTTGAAGTAATCGCCAGTGCCACCACCGCCCTTGGCGTTCGGTGTGCTCTTGTCGGGGCTGCCTTGGAAGCTGTGGAGATGCGAAGTCATGCAATCACGGAACTCTTCGCCTTTATCGAGGACCTCCCAGATATCGAATTCACCGCAGCCGTAACCCCAGCAAGAATACTCTGGCTTAACAGGGTACTGGAGAGTACGGCCGATATGAGAGTTCAGGGACCAGACAGCCGGCATGTCACAGTTGTTGCTGCCACTAGTGTTGCGAGGCATTTCGAATTGGAAAACGAAGGCTTTGTTATCTCCGTCCCAGCCCTCTGTTGTTTAACGACGTTTTATATTAGCATCAAGAGCGCCCGAGTTAGGTCAATTCTGCAGGTGGTACTTACTGCGACAAGCATTTCCGCTGTAGTTAACCTCATCCTTATCACACGGTTGATCGGTCCAGATGGAGAACTCCTCATCAACTCCAAAGGTGACGCCCTTAGCGAGTGTCTGTGGTGTTTTCGAGGCACATCGTCCGTCGGAAGACATGAAGGATTCCGAGTTCCCGTAGCATGTGGTCCAGGTACCCGAGAGCTTTTCGTCGCCCTTGTTGTTCATGAACGTCATGCCGGTGGCTTTCTGGCTGTCGGCATCGTAGTAGGCGGTCTTTTTGAAACCACCAGGTGCAGGCGTCGCCTTTGGCTTCTTTTGGTATTTTGTAACACCGATAACCTTCTCTTCGGTCACGACCTTGACTTTCTTCGGGTTTCGCTTTTCAAGATCGTGAACGTGGTGTGCATGTCGGCGGTGGTGGTGCGGCAGGTCGCGCCTCACTCGAGAGGGAGCGCCTGGGTAGTATGCGGCGAATTTGTGTAGCTTAAGTGGTCCTCGAAGATGGAAAGTAATCTGTTTGAATGCAATCGTTTAGAGCACTATCTCTAGATCGTATTAAAGATGTTTATAACTAACCTGCTTGTTGAGAGGAGCCAACGGTCCGCTGTATTCTACTGTATCATACGACAGCGGTGCGCAGTTGCCGCTGGCCTTTGGCGACAGTCGCGGATTCTTGTAAGAGCCGGAGAAGCCAACATTGGGGTACTGCATCACTGTAACTTCTTTTCCTTTACCGCCATTGATAGAAGAAAAGCTTGCCGAGGTGAACTGGCCGAAAGCCAGGATGGCGCTCAGGAAAATTGCCTTCGTGAGCGGCATTGTGTAGATATCGAACTGGTACCGGTGCCCCGCTGGTCAGTCGCGAAAAAGAATGGTCCGCTTTAATCCTGAAAGCGTTGAGAGGGACGAAGCGCTGGTGTAAATGAATGTGGTTGGACGACAGTCCAGTGTGTAATGAACGACGATAAAGACCAAAAAAAAAGAGCGAGGAGATTCGTAACAAATCCAGATGTTACATATAAAGATCGCGATTCATATCTGTGGATGTGAGGGAGGGAGAGGAAGAGTCCGGCTCAGTTGGAGGGGAAATCGAGCTGGTAATGAAGGCGCCCGGCAATGCAACAGGCTGCAGGGAAAAGCGACATGTGTGCGTGGAAAATTCGAAAAGGGGTCAATCATCCCAGCCAAGCAGAAACACCCTACTCGGGAAGTTGCTCCAATGGGGAAAAAGTAAAAATCGGGGAGGCATAATCTGGCGTGGGAAACGGACCCTGGTCCGGCCTCTGCTTCGGCCCACCAAACTGGAGCAGACAGATGTACATATTGACAGGGGTGGTGACATTGGACAGGGAAGCGTCTGGGTGATTGGCCAGGAACTGCATCATTTCTGAGTATTACGCGGACGAGCCAATCCCGAGCAGGCATTTTTTAAGATTAGCCCTTCTTGAGACTCGCTCGTGCAATTCCGCGCGCGCAAAGCACCAGAATCAAAAATAACCGCAGGACACCAGCCAGCGAATCTCCGCTGCCTGACAAGCAGTGATACTGCTTGACAGGCGACAATTGCAACTGTCGAGTCGCAAGTCCGAAGCCGAGCTCGCGAGCGCGGCGTATACGTGTGCTCTATGGGAGCTGGATAAGGATGGAGTGAACCAATTATCGTTTCTCTCATCCGATCAGGCATCCGAATGGCATATCAAGACAGGGCGACGGACCACCTTTGTCATTTCGCTTGTGCATCGATGGCGATAGGGAAGCCCTACCAACCTAAAGACGGCCAGATGTTTAAGAAGGGGCCGATTGAGCAGCCCTGGGCTGCCGCCCGCTTCGGCTTCCGTTCAGACGTATCGATACGGGCACGTCCCCGATCGGTCGTGATAGCCGGTCGAAAGCGAAGGGGTCGATGGAGCCGTGGGAAAAAATAGCAAGCTTACCGGTTCGAGGCACTAATAAAGTACCAAATATAGATCTATAGATGGTTATCAGCTTGCGTCCGAGAGCAGCCCGATGGAAGCGACAATTGGGGTCGTTATCATCTCCATTCCCAGGTAACGATTTAATCCGGGTCTGCATAATCATTTTCAGACTTACCGCTGCAGCGAAGGGTTCGACGAAGGATTGTTCTTCGGAACCCGGTTCGAATTCCTCGGCTAGTGCAGCCACTTTGCGAATTCGATCCAGCGAGCCCCAAGGAGGTCAATGCGACAGACTCTTCTGGAAACAACGGACAACTATGCCAAAGGATTGTGCGTGTCACAGCATCTGTGACGAAGACAAGCGAGGTGAGAACACGAAAATGTGGTTGTGGACAAGATGTCTTTGGCTAGCGGTGGCGATCGTGATGATGATGGGATTGAGGAAGGAGAAGGGGAGAAGAGGAGAAGAAGAAGAGGAAGGGGAGCAAGTGAAGTGGTGTGGTGGTGAAGCTGTTTTGCAGCATCTTCAAGACTCCGTCTGTCCAGCTCGGGCAGGCGCGCAATTGCTGCGACGAGGCGGTCTCGACTTGCGCGTGAGCTCGCCGCAAATATCGCTGCAATTGACCGACCTCCCTTCAACACCAGGAACCCAAGAACAACGTATCATCACCACCGCGGAATTGGAGGATTACGATCACGACCAGCTGGCTCCACGTAGCGCCCTGGCTTGGACAGCGGGCAGCGTTACGCGTCCACTCTCGACGATGATGCATCCGCGACAAGTCAATGCTCCGGACCCACGGCAGCACGGCAAGCATCCCGGTGCAGATCGATCTCTGCAGGTACCGTTTGCAGGTGAGGCTGTGCCACCTGGCGAACGCTCGTTCGCGGCCGAGATGCCTCCCATGATGCAACCTCGCCGAGAGACCAATTGGCTGCCCAGGGCGGCTGCCAATAGCAGTCTAAGTCTGTGCTTCGGTACCCCTGCAGGTCCCTGAGACTTTGACCTCGAAGCCCACATGCTTGTGTGTACAAAGTATGTTGTCTCACAACTCGTTCCTCCTCAATTGCTCAAGTCGGCTGCCATCTGAGCGCATATGCAACGTTTGCAAAGTGACAAGCTCAATCTCGTGCAAGGTTTAACAATGCCTGAAATACCCCACTCCATTTGCATTGTCAATCGCCATCCATTCGCGTTTGGTCGTCTTTCACCTTATTGACGTTCCGTCGCAGTTAATTCGCACACGCGGTATCATGGAGCCAGATCCGCAGCCACAAGAAACGCCATCGCATTCGCGCCTCACTTCTTTACCGGAGGAGCTGATCGAGGAGATATGCCTACAGCTGTCCGATGACGTTTGGGGCGCGGGCACGATGGGCCCTAACACTGAGGCTCTGTCTGCCCTCCACAGAACGTCGAAGCTCCTCAACAGGATTGCCGCTCCGATTCTCTACAGACAGTTCCATTGCGGAAGTCGCATGACGAGGACCGCTAAATTTCTCAAGACGATATCTTATCGACCGGATCTCGCTGGATTGGTGCATGATCTACGCATCTCAAGGCCTACCTGGACAGATCTTCCAGACGAAGATATCGAGTTCTTCACAGCCGCCTCAACCCAATTGGGCCTCGATCTCGAGGCTATGGACAATGCAGAGCCTGGTGATGTATGGGACAAATATAGATATGAAATCGTATCGCAGCTTTTAATTTCCCAGACATACAACCTCAAGAGGCTTGGGTTCATCGTTATAAATAGGCGTTCCCGCGACGGACGGGGCGCGTTCGTACTGTTACAACAGCTTGCCGCCCAGGACCTCGATCTCTTTTCTCTGTTCAATCTTGAGCAATTCTCCTACAGTCATTCTGACGGCCATGAGGTCGGGTTCGATTATTTCGAAGGCTTGTTGAAACTAGCACCCAAGATTCAGTCCGTCTGCGCGACTTGCTTTAATCCATGGAAAGACGACAGTCGCGAGCCGGTCAATATCTATCGAGTGACCGACCTGACCCTTCGCGACGGCTTGATATCTGTCTATGGGCTACATACAATCGTTGTTTCCTGTGGGAAGCTCGAGCGATTCGTCTTGGAGGATGGGACTGTGGAGCGATTCACCTCCAAAGCTCGAAGAGCTACGATGTGCCTCGCGATTTCGCAAGTTGTCCAAGTTTTGGCGTTCCACAAGAACTGGCTGCGACACCTGGACCTCCGTTTGGCTGGCGACTGGTGCAGCCACCATGCGTATGTCGAGTATTGCAGACAGGGCGACCTGCGCGTCAGTGTGAAATCTTTCACTAGCTTAGAGACCTTCAAGATGGATGGCGAGGATATTCTGTTCCCTGAAGATCATACGAATGCCTTCGTTAACATGCTACCTCGGTCAATTCGACGGTTCCACTTTCAGAATGCGCGGAAGGAGGCACCAGCCAACATGATCACGCTGGCGAATTCACTAGGTGCCGACTTCCCGTTCCTGAAAGAGGTTCTTCTAAACCCCTATCCTGGAAGCCAACATAAGGCGAGGATTGCTGCGGTTATCTTTGACAAGTCGGAAATCGAAATCTTGTCGCAGTTATTCAAAGCTGCCGGGGTGACGTTTCTCAAGAAAGTGCCTACAAGGTACGATTCTTACCCGGTGCCGGTCAAGTGGTAGCAGATTCATTCATAAATTGTAGAATAATCCAAGGTTTTGCTTGTTTGTATGCAAAAGGAGCAGGCTCCAAATGGACATATCCAGGTGAGCTGCCTATCTACGATTTGCGAATATTGCGAATTAGATGTTAGACCAATTTAACCGGCTTAGGATTACTTTGATCGGGCAACTTCACTGTTCGAATTCGAGATCGCTCAAAGAATCTCTCAATCTCTGTATAAGTAACGATATTGTTTTTGCTGTTAGAATAGCAATTGTACATGTATAGTAACGAACTGTCCCCTCGGCTCTACGGAATGCACGCTACGAGCATGCGCCAGAGAGATTGCCAGTGTGCCAACGTTGGTTTCAACGATCTTCGAAATTACGAATCACGAAATGTTGTCACCGGAAAACTCTCACTTTTGCTTTTTCGCTGTTATAAATTTCCGACTGGGCTGCCAAGGGCTGGGCGTTAAGGGGTTAGAAAGCGGAAGGCGAAAATCTCCAGGTGGGCGGCTGTAACATGACAGCTCGCAGGCTAATTCCCAACGCTCCGCGCAATGTCACCTTGCACCTGTCGCTTTTCATGCAAACGTGGCCGGGCTTGGTGGCTTCTTTTGGCGAGCAGATATGATTCTGTTCGGCGAATGAGACGAGATTGGGGCGCTGTAGGACCCGCAGATTGTCGGAGCCCTAAACATTGAACGTCGAAGCGAATTGATTGTGAATTCTTTGGTCGAAGTGACATGAACTGAAATGATACGACCGATGCTCTTGTGTTCGAACTGTCCTGACTGATCTGGAAGAACCCCCAAAGCAGCTCGAGAGCCTCGTATTGCCGTGAGTGATTAATCTTCTTTAATTGAAGCACTCTGAAGATCGGCCTTTCCGTATAGCCGGAGCCGGAATTGTCCAGTTTATAACATTTAGAGCGTGGCTAATAAGTTGATCGGGGGATAAGAACGGGGTCTATCTACTTTCGATTACAAATACCAAGAACAGGAGGTAAAATTGCACTTCTACACGTGGGAGCAGACAGATGCAGACGAAGGGTATCTCCGGTGCCTATTGCGGCAAGTGCAACTACATTGCTTCTACCTCGGGCTTCGTTCTGTTGTAAAGGAGCGCCTTGTGCTTCTTCATATCAAACGGTGCATCTTTTGCGCGGTGGCCTACCCGATCGTCAACGTCAGTACATTCGATTTGCAGCTCCTGCTAGGCATTCCAGCGTAATTTGATTGAGAGAATTCAATGCGTGGACATACCTTCATTAAAGCAGGTTGTACAATATAAGTCATCGTCGCAACCCAGACACTTGAGTGTAGCATCTTCATTGCAGATACCTATACGGAAGATTGTTAGATGTACCTCACTAGTATGATCATTCGTCATGCTGCGTAATGAAGTTCGGCAAGGGACATACAACACCAGTGCTCGACATCGTCGGCCAAGTCGTCTACCTGTTGCTTGATCGTCTTCTTCCCCTTTGATGTCGGCTTTGATGTTGGGGCCAGGGGTAGACCAAGAGACCCGCTGGGTATGTTCGACGGTGCTGGCGGGAGGCTCAGTCCTTCCAGTGCCGCGAATCGCTTCCGCAGCTCCTCGTCCTCGTCCTCTTCGCTCTTCGCTGGTATCAGCGGATTTCGCTTCGTATCCTGGGCAGCCACCAGCTTCTCCTCTTTCTGATCCTCCTGAGCCTGATCATCATCGTCGTCTAGACCTATAGAATCCTGGATCTGGCGTAATAACTCATCGGCCTCATCGTCCGAATTGGCCTTTTCCTCATCCTTCTCTGGTATAATGCTCTTAACATTATCCGGGGTGTCGGAATTTTTGGTCTCATCCTGCTTCATCTGTTCTTGAAGTTTTCGAGCTTCGGCGAGAAGCCTGCTGACAGCATCTGTGTCGTCCTTCTTGAGCGTACTCTGCTGCTTCCCTTCATTTGATAAAGCTTTGGCTTCTTCCAGCCATGACGTGTCTTCGGCGCCAAGTTCCTCTAATAAATCCTATCCGTATTGACACAGTTAGCTGCATGTAGGGTGAATATCGAAAATGAAGAATATATTTGTCAAGAAGAAAAAGTGTACCTCGAGCGACGGCTCGTCCGTTGCCTGCCAACTGATGTCGCCGGCGTCATGGCTCCGATCGATGGTTGCATGCTTGTCCCAGCCTTCGTTTGCGACAGGCGTTTTTGAGAAGATGTTCTGGAACCTCTTCGCGAGGTCGTCGTCGGCCATCGCGGTACTGGACTAAGCTCCAGATCTTCGTATATATATATCAGGGATGCCACTCGTGTTCGCAAATGAGAATGGTCGAATGTGTGTTCCGCTTATACTCGGAACATGAAGACTGCCAGCCGCTCGTTCGCATCCTAGCTCTCTGAAAACATCGTAGCAAGATTAGCCCTGAGTTCAAAATTCCAACAGATGGATGATTATCGTTTATCTGACCTCGTGATCCCAGCTGAGAGCCGCATGCATCTGCGGCGGCCTTGTCGACGTCGACTGGCTGCGGCTCCTGCTGTGGCGGGGTGCTTTCGCTTGTAACCGTGTTGGGCGAACGGACCCTGGGAACCGCCAAAAAGCAAATTCGTGTTCGCTTCGACAAATTTTCTGGAGATCATTTCAAGCGCCGCGCCGCTGCTCAACCTCGCGATACCTCGATGCCGGTCGACATCTGAACAGCTCCTGCGCCCCCGCCACGATCGCATTGACCCGTACAAAATGGTGAAGAAAGAACTGTACGTCGCGCCCGCCCTTACGGTCACAGTCTGTCCGATACGCTAACTACTCGCCGTCTACAGAGACAAGCGCATAACAGCGCTGATACGCAATGGCGTTCAAGTCCGTCCATACCCCCCGCGATACCCGCGCGAACGTGTCAATGCTCACGATCTGAACAGGAGAAGAAGCGATCTTTCTTTATCGTTGTCGGCGACCGCGCTAAGGACGTCATTGTTCATCTGCACTACATCCTCTCCCACGTGGACATCAAGCAGAATCGCTCGGTGCTATGGGCCTACAAGCAGAAGCTCATAGGGTTTACCAGGTACGGACGTCAGGCCGGAATATTCGCTATAATCAGCAGATTGGATCTAACGTATCTGGATGGAACTATAGTCATAGGAAGAAGCGAGAAGCAAAGATAAAGAAGGAGATCAAGCGTGGCATCCGCGAAGCCAACTCCGAGGACCCATTCGAGTTATTCGTCAGCTCCCAGGATATCCGATATGTTTACTACAAGGAGACGGAGAAGATTCTTGGAAACACATATGGCATGTGCATCCTGCAGGACTTCGAGGCCATCACGCCCAACCTGCTCGCAAGGACAGTGGAGACGGTCGAGGGTGGCGGACTGGTCATCATGCTGTTGAAGACCATGACGAGCTTGAAGCAGCTGTACACCATGACAATGGTAAGGTTTAGAAATCTCTGAGGCGAAGGCAACAGATGGCGCGCTAATACAGACAACAGGATGTCCATTCTCGATACCGCACGGAGGCCCACGGTGATGTAGTCGCACGGTTCAACGAACGGTTCATACTCTCGCTGGGCGACTGCCAGAGTTGTCTGGTGATAGACGACGAAATGAACGTCCTGCCTATATCCGGCGCAAGACATGTGAAGCAGCTTCCCCCAGCGTCAACAGACAGCGAGAAGGAATCAAAGACGAAGAAGGAGCTAGATGCCGTCAAGGAACTAGTGGCGGATGTCCAGCCAACGGCGTCCCTCGTCAATCTGGCAAAGACGGCTGACCAGGCGCAAGCGCTGTTGACATTCATCAAAGCGATCACGGAAAAGACGCTCAGAAGCACAGTTACATTGACGGCAGCGCGCGGTAGAGGTAAATCCGCAGCCCTTGGGGTCGCTATCGCTGCGGCAGTCGCATACGGCTACTCCAACATCTTCATCACCTCGCCGAGTCCCGAGAACTTGAAGACGCTGTTCCAATTCATCTTCAAAGGCTTTGACGCCCTCGGCTACACCGATCATCTGGATTACAATATCGTCCAATCGACAAACCCGGACTTCAACAAGGCGATTGTCCGCGTGAACATCTTCAGACAGCATCGTCAGACGATACAATACATCCAACCAGCAGACGCACACGTGCTTGGGCAAGCTGAGCTGGTCGTCATTGATGAAGCTGCAGCGATACCCCTTCCGCTAGTACGGAAGCTGCTTGGCCCTTACCTTGTCTTCATGGCTTCCACGATCAACGGCTACGAAGGCACCGGCCGGTCTCTCTCGCTCAAGCTTATCCAACAGCTCCGCGAACAATCACGAAGTAACAAAGCCAACGGCGCCTCGGAAAACGGGGTCCCAGGAACCCGGCAACTGCAAGAGATAGTTCTGAATGAGCCGATACGATACGCTCCCGGCGATTCCGTCGAAGAGTGGCTAAACAAGCTGCTTTGCCTGAACGCGACTCTCCCTCGAAAATCCAACATCAAGGGCTGCCCGCACCCGGATGAATGCCAGCTCTACAATGTGAATAGAGACACCCTCTTCTCCTACAACAAAGTCTGCGAGGCCTTCCTCCAAAACATGATGGCTCTTTACGTCGCCAGTCACTACAAAAACTCGCCAAATGACCTTCAGCTCATGAGCGACGCTCCCGCACATCAACTCTTTGTTCTGCTGCCGCCTATCGACCCGGAATCTAAGGATATCCCCGAGCCGCTATGCGTCATCCAAGTCGCGCTGGAAGGTCAGATATCGAAGCAGTCTGTCATGAACCAGCTTGGTCGTGGACAGCGGGCAGACGGTGACCTGATACCCTGGCTTGTAACGCAGCAATACCAGGATGAGGACTTTGCTACTCTCTCTGGTGCTCGAGTTGTCCGTATAGCCACGAACCCGGAGTACACGAAGATGGGATACGGCTCGCGTGCGCTGCAGCTGCTCGAGGAGTTTTACGAGGGCAAATTCGCTAGCATTGATGAAAACGAAGCGTACATCGACGAAACGATGATCCGGGTAAGCGACGAAGAACTCGAAAGCGCGTCGCTCACCACGGACAAGGTCCAAGTGCGGGAGATGAACGCCATGCCGCCGTTGCTCCTCCGGCTGAACGAGAAGCGACCGGAGGAGCTAGACTACCTCGGCGTTTCCTACGGCCTCACGAACCAGCTGCATCGGTTCTGGAAGAAGTCGAGCTTTGTCCCTGTCTACCTCCGCCAGACCGCGAACGAGCTTACCGGCGAGCACACATGCGTGATGATCAAAACCCTCGCGGAGAAGGACAGACAGTGGCTCGGCGCTTTCGCAAAGGACTTTCACAAGCGCTTCATCAACCTCCTCGCCTATCAGTTCCGCATCTTCCCCGCCGTGCAGTCGCTGTCAATTATGGAGGCCGCCACCAGCGGTGCTGCGAACGCATCTATCCCCGCTACGCTACCATTAACAAAGCCGCAGCTCGACGAACTCTTCTCACCGTTCGATTTGAAGCGGCTAGAGTCTTACGCGAACAACATGCTCGACCACCATGTGATCACGGATCTGGTACCGCTGGTATCGACGCTGTATTTTACCAACCGTCTACCGGCGGGTGTCAAGTTGTCAGGCGTGCAATCTGCAATTCTGCTGGCGATTGGACTGCAGAAAAAGACGACGGATGATATCGAAAAGGAACTCAATCTGCCGGGTCCACAGGTCCTTGCGATGTTCGTCAAGATCATGCGTAAAGTCTCGACGGCGCTCGGCGGTGTTGTCGAGCGTGCGATCGAGGAGGAGTTACCACCCGAGCACCACGGCAGGCGGAGAGTTGGTGCCGAAGAAGCTATAGATGGAGACGACGCTGGCGAGATGGCGGGCGTTAGCACGAAGCTCAAGCCATTGGCGCAGACACTGGAAGAAGACATCGAGGAGGGTGCGGATGAGGTCAAGCTCGCAATGAAGGAGAAGCAACGGGAGCTTATCAATGCGCTAGATTTACAGAAGTGAGTACAATATATGATCTTATCCTATATTCTATTATATATAATATCTGTTCCCGGCAGCTCCGTATAGCGGTGTAATTATGAAGCTAATGTAATGTGCAACGTAGGTTCGAAATTCCATCCGCCAATGCAGAGTGGGATGATGCCGAACGGCAGGTCGCCGGTGGCGGTAAGAGCTCAGTGGTGAGCGTCAAGTCTTCCAAGCAGGTGAAGCGGAAGGCGGGTGAAACTGCCGCCGAGATTTACGAGAAAGAGATGAATGTGAAGCACTCGTCGAAGAAGAAGAGAAAGTGAGCGTGTGCGTAATTGGAGGATCCATCACTGTATTTTGATATGCATATAGTCTCGGAGCCAGACACCATATATCTGCGGGAGTTCGATCTTTGGGGATTATAGAGGACCATGTACGATAGCATAGAGAGCACATATACATCAAACGCAGGTTGAACAGACTTCTTGTGTATATATAGTCGTAACGGAAAGAAAGTGTCGTCTCACCTTCTTGTTAACAACATGTTGTTATGTTAGAGGGTGATATCAAATGGCAGTCGGCACGCGAGACAGGACGTTACAGTCGAATTCCAGTTCTACAGTAGTGCAGCTGCTAGCCACGGGAAAAATATTGTTCATTAAAATAAATACATGGTGCTTTTCGTGAGGTCGTGAACTAGCCTTGAGGCTAACGACTAGTAAAGAATATAGCTGTGCGGACAGACGCACCTCAAGGGGCTCCAATGTTGTCCACAATTCTTCTCGCAGACCACAGTCTACAACTTCTCAATAACCAACGCGCTGGCGCCACCGCCGCCGTTACAGATACCTGCACATCCGTACTTCGCCTTATTCTGCTCCAGCACACCAATCAACGTCGCGACAATCCGCGCGCCGGACGCACCGAGCGGGTGGCCGAGCGCGACGGCGCCGCCGTGCACATTGACGCGCTCGGGATCCAGATTCAACAACTTGAGGTTCGCAAGGGCGACGACGCTGAACGCCTCGTTGATCTCAAAGTAATCAATCTGGTCCTGCGTCAGACCCGCGTTCTTCAGCGCCTTCGGGATCGCGAGCGATGGGGCGGTGGTGAACTTGCTGGGCTTATGCGCAGCGTCACCCCATCCGACGATTTTCGCGACAGGGTTGAGTCCCAGCTCCTTGGCCTTGGCTTCCGATACGAGGACGACAGCGGCCGCACCGTCGGAGAGCGGGGAGGCGTTGGGTGCGGTGACGGTGCCGGAGTTCGGGATGAATGCCGGCTTGATAGCTCTCAGCTTCTCGATCATGAGCTGTAGCACATATATACGTTAGCGGGCATACACGTATGATTCCGGGTTACACATGGGGATGCTACGAACATTCTTGGCTTCGTCATCCGCCTTGATGATCGTTGGAGGCTTGCCACGGGCGCCAGGGACTTCAATTGGGGCGATCTCGGCGTCGAAGTGCCCGTTTGCCTGAGCGGCCTGAGCACGCTGGTAGCTTTTGATAGCATAGTCGTCTTGCTCGATACGGCCAAATGAGTGTTCCTCCGCGCACTCCTCGGCTGCCATGCCCATGTGCGTGTTATCATACGAGTCCGTCAGCCCGTCTTTTAGGATACCATCGATCATCGTCATGTTGCCGAAGCGGGCGCCACTGCGCATGTTGCCGGAGTAGTAGGGGACCTGGGACATGCTCTCCGTGCCGCCAGCGACAATGATCTACTCGAGAACGTTAGTGTGGGTGTCTAGTTTTCTGCGGTGTGTATATGGCAGAGAATGACTGACTTCTGCATGGCCGGTCATGATGGTTTGGGCACCAAGGATGATGGCCTTCATACCGGATGCGCAGACCTTGTTGACGGAGGTCGCGACGGTGTTCTCGCTCAGGCCAGCTCCGAGGGCGCATTGTCTAGCGGGGTTCTGACCGAGACTGTAACCTCAAGTATCAGCATGAATTCAATAATCCCTCGATGTGAGAGTCCGGTGACGGGACGGAGAGAGGTATACCCAGCGGACAGGACGTTACCAAAGAACACCTCTTCAACATCTTCTGGCTTGATCGATGGGACCTTGGCGAGGGCAGCTGTAATATACAAATTAGCCTCAGCTACATTGAGTACTTGCAGGACCAGGTTTCACATCTACTCACTCTTGATAGCGTGGGATCCCAGTTGGATGGCGCTGAGTGAGGCGAGCGACCTTAAGTAACCAAACTCGTTAGCTTGAAGCCAATTCCTCTGCAAAGCAAGCTTGAGGCGATAGCGGCATACCCCTGGAACCCTCCAATTGGCGTCCTGGACGTGGACACAATGTAGACGGCCTTCTGATCGTGCATTTTGGCGCGGTATGTGTTTTTCCGGTAGCGTAACGTTGAATGTGGAGGGGAGAAATGCTAGCTTCGTCAATGGGAGTTAGCCGCTGCTCGGAGTACTGGAAACCACGAGATCAGGAAGACCGCTCCTGCTTCTCACCTTTAAATAGCTGTACCGCGCAGAGTCAATTGAAAATGGTATTGCGAACAGTGGTGCGATGGGTGCCGGGCTCCGAGATCAGTCTGGTATCGCAGCTTTGTGGCTGGAGAAGTTGCAGTTGTTGGGGGGCAGAACGCGGAGCTTTTCGTCTGGCGGATTTTCGGTAGCCGGGCAGCTGTCATGTCCCTTGCAGCTCCCCTCGGCTGAGCCGAGTCCAACTAAACCACACGGACGACGACATATTGGGGTTCGATTCATCCGATATCCGCATGGTCATGATTACGAAATGTAATGACAGATTGCTTTATTGTTCTCAAATGATTGCGGCCTCCGATAGCGACTGCTCGCTGGGCATGGAATAGGAGACTCTGAGAAGCTGGAAAGGCCAGGGATCCACCTTTTCAGAGTCTCCTGTTCCTGCCGTATCCCATGGTATCATCTAAATCCTGCGATCCTGCGAAGAATGAACATAGCAAAGAAACACCATTACAAGATAGGATGAGGAAAGATAGAGAGGACGACAGAAGTCGTCTGGCGAGGCACGGCCAAGGACCTAAGTACATTTTTGATATTTTCTCACATAGAGTTTACATTCAGGATACCCAGGCATACGGAAGGTTGTACAAGATACTAAAGACAACAAACTGTAGGCTGGCAAAGTTAACGGGAGCATGATAATAGATTACAGCAAAGGCTTTAGTGACCCAAATGAGGTAAAATAAATTCAAAGCAGACTTAGATCACTGATTAGCATATTGCCATGAACGCTTCGCTCCAGCGAAAACATTCGCGACAGTAGTCTGCCACGTGCCCGGGTCGACAACTGGTGGCTGGTAGTACGTGCTTGCCATCGGCAACAAGCCGTTCTCAGGCACCGATGGCAGAGTGGACGGTGGCAATGGTGCCGAAGCAATACCCGGGAAGCCAGTACTCCAATGACTGTAAAAGAGCGCCCATTATTAGTCGATTGGCTTCCAAAACATATGTACTCTGATGGAAATATATAAGTTTGGATACGTACTCAAAGATGCTTTGCGGATTCCATCCAGCATCAGGCGGTGGGTGATGATGAGCCTTCCGCGGTATCGTCTGCGCAATCTGTGACTGTTGCTGCAGCGGCTGCTGTGCCATCAGCACGATATGAGGATTCGGTGAATCCCCTTGCTCGGAGCCAGGTGGTGAGATGGTCAGCCTTGACTGGCTGATCGGTATGCTCAACGTGCTGGACAGTGGCGGTGACCGCGTCACCTCAATCGGTGAGTAAGAGCCCCCAGACGGCGTTGGCGATGTCCGAGGATTACTCGGCGACGAGTAGAACGGGAATTTGGCATTCAACACGAACGGCTGCGTCGGGTCCTCGGAGAAGGCGGTTCGCAAAGCTTCAATCTGGGCCTTAGTTTCCATACTGGCGGATATATCAATGCAGACTTCGAGTATCCGCATGGCACGACTAAAGTACTCCCGCGCGTCCGAGTTGAATTCAGGGTCCGGACAGGTGGCAGCGACCTATACACAGTCGTCTTGTCAGTGAACATTTCCAACGTGCAAGGCCATGGCGGTTGTAGATGCGTACCAAGTTCACCATAGTGCACGTCAAGATAGCGTATATTGTAAAATTGATACCCCGAAGCATGCACATCAAGCCCCGGATGCCATGCACTTCCAGTATAGCCTCCGTCAACCGAACGGACTTCCTCGACGAATCGTAGCTCGCCTTCAGATGGTACTTCCATTGCCCTGTCGCAGTGAAGTTCTTCGCAAAAGCGAGAGCGGGCCGATGGAACATAATCTTCGCGAGGTGGCCGTAGATTACAAGGTTACCAGCAAAATGTGACTCAGGCGGCTTCATCTCAACGTTGAGATCCACAGGAACGTCAATTTGCAGCTTTGGCGGTGAGTTTATCAGCCATTCGTCGAATTTCGGACCCCAGGCAAGAAAATCAGGACTTCCAGCCCAGCTGGCCGAACCGTCACTCTTTGCGTATAGTCGTGCGAAAGTATCGCTCATGCCGCGGATCAACTTTAGTAGCTCGACGAAATAGCAAAAATTGACATGGATTTCGAGTTCCCTGTCGCTCATGTCGAGGACGGAGGACGAGGCAGGGATATCAACTGCGACGGGACTGCTCGACAGAGCAAGATGGCGTCCTGGAGAACTTGTCAACTTGGGCGGCTCTTTGATAAACAAGATATCATGCAAAAGCCTACCTTGTGGTGCGCAAATCATGAACTCGAGCATGAAGCATGCCTGCCAAACCTTAGTCTTGGTAAGGCATTCAATCGGGGTATCCCGGCAATCGTGACGGTCCTTGTGCAGGTCGGCGTGTCTGTCCAGACCCAAGTCCTTGGCCATGGCCATCATTGTGACAATAGAAATGTACGACCTGAAAAAGTAACCACGCTGCGGCGCACTTTCTCGTGCCTTCAAGAGAAGCAGTAGCGCCTGAATCGTGCTTATTCTGGGGACGTCGAAGAAGCAATCCAAATGTTCTACAATCGGCGTTAGAATCAGGCCGCTGGCTCCTAATTTCACCTCTAGGAGAATCTAACTTACTCGACGCCATATTGAGCCATTTCAAACCAATCCTACCATCACCAGAGATCCGCCCCGCGCATGCTAGGATCGCCTCCAGGAGTAGTGGCGATATCGACTCGCGGGACCCGTGCCATTGCCGGTAGAACGCATTCTTATTAACAACAGGTATGTACGGGTGAACCTCCGTGAAAAATATGTCGAATAGATACTCTGCATCAGCGTCAGATGGCATTTCTTCTGCTGGTATCTGCACGGCAAAGTCATAAATGCCAGGTGTAAAAATCGGATGTCGCTCGTAATCTCCTATCGACTCGTCAACTGCTGGTCGAGCAGCTATTTCACGACTCTGCGAATGTATATAAGACGCTGCGAGAAGGTACCATGTTAGTGACGACAAATTCCTCGATCCTCTCGATCTCTATTATGCTGAATAGAAACATCATAGGACGAGTGAATATTCGTGGGTGTGCACGTACCAACGCCAGAGTCTCCAATCTTCAATTGACCGAGAACCTCTTGAACTCCAGCGGTATTAAATGTTGTCATAGGGCTCTCCGAGCGCCAGCTCGCCTGTGAAGCATCGGTCTGCGGTATCTGCGGTGGCAAACCTGGAGGAGGCGTGGTATACAAACTACTAGAGCTGAAGTCTACCGATGTATCTACTGGCAGGGGCTGCGGGCCAGCATAGAGCGATGGCATGAACGTTGTTTGTGGCGCAACTTGCAACTGTGCCGCTGCCCGAACGCCAAAGTGATCTCTTCCGGCAAAATGAGGTAAACTGCCAGTGCTTGTAGATCTCCGTAGGTATCCCTGGCCGGGCATCTGAACCTGTGGGGGCGGGATATACGTCTCCTCCTCGCCGCCGCTCGAATGTGGGTCATAGTCATCTTGGAAATCAAGGCCTTGCGACTGGAATCCTTTATCAAACTGCATCGTTGGCGGGACGCAGTGGAGTTTCAGTCGCTTGCAAGCGGAGCAAGGCCATGTGTTCGTCGTCGCGGCATCGCATTTTATCTTCCTACGTCGACAGCCTTCGCACGCTCGCATCACTGGTGTTTGGATGCTGGTTAACAAAGAATGCCTCATAGGTAAGGTGTCTAGATGCCGTACTTGCCTTTTAATCTTTTGTGGCGGTTATGTTCGTCCACAAAAACATAGTCTATGGAGAGGAAGGAATGTCAGCACGCTTGAGTGTACAAAGAGGCAAAGATGGTATTCAAGAACAATAATAGACATACTCTTCTGGTTCGTGCTGGCGAAGTTCTCCGAGGGGAGGAAAGTAACGTTCTGCATACTGGATGGTCGGCGTTCTGTCGCCGTCGGGAGCGGCGACAATAGATACTATGTATTATTGTCTTTTAAGATAAGATGTCGAACAAAACCGTTGCTTCCTCGGAGCACTAGTCTGATCTGGGTCTTTGACCCGGTGGATAGGATCAGGTACTCGGAAAAAGGATATGGTGGATGAAGAGGCTGTTGTTTTAAAACAACAGACCGGGTTAGTCTGGTGTTATTCTCAGTTGGAATAACAACCAACAATCCTCGAATCGAAAACCAATCGGTCAGCTGTGCGCCGTAGCCGCTCCGTTCTCCGTCTGGGATAAGTATAGAAACCGTTTTCGAAATGAATAGGGACCAGGACGACCGAAAAGCTCTGAGCGGTCCAAGGAAAAGAGGGGCTAGCGATAGTTATAGTGACCTGTCGCCAAATCCTGATTGATATATCATATAATTACTATATGGACCTAAACGTTTCCCGGGCTGAAATTTTAGAAAAATGGGTCTCCACGCAATCGGATGCCCAGAAATGATATCGTGTAATGAGGAAGAGGCGGAAAGGCCCAGTGAGCGGCTGATCCAACTACTTCGGTAGTTTGTGTTATTCTTTCTTGCTACCTTTCGCTAGGTATTTACGCCGCAATCATCAACTGTCCCGTCAGATATGTATCTTGACCGTGCAATCCTTTGAATTTTTTTTCTTTTTTAAAAGTTTTCAGGCCAGGAATATGTCAACTGGGCCTGAATATTCAGCTGCGATTGTTATAAATGGACGAGAGGCCAGTTTTTCATATAGTACCGGCGGCAAAAGAGAGCTGTCAAGGCGTTTGTCTTGATTTCGTTACTCAAATATGAGGAGATCCAAGAGGTGTATAGGCCGGGCTGGTCTGTGCTAGTCGGGTGTAAAACCACCGGTGTGGTACGTTCAATTTTCCGATGTCCGGGGCGTCAATGGATGTGTTCTTGCGCTGAGCCAGACAGAGCAAGATCACCAGGTTATAGAATAAGATCTTATTGAACCGGCAGTCAAAAATCGAGAATAGAGTTGATGGAGGATCGTGGGGCAGAGCGCAGAAACGAGACGCTGGTCTAATAGAGCATCCTTTCGAGTTAGCTTGAACGAACGAACGGGCAAGCGTTCAGAAAACAATCCGAGATAGCGCCGCAGTTACGTAAGTGCTGCTTTTGAATGTGAGAATAGCGGTGATGCTCCGAGAGCGGGTGCAGGAGGTTTAGTAGTTATCGGTCGACGGTTGGAGGTTGTGTTCTTGGATACATGCCATATTGGATACAAAATGGGTCCGAACAGGAAAGCTACCAAACGGCAAGAGGCGACAGGTACATTACACGTACTTACCATGTGGGTGCGTAATGATAAGGCTTCGGAGTAGTTGCGAAGTTGGGCGCAGTAGCTCAAATGCGGCCGACGGGTGTGTATGGACGCTGATTCAAATAGATCTTAGCAAGCGATGCGCATGCTGTCCATCTCCGAGATGTGAAGTTCCAGTCAGCAAGTGCCTCATGTAGTTATATAATACAGGTTGCAATATTCGCTCGCCAAAGCGGGCAAGCAGTGAGGAATGCGGAGATGATGGTTCAGGGAGGGGAGCTAAGCGGCCAGTCTAATTTCGCGATAATATATACGCTCGAGAGCCAGTGCAGTGGTTGCGTTACCAGCCTTGCAGCCCCAGGGCCTAAACCGGTTAACGAGAAACTCCAGAGCTTGAGTTCTGCTGACTACAAACTCTGTCCCCTCCAAGGCTGCTCTTGGTCTGGAGATAAAGAAAGATTTGTGGGAGCGGGTACCTGATCGTTTCGCTGTGGGCGTCTGGGCGGTCTCCTCTTTGGTCAAAGCTGGGAGCGTAATGCGCAATGCTGTCCGCCCCGCGACGACCGGACTAGCGAATCAGCTTTGTCGTACAGCCAACAGCAGATGCATATGCCGCTTGCCAGTGATCCAGGCAGGTCAGCAGAGGAGGGCAAGCACGTACCGATGCGGTGCAAGACAGAGTATAAGTATCCGTCTATCAGTGCCCAGAACCTTGATCAGGGAGGTCTCGGGATGTTTGTTGTCAGGGCCGTCCGCTCAGTCGAGTGCGCCTACGGGTAGCCAACTCGCAAGACCGGGAAGGCAAGCGGGCAAGCGGGCAAGCAGGTATACCAGGACGGACTGGTGTAATATATCTGGACGGCCGGGCTTATTGACGAGGGGACAGTTAGCACCAGTCTTGAAATGCGAACTTGAATGGGTTTCTTTTCCTTCGACAGGACAGGACTTTCGGCACGGTTAGGAGCCCGGAGGGATATAACTCACATGCCGGAGTCTAAGCCGGGAAGGATAAACTCCCCAATCGATCGAGCACGAGAAAAGCTACGGCGAGACTTGAAACGGATTCAATCTACGCAGTCTGGAAAATGCCGCCTCCTTGGCCTCGTCAATCGAAAGGAACCGCGCAGAGAAAATGGGTGACGAAGAATAGGACGTACTGCCATTCCGTGCCCGTCTCGAAACCAGGCAGCCGATACGCCATGACTAGCTTTCCGCATGCAAGCAATTGCAAGACAGAACGAACGTTAACTGTGGGTTCGAAATTCGTGAGACAGGTGGGGACGCAAGTGCAAGGTCTTCAGGCAGGGGATCGGGATCCATGGCCACGCTTGCAAGGGATCGTTGACGCAGCAGCTGGTGGCCGTCCAAGCTGGCGTCAAACACGCGTGCACGACTAATAATGACATGTGCGATCCACAAGAAGCCATCATGCACCAGGCCCAGCAGTAAGCTCCAGCACCTTAATGCGCCGAATACGAAGACCCTCTCGTCCAATCATGCGATATGCAGCCAGCCGGGTGTCAAACCAGCAGCCTGGCCGACAATCATCGTGGGCCGGCCGAGGCCGAGAGGCGAGCTAACCAAACTGGCCAAGCATGTCAACAGCGGTGCACCGTGCACCCATTCGAAGGCTCCTGCCTGCACTCCACATGAAAACTGCGCATCTAGCCGAAGGATTTTCAACCTTTATTGTCAAAGGGAAGTATGTATCTCGCGTAAGCTTTATTGACGGCGGCGGCGCAAGGGCATGCGCTTCGACTCGAGCTGAAGCCTTGCCCCCATGTTCCCGTACGTAAGTGCAAGCTAAATTATAAAACACAGGCTCCAAGCGGTCGACCAGCTCACAGGATCGATATCCGATCCCTGCAGCGATGACCTCTCGACGCTTGGGACCACGATGTCCTCTAGCTCAAGCTCAAGCTCCCTCCGAACTCAAACTCTCATCCCGGAAACTCTAATGAACCTTAACTGCAGCCAACCAACGTTGGTTCGCCGGCGGACAACGGCTGTCCAGCAAAGGATCAGATCGATCCCAGGATCTTGACCTAGGTAAGTACTTACCTAGGTATGCAGACCTTCAATGGCGGTAGCAATTTACATAAGTCGCCATCGATGCAATGTCACCACACACGGGCGGCCGCTGGCTTATTGTCCTTCCTTCCTTCCCACTAGTTAGATCGATTTAGCAATCTTCTGGAAGGAATTTAAATTACACAAACCTCACAAACCGCAAGAAAAACCGTACACGGAAGTCAAATAGCCTAAAACCAGAACCGTCCCTTACACTTGTCTCCCAGCTGCAGCTTCCCGAGACTACTCCCCAGCTGTGACACAGCAGGCAAACGGACACTCTGGCCCTGGAACCCGATGCTGCTATCCGGTTCATGACGGTCATCTGAGTTATGCATGCACAAGTCCGCATTCTGTTATATAGAGTCCAAAACGGTCCATTGTTCACGGGTCCATCCTTGACCCATGCCGCTATTGACTTTCCTTCCTCGAATTCTATTGGAAAAGTCAACCGTAGCTTCCTGGCACGTGTGCTTTACTGATTGAAGATACGCTGAGCATCTAGTATAAGCAGTGTCAATGACATACCCGAGACTAATGAAGACATTATCGAATGACCAACGTTGCACGAGCCTGTTGATTAAAACGACGCAGCTATAACCGCCATGTCGGGGTGGGCCAATCGATCCTAACCAGACCTTCTAAAACCAACTCAAAATTTAGATATGCATATATGCCGCGGAGGACAAGATGTACCCTCACTTACCCCGTCTACGACGAACAGTTATCCGGGGTGTATCTAAATTTGCAAACCCTTAGTTTACGGCTCCGCTCAACGGCATCCTACGTCTCCGGTATGTTGTCCGCCAGGATATCGTAACTGCTAGATTGGCGAGTAATACTACCAGACAGACTATGGACATTTTTCCCATTTGCAGCCTCAAATCGAACTATTGCCCAGTCCACAGAATGGGCAAGAAGAACAAGCAAGAAAAGGCTCCGATCGATCATCAGTTGTGGATTTATATGTAGAGCTAGAGCGGACAGCCTGATCCAGCGGAAAATTCTTTATCTCCGCAGGCTGAGAGATCGCGCTAACGGCAAGACACGACTCGGCCAATTGGTCCTTAGTGTTTGATTTTGTGAGTATGCCGCATGCAAACCAGGCGATCGATACAGCAGGTGATGCTCCGGCCCCTCGACGCCCTTTGATTCGTGAGACGTCGTTCAAAGGTTCAAAAAGTCAAATTAGCAACTGTGAAATTAAAATCTCTGATTCGACATTCGAGCTTCTTACCGGTAACTATGCGGAAACAAAAAAACCGTTTACTCCAACCCGCGGGCCTTCCCTCGTTCATTCCGACCGGCTAGTTTCGATTTTTAATACAACAAATAATTGTAGCCCGTAAAAACTGAGCGAAATAAAAAAGCGTCCGCCGCATGCGCGCATACCTCAAGGTATGTGTCCTGTCGTCCCGTCTGCCATCCGCTACCATCCGCATGGTAAGTAACCTAAAACAGCAACGCCCATTTAATTTCGACGTCTCAGCCTATAAAATATATACACGCAGTTGCAATTGTAGATGTGAATGCGCGGTTATATAATTATGGAATTTTCATGCAACTACCACAATTCGACTTAGTTTACAGCTATATGGAAGGATCAGAAGACAGCTTCGAAAAGGGTTTGTAATTACAAGCCGGTCTAAATCTCCAGTATGTTCTCAGCTTATCTCATCAACTAGTATAAACTTGCTCGCCGGATCCATTCATGAGCTAATGATTGTATAATCACTCTGAATTGGGGCCAGGTTCCCGAATCATCAAATTTCTCCGTCATCCGGTGAGGCCGCAGACGGCACAAGGTATAGTATTAAGCAAGTGGTCTATTCGCATTACGTTGAAAAATTGAAAATTTTTGACACTCAAACTGTTCCTGAAAGTATGTGTCAATATATATCCGACTCGTACGAAATGTAGGTACCCATCAATGCATCTCTAAGGAAGCGTATGCCGTCCTTCTAGTTTCCGCAGATCGATCAAAGCCAGATCGTAAAATAAGCTGCGCTTTGGTTCTTCATGATCGGATGGCCTATAGAGCGAAATTCGAGAAATTCAAAATCGCATGCGTACTTTCCAGCAAGGTCCCGCATGCATCGTATCAGGTGCCGATACGTGTATAGGTACAGCCGATAAACACCGCAGATATACATGCATATGTGTGTATACAGCTATGCGCGTACCCCGTTGTCACACCCAAGTTCCTCGACCCTGATGTGATTCATCGATAACAGCGTGACGTACAGGTACTTGGGTTGCACCGGGCATGGAGATTGAGCAATATCCAAAATACCACAACGTACATGTTTCGTTTCTAGTCTGGCCTTCGTGCACATCTATCGTCTATTCTTTCTGTGTAACTATATGCGCACATATTCTATTCAGGTAACTCTCTGATGTCACGTCACACAGAGGCACAGCATCGTTACACAAGCTGGCCGGCTTCCGCATCTGTCAGGTACGCGTATACGAAGGGCACGAAAACGTGCGGCAACGTGCGTGCAGGCTAGCCCCCTCGCTCGTCAGCAACCTATATACACACTTGTACGGTTTTATATGCTGTGAATCCAGGTACTACTTGACTATCGTCAATTCGTTCGCCTGGTTTATAGCTATACAGACGTCCGAAATCCAGCCTCCAGGATATCATTATGAACGTGCAGAATGACCTCGGTAATTATGCCCGCTTGCTCGCAAAAACCTAACGTTACGTTTCAAACTTGAGAATGAGCCAATAACCGGGATACGAGGTGGTATGTGCGACGATACATCGCATGATATCGTCATGTAGATGGATGGTTGTCTCATCAATCGGACTGTCAGTCCTTAGAACGAAGGAGGCATCAAGATATATATCTACGTCCATCAGGACACAGATACGTCCAATGGTAGCTTCAAATGGAGAAATTCAAGACTAGATCAGAGGCCAAGCATGAGCCAGGAGGGTCACGCATTGGTCATATATTAATCACACCGATCACCCATGCATGGGCCGGCTGCCTTGTACATATTGCAAAATGCAACCAGTACCTAGTTGATTAATCACAGGGGGGTGATGTCGAATTCGTCCGAGCGTAGCTTTCGTACGGGACAGGTTCGCTCATGGTGGTCAGCACTACACCCGTGCCTTCCGGCATCCGACAGATCTAACATCCTGTGTAGTTGGTGCACCTATCTGTAGTAGCCGCCCACGTTTCGTTTTTGTACGTGATCCTAGAGTGTTTTTTCTTCTTTTGTTTGGCCATTGTATTCGTCTCCTACCGGCTTGCCGTAGCTAGATATCCTTCATGTACATGGTAGGCATGCAGGGTCTACCAGGGTAAAGATTCAGTGATACCCGCATGTACGTGGAAGAGTTCAGACCTTGTTAATGCAGCTTGAAACATTTGCTTCTGAATCCTGCGATATCGGCAGACAGTCGCCGCAGGATCCTGGACCGGACCTGCACCTTAAGGCCTTTCGTCAGGGTCGAGATATCCAGACATTTTTGCAACAAATATGTGATACGACGCTCCCGTATACAGCTTGCTCCTCAATCCCATTGCCACAAAGTCACATTATATTACATTACACCGATTTCTTGTACTAAAAACCAAGCATACGAACATAGATAACAGATTCATATGCACGCCTAAATGACACTATACCGGTATCAAAATATATTAAATTCGTGTAGCTAAATGATCGTATTCTTGTTTAAACTAACCGAGAGTACAGTTGGTATCATCACACGATTGATGAGGATACATATTAACATTGGGATTGTCCGTAAGGCGGCACTTGCAGACACGCACGTATTCTCAAGCTGACTCGCATGTGGAAAACAGTGAAGTGGATTCAGAGGTTCGCTTCCTGGAGCCGGCCCTGGTCTGTTGCATTGTATTGAAGACCCGAGCTCCATGGATCCGCATGTGCAAGGCAAGCCCCGAATCCAAAATTATTTACGCGTATAAGGTTCTACTACAATAAAGGAGAGATGCGGTGTGGCTTGTATGAGCCAGCTTGTTAGACTATTATGAGGCTGTAGTTGATGTTGGGACTAAGCTCATCCTTGCTGGTACACAGCTAAAATGTGCATATGCGGCTCTTGCAGCATACTCGTTTGTGAGACCGCCTGATTATCACGCTATCAACTCAAAGCTCAACTTCGACCCTATCATCGCCACACCCATCGGCAACGTCCAAACTTGACCCCGGCATCACCTTCGCACCAGGTCACCAGGTCTCCAGACCACCAAATCGATTGCATTCCATCTACACACGATATCTCCACGTCGCCTGCCGTAATGTCGGACATCATCAACGCCAACCCCACCATCCTCAACCCCTCAGACCTGCCCACCCGCAACTCGCACGCCCGCAAGAAGCAGTCTTCATCTACCTACATTGCCGACAGCATCGCCCGACTGCCGCCTTCGCGCTCACTCCTCTACGATCCTTTCTCTCCCCAACCCGCCAGCGAGGACTCCGCGTACGCCTCTGGCGCCTCCGACGAGGGCGAGGATGAGGACGAGACTGCCGCTGAAGATATCGACGAGCAGGAAATATACGGTGCAACCCCACCACCCGCGTTCCCGGTGAAGAAAGGGCAAGCTTACTGACAGACTTCATTATAGACCTGATCTCCACGATTTCCGACCCGGAGCACCCTCTCTCCCTCGGTGAACTCGCCGTCATCAACCTGCCCCACATCCACATCTCCCACGGCACGCCCACGCCCGACAACCCGACGCCCATGTCGCACGTCCTTGTCGAGATCACACCGACTATAAACCACTGCTCCCTCGCCACCGTCATCGGGCTCGGCGTCCGCGTGCGCCTCGAGCAAGCGCTGCCGCCGCGCTTCCGCATCGACGTCAAGATCCGCGAGGGCACCCATCAGAGCACCGATCAGGTCAGCAAGCAGCTGAACGACAAAGAGCGTGTGGCAGCTGCTTGCGAGAACGAGACGCTGATGGGTGTGCTGAGCAATATGCTGGCGACCTGCAAGTGATCTGTCTACTTCCATTCTCCATGCATCTATCTGCGATTTAATTGCATATAGATGTGGTTTCACCTGTATACATGCCACTTAGCGGGTGTAGTTAGACGGCTGTACGATATTCACGAAGTTTTTTAGGAGTTACTGAGTGACAATATACCATGGTACCATCTATCTCATTTCCGTAAGAATGCAGCGCTAGCAGTGTTGATATGGCCAGCCGGTCAAAGACCATAGCTCTAAGAAAATAAATCCTATCGTACAATCTATCTGCGATGTAAAATGCACACCATATACGATAAAGACTGCGCGCATCGAATTAACAAGGACGAAGATAGCCTCCTTAACCCAGCAGCCCAGATTCCTGCAGACTCTTCTGCAGCTCCGGCTCCAGAAACTTCGCAATCGTGACATCCTCGCTTAACCCCTTCCGCCGCCTTGTCTTCAGCGTAAAGTCCCTCGCCAGCGCCTGCGCATTTGCCGGTTCTAACGGCCGCAGCTTAATCTCCTTATCTAGCGGATCGCCGGGAACGACGCTCCACCTGTCAAACACCAGAGATACAAACGCCTGACCTTGTGTATGGATCTATACCCCGCATCACAATCCGTTAGAAGATAGCCCAACCATAGTATAGAATAGAAGGAGCAGAGTATATCTTACCCTAAGATCAGTCTCGAACCCGAACGAGTCGATAACCGGGATCAACCCCTTCACCAAATATAGAGCTACAAAGCAATCACCATTAGCAAATTTGCCCCACAGACTTATGTATAGATACGACAGGAGAACTCACGGGTGCCGCCGATTGGTCCATCAGTTAGGACATGCCCTCGCCGTTTCGCCAGGACTGTATAAAGTGGGCTAACGCTGTCCGCTGGGCCCGTCATATGGCAAGAATACATCGGCTCCATCAGCCGCGGCGACGCCATCAGGAACGATGAGTAGCAAGCACGTCTCGCTGTCGGTATAACCTGCCCACCGCCACGGAATATCGCCTCGCTCGCCAGCGATGCATCCATCAATCGGAACTTTGTATTTCGAATTGCTATATCGCCCATAAAGATAACCATATTAGCATCCCAACTGCACATCTGCATATAGATACTGAGCGCACGCAAATGATGAAATACAAGGGAGTAGACTTACGTTCTTCACAGAGCGGTCCCTCGCGAGTACCCCACGCAAACCCCTGCTTTATCGAATCACGCACGCTATTCAACAGCTTCTTGTCGACCTCCGACGGCAGTGTGTCGTCCTGCAAGATGTTCGGGCTCGTCTCCTCGGGCCCGAACGCCCAGATGCTCCGGCTAGCAAGCACATCCCAACCGTGATTCTCCTCGAAGAATTTGCCGACCTTCCGAATCGGCCATTTGATGCTGACTTTCCCGCTCTCGATATCCCGTGCTACATCCTCCTCAAGCGGCTCCGCGACCATGGTGATCTTGTTCTTCTTGTTCGGCGTCATAGCGTAGCATTTCAGCGCAGACATCTCGACGACGGTCTCGCAGAATCGTGTGACGGGATCGGAAACCTTGAGCTCCATCTCGGAGTAAAGCCGCCGCAGGTCGTGAAGCACACAGTCCATGTAGAGCTCGCCAGTCCCCAAGATGATGTGTTCGCCTGATTCCTCCACCTTTGTGACGACTAGTGGGTATGACTTGTTGATTCGGCGGAGACCGTCCAGCATTTTCGGTAGCTCGGACGGGTTCACAGGCTCGACTGCAACCTTGAACACAGATTCGGTAAAGTGCTTGATGGGCCGGAAGATATATGCATCATCCTCCATCTTGGGTGGCACCAGCGTCGCCGTCTTGACGATCGAGTTGTCGATACCGCCGAGCAAGCACCAGCATCCAGCAGGAACACCAGACGTAGGGACTTGGTACCTCGTCTCCGCGACCCAGACGTCGGATATCGTCGCCAGCGTCATGTCTTCCTCATCATCGATCGTGTACCCCTCACCCAGCACGCGGACCTGATCCCCAACTTTGACCGTCCCGGACATCACCCTTCCAAATGCGTGGAACCCCGTCGCATCCGTCGTATTGTACAGTTTTGTGATCTGCACGACTAATGGCCCGTTCGGGTCACACGTCAACATTGACTCCGCAACGGTGCTATCCAATGGTCCGGTATAACACGACTCAATCTTCGCCCGTGCTCCAGCCACCGGTGACGGGACATGTTGCAAGATCATATCCACAAACCCTGTAGCGGTGCCGAAAAACTGCTCGCACACAGCCTTCAACAGATCACCCGCATCCATCTTGTACTGTGCGGGCTTCAACTTGATCCCCAGCCCGGCCAACGTCGCCGTCAAGCTCTCCGCACTCTCGCCGATTGTGTGCGCGTAGAGTTTATACAGCGGCTCCAGCACAAAGTGTACAAAAGTCCGCTTCGCGCCCTTCTCCGCTGCCCTCTGTCGCGTGAACTTGCGAGTCCCAGGACTAAAGTATATGTCCCCCCACATGCGCCGCGCGAACCCTTCCACATCCACACCGGCGTACGTATCCGCATACATCTTCGCAAATGATCTCAGCGAAAAGCACCACCGCATCTTCGTCGACGCGAAGCACACGTTTCCTTTCTCCGGTGACAGTCGCAAGTCGTCGCGGCCCGGCGCCGCCTCGGCGATGATTGTGTTCACCTGCTCGACCGTATGCTTGACTTTAAAGTACGCTTCCGTCGGCGGGATCTTCAGCTCGAGGATCAATCGGTCCATCTTGTTGACGACCAGGACCAGCGGCAGGTTTTCCGTAACCGCATATTTGACAATCTGCTCCGTATTGATCATCAACCCTTCCACCACGTCCACGACCAGCACTACCCCGTCCGCGAGACGGAGCGAGGCGGCCACCTCGTCGACAAAGTTGACATGACCCGGCGTATCGATGACGTTGACCAGGTGCGACTTCCCCGCTGACGACTGCAGCACCAGCGACATTGGCGACGACTTGATCGAGACTCCACGCTCGCGCTCCAGCGTGTGTACATCCGTGTATCGTAGCTGCGGCTCCTCCCGTCTGCCGATAGCCTTCTTCTGGTCGACGATGTGCGTTTCCAGAACCAGCATATCCATGAAGGCCGTCTTGCCGTGGTGCAAGTGGCCCGCGAGGGCGACGTTGCGCACCTGGTCCGGAAAGCTCATCATGTCCATCATGAACTCGCGCGAGAAGTGCGTAACAGGGAGCTCAGCCTCCTCAACGATGAACTTCTTCACCTTAATCGGCGCGATGATGGGCTCGGATAGCGGCTGCGCGTCCTCCTCCTGCACCATCGCCTCGACATCCTTGCCGTAGACCTGTTCTGCAGTCGGATAATATTGTTTGTCCTCGTGTAATATGACGGCGTTCGAGGCACCTTCGTCGACTTCCATCAGCTGCATGTCGTTACCCTCGTCATCATCGTGTTCGCGTGCCTCCTCGTCGTCGTCGTCCCGGTCAAAGTCGACATAGGCGTCCGCGCCGCCATCGTCTTGTGCGGAGGCATCGTCCGAGTCGCCGGCGTCGCCGATATAGTTTCCGAATCTGGCGGAAGGGGAAGAATCGTCAGTTGTGGGCTTTTATCACCGATGCGCGGGGGCAACGGCGTGTGACTGTTAACGATGGAGGTCTTAAGGATCATTGGATCTTGCTTGCTACGTGGGTCTGGGGGTGACTTACTCGTCGTATAGGTCATCCATGGCGAACTAATGATCTGATTGATCGATTTGCTGGAAACTGGGAGGAGGATGTCGTGTTCTCGACGGACGAGCGGTGATTGGCAGGTCGTGGTGATGGGAGCTGGCGTCGCGCGAACCTTGTCAGTTCGAAGTTTTTGGGTTAAAGCAGCAACGCCACATTTAAGCTCGCGCTGTGGCGCTGTGGCGCTGTGGCTTATACTCATAGAGCCCACAGGATCCTTGAGAAGGCAACAGTATAAAATCAAGAATCATAAATAAAGTAGAAGATGAAGGCTATGTATATGATGATATCTATAATACAGATCCCAATGTTCATCTCATCGTCGAATATCATAAACAAGAAAGATAAAAGTATATATAGTAAAAGAACCACCTCACTTTTGAAAAGCCATTCTGAACACCACACCAGATGCTATAGCGCTAACCTAGGCAAATGCTCCGACAAAGGCCATCCCAAAAGCACCAAGAAATACGCATAACGATGCTTGAATTCTCTTCTTCCCCCTCAAGATTTTCCAGCTCTCGTCCGTCAAGAAATCCTCAGCGAGAAGCTCAACAAGACCTGCGAACAGTAACAACCCCGAGCTGATGGCGTTCATCACTCCAACCATCAGCAGGCCGACCTCGCTCGCCGGGTCGTACAACGTATGTGTGGCGAGGCCAATAGCCTGTCCGATAGGCGTCGTAGTCCCACTAGAAAGAAAATGCGATCAGCGGTCCGCATGAATCGTATACGGGAAATATTCAATCCTGCACTCACTATGCCAGAGCCATCAACCACGGCTTCATGGACCCAGGCGGAAATATCGTGATGGCAGATATCCTAGCACCCAACGCCAAGCCCTCGAATGTTTCTATCACGGATTATTAGCTTACCGCCATGGGATGCCTCATAACCCAGGTAGAACAGCTTACGATGAAAGGAGATGGCAATCAACAACACGATGAAATTCGACCCCGTTGAGACACTCAGCGCCATCCCAATGAACACGCTATGGAACAATATGCCTGCTTCCAGCAACATCACCTGCAGCAGATTCTTCTTCTGCTGGGCAATCTCCGCAGGAGACATCTTATCAGCGTGAGATATAGACTTCTTCCGCTGTTGCCCCGTGGCATTGCCGTTGCTCGTGACCTCAGGCTCGATTTCATCGTCAGAATCCGAGATAATCGGCTCGAGCGCAATCGCATCTCGACTATTCGATCCGGTACTTCTCGCGTTAGTTGAGAGGTCGCATGCAAGACGGCCATAAAATTAGAGAAGCTGCATACCTCAATGTAATATTATTCAATTGAGAGCTTATGCTGCCGCTTCTTGTCCGCCTGTGGACTGACTTCCCGAGCAAGCTACTGGCAGCTTCTCCGTTCGCCTGGTACTCAGGGTCTTCGTCCGGGTGGAGATCAGGCCGCATAGCCGGCGACCCCGGGGCGACCATCTGCTCAAAATCGCCGTGGCTATGGCTGTGCGTCGGCGCGCCGAACCCGCTGAATATCATCTCGATTGTGACCACGAAGAACACGGCGGCAAGGGCAATGGCGCCCGCCATCGCGGGGTACGTTTGCGTCCAGAACTTCGGCAAGCATGGATCCGTTAGGGAGATGAACGCCGTCGGAAGAAGCTACTCTCAGTCAGCAGATGTATAAAAGATATGATATACGCTGCGTATCCTCACATGTACGAACGCCGTCGCGAGTAGAACTCCAGTTCCAAAGTGGCGGGCCAGAAACCTTTAATCTCTAAATCAGCCAACCCGCCTCGCAAATCCACACCTATAGACGAACCGCTTACAAGAAATGATGAGGTACTTTGAGCTGTGGCACCCGTCTGACGATAATCGGGAAGCCGCACGCTACACGTTGTCACGAGACCAAGTTAGCGCGCAAGCTCATACTACCGTGTACTGCAGACAACAGCTCTCACCTAATGTACTCAGCACCAGCACTATCACCAGCGCCAAAACATGGAGCCCGGTGTCATAAGAGCCCGAGCTCTTGCTACCACATGTCGACTGGCGTTCGAGGGCGATGTAGCGCGACGGCTGCCCTAGTCGCGCGGCATAACAGTCAGCACGGGGTCGTCCAACAGCAGGCAGGGATAACGCGCGGGTATAAAGGTACCTTCAGTGAGTCTTTTCATGACTTCAATCGATGCTCCTTGCATTAGCCAAGCTCTATACCACATGCATATATAGCAGCGAGAGCGCCACGGAGAAATGCGACGACCTACCATGGCCAGCATGAGTGGCGACAGCGTCCGTCATTTCAGGAGGCTGTCAGTAGTGGTAGTGATATGTCTCCGGCGGGAGATTGAGCCGGAGCGGAAGTCGCGGTGAGGCCTAATTGTCGGAGGTCAGGGCGTGGGACGGGAGTATCATCGAGTATCGCTGAACGCGGGCATGTCGGAAGGGCAAGAGGCTGATCGAAAGTGCGTTCGGCAGTCGGAGCGCGTGGAATCGAGTGCGGCCGCAAGGGAGGCCCGTCCGGAGAAAGGAGAAGGAACCAAGAGCGCAAACGAAGGTGAGTGAAATGAAACGCTCCGTCGTCGACAGACGCAACGGTGGCTACTCGACGGTTTCCTTCGACGAGGTCGGAAGTCAGGGGGACAGCCACAGTGACAGCTTGGGCTGGGCGGCGCATTGGCGAGGGCGATGCTTGGGGAAGGTTCAAGCTGAGCTGCCAGTTTGGCTGCATCCAACGTTCTGCCAACGCACTTTGTTCGCCGCCAAGCAGCGCGCCATTTCGAGATTCCAGGCACGCCAGATGGACATCGTGATGCGGAATGTGCGGTAGCTCGGGCGTGCATTGCATTGCGAAGGATCGGGGCTGCACTGCATATAAAACCTTAATTTACGCCGGAGAATGTGGCATCATGCACCGCTACCCCGTTCTCCTAACTCTCGTCATTTCAGCCGGCCGGCCTCTCTCTCGCGCATGGATGGACATATCTGCAAGCCGAAACGACCTCGTGTCGTGAACGCAATGCAGGACGCTAGGATCTAGGGGGTCTCGAAACTGCTGGCTGCCCTGCGGATGCCTCGCTAACCGCAGGCTGAACCTTCTCTTGAAGGAATCCAAGCTCAATGCATCGTGATCTTGAAACTCAACTACACCTCGAGCTCATGTCGACACGCGCACGCGGGGACGGTCGAATTCAGAAAAGCGCACTTCTGTCGATCCTGACTAAATTTTGAAGGTATGCCATGCAAGGAAGTTAACTAGGCCACATCGGACATAAGCTTCGTGGTACGAATCATACCTGTCCGTCACATACTCAAGCATTAGCTACCATAGTCTGAATTTGGTCGACTGAGACCTGCTCGTATTGTGTTACAGCATCGATTGAGGGCAAGCTCCTCTAATTCCGGCTAGCCTGCATTCATCAGAGCAGCTTCTGGCAAACAATGTTAGAGGCTCAAATTCAATTGAGCATCATGCGCCATTAGAATTACGGTATATTGGTATCTTCTACCATGGATACCACAAGGATTAGGCGTTATAGTGATATTTATATGCTGAAGTCGCAAAACTAGTATGGAAGTCCCCTATGTATAATCATATGATCGTGTGACCACAGACTTGCCTTGATAAAATATTGCTCTAGTCCTAAGCTTGACAATTACCACGGTTGTTAACCCGTCAATAAATACTGATATACGAATTAGGATCATGGAAACTGGCACGCCAGAGCGCATACGCACTCTCGAATATCGTAGAATATACCTGGGTACTTTGCGCCCTATATATGGATGCCTCAATTTGCAATATTTCCGTAGGTATCGATATCGGCACAGGTTTCGGTGCTATATTTTGCAAGGCTTATTTGTGGTGACTTGAACCATTCCGCGAAATTAAATGCACATTTGCGGAAGCGGGAAGCAATTTAGATCAATAATTATGCTACGATCAATATATATGTCACTGGTACCGAGCTCAGGTCGAAGTCTAGCTAGATTAGTATAAAATATCTGTATATAAGTACCTATCGATATATCACCTATGTATACGCGTGTGACGACGAAGTATAGCATAGCAAGAGATTAAACCCACCTGTATAACGTTGCGAGACCGGCTAGGTTACGCGAACTCAATTAGAAACAAAGTATCACTACTTTCCCCAAGGCGTCGACTAGCTTCACGCGTAGATACTAAGTACCTGCGCGTGGAAATTAACTTGAGAATTTATTCAGCCAAATTATAAACTAGAAACTTGTGGCATGCGCCTGTTCCACCACTTAGCGTACTTTTACGCGTATACGTCGACTCCTGAACATCCCCTGTTTTACTCAAGTCGCGAAACTCCAAAGCCAGATCTGCCGCACACGCGCCCCGCACTCGCAAACATGAACATTCGAACGCGTGATACTCGAGAGGTCGGATCCGAGATATCGCAGCTTTGCGGGATCGCGGCTATCCCCGGCCGGAATTCGGCATGTGTGTCTCGTCCAGAGGTATATATACCTCAGGCAGGCGTGAACACGAGCATGAAGCCGCGCGTCCCTCGGTTCCGAGAACTCACGGACATTTCGAACGCTGATTAACACCGCGCTGTAGGCATGCATGCATGAAATCCACTTGAAACCGTATGTCTGCGAGATCGTCTTTTGACTTGAAACCAGCTTCCGAGAATCGGAGTCCGCTCGTGATCCGCGAGTTAAGTTGTGTTTAGATTTCGCAATATGCGGGACCGGACCCTATCTATCAACTGACGTCAGGACATACCGCGGACCCATGTCACTCGATGATCAGGATAACGAAAATCACGAATCAGTCCAGCGCACCGGATGATATCTTTAGGAAGCTCCAAAGACGACTTGACAGCCCAGCCCTCACAAACCGGGTAATTCGCTACAATTTAGTCTTAACGATAGCGAACTTCTTGAAGTAGTTCGATAAACGCCTCGGAACCCCTGGATCTGATAATTCGACGCCTGGATCCGGCAGGCTCATTTGACGCGCGAAAATCTAAAACACCTTCCCCACACCCTCGGTGCGCACGTGGATTCGAGACCCGTAGATACATACTCGTCCGGGCATCTTGCGTACCTGCAGCGGTGTGGATCTCAAACTTAAAAACTGCCAGAAAATCAAAAGATCAGATCAGGCCAACGGACGTCTATAGATCTTCGGGACCCTGAATGGAGACCCTACGCGCTTGTCAATCAGCTGATCAGTCGACCTCGTTTCGAGTTCGCTTCGCACGTAAATCATGCATGAATCACGAAGGAGTAGACGGAGAACTTCTAGAACCACGTGTATCAGCTGTACATACCTCAACCGGATCGCTGCTCCAAGTAGAAGGACTACGCTCGTTGAGAAGATACATACGGCAGCTACAAGGTAAAACTCTCACTTCCAAGCCTGCAAAATTTTTACTTGAATATATGTTAACTATACATGTTTATACCTGTACACCCTGCACCTGCGAGTTCTCAACAACTAGAACCAAGAAACAAGAAATCTAAAACACCAAGAAAATGTAGACCTGAGATTTACATAATCGCATACTGGATTGACGTCCATCGCCCCAGCACGCCATACTCGCATGCACCGCCTTCCATCACGAGCGAGACGCCCCAACCAACCTGCTCCCCACCGCTGCCCATCGACCGGGTTCCGCCCGGCTACCGTCGAGCTGATAAGCTCAGCTTCAAACAACTGACAAGGGAGCTACCCGCACCTTCCAAATCGCACATCCGACTGCGATCGGTCCAGCAAGATCGGCTTCACGGCAGCAAATACGAGCCCGTGGCCGAGGGACTGCTGCCGGACAGCGGACACTTCGAATCGCTGGGCTCGCAATCCGGTCTTAGCCATAGCACTAGCTATTATGATTACATGCTTGCGAAGTATAAATCCATGTATTATGGTTTAAATTTTTTTCCCATGCTGGAAGTTTAGGTAGTCGCAGGCATCAGGCAGGTAGGCTATGGGCAGGCAGGCGTGGTTCGTCGAACCGGAGATACGGTACAACAATGGCGTTTGAAAGACGTCATGATATAATATGATGCGGATTGCTGGCAATTGCTTCGACGTTCGCCGTCCTGCTCAGTTTGTAAGATTGGCCGAAACGGGAAGCCGCAGATGTTTCCTGGCCGGGTCCCTGGCGATATCTCACGGCTAGGCGACAGTGAAATTGACGGGGGCGTCAATTGCCAGCTTGTGCTCGTACACTCCGAAGCTGGAGTTTAAGTTTGGCGAATCGATTCGATTGGGGGTGTTTACTTTGCGGTTTGATTCGGTTCGCTGTGCGCGTGGTGCTGAGTAGAGGGATGGAGGGATGTGCGCGGACGGCATGGCAGGGAAGAGGGCACAAAACGAGGAGGGGGGAATGCTCAGGGTTCCTGCAGGTGTTTCTGTATCACTGGAAGCCCGCTTATCAGGCCGCGGGGGTGTTCAAGTTCGTCAGGTAGGGAATTTTGATCAAGGGTTTGGGTTTTTGTTGGGGTTGTGGTTAGTTGTTGGTTCGTTCATCATGTGTTTCCTCTGTGGGATTTTTCACGATACAGCAATATGGACAGCGTGTTGGACATTTAAACGGCCTTGCAGAGGTGGACACTTCTTGTCGCGAAACCAGCGTGTTCTATCTGGTCTAGCACCTCAGGCTAAACATCGTCGCGGAGGAAAATGAGATCATGGTGACAGCGAGGAACTAAAGGAGGGGTAGCACCGTGCGATATATGCTTTTCTAGATCCAACTTAGGCGTCGCACAATCCAATGCATAGTGTCACCAGCTGCAAAGTTCGCATTAACATTCGGGCTAGTTGCCGCCGTGTAGCTTTTCGCAAATTGCATTGCATTGCAATAATGAATTGATCGAGTCCTATATTGACATCGCTCCACCTAAGTTACATGACGTGACGGCGCTCCGTCTAAGAATCAAGGTCGCTAGCGAGATCGAAGGAGGACCAAGGCAGCGACTCCCGATAGTATAGCAAGAGTCGATCAATTCTGCGCGCAGCAAAGGACGGGACATACCGGCTGATCCCAGACAGTGTTTCGTTCGCGTTCTCGAGCCAAGAAATGCGTTAATGGAGTGACCATGATGCTAACGTCGGGCACGATGCGGCGCTCGTGAGGACGGCTCGTGCGATAAACGTGCTATTCTCAGATCTCGATGGCCACGGCCAACAGGCTGCTGCTGTATATTTCTGTCTGTATACCGGGTGGTCTCACATGTATGGTTGTGGAATGGAATGGAGGCCGCACCGGCTGGTCTCGCGAGAACGTTCCGCGAACGAAACGTTCGAAACGCCGATATGCAAATCCAATACTTGTATCAATTCCAAACCCATTCCAAGAATCTAATACAGAAGTAATACGAAAACACAGTCTCGACACCAGCCGAAGCACTTACTTGCTCTGGAAGTAAACAGACGACTAAAGATTACAGACTGGGTTAATGCGGTGAGAGAGATGCTCTGAAACGGGGACGGCGCTCGGATGCTGTGGACGGGAGCAGTGAATGAGCGACAGAGCATATTAATTGCGGGTCGATAAATCCTGCATGCATGCATACACATGTTTATGCATCACGACAGCGAGCGGAAGCGAACAGCCTGCCAGCGCGCATCATGTCATGTTACATCACACGCGAAAGAGCAGCCCGCCCATCCATCCATCCATCCATCCGTCGATTGACAAGTCCTCCGCGGGAGGTGAACTCAACCTGACTACACATACTCGTACAGGCTTTATCGATATCGAGGTTCGGAACGAGGTGGGCCGCGCCATACGATCCAGATGCCACACCGACTGAAACCAGAGGGCCGTAGGAGGCAATCTATCGGCTGCCAAGCTTACTATCGGTGTTTTGATTCTCCACCGAGATTATAATTATCAACGGGCCCGTCACGGCCAGGCGCAGGGTTGCAGTCGGATAGATAGCAACACCAGATACGGTAATACGGTCACCTGTGAACGTTAGTTATTTCAAGCCCGGCCGTTCTTAATGTCTTGTTTTTCATTTGCGGCTAAACAATACACTTGGACATCGATGATTACTTAGTATATTCACGCTCCGTGGTTACTAGTGACATTTAATAATTTTCTTGTCCTAATTGTATTTTTAGAAAAGTTGCCGCCCGCCGAGCCTACCAAGGAGTGTAAGGCTCAAGCTCGGGCTCCCAAAGACGAAAAAAGAGGCTCGCCACCAGCGGGCAAGTGATCCTCCTAGGCCATGGCGCAGCCCTACCTGTCCGCCCGTCGATGCGTGGTTTGCGAACGTACCAGTACATGTGGCCGATGGATTCAGACCATTCTGATTTTTGGGGACACCGCTGCAGCAGTTATTCCGGTGTACCGGCCATAGGATTTCGAATTGAATCGAACCCAAGGGATCACGCTATCGTTATGGTCCCCTCCCTTATGACATGAAGGCACAAGCCGTCGGCACCCTCCATGTCCAGAATCTGCCCTGCAGGCTGCAGCTTGCTCTGGCTGAATCCTTGGCTGGGGCCAATTTAAAGGAACAGACTTTTTTCTTTTCTTCTTTTTCGTCCTTGCTGGCTGGCTGGCTGGCTGGGGATCGGAGTAGAGTTCACGTTCACGGGTGCCAGTGGCATTTTTGCGCACGCCCCCACCGAACACCCCTGGTCACTCACGTCTGCCAAACCATGTCTGGAGATACAGTAAATCCGCCATTTGTGATGCGTATTCTCGTCTTATCATCTGGTAATTTCGATGGCCTGCCGTTCTCTTTTTGCATCCGGCACATCTGAGTGCGGATCCATCAGGCTGCCGGAGCTGCTCGCTGAGCTCGTCAAAGAAGAGAGAGGCTGGCCGAGTGCGATTTACTCGAGCTGGTCGAATCAAGGCGGTAGCTACGCAATTGCTTCGCTTGCGATAGGCCGAGAGCTGCTGCTGCCGCTGGCCGTGAGATTTTTTTTTTCCTTTCGTGCTTGATTGAGAATTAATTGGAAAGGCGCGAGATCTGAACCCTTGAACCGAAATCCTTGCGCGTGCGTTTCGCCCGTCCAGGTTTTGCAATGGATGCCAGGTTCGTCGTCCGCCGAGAGCGCACATTCGAATTCTCACCATCCGATTTAGCTATGCGAGAAGTCGTGTCTGTCTGCACATACGTGTGTATTGGACTGCTGAGTTCTGTCGACGGCCCAGCCGCACAGATCGATCGCCGAGGGCCAGGCTGATTTGGAAGCATCGAGCATCGAGCTCGTGGGAGGGCGGTGGTTTCGGCCGGATTAGTCAGGCCGCAGCATCGCCGTGCCCTGGGCGCTCGCCTGGGCGGCCATCGTCAAAGCTTGAGGAGGGAGCATCGTTGTACCTGTACTTACAAGCTAAGCACGGTACAGCTCGCACTTGGCTAGTTCGTGCTAGTTGGTCTATGGCTTCAGCAAGTCGCTCTGCAGCGTGAGGATATAGAACATCTGGCTATTGAATGGCCTGCCTAAGCACCAGCGGTCGCAGTAGTCAAAGCCCATTCGGACGCACCTGCAGCTGGCGAATCGCAGGCGCAGCAGCCTCGCGACCCGGTTCCCTCAAGCGATCGAGAGTCACGGACGACAGACATTATATGCATCAGGCGCTCCGACTGTTCCGGTCAACCTCCTCCAAATACGCACAATTGCAATTGTCCAAGAGAGAGAGCCTCTCAACCTATCTCTCACCTTTCCACATCATTGTCCGTCCACGTACATATTATATTGCTTGTTCATCCGAGCTCTCTCTCTTTCCCACTCTCTAGCTCTCTCTAGCTTCTCGATCTTCCTTCGTCCAGCGAGTAAGCAGCGCGCATTCGAATTCGCTCCTGCCGCACTTACACCGCATCGTCGCCGCTCGTTCGCTCGCTCGTTCGCGCTCCATTCCAGAATTCCAGTTTCATCAATACAAAACCAAACCGGCGAACGTTCGAACGAGTCTGAAGACTTGGCGCAAGGTAAGCATGCCCGACCGGGAGAAGCTTGACCGGATTCTCCGCTGCATCCATCCATTCTGTATGCTGCTCTCTCTCATTCGCTTCATCACATCACATTTCGGGCATGGGGCAAAGTGAGGGGTGGGCACGCCGACCCACATCCCATCCAGCCAGCCTCTAAAAGCAAATGCAGTGGCACCGGCCAGCCAGCCGGCAGGCAGGCAGGCAGGCAGGCTCATGCTCAAAGGTATTTGTAGCTGACGCATGCGCGAGTGCGGTGCGAGGCAAGGCAATTTGGCTCTTGGCCCTTTTTTCTTTCTTTCCTTCTTGAATCCTATATGTATAAAAGAATCCCGAGACGTAGCGACCGGCCGAAGCCACCTGGTAACGGTGCATTTGCAGTCTTAAGTGCTGGCTCAGCTCACTTTTATACATTTCCATTTCATTCTTGCATGAGATTGGCACACTCCTATAATCTATATTTTGCCGGACCACACCGTCGGAGCGATCTAATAAGCCTATAACCTAACGATCCCGCCGTTTACGTTTGCTTCCCTTCGTTTATTTACTTTTACACGCCGTGCTTACATACGAATCGGATCGCGACCTCCCAACATTCATACAGGGCAATACTACTTTGCTTGTAATTACACAAGTAACACTCGCATAACATACGCACATACTTCAACTGCCTCCGATCCACGGGCGTCGAATGCTGGCCTGCTTAATATAATTACGCCAGATTATATTATATTGCAGCTGCATTTGCTCTGTTACCGTCGAAGCGACTTGCGACCGGACCGGGAAACAGCATATTTTACTGCACCCCGCTGTTGTCGTTTAGCATCGGATATCCGCGAAACGACCAGCTAATTCTCCGTCTCAGCCTCAGCTGCTCCGACATCTTATATCAGATCTTTGTTCCCGCCGCGATCACATAATCGTCTTCATTCCGCAGCAATACATTGCACCGCACTCCACTGAACACATCCAACATATTCCATCCCATCCCACCCGCCAGAGCTTGTGACTTACGTCGGCCGACTCGAAGGATCTTTTTGGTGAATTCATTCAATCGATCAATAATACTGCTGCGACCTAACCGCCTCGCTTGCACAGCACAACCCCAACCAGGTGAGCATACTTTTTTTCTTTTTGTTTCGCGTGTTTTTCTTTTGCGAGAGCCTTCTTTCGGTGATATGATGGGGCAGATGTTACTGTTGCCGTCTTATCAAGCGTGTCTCGTTTCCTTCTGCTCGCGCAAACAGGCCAGGCAAGGTAAAGCAAAGCAAAGCAAAGCAAAGCACGGTCAGGGCAAGCTTCAGCTTCAGCTGCGAGCAAGCAGCACGGCTTGTGATTCCCATCTTGCCCTCCTATTCCGTTGTTGTGCAGCCTCGCCTTTCTGGCTGAGTCCGTCCAACAGGCCGGTTGCCCGGCTGGCTGGCTGGGCTGGGCAAGCGTGGAACCTCCCGGATCGCCCACCGGTGCTGGTGGCACCGGCTCAAAAGCAGGAGCAAACTTGACAGATACGGACACGCACACAACAGCCAAGCGGGAGAGGCAGTGGCAGAATCCGACTCCGCCTCTCCTTACATAAGGGCTGATTCGCAAGATGTCGATTTCACCTATATTGGATCGACTCTTGGGGTGTTTGACGGCTCTGCTGTGCGTTTAACTCGGGGCAGCAAATATACAACCGATTGCTGTCAGCGTTCGCACCCACAGCTGCTGCCTGCGACAGATGACAGACAGATGGGACAGCCATTCATTATTATCGTTCGGGTGCAAACCTTCTGCCGGCGAAGGTCAAGGGAGACCCCTGCCATTCGCATTTCTCCCCTTTTCTGTGCAGTGCTGGTGCTGCTGCTCGGACTCGAAGGCTTTACCCGCCGCAAAATGGTGTTCAACTTGGCGAGAAGCGATATTTCCACCATCGAGAAAGCTTTTTCGCTTTTTCGCTGGAACGGGTATCACTTGCAGGGGCCGGTTCATCCGCGTTTGGTTCGTTCGTTCGTCTGGCGCGATGGGTGCTCGGGTTTCCCTCGTCCAATCTGCCAGAACGGTGCGGTGCAGAGAGCTCTTTTTGCCTGCTCGTATTCACGAGATTGATGGTAGACAGGGCCAGCATCTTCCGCGAATTTCGATTGTCAATTGCAAGGGCGGCTGATTGATGCTTGACAATGTTATTATACGACAACGTTGTGCATCACGCCTGACAGTTTTGCGAGACATCTGAGACGCAGAGCAGCTCGAACAGATAGCGGACGTCCCTGACCGTCCGTCATCAATCTTACCTCTTTTTCCCCAGAGCGAAGCTGGAAGGGGACCCCACTCAGGCGCAGGGCCTTTCTTGCCTTCTCGCATTCCCCTTCGCCCTCCTTGTTCATTTCGCCATTCCCCGTTCCCTGGCCCTCAACGGTCCACGCTGGTGCAGCAAGTATGCACTTAATTGGCAATCCCGAGCCTTAGTGTCGGTCAGAATGTTCTTCCTGCCAATGTTCCGTGTGGTGGTGGTCCCTGCGAAATTGGGGGCCAATTTCGACGTGCTTGCTTTGGGGAAATGTCCCCCCAATCAGAAACAAGAGCCCGAGCCGGGGGGCAGGCACTTTTACCAGCTGTTTTGCTTTCGCCCGTCGGTGGGAGAGTCCGGCGCCCATCAACAAAGTCCCGTGTGGATGGATCGTGTGGGATTGGACGGACGATGAGGGTGGAGGTGGAGGTGGAGGACGCTGCGTCCAAGCAGCGTGGACGACAGGCAGGCCGGGCAGGCCAGGCGGTCAGCCAGCCAGGCAGCGGGCCAACAACGTCCGGCCAATTGCCAACCCCCCTTCACTTCACCACCACTCTCGATCTTGACCCTGGCCATCTCGTCCACATCCACCCACCCAAGATTGCTGCCCCTTTCCCTTCCCTGGCCCGGCAAGCAGGCACGTTTGCGAGACATCTGCTTCTGTTCGTTCCTATAATACAAAACAGCCGCTGCTGCTCCTCTCACGTCGCTCGCCTGCGTTCTTTTCTTTTTTTTGTTTCCTTCTTTCTTTGCTGTTCTCGCTATCTTGCCCGTTCTTGTTGTCGTCTTGGGACCACCATTCATCCTTCCTTCTACTTCTTCATCTACTTCTTCATCTTCTTCCACTCTTTCTATCACCCCCCTTCCCACTCTCGCTCTTCTTCTTCTTCCCGTCGTTTTTCACGTCTAACAGCATCATCACCCTTAGACTCGAATCCGATAACCCCGTCGACAGAGGCTCTGGTTAGCTGTGAGACCACGCTCGTTTGTTTGTCCAAAGCCACTCGCCGGCGTCACCTTTTTCCCGCTGCGGCTGCTGCATCCGTTCCATCCCATTTGCTTCCTCCACACCCCTCCCTCTTCCACTCCGGCTGCAGCTCCGTCCATTCCATTCTCGTCATTCGTTTGGGACCCAGTCGACCACCGGACCCGACCTATCGCCATCGCTTCCGACTTCGAATTGAATTCCGACCGAATTCCGACTGTCACGGCATTCCAACTTTGGGAAGAGAGAGAAATCAAATCAAATCAAATCGATCGATCGTACGGGGAGGCGTCTTTTCGAGCCAAATACCGCTCTGAACACAACGCCTCAACATCGCCGCTTATCCGAGCCCGCAACAACACCACGTTGACCACCTGGAAGTCCACCTTTAACCACCTCACCACCCACGCTCTCTGAAACCTACGCCTCGTGGTCGGTACCGCCGTTTCGACAGCCACCGTCGACAACCCTTCTTCTCTCCACCTCTCCCCTTCCTTGTTCCCGGGTCCAATCCCATCCTTCAAACTGGATCGCATATTCAGACACTCTCGCTCGTCCTCCAACTCGAGCAACATGTCCATCTCCGCCGAGCAGGAGAAGCCTCTTCTCCCTCTCTATTCAGAGATCGAGGCCCAGAAACCCGCTCCTCCCCCGCCTCCGCCGCAACAGGACTCGCTAGCCGTCAAATATGCGTGGTTAGCAATCTACTTTGGGCTGAATCTGGCCCTGACGCTCTACAACAAGTCGGTGATGGGATCGAAGGTTCGTCGCATTCTCGGAATAATCGAGCGTATGGCAAATCAAAAACTAACATTCACGATGTAGCCTGATCGGCCGGCGCTGTTCCCGTTCCCATATCTCCTGACAGGACTGCACGCCCTGTGCGGATCGATAGGATGTCTGTTCTTCTACGCCCGGGGAGCCTTCACGTTCACACGGCTATCGGAATATGAGAATATCGTCATGCTATTGTTCTCCGGTCTCTACACGATCAACATTGCCATCTCTAATGTCTCTCTGTGAGTATTCACTCGATGGAATCGCAGTCGCGGCTACCCTGCTAACATGTTTATCAGAAATCTCGTCACCGTTCCATTCCACCAAGTTGTTCGCGCGATGACTCCATTTTTCACCGTTATCATCTTTGTCGTCTGCTTCCGCAAAACTTACGGCTATATGACCTATATCTCCCTGATACCCGTGGTTGCCGGTGTCGGATTCGCGACGGCTGGCGACTACTACTTCACTCCGCTCGGTTTCTTCCTGACGCTGCTGGGAGCCTTCCTCGCCGCCATGAAGACCGTGGTCACTAACAAGGTCCAGACCGGACGGCTGCGACTCTCCCCTCTCGAACTCCTGGCCCGCATGTCGCCGCTGGCCTTCCTGCAGACGCTCCTCTACTCGTACTACACCGGCGAAATGTCGAAGGCCCGCACTTGGTTCCTGACATCCTACGATAACCAGAAGGGAATGATCCTGCTGCTCAACGGCGCCATCGCATTTGCGCTCAACGTCATCAGCTTCACGGCGAACAAGAAGACCGGTGCCCTGACCATGACGGTTGCCGCGAACGTCAAGCAGATTCTTACGATCGTCATCTCGTTCGCCTTCTACGATCTCCGGGTCACCTGGCTCAACTCGATCGGCATCATGCTGACGCTGTTAGGAGGAGCGTGGTACGCGAAAGTCGAGCTGGAAGCGAAGCAGAACCGAGGGAACGTCCAGCAGAAAGAGGTTCCAGCGTTACAGCATGTCGTTACGAAGTCGTGAGAGGGTGTGTCTCGCTTGCTTGGTCTCGCCTTCACTGTGAATTTTTGATTCGACAGCGCCTTCGCCGTCGTCTACAATCATATCTGGTCTCTTTTTCTGCAGCGGAACGGAAACGATAATCTCTTTTGCTTTGTTTTTTTTCGCGCCTTTTGCCGTTGGTTCATCCGAAATCAATCATATTCGCATTATAGAAGGAAGTTGGTCTTCGTTAAAGCGAGCAAAATAAGTATTGTCTGCTGGAATCTCTCGATCTTTTTTTTAACTTGCGCTTTGGAACATGTCCCTTTTTTTTTTACAAGCGAGTCTGGAGCAACATGGGGATTTCTTCTCGCCCGGTTTACTCTCACATCTACCACATCTCACTCGACCTCTACGAACGGCATCCGCTTGAGCATTGGCCACGGCGCTTCCACCCATCGCTGCGAACCGTCTTCGACTCCCCATCAACTTCCGCATCGAAAGCCCCCTACTCATTACCGGCTGGTGTATTTTACTTTTCGACTTTTTTTTCTTCGTGCGTCTGTGTCTCGGACAGGCGCTTCCCTTTTTCTTTTTTTATTCGGCCATACTTATTTTGACTCGTGTCTGTTCCGATGTGTTTCATGACTTACAGCTTAATGCCGACTCTTTTTCTTTTCCTATTCTCGACACATTTATTTTTTGAGTTTACTTTTTTTTTGCGTGTGTTATTCCCTTCTCATGTGTTTCCTTTGTTGAGTTGTTTTCACCCATTTTGTTTTTTCCGTTAGCTTCTCCTTTATACCCATCTTTTACTCTTTTTTTTTTTAAACATCACTTTTTCCTCTGGGTCCCCCGTTCGATCAATTGTCTATGGGTTGTTTTCTCTTTCCTTCTTCGGGACATTTTTTTATAATTTTTAAAAAGCGACGATGGGATAGATGGGTCGGGACGGCCGATCAATTGATCGGATTTTGATCTGGTTCCGACGGACGAGGATGTACCGTACGTACGTGTGGACGGCTGTTGTCTTTTGATTGGGCTATTCGTGTAGATACTTTATTATTACATTACATTACATTACTACTACCTGCTCGTATTCACTCTTACGTGACTCGTAACAATTCCTTAGTATTGGTTGTACTGTACGGATGTAAGTATCATGCTAGGACACGACATGATGCGGGCGAAGCTGCACTGTTAGGGAGCAGTTCTACAAAAGTAAGTAACTTACTTCTTACCCCAGGTTCGCTCGGCACACGATGCCGAAGTGGCGGCGCATGATAGGCTGCCAGCCAGCCAGCGTGCGCAGCAGAGTAAGTCAGTCAGGAGGATGCGGCATGGCATGGCATGGCCGCGGACAAACAAGACAGATAATATCGTGGTTTGTACAGTACGTTGGACGGACGTATGTGGTAAAAATAAAAAATTACCGAAACGATCAAATTGGATTGTACATGTTTTTTTTTGCAGGGGCGTACGAATCTGCGTCAGCTGTATGTATATCGTACATGCCGCCGGTGCCGTACAAGTATGCTGGACATCACAGCGCAGTTCATTTGTGAATGGGTTACAAGATGGATGAATGGATGAATCCTGTCGTCGAGGTCTAGTATCTGTCCGTGTATTGTAGCTAACTTCACTGCACAGCTAGTATAGTAGTAGACGTTCTGTACCTAGGTAGCTAACGAGGTAGCTGAGCCGACCAACCACCGCCGGCCAGGCAAGCAATGCCGCGGGAAAAAAAAACCCATCTACTTGTGCCCGCCGGTCTACCCGCCTACCTACCTGCTCGGAGCGCCGATATAATACAGTACAGTACATCCCAACTGCGCTGCACAGATCTGGATACTAGCAACAGCTTGGTACGTTGCGTCTCACCGGTGCGGTGCCGCAAATTCCGAAGATTGTGTAGAATGCAACGGCGGATGAGGACAGTAGCCGCCAAGACCGGCGCCAAGGATCTCGCTCGCCGCGCCAAGAGTGCATGCATACGTAAGATGGACGGCTGCGAGGACCAGTTGCGCTGTGTGGCATTGGCACCAGATATTTATTTCCGACGGATGCGCCATATGGCCATGCGAGTGGAGGCACGCTATGCCGCGATGTTGCGGTGAAGATTTTGACTTTTTTCATATGAATTCATTCATTCATTCATTCTTTCCTTCTTGATTTTTTTTAATTGTTATTTCTTTTGAATGCTGTGCAGCTAACTGGCTTGTACTTGTATACAACTTGTGATCACAAGGGTGGTTTTGACGTAGAGTTTTAAATATTGCGGCCTGCCGTTGCTCGGTTTGGCCGTCATGTTTTCGAATGCGGAGGCAGGCGGGCGGGCAGGCAGGTAGGCAGGTCGGGGTTCTCGGAACTCGGAACGGTCGGATTTCGATCGATTGAGTATGTCTGCGCAGCATGTATCGTCGAGGCGGAGGGATTACAGGGTTGGCGTTCCCGTGTGTTCCACCAAGATACATTACGACATGGCGTAGCGAGTCAGTCGGTCTCAGCATACTACGTACGTACATTTACAAAAAGTAGGTAGGTAAATTTAAGTTAGCGAGTGATGTGATGCAATGTCGTTTGAGTCGACCGAGGATATGATGTATTACCTACTCTCCTAGTGTGGTATAATTCCCGCCTAGGAGTAATTGCGAGGGCCAAGCGTAAAAATAGCCTCGCCACGCACAGCGGGAACATGTGCTTCGCTTCGGCTGGTCGATCAATGGGATGCTACCGGAGCGTATAATGCATGTGCTGGGTATCCTGGCTCGTGGGTACCTATATACAGGATCACGCCGCAGTCTTGAGTGAAATCCTGCACGGCTGAGCTGAGCTGAACTGTTGTTACATAACCGTTAACCTGACGGTGGTGAGATTAGGATTAATAATCCGCTAGTGAATAAGATATAATATAATATAGTCATTTCGATGGTGTAGACTATTCTAGTAATATATTGGTATGGGAGCTCAGTATATCATCCTAGGATAATAAGTATCATATGCTCACGTTGGGCCTACGGATGTAGCTTTAGCAATTAATGTGAGAGGGAAAGCACACGCGCATCGGGTTTTTACACACCGACGAGCGCTACAAACGCATCACATACGCGATATCAAACAGGGAATCTCCAAATGCATATTAAGTATTACCCCACACACCCGTCTAACGCTTAAAACATCAGACGGTGGATTCAATTTCACCGATGGCTGTCAATGTGACGAGCGTCGATCTTAGGAATCTCCACTGAGGCTCTTAGCTCTCAATCCACGCTAGCGTCCAGCCCAAACCCCGCCAGACACCGCTCTCTCAAGATATCCTATATCACCACGGCTTCTATACCCCGAAAGACACGCATACATATACATAAGACATGGCGTACAGCACACCCTCAACGCCATCGCGCGCCACCTACGTCTAGCTATAGTGTACACTCGAGCAGTAGATATCCGACAACTCGCTCCCCGCAGACGCCCAGACGCCCACGCACAGTGCATATAGCTATAGACAGACCATTTCAACCCCACAGAACACTACTCAGATCCCTGTGGCAACCTCGCTCGCGAGGTGCAGGTACGTATGTATGTTCCAAGACCTTGAACGCACCGCACCGCATCACAGCACCCACAGGCAGGACTTGCCGAAAGCGAACGCGGTGCATGCGCAGTCGTGCCGAGTGATCCGAGGGAGACCGAACGAAGACCGTCGCCTGCTGCCATGGCCACGTCGACGTCGTTGCGTATATCAAATTGTATCATGGACGCTCGCATATGTCGCAACAAATCAAGCCGACATGTGCTTATGACTTGTATCACTTCTGGGCGTATTTCGTCTACACGCACTGTATTGTGGATTAGTTAGCTCTGCTTGCTCATCTAGATCTGGTAAAAGTAAATCACCGATAGTAAGATTTGGGATTTGTCTCTGAGGTGAGAGTCGACTGTACAGCTGTATCTGTTCGGACAATCAGGGCCTTTCGTAGGTATGTCATGTACGCCAGGCCGGGGGTTAACGTACGTTTCCGGCTGTCTGGGCTGTCTGTCTGTCTGTCAAAATATGCAGGTATACCTGCGTGCGCCAGCTATAAGACGCACGTCGATATAGGCCCCTCCCCCCAAATCAAGCCAGCGATAAGCCCGAAAAAGCCATACATCGATCCCACCACATTCGATCCGACAGAGACACATACAGATCCGGAGGCGGCGATGCCACATACGTACGGCGACGGGCATCCACCATGACATCATACCTGCACTCATCGGATGAGACCTGCATATTGATATTATACACACTCCAATCGATCTGGAAAATTAAGTACTTACTTACGCACCACCTTATAATTTTGAGAGAAGATGTGTGTATGCACGGCGACTGCGATCTGTGGTGGATGTACAGTATGGACGGCCGGTCGATCGAGGAGGTTTAATTTTTATCCTTAATTCTGGCGGTCCAGTCCGGTCCACCCTCCATATATCGATATATCGGATGCCGTTAGAACCGAGACGTCGCAGCGGTCTCGTTTAAACGTTTATGATGGGCGCGGGTGCAGGTGTCGTCCGAAGTTTGGATGTGCATGCAGGTCGCTCACGTTACGTACGTTATAATTATGGTCGACCGTTATTAATCCCAACCAACATCCGTCGCGTCGCCCATGCGGCTGGCTGGCCGGCCGGCGCGTTACATCCTCTTGATTCGATCGGTGTTGAGTGCATGCATGTTGTATATATACGTTTAGTAAATGTAACATGTGCAAGTGTTTGTGTAACGTGGCGACGTATATATTCTTAAAGCCGGCCGGCGCCGCTAGCCGCGATTTCGATGCTCGCACGACATCCATGCATATCCGACTTCGCCTAGCTCGCAGGCCAGCCGACGTCGTTGAGACTGCATGTCTCTATATATAACGTTACATCGAAGGGCCCTGCGAGTGTCTGGCGTTAACGTCGGTTATCTCGCTTCGAACGTTGTGAGCCGGGATCGATAGACATCGGCCTGTAGCAGCTATAAATATTAATGCATGCATAGTACAACCAATGCATTGCATGCATCCGCGCCAGCTGCCGAAGCCAGTAATGCAGTGTTATCTACATTGATTGTGAGATTATATCGGAACTGCGTAAAAGACGAACATATCACTTTTAGAAACTCGATAAATTTCCAGAATCAGCGTCCACCGAGTCAGGGTACGGTGCCGGCGCCAATTGCAGCAGTTGCGCAAATCCATTCGTCATATATACTAGGTATAAAGTATATATAAACCACGTCGTAAAACGCTGCAATGACTAGTAAAGGATCATTCGATATTCGATCCAGTAGCTCAACTTTAAAGTAACTAGAGCAACGGAGATATCAATCTGAAGTACCAGGAGACAAGCCCGAGGATGAATCGCCATCATGCAAATACCATAATCTGCTCTATAAACTCCGAAATATGCTGCCGGTAAGATATGCCATATATGTCCTGTACATTCTAGCGCCTGAAATGCGCACAGCTCAAAAAGCGAATACCATACTCCATGGCCGCCACTCCAAAACCCGCCAATATCACCCACAAACGCCAATAATCAAGGTCAAGAACACCGTAGGTAAACGCCCTCACTTCCTCCCCGTCACCCTCCTCCCCGTCCGCCTGACACCCACCTCCCCACCACCACCTCTGGCAACCACTCTTCGCTCCCTCTCCTCCTCCAGCACGCGAAAGACACCAACATCCTCACACCACCGCGCGATATCCACCGCGCCGCCAAAATCAGACCGTAAAGGCCGCTCGTCACCACCCCAATTCAACTCATCGTGCAGCCGCATCAAGCTTTCCCGACAAGCGAGCTCAAACGCGTTCTTCTTCCCCGCGCGCGGCTTGACGATGTGCAGCTTGCCGCCGTTGCGGCGGCCGTCATCGGTGCGTAGCAGGATTTTGGCCAGGAAGTGCAGCCAGACGACGTTGGTGCGGGGGCAGTGTGTTTGCCAGTTTAGTTTTGCGCCGGGGGCGTGGTATGCCCTTAGCTCTTCGCGCATCCTGTGGATCCACATACGCTGTTAGCACATACATCACCGTGAATGATACACCCATGCATCCATCGACGTCCGTGTAGATGTCGATGGAGTGGCGGGGGTATGGAGTGGGGATGAAGAAGCGGGTGAAAGGGTATACGAACATTCTATAAATCTCAAACTGATAAAGCCCGTGCGCCATAAATGTATCCTCATCGATATCCAGAAACGCGACACCATTCTCATCGGGAACATCCGCTCTCGACAGCGTATAATCGATAACGGTAACCTTCAACTCCTCAAACCCGCCCAGTTCCACATTCCGCCCGGTATTCGTATCCTCAGCCGGCGCCTCCACTTCGCGCTCCCTCGCTAAATCCCGGACCAGCAGATTCCCGCCATGCAAATCCCGGTGCTCAAACCGCCGCTCCGCCTCGCCCTTCGCGAGAGCCTGCAACGTCTGCCGGAAGATCTCAAGCGGTACGTCCCATGTTTTCCAACGACAGTCCTCGAGACTGCAGCCGCCGTCTTCAAGCGCGATGACAGCGTGGAACTCGACGCCGTAGAAGGCGCCGCGGCTCGGCGTGTAGGTTTCCGGATTGTGCTTCTGCTCCCATGTTGCCCAGGCGGTTTCCAGCTCCTGCGGGATGCCGCCGGAGAGGACCTGGCAGCCGAGATACTTGATGAAGCCGTCGAGGGGCGACAGCGAGCGCGTGATCTTGAGCTCTTGCATCACCTCTTTCTGTGATTCTCACACCCGTTAGCTTGTCGTGTCATATATACCCCGTGCTGTAGTAGGGGGTCTGAGTGCATCTGCGTAATGGGTGACATACCGCGTTTTGCTCCTCGTCAAGAGGAACAAGCTTGAGCACCACCGGGCGCCCGTCGTCCCTCCTGTGGATAAATACCTGCGCGAAACTCGACTCGCCAATCTTCTTGACCCGCGAAAAGTCCGGCGAGATGCCCCTCAGATACTCCTCGAACGTCATCAATCGATTCACCTCGCAGCATCGCAGCAGGTTGAACACCTCGCTTTCCGGCGCGAGCGGCGTGATTTCCTGTGGTTGGTGGACGTATACTGACGACGCTGCTGTCGAAGATGGCGCCGGAGTGACGGTTGGCAGCGTCGACGTTCCGACTGATGAAGCATCCTTTGGCGAAGGCGCGGGCGTCGGCACGGCTGTAATTGACTTGAAATTAGCATTGATCTGGACGTAGGACTGTGGTCATGGTGGCAACGGAGGTCAATTCACTCACGAGTGCCAATGGCCAAGGACTGGAGGCGGCTTGATAGACCGTCTGTCAGCGCTGAGCTGTCAGATTTTCTGCCTCGCCGCTTCCTCGCCTGTTTCCGCAGCTCGGCCCGCTGTTTGGGGCTTAGGACCTCGGCCTCGTCGACGTCATGCTCTCTGTCCGCATCGGATGCGCTGTCGTTGTCATCTAGCGCTCGTACAGTGTGATGTTCAGCAGCAAGTTCCTCGGGTGCGCTGCTAACATCCGCACCAGCTTCGATTTCTCGAGGCGATGAGGGAGTCTCAGCAGGAAGCTGTTCGAGGGTTGTGGGGGACCTTGTGCTAGAATCTGCTGGCAGGGCTTCAATATCCTGTGCTACGCTGCGCCTGCTCTTTCTCTGCGTGGGTGTGGACGGCAGCGGCGACGGAGCAGCGGCCGTCGACTGCTCGATTTGTTCTTCTTCGGCCGCCTGTTGAGGGGTAGGGAGCGGTAGATCCGACTGGCTAGTTGTGCGAGGGCTGGTAGGCACATCTTGCACTTGTACTGTTTCTTCTTCTTTTACTTCTTTTGCCGGTTTTGGGGCCTTCTTCTTGCCGCCTTTCCGCTTGCCTTTGGCTTTCTTCGACTTGGGGGTCGGCTTCTGCGGTGTGGATTTGCACTTGGAGGGCGAAGACTGGCGGTTGACGAGAACGTTGAGGCTGCTGTTGGTCTTGGGAGCTAGAGGGCGGCGAGGTTGTGGCTCTGGCATGCTGGATATGATCTCGACATCTTGCTCGGCCGAGGGGGGCCGAGAGAGTCTTCTTTCAGATTGGAAACATGTTTTGACAGGTGCGATTGCTTGTGTCGACAATGATACGGACGCTAGAGTAGACTCTCGTCAGCTATGCGTGTACGAACGTTCGCAAAGGTAGACAATGAATGGCTGTAAAGAAGCAGTTTCATGACTGCGACAGCTCGAATTCACGGAGGCAGAGAGAGGAACATACATATTCTGTCGGCTAGGGGTGATTCCGGCGGGGACTCGAGCACAAAACTATCTTCGCCGTCGATGTCCAAGTCCGAATCGAACCCGCCGGTGACAGGTTTCGGCGCCGGCGGACGGGAGCTCTGAATATCGGCAGCGTTCTCCTTGTCCGCGCGCGCGTCGGTCGGTTGCTGTCGAAGCAGGCCGCCGGATGGGCGGTTGCGCTGGGCGTCCCAGGCGCGGACGGAGCCGCGGAAGGCATTCTGGCGGGCTGTGCCGCCGCGACGGGCGGTGCCGTAGGTCTTTTGCTTGTGGAAGGGCGGCGGCATGGCGACTGTCGGATGATGCTACTCGTGTCGAATATGATGCAAATAAAGGAGAGGCCCGGTCTCAAAGCTCTGGCGACGGGGCTGATGGTAGCCGAGGATGGTAGCTACGGTGAACTAGATGCGTCGTGGAATGTGTGCATTCATAAAGATACCCAGGGATACGGCCGGGATGGGTGTATATTAGAAAAAATAGAGTCGATGGTCCGATGGTTGAAGCTCGGTACCAGAATATCGTTCAGCTAAATGCCGTATAAGAAGGACAGCTCCAGCTTGAGCTCCGTTGTCCTCCTCCTCTTGTCTGCCTGAAGATACAAAAAGCAAGCAGGCGGGAATCGGGCGAGATTGACTGGGGATTCTTCACGGCGTCGCATGGAGAGGAGTCCGGTGTAATTGGTGATTATGTAAGAAGGCGAGGTTGCGATGTTGTCGGCGCCGTGTTGACAGACTGCCGCTTTGGGCGCCGCACCATTGCCCGGGAAACACACTACTGACTAACTGCATGCATGCCTCACCACCAGCCTCACCTCATGACATCGCCACCAGCCTCGATCCCAACCACGGCCGGACGCTGGATGAAAGCATCGTTGGCACCGCCACTCGTCGACGGCAAGTCCGATCTGATCTGGCATCGATTTTCCGCTGACCTTGGCTTCCCAGGTTCGCGCTCTGTCAGAAGCGTCCCGCTGGGAAGGACGCTGGAACCCACCTGCGGAATCAGGACCCCGCCAAGACCGCCTGCCGGACGCGGCCTTCGAGACTGCCGGAACAGACTGGCGAACACCCGCTGAGGCCTGTTCCAGGTCGTTCTCAGGACAGGACACCGGCCGGGGTTCGTTCGTTCTCCCCTTCGGTCGAGCAGCTCGAGCGAACTGCAGCCTTGTGCAGCAGCACACCCCTCGCCCGCCTCTGTCCAACCGTAACCGCCCTGTGGCCCGACGAGCAGGTCACTCGCAGTCCATCGTGGGCCGACCGAGTCGATTTCTAATCGGTCGAATGAACAGCCTGTCCTCTTTGGTTCCCACAGCGCGGGACGCCAGGCGGCTAGCTGGTGAAGTTGGAGGTGGACGAGTGGATAGTTTGCTTCGAACGAACTCAATTGGCGCAGCACGTCCAGTTGCAACCCGCTCAAACGGGCGCCGTGGCCTGGCCGGTGGCCCAGCTTCGTTTCGAACGGGCTGCCTGCAGGCGGTCAGCAGGTGGACTTTGAGCCCTGCCTGCATGCTGGATTCACGTTTTTCTGCTGGTGGTGTGCTCGCCTGAACCGCCTGGAAAAGTGTCTGGCGCAGGAACGGAGCAGAAACAGCCCCGACCACCGTTGATGCATCGGCGCCCCTGCAGGACAATCGAAAGAAATAGAAGCCTGCGTTTCTGAGTTCAGACGACGGGGAATATTAATATTCTTGATTCTTCTATTTTTTCGGACGCCAGTCCTGCCGTCGATTTCTAATACGCCCGCCCCGTCCCGCCGCTTGCGTCTCGTATCACATCGTGTGCGAATTGTATGGATTGGGGCCTGGTATAAGTACGAAGTGCATGTCGTCGTCGTCGTCGTATTTCGCCTGGACCTTGCCACACTCGCTGCGCACTCTTTTGCCATTTTTAAAATAAAATTCCCCGGTGCTGCGTCCAGGCACCTTCGGCCTTCCTCAGCGGTTTCATGCCCGTCTCTCCATTCGGTGCTTGACGGCGCTGCTGCTCGAATTCACCGTTCTAGTGCTGATTCTCACGCCACCACCGAATTCGACTCGAACCGACCTCCTCGTCGTGGCTGCTGCTGCTGGATGGCCTGTCATTGACCTCATCTCATCTCAAAATATCGAGTCCCGGCGAACGAGACAGCCTGTCAACATCCTCCTTCGACCGACTTTATAATCTTAGTCACCCGCCTATGGTCGTCCGGGAGCTCGGGCCTCTGCAAAACTAAAGTTACACACCTACATCGAATCCAGCTAAACAGCTAGTCAGCAAACGCAATCCCGCATTTGCATTCCTTCCAGCATGCACGGCAAACCATCCCGGCCGTCCTATCGGCACATATCGCGATGGGTCTTCCTGGGCTACCTCGCCTCGACCGCCCACGCTGCCGTCGACAAGCAGCTCAGCTACTGCGCTGTAAGTCCCCATTGCGCTGTGTATGCAGCAGCAAAAAATTCGTCCCGCTGACAATTGATCTCCTTCTAGAACGAGCCGAACAGCATCGTCTCGGACGCCTGCGTATCCTTCTCGACCCTAGAAAAGCTCAACAGCGACCTTCGCCCCGCGATAAAATACCTCACCGAGTCCGTCGACTTTTTCACCTTCTACCGCCTCGACCTCTACGGCCGCGAATGCCCCTTCTGGTCCGACGACGAAGGTTTCTGCGGCAACCGCGCCTGCGCCGTGGACATTGCCGACGAAAAGGACATTCCCGAATCCTGGCGGTCCTCCGAGCTCGGCAAGCTGTCGGGTCCGCGGGCCTCGCAGCCGTCGACCTCCGTGCAGAAGGAAGAGCCGTCGCCGTTCCGCGGGAAGCTGGGCGAGGATACCGCCGAGAGCTGCGTCTTCGAGCCCAACGAGATCGATAAGCGCGATTACTGCGTGCCCGAGGACGAGTCCGGTGGGAGCAATTGCGTCTACGTCAGCTTGGTGGACAATCCGGAGCGGTTTACAGGCTACGCGGGGAAGAGCGCGAATAACGTCTGGCGGGCGGTGTACCAGGAGAACTGCTTCAACACGAATGCGCAAAAGTCGCAAGCGTCCCCGTTGGGCGGCAGTCCGCTGGGCGGGCCGGCGGCCGCGGGGTTGAAGAATGTGATGGGCCGCAGGAAGCACGAGGTTGTCCAGCAGGATTTGATCGCGCCGCCGCCGGAGGAGCAGTGTCTGGAGAAGCGGGTGTTCTACCGAGTGCTGAGCGGCATGCACGCCAGCATTTCGATGCACCTGTGCTACGACTTTCTCAACCAGACGACGGGTAAATGGGTATGTCGATATTCTCACTGACTCAAATCTTCTCGGGCGGAATACTAATCAGCAAAACCGCTATCTAGGGCCCGAATCTACAATGCTACAAGGACCGCCTGCACAACTACCCGGACCGCATCCAAAACATGTACTTCAACTACGCCATCCTGCTCCGCGCGGTGGCTAAGCTGCGAAACAACCTCAAATCATACACCTTCTGCTCCGGCGACAAGCGCACGGACGAGATGACGCGGAAGAAGATCACGGGCCTCTCGGACGCCATCGCCTCTCACCCCAGCGTATTCGACGAGTCCATCATGTTCCGCGACGAGGACGCGGTGGTCCTAAAGGAGGACTTCCGCAACCGGTTCCGCAACGTCAGCCGGCTGATGGACTGCGTTGGCTGCGACAAGTGCCGGCTGTGGGGCAAGATCCAGACGGCGGGCTACGGGACTGCGATGAAGGTGCTCTTCGAGTACGACGAGGCGGCGGAGAACGGCGCGAACCCAGCGCTGAGGCGGACGGAGCTGGTGGCGCTGGTGAACACGCTGGGACGGCTGTCGAAGAGCTTGCATGCGTTCACTGTGTTTTCCAGCATGATCGAGAAGGAGCGCGTGCTCGAGGAGATGCGAGCGCAGGATGCGTTTGCGCAGCTGGAGAAGGAGGCCGAGGAGGCAGCCAAGAAGGAGAAGGGCGACGGTGAAGCTGAGAACATCATGCGGTGGCCGGTGCAGCCGCAGCTGACGGGGCGGGAGTCCTTCAGCGAGCTGTTCTGGCGGGAGATGGAGATGATTATGTTTGCCTTGCGGTTCATCCTGAAGAGCTGGGTGGACCTGCCGCTGAAAGTGTGAGTCTCCTTTTATACATATACTTTCAACTGTGGACGGTGTGCTAATGGTGGTGTCTCGGCAGGTGGCGGATATACAAGTGGGCGAATGCGGTGATGCTGGACAAGTTTCTGGGCCGCGATCGATTCTGGACGCGCGCGTTCCCGTACAACCACGCGCTGGACGAGCTGTAGACCGTTCCGTCAACGTGGAAGATTCGCTGCGTGGGTTTTTTCTGGTAAAAGTTGTTCTTTCGGTTCACGAATTCGGCATTTTGGCGTTCTGGCGCACGTTGATTATGAAGCATGCGGGATGATATCATCGATTTTGCTCTCTTTTATAAAACTCTCTGTCGTTCTCAGAGCACGATAGTTTACACGAGAGTTATTTTTACTGTACATACCATAGCGCATATACTACTATTTCTTACCTGCCTATTGAAATTTTTACGTTTCGTGTGCTGGCTGTGATATAAATATCGTATCGTCTCGACGTCACACGGCGCACCTTCAAACTGCAACAAACCAACATCACCACCACTATATATACCATCGCCGCCATGAACGCCGCATCGACAGCCCGCCGCCTTGCGCGGGCCTGCGCGGACCGCCGTTTCTCGATACAGATCATCCGTCCTCTCGCACCGTCGATACGAACAACCATCATACACCCCTCACCAGCGATATCAATACCCACACGACACCTCAGCAGCTCGCCACACCTCTCCTCCACCACCAGCACCAGCACATCGCCACCCTCAACGACCTCCCCACCGCCGCTAAAGACATACTACACCCTCTTCCCACAGACACTCCCCGAAGGACCACCCCCGCACGGGCCCTTCACAATCCCCCTCCGCGCCCTCCGCGCCGAATTCCTATCCCTCCAACAACGCACACATCCCGACCTGTTCCCGCCGGCCCGCCGCCGCGCCGCCGAAGCCGCCTCCGCGCAGCTGAACGCAGCGTACACGACGCTCTGCGACCCGTTGCTGCGCGCGGGGTATTTACTCACGCTGCACGGCCACGCTGACCCATCGCACGACGAGACCGCGCGGCTGGACGACGCGGCGCTGATGATGGAGGTGCTGGAAGCGCAGGAGGCGCTTGAGAGTGCCGAGAGCGAAGAGGAGGTAGCTGTCGTTCGGACGGCGGCGGAGGCGCGGACGGCGGAGAGTGTGCGTCGGTTAGAGGGGTTGTTCGCGAGAGGCGCGGTGGACGAGGCGCGCGAGGAGGTGATGCGACTGCGGTACTGGCGGGGCGTCGTCGATGCTGCCGGGCGCTGGGAGAAGGGCGGACACGTCGTGCTGCAGCATTGATCGGGCACTCTACCACGGATGCAGACGAGCTCGAAGTCCAGTAGGACTGGAACTGTGTGGGTTTGGCTTGCGAGACCAAGTAGGACGGTCCATATCTACCATCATGATCATGACACCTGGGGGATATATCGTCGATACTGTATATAGTGTACAATACATATCCACCACGATCCATAACTAACATTGTATATTAAATTATCTACCACCATAACCCGCCATTCGTTCGTTCGTTCGTTCGTTCATTTCTTCATAACGTTAACGCTCTC